>OY728167.1:95066019-96335438 GCA_963277665.1 Viscum album
AAGGGATCCAAATCCACCTGGGAATGGATCTTTGATCGATATAAAGGAAATATGGAGAAGATTAAATATAATTTTCTACCAATCATTCTATTTAAAAAAATTACTATGTACTTTACATGACATGTAACCCAATTACACATCATGTAATAGAAAAATTCAATAATCCCAAAAAACCATCACATTTTGTTAAAAATAGATATATTATTATTCTAGAATTTAAACATCATGTAAACACAATAAATGGAATGTATATATCTAGAATTATACAAACCCATTAGGTTTTATGTTGATAATCCAACAAATCTCTGACTTCACCATTATAGGGTTCCCCCCAATTCTTCCCTAGACATACCCAGAAATTGAAAAAGGCAAACCATGATTTGGTTTGAAACATACATAAAATTAAGGTAAGGAGATTATATAACCTCCGCATGATAAAAAAACATTTCACCCTATAACTCATATCAAGAAGATTCCATAAGATGAGGTGAGACCACTTCTCTGTCATCAGTACCTCACACTCCCATCTCTTTTTAGAATCTAAACCGTGTTTCCATATAACATGGACCAATGGTATTGTCCTCCCATGAATCAAATTGATTTCATAATCAACTATCCTGACAGTTCATGTAGTCACAGATAAATAATGTTCAACATCAATATCACACTAGATCAGAACATGGGATGGATCAGATAGATACTTTAGGAGCTGATATACATTGAATATTTTATGTATCAATATGAGATGTGATGGATGTTATAAATGGTATGAAACTTTCCCCACCTGTTCAATAACATCAAAATGTCCCACAAAATGAGGAAACCTTTTCCCTTGTCTCCCTAGTCCTCGATGACCTAACTGAGGTGAAACATTCCAAAATAATCAGTCCCCAACTATAAATTCCAAAAGTCTATGATGATAACCAAAGAATATTTACCAATCTCCAACCAATAAAATGGATATTTTAAAAGTTAGTCATACAAGTCCTCAAAAGGAGTCATTCGGATCGCAAATTGGTAACTGTTGTTATAAGAAACCTAAACCATCCCAAATGGTCAAACCAATCCCTACCAATGTCAATAAATCAAGAATCTATAATATCCTCAATAATTTGTATAACTCTTTCTGTCTGGCTATCCCACTGTAGTTGCTATGTTGTACTCAAATGGACATGATATAACATTGCCTCTTGAGGGCCTCTAATAAAGTTATAAGGGAACCGAGGACCACTAGCAGATACTATATCATATGTAAATCCATGAAAATGAACAATTTATTTCACATAAAAATTTAAAACTTCTCAACTTTTCTTATATTAATAATGATTAAAGTTTTCCATTTTCATCAGCCGATTAATCACAACCTATATCGAATTATTCTTTCTATAGGAACCTTGATACCCGACAATAATGTCCATGGGATATCATCCCACATCCAAATAGGACCTGCAAGTGGATGAATCAAACATGAAGGATTCTAGTACTCTTCCTTGTCCTATTGGCATGAATAATAATGAGAGACAAATTCAGCAATGACCCATCACATAACTTTCCCCTAGAATCTACACCACATGTCATAAAACATATATGTGGTCCCTGGGTGAACTTAATATTGGGGTTTATGTAAATCCCCTATCAAAACATTCCATAATTATAACAGCACAAAAAGTGGTAATGAGATCATAGTATTCCCTTAGTGGAGTATGACCGGTCGACCACGGTCTCCCCACCATAATGATGGTAGGCTATATGTATGCATGAGTAATGTTTTCATTTTTCAAAGATAATGAATAATAGAAAATAAGTATCATTTCAACATTCTTGAATGATTATAATCTCATTAATATCATATTATAACTTTTAATTATCTTTTATTTAGTATCTATGTGATGTATTTATAAAAAACAAAGCACATCGCTTCGTAGGGGTTGTAATCCACGAGTACGCACGAATGACATTGTCCTTTTTTAGAGGATGAATTGGTATGGAATTAGATGATATATTATCCTTCAAAAATAATAAATATTTGATTAACATTTTATATCTAAATTAAAAAAATATTATAACTAGTCTTGAGTGGCAGTGAGAGAAAATTAATTATATCGGTTTGTGAGGCAGTACGCGACTATACAAATGAACAATGATCTCATTTCCAATTATATATAAGAAGTAGATTCTTATTGGTTATTTAATTAGCATAAAAATACCTCTATATATTGATACTATTTATTTTATTATTTCATCATATTTTAAAAATATTTAAAGGATATATAAAAATAAATAAAACAAAAAAATCATTGTGAAGTATAATAACTCTTCATCGGAAAACCTCTTTAGGTTTACACCTAAATTTATCCTAGGATGGTATTATGATAAATCCATGGAATCTAAGACATGGGTTGGGATTTATGGAATGTATTTGGGTAGGTCATGTTCTTGAAAAAAGGCTCCTTACGTGTAGAGGATAGGAAAGGGGTTCCCTTTTAAAAGGGGGGAGAGCACCCAAATGGAATTTTTTATTTTATTAAAACATATTAATGTATTACTTAATAAATAGCTCAAAAATGGACCCATCTAAAATATAAGAGGAAATAGGGTTGATATATGGACATAAAATAGGATTTAGAGAAGTTTTTATTTCTTTTAAAGCCTTTATCAATTTAGTTTAACCCCTAGTATCCTTTATTAACCATAACCATGGTAATTGATTTCTACTATTTTAAATATTGGTTATAATAAATAATTTAGTTGACCTTATTAAATAATATTAATTATGGTTATTAAAAATATTGAATCCATTTTATTATATTAAATTCACATAAGTTGTGGAATTTAAATTAGAATTTAACTTCTTAAATATGATATAAAATTGGTTTTTAGAAAAAATTCTTTTCTAAGTATAAAAAAGTTGTTATTAAAAATTCAAGTATATGGTTGATTCTTGTAAAATTCTATGTGTCATATTTGAAAAAAAAAAAATTAAATGAATCAAAAAAATTAATATAAAATTATAAATACATGAAAATAAAAACGATTTTCAATAAAATTTGTTATTTTTAACTATTCACTGAAAATGAATATTTTAAAAAAAATTATCAATCCTTCATCCAATGATAATTTTGACATTATTAATTAAAAAATTAATTTAGGTTTTTTCAATTTCAGTAATTTATAAATTTAGTTGTTAGATAAATCCATATAATCCATTGAAACCCAATTTGGTTAGAAATAATGCTTTTTTCAATTTGACTAAAAAATTAACTAATATTATTATAAATAATATAACTCTATAAAATTGTATTAATGATTATTAATATGGTAGGAAATCTATTAAATATTATCTTTAATTTGGTTTTTAAATTATCATAATGAATCATACTTCGTGTTAATCTTAATCTAAAATTAGTGTGTTTGTATTTCTCCCCCAACAATTGGATTTAATAACACCTAGAAACGACAATCTACTTCATTAGTGGAAATAATTATAGAATAGTGTTTCTTATTGGACCAAGAAACTAAATATTCACATATGAAATGACCATTTCTTGAAGTACAATTCATATCCATTCTAAAAAAATTAAAACATACAACTGAATAAATCATAAGAATAAACGATGATATAGATGAATATAAACATATATTTCAAAACATATGGCTCTATATGGAGTTAATTTTATGTTTTATGGTGAGAATAAATGAATTTTACCACTCCTCCAATGATGACTCAATACTTGTTGTTATGAAAACACACCTAGGTTTCCCGAGCTATACAACTCAATGAAAGCATATCCATCTATGCATGTCATATCAAGATCGATAGGACCCCTAGCCCTTCCTATAATAGGAAGAATTGCATTGACCCTGGAACAAGAACTTGAGGTATCATAGAAACAATATGTTGCTCCACCAGCTGAACTATATTCCTTTGTAATGTAATCATATTATAACAATTCAAGTTAGCATAACTAAAATATAATGTGAATTGTGATTCATCAAAACATACATTCACCCATACCATGTAGTTTGGGTGTTAGATTCATGTGATGATGGTTTATACATATCAAAAATAACTCAAAGACAATTTTTAAAGGATATATCATTTGTCCAATCTTTTTTGATCAATTTTGACTACTACAACTGCTATTTTTCATTCTTTTTAAAAATAAATAACAATATAAATGAATATTTACCATCATATCGAGAAATCATGGTATAGTAATGACGTGAGGAATATACTATATATGAAAAATGGCTCCATGATTTTTTTCATACGTTCTCGTATAAATGAAAATTCATTTTCTCAGTTTTGATCCCTTCAAGGGTGATATATTCTTATAAAAAAAATACAATGGTAAAATGATAATTTGGATTATATAGATAAATTAGGTAATAATATTGAAGTGTAGTTGATTCCTATGAATCAAAAATAATTTTGGATCATTCTTATAAGTTTTCCTGCAAATACAGGTTTGTATCATGATTTTTACACCATTTAGATGACATGTCACTTTTATAAGAATGTGATTATCAGAAAACACATGAAATAATACTATGAAATTTAGGATTCAGATTCAATTGAGGTTGGTTTATATGGACCCTAAATGAGTCAAATTAATTTTTTTTTATTTTAACATCAATTCAAAATTGTTTCCTCTATTTTGACCCACACAAGAATGATTTTTCATGTATTAAATAACACTAATGATATGAACTGATATGATTCATCATACTGAGAAATGTAGACATCAGGTTCATGTATGGTTGACTCCTATAGATGATAATAACTATTAATTAAAATCATATGTTTCCATAATAATATAAAACCTTTCTATTGGTTTTGTCCCCATGACGATTCATGTATCATTTTTATAATTTTGTTATTATTAAAAGATGAATCTGATATACTAATAAATCTGGGAATTATATTGATGCTTGGATGATTACAATAGATCTCAGATATTTGATGATTATTTTTCTATTTTTTCATGGTAATCTAAACTTCTTTTCTCGGTTTTGAAAAAATTTAGGCCACTGGTCGCTATAATAAGAATACGAAGGTGCAATGGTATTTTCCATTGTAACATGAAATTCTCATGGTAGATGTGTGTTTGGTTGGTTCTTACCTATCATAAATTACTTTTAGACCATAATAATATTTTCTCCTAGAGATCTAATCTTTTTTTATGTTATAAGGTTGAATTTTAATTTATTAATAAAAAAACTATATTAAATCATGTTATTATAGTGTCATACTTATGTGTGGTCTATTCATATTGATTATAAATGACATGAATATCATTTTCTAGTGTTTTCATTCAATTATGATCACGTTTTATTAGTTTCGATCTTATATGTTTCATTGGATTATACAGATCATAAATTTCCCAAGAACCATTTCCTACTGTTTTCAATGACAATCTGAGATATTTGGATGTAGGTTTCATGTGAATTTATTATATATATGAATTGAATCAAAGATTGTTTTTCACTTTTTTCACACCAAACTGAGATCTTTTGTTCTATTGAGGCCACTATATGGGTGATTTGTAATTTATTAACAAGAATTCACATTATGGAATCGTATATTGAAACCTTTTGTGAATTCTAGGCGTCAAATTTATGCACAACTAATTCCAACCAATTAAAAATTACATAGAGATTTTAATCCTATGTTCCTGTGTAAATATTAAGTCTACTACATGGTTTGGATCCCTTTATGGGGGATATGTAATTTTAATAACAATATCAAGGTGAAATGTTTCAATAGATCATAAAAAAATCCATACTTTAGGATGACATGTGGTTGATTTCTACAGATCAAATGTCATTAATGAATCATTGTCCTATGTTTTTAGAAAAATAAAGTATGAATTTTTTATTTTTACCCTTTTTATGTGACATATCACATTGATTTAATCATACATAGAACAAAATGTTGTAGATTGATGTGAGGTTGGATCATATATGACATGAATATAATTTTTCAATGTTTTTAAACAATAAAGAGTTGTTTAATCTATTTTTATGAATATACATTTTATTTTTCATTTATTATTAGTCATTAATAATATGAAGTCATTATATCCATTATACTGAGAAATCCAAGCTTCAGTTCATGCACAACTAATTTCTACAAATCACAATTGTCTCGAGGGTCATTTTATTAGGTTTCCGTATCAATCTAAAGTCTTTCACTTAGTTTTGACCCATTTATGAGGTTTATTTATATTTAATACACATATCAATGTAAAATGATACTTTTGATAATACTATGAAATTCATTTATCAGATTGTGTCATAATTGATACATAGAGATCATAAATTATTAAAGGATTATTACACCATTGTTTTTTGGCATATAGAAACCAATTTGTTCAATTTTGACCCCTAAAATGTGACTTGTCACATTAATTAGAATGTAAAGGTAAAACAAAACTTTTGATTATACCAAAAAATAGATATATCAACATGATTTTTGGTTGGTATATATAGATCAGAAATGACTCATAGATTATTTTACTATTGTTTAGGATAATTTAAGCTCATTTTTTTCATATTTAAGATGTAAACAATTTATTTTTTATTTATTTATATTCCTTGATGCTATGGAATCATAGTTTTAAACATATCATGAAATAAAAGGATCATATTGATCCATAGTACATTCCAAAATATCTCAAATTACTCAAGGTTTATTGTCCTAAGTCTCTATTTCAATTAGATTTAGTCTACTCAGTTCTATCCTCTTGATGAAAGATTTTTAATTTCATTAAAAAATTGCAATGTGAACCACTACTATGGATAATAATACCCAATCTGGACATTTTATTGAAGAATGACTGATTCTTAATGATTAAAAATTATATTTGGAACATTCTACTCAGTTTTTATAGCGATAAAAACTCGTTCTCTTGGTTTTTCCCCTTCTAGGTGTCTTGTCACTATATTAATAATGTCATGTCCATACAATAATTTAAATCATACTGTGTAATTCATGTGTTAGATATTTTTTTGGTTTCTTCATACAGATAAAAAATTACTCGATGATTTTTTTCTATCTTTTTTCCTGAATACAATATATTTTACGTAGTTTGGACCCCTACACATATGATTTATTATTATTTAATATATATTACCAATATGATATAGTATTTTCCACAATAATTTGAAATTTAGGAATATGTTTGACGTAGGGATGAATCATAAAAATAAGTGGATCATGAATCATTATCCAATGTTTCCATGTCATTCTGAAGTTGTATTCTATGTGTTGACCCCATAACAAGTAACTTTTTTATTTAATAAAAATATCCTGGTCAAAAGATATTGTTTATAATTCTGATAAATACGTTCAATATATTGATGTGCACATTATTCCCAATGAAAATAAATGATCTAAGTATTTTTATACTTTGATTTCAAGGAAATTAAGACTTATTTTATAGGTGTTGACCCCTTTTAGATAGCTTGTGATCTTTATTATAATGTGATGACCAAATGAAACTTTTGATCGCACCAAGAAATTTAGGTGTGGAACTAATGTAAGTTTTCTTTGTATAAATATCAAATCACTCAATGATTATTTCACAATCATTTTTTCATTCCAATAACATTTTATAACTTTTTACCACCACAAAGATGATTTACATTTATTCATAAGATTTATCAATATCAAATTGTTGTTTCCATCGAACCAAGCAATCCTTGTATCAAATTAGTGTGTAGATGATTCAAATAGATCAATAATGAGTCAAGTATTATTTTCCTATTTTTTCATGTCAATCCAGATTACCTGCTCAGTTTTAAACCCATGATGTTATTTTAATAAGAGTATCAAGTTAAAAATATACATTGGATCATATAGAGATATCCAATAATTATATTTTCAAATAGTATATTAATTTTGATAAAAAATAATACAACAATTATCCTATTATCTTTCCATGTCATCATGAACTTGTCTTCTTGGTTTTGACAGATTTTAGGTGAATTTTTACTTTAGTAAGAATTGAAATTCCATACCTTAAATTTGACTACACTGATTAGATAAAATTTTAGAATCATATAAGGTTGGATCATATAGATATGAAATTACAAAAAGATTATTTTTATAAATTTTTCACCAATCTATGCTCATTTTATTTTTGTTCACTTATATACATGTAATTTATCATTTAATAATAATATTAAGAAAAATGAAATAATAGTTTTCATAATATCAGTCAATAGAGGGAACATATTTATGTACATCTAATAATATATATCAATTATGTTTCAAGGATCATTGTCTTAAGTTATCAATTCAAACTAATGTTGTTTTCTTCATTTTGACCCATTTTAGGTGACTTGTCTCTTTAATAAGAATGTGTAGGCCGAACAGAATATTCAACTATACAGAGTAATCCATGACTTGGTTTGATTTCTATATAGTTTTTATAGATCAAAATGGATAAAATATCATTTTCCTAGTTTTTATCATGAATGTGAGCTCATTTTCTTAGTTTTGACCGATACATGATTGATTTCCCATTTATTATTAAATAATCATAATTTTAAATCATAATTTTCTTCGTGTAGAGTAAACCAATAATTATATTATGGTGTGGATGAGTCCCACATTTAAAAAATGACTCGATAAAAATTTTCCAAAGTTTACTTGTCATTCAGAGGTCATATTATTGTTTTTGACCTCTTAATAGATGACTTTAAATTTTAATAACATTATTAAGGTGAAATAATATTTTATATAATATCAAGAAATCTGGTAAATAAAATTAAATGTGATTTATTCTTATAGAAAAAAAATTATTTTCATATCATTATTATATGATTTCGTGGAAGTGTGAACCTGTTTGATTGTTTTAACCCCTTTTACGTGTCATGTCACATTAGTATGAATGTGACGTCCATAAGAACCATTCAATCACAACCATATATTTGGGTTTCAGATTGGAATGTAGTTGGTTCTTGGAATCCCTAGTGTAACAAACACAAATATTACGCCATTTTAGATTAATATTTAATACATGTTAAAATTTTCTATTCTCTAAAATTATAAATTTTTAGTGATTATTGAAATTATATACTTATAAAATGTATTTCATGAAAGATCATAAAAATTACTAAAAAATATTATTTAATTATACCATTCTTATAGATTCATTAACTAAAACTTTTCTTCATATCCTAGGGAGAGGAAACAAAATAAATTTAATAAATGGATGATTAGTACAGGTAAACATTAGAGATATAAATTGATTATTATAATTGTCCATAAGATAAGCTTAATGGTTTTAGAACATGGTCATAACATACAAAATTTGTACCTATTCATTGAAATATTTTTCATCATCAAACATGGAATAAGTATTTTTAAGAAGAATATATAATATTTTAGATTGTTGAATCACCAATAATCAATCATGAGACATGAGAATATTAAATTTTTATAATACATAGGTCTTTGGAATACACATAAGCATATAAAATCAATTCATTATTCAAGATAAAATCCAAGACTATCATATAGGATATGGGTAACTCCCTATAGTATTATTCACTTTATCAAGTTTCTCCTACAAGACTATCCTTATGAACATATTCCCATACTAAACTGGGTTAATTACACATTTAATCTTTATTATCTCATGAAATTTCCATATTAACCCAACATATTAGAAGAGAATATAATTCTCAAACCATACACCACATAATTAGAACAATACATATATGTTCCAAAAAGTCACCAAATATTAATCATACTATCATATCGTAACATGTGTAAAAGATATGGGTTTTATAAACATTTCAACATTTTAAAGTAGAATTACTCGAGAAAGGAAACTAGTCTCGTTATTGATTCATCAAAACATAATTAACTATTGTTAAACTAGAGGGTTTCAAGGAATTGTCTATAAACCACCATCATCATAATATTTAAAGAGAACGAAAGTGTATGGTATCATAAGACCATATCTTCATTGAATTAAAAAAATCCATAAAGGATGCTGACATATATGAATAATACCATTAAAATATCATCTTATCATTTTTTTAAAACAGGAGAAAATATCCCTCTCATTTGATAATATTTAAACTAACAATTCATATAATATTGATAATATAATTTTATTTAGAAATTAACAGGGTGATATATAAAATATTTTTTAAATAAAATAACATTCTTGATATTGGAAATAGATATTCATGTTATATTCCTTAAAAGAAAACATTTTCAACCTTTTTGAAAACAATAAAAATGTCTTCTTCCAAAAACATTAAGAATGATTCCTTTTTAATCCATAATAAAAATAGTTAAAAGGGTGTGAAAATGAAAATTTTTACACTTTTAATGAAAGGTAATAATATTCATTATTTTATTTGAAAACTATAGATGTTGAAGAAATAATATGGCGACCAAAGTGGATATAAGTGTATATTTTCTTGAAAAGAATTTTTTCGATCATGTAAACTACCAATGAGACGAAAATGGTACTAATTCATAAAAATATAATAATTACCAATGGATAGGAATATAGATGGGGTCTAAAATTTTTAATCTATATATATTCCCTCAAAAAAATCTTCCATAGATAATCGTTAAAATAAATGATATTTTAATATAAATCCCTTACCTGAAGTCTCATCCTACTTCATAAAAGTTCCAATATCCTATATAAAAATATAGATTTATTTAACATATAATAAATAAAATTATTCAAAAATAAATTACATCTTATAAATATATTATGATTTTCAACAATCATACTATTAATAATTTCTTCATGAAAAAAAGCATATGGGTGAAAACTTGTTTATTTTCCATGAGTATTTCAGTTCAGTGGTTCTGGTAATTGAACATTAATCATGGTTTAATAATATTAAAAATATAATAATTAAAATATTATCATATATAATCATAAGGTAGATATTTTTAATTATTTTCAAAAAGCGGTGATGAAAAAAATCACATCGCTTCATGGAGGTGGTAGTCCAAACGTACACATGAGTGAAATTTTCTTTATCCAATTGATGGAAATGTAATAATTTATATAATATAATATAAATATAAAAGAATAAATATGTCATAATATCTTATATAAACTTTAAATCCATTTCAAAAATCATTTTGGATATATGTTAGTTGAAAATAAATCATATCTCTATATGGAGGCGGTAGTCCACATGTTCGCATGAGCGATATTTCCAGTTCCCATTTTCTAGGAAAGGTGAAAAATGATTGTTCCATAATCATAATAAAATATAGGTATATTTTTTACTTGTGAATTAATCATTTTATAATTGATAAATTAGTTATAGATATAGTAGAAAAACGAAATAAAACTGAAAGTACTCGATTAAGAGTTATACCTCTTCATTGATAAAGTTTCTTTGGCATGTACATTAATTATAGAATGATTAGTACTTTGATCAAAAATGAACTATAGGAAATGTGGTTGGATAATATTAATTTATTTTGTTATTTATTTTATGAGTTAATATTTTATAGAAATTTGGAGAGGAGGTGATAGTGGTTGTCCTTTTAGAAGAGAGAAAGAGGAAACAATTTGAATTTTTCAAAAGATTTAGATATATTTATTTAAATTTTTTTGAAATTTCTAAAAATAGAAGAGAATTAAAATTGAAGATATTACAGGTTCAAAATATCTACAAAAAATTATTAATTAGAGAACATTAAGTGGAAATCAAACCCTTATATATTAGTTTAACCCCATAGTAAAAAAAATTAACAATAATTGTAGAAACCAATTTTTAATGTTTTTACAAATCATTAATACCAAAAAGTAAAGTGTCACCATAAAAGAATTTTGGAATATTGATAAAAAATATTAATTCCAATTTTTTCAAATTCATTTCTTATATGTGGAAATAATTATTTTAATAACAAACCCAGAGAACACAATGAAAAACAATTTTCTAGAAATATGTATTTTTTAGTATATAAATATTTTTATTGAAAAATTGAGTATTATATCAATACCAATTTCAATATTTGGATATTTTATAACAAAATTTATGTAATTTAACTTTGAAATCAATTCATAACAAAATATAACATTGAAAAAATATGAATGAAAAATACGGTTTTCTAAAAAATTAGTATTTTTCACTATTCATTGGATAATTGATCATTTTAGAAAAATCCCAAAAATTCACTATAAGTAAGTTTTATATTCTAAATTTAAAAATTATATACCTTTTTAATATTATTTTATCTTTAATTGGGTTATATTAATTGTAATAACCATTCTAAAAATATAATAAAAACTTTTTTTGAAGAAAACATATTTTTTAAGCATAAAATGACTTCCCGGAAATTTGAGATCTTATTTATTATACATTAATGAATATATTTTAATAATATTAAACCATCATAAATATTTTAAATTTTTATGTTCCTCTTAGTCATATCCCTAATATAGCAGCTATGTTATAACTACAAGATTTTAATAATAATAATTCAATAGTTTATCACATTTCATTTAAGATCAATGTATTCTATACATCAAGTTATTAAAGTCATTAATTTTTTGATTGCGAAAATATATAAAAACATATTTTTGTTTATAATGATACCTCATTACAAGAATTTATCCCTTGATTCTTTTTCACTCATGTACAAACATATAAGGATACTTTTACCTCATCATATCATCGGTTTCTCACAAAGCTTCCAAAGTTTATTATTTTCTTAGAAAACATTCACCATTTGGGTGGTATTTTTGAAAAACTCTTTTTAACATATAACTAAAATCCTACCCAGTTGTTCCACGTAAGATATAACATTATCCAATGGTATGAACTTTGAGTTTTGTGCATGTGAATGATTAGGTATGTACATCCATAGTATTGATATATGGAACACATCATGAACATACGAGATATTCGATGGAAATGCCAAGCGATAAAAAACTATACTGATGTGATCAAGAGTATGAAAGGGGTTAATATTTCTAGGGATAAAAAATCATTAGTTTCAAATATGATAACCTTTTTCTAAGGAGTTATTCATGGTAATACCTTGTAACCAACTGCAAACTCTAGATCTCACTGATTATTGTTAGTATAAATTTCTATCGACTCTGAGATTCCACTATGTGATTTTGAATGGATCTAACATTTTATTCCATTTCATATACTCACTCAGGTCCAAATATATTTCTTCACCAACTTTATCCTAGAATGTTCGAATTTAGAGCTTCCTTCCATATAGAATTTATTATGGAGCCATCGAAATGCATGAGTGAAATATATTGTTTTAAGAAAAGTCATCCAGAGAAATGTGTTTATCCCAACTACCATTAAAACCATAAGAACATGATTACAATATATTTTTTGAGTTTTAATGGAAATATTATATTTACTATGTTTTTTAGGATGAAATAAAGTACTTAACCTCAAATCTATATCTAGAACCTGTTGAGGGCTTCTCCAAGACTCTAAGGTAAACCTATGATCCCAAATTATATGCAATTGAGAGTTTCAATCTATAAAATATCACCAAATACTTAATATAAATCATTTATAAATGATCATGAGATAAATATTCACTAATTATAATTAAAGTTACTAATTTCATATTGTGATCACCTATATCCGAAATATAATTGTTCCATTTACATGTTTTGTGGGGTAAAATGTTGAAATCCATGGTAATATGTTCCCATTTCCACTCAAGTTTGGGTAATTATTGTAATGTCCTATTACAATTATATCTCTCATACATAACTCAATTTCTTACCAAGCACTGTGATAAATTATTTAAAATATCCATTTTCATCTTTTACCACTATAAATACTATTTCATATCTATATACATCTTCATACATCCCAAATGAATCAAGAATCATAAGCTTTGAAATTCACCCAATAAATCCGTTATTAGAGATTGTTTTTACATGATATGTAAACTATTTCTCAAAAATATAATTCTATCACAATTATGGTTGAACTTATGAACATTTGTCACTATATTTTATAGTTCCACATACGCCTTATATTCTTCTTTAATCCCAATACCCCATCAATATGGGATCAAAATTTGAGAAATTCAAAAATATTAGATCTCTTTCAATCCATATCAGGGGTAAATTAGAATGATATTTCCTACTCATTATATCATCCACCATTTTATCCTTCCTAGGGTGATAGTGTACTGAGTATTCATAATCTATAATCAACTCTATCCATCTTCTTTGGCACATATTCAACAATTTCTGCATGAATATATACTTCGTGCTTTTATGATCAGTATATATGTTACACTTTTCAACATAAATATAATTCCTCCTCTTTTTCAGTGTAAAAAATTACTTTATTAACTTAAAATCCGGAGTCTGGTAATTTCACTCAAGAATATACCATTTTCACATGGAATATGCTTTAACCATATCATTATGTATGGGTACACATCCAAAAACCTTATTCAATGCATTTATATAGATCATAAACCCTTCTTCGTAGAATGAGTTTTTAAGTATGGCTTCTCTGGACAAGATTTCTTTAGATCCTTGAAATTTTCCTCACATTCATCTACCTAAAGGAAGTAATATCCCTTCCAATTCAACTTGTTTTTAGACTATATATCCATGAAAAATAACATAAAATTTATTTATAGTATACATCCAACCCATGAAGGTTTCTTATCTTAGACACCATAGTTGGTCTTGGCCATTGACCAATAACATCTATCATTGAAATATCCATTAATATAAACTCAAAAGTGGTTATAAGACCCATAATTAATCGTTCTTTACATAGAATTCACACTTAATTAATTTAACTAATAACATCTCCTTCCATAGGGGCTTCTACACAATTCTCAGATGTTCATCATGCTCTTACTTTATCATTAAATATATAATAATATTATCTATAAAACAACCACAAACTGATTATGGAAATTGATCATGTCATTATTGAGAATGTGTCAAGATAAATTATTTTAATTATTTATAAACTTACAAACTACTAGTATCAGGGTAAGTAAGAGTATCATTCTCTATAGAGAAGGAAAAAATAATATTTATACAATTGGAATAATTAAATCAAAAATATTAAACAATGAATGAAAAGAGGTGATTGTTCTTTTATGATGTGAAAAGAGGAAGAGACAATAGAAATGACGAAGTTGGTGCTATCAGAATATTTATAATTTAATTTTAAAATATTCTCTTCCATACTCATATTAATTTCTATTTATTTGGTTCGTAGATAAAACATTAAGATTTAATAAGTTATCACATTAGTAAACATTCACATTTTAGTTATCTATCCCTTGAAATAATCTTGGAAACATCACTTTGGATAGAGTCTTGTTCATTAATCGATAATTAAATCTTAAACATTTCTAGTTTTCAATACTTCAATTAAAATTAAAAAACATAAAGATTCATTATCATCACCCATCTGTCCTTTCTCTAGTGATAACTGATACTCATTAATAATGAATGAATATTATTGGACAAGATAGTCACTAAAAAATAGAATAAATGAAATAAAAACATATTTAATAATTTTAATCCATTATATTCTAATTTCCCTAAGATATTCAATTACCAATGATTGGTGCCAAAATAATAACATAATTTGATAAATACATTCTATAATTGATTATCATAAGAAACAATACAATGAGAGGTAAATATACTCTGTCAAAGATTATTTTCTCCCAATCTTTATATCACATTTTTTATTGATAGTGTACCCCTCAACTTTTATTTTCCTCCACTCTCTTGTATATTGTGTTTGTAAATGTGTCTCTCATCTAAATAATTCCCCCCATATCCATTAATATTTTTTTTCAAAAAACACACATCCATATGTACGAACTTAATTCGGTGAAAGAAAACTAATTTCTCTAACAAATTTTATTTCACTCACAGTTGGTGTTACTTATGAACATCTATTCAACCAACTCCTGTTACAAAAATAGTGTATTAAATGCACAAGATAAAATTTGAAATTAATAATTTGAGTTTTATCCAATGCGGAACCCCCTATAATCTAAAAACCTCAACACTGAGGGTGAAAAACATCACTGGAAAAAATACCATCTTAAAGAAATAGTTTCAATTATAATGGATATCTTTTCAAGAAAACTAGTAATTGGAGATTCATCAAAAACTATAGATCTTTGTTCATAACCCATAAAGAGAAATCCTTGAGAAAATGGTGTTCACTATCCAAATATAATGTGGAAAAAAATTGTTTTAGATGAGGTCACGTCATCTTAATCTTTATCACTGATCCTGCACATGAACTAAATAGGTGAAAAAAATGTTCAAATCCATTCACACCACAATGGATGTTGTTTTTAAAAAACATGCCTCAAAATAGCACCTATGTCATCATATTCATTTAAAATAGTTGATTAGTGATTCATAATCAACTTCATCCTCAAATGAAAAATTGTAAATATGTTTATTCATCAACATAAAATCTCTATGAGCTCAATTATGGTCGATCCCATCATCGTTCCTCGAAAACAATAAAGGAAATTCAATAATATATCCATCCTCAACCTTCCTCATTCGAACATAGAATATGATTCCACAACAAGATCAATGATCCTCAATGGAAAAAAGAATCCTTTAATCAAATCTTCATCAACATGCTTCTTAGTGACTTCAATAGACATGGAACCTCTACCTAGGTCCAAATTGATCACTAAACTCGGTTAGCTCGATAATTCCATCGAAAATAGTGGAGGAACCGAGATCTTTTTTCATCATGACTTTGGCCTAAACATTGATGTCACGTTTACCTTCTTCCTCTATTCTCCATACACCCGAATACATATTTCCGTAATCTCTAGTAATGTATAGTTCATCTTCTAGCGGTGTCAAATTCATTATCATCATTCTTCACTCTATATATCCAGTTCTATACTTATTCCTCCTGGTCTGAAAAAACTCGGGGTCCCTTAGTGTCAACGATAAATCATATATGTGTTATCCTCTCAAAATATGCTACATGGTATGCTATTTTAAATTTGGTATATGGGTCTTGTCATAATTTTATTCAAAATATTTTATTGTTATAATTTTATTCAAATTATTTATTTAAATAAATATAATGTTTTTTCAAATTTGATCTGGTGTGTCTGTCACCAAGAGTTGTGTCATTTTGGTTGAACTAGTGTATTATTTAACCAAAATGGTGAGATCGAACTGGTGTGTCCCTCACCAATAGTTATCTTGTTTCGGTTGAACCAATGTGCTCTTTGACTAAATCAGTTCAATTCAAACAGATTCTAATTTATAAATTAGTGATGATGAGATCGGTTATGGGTTATTTAATTTTTTTGTTTCCTAAAAATTCTCTAGAGTTTTCCCAACATCGGTGCAGCAAGGCCTTTGGAAATTGGTGTTCTTTTTTTCACAAACCTTGTTGAAATAATTTAGTGATACTTCCATAGAGAACCCTACACAATCAACATGGGGTTGGATCAAACCTTTTTAAATAGTGAATTGAATTCTTGTATCAAGTTCTATCTGTCTTCTAATTGAGCTAACTTATTTTCTAACAATAAAAAATATTTCATCCAAAGTCAAAAAATAGAAGATTGATTTAGAATCTCTTAAAGTCATGAACCTAGTGTAACAACCTGAGATTTTATAAGAAATATTCGTTTTAATTTATTTCATTTCTTCTATTTTATACTAAACCAAGATTATATTGTGCTATACACAACACCGTATTAGCTTTCAGTATACGCAACACAATTCTTGGATCGTGTTATACACAATTTCATGTTCATTTGATAGAAGCTATTCTATGCAAAATTGAGTGTATATATATATAAATATATTCAATGTATAAATGAAAAATGGTTGTATTCTGCTATAATGAAACATCAAACATGTCTTGCACTATAAGCAACCCTGACTTGGCTTGCATTATACGCAATCACGACCTTCTTCGATAGCGTGTGTTGTACGCAATACCAGGTTTTACTAAACAACAATATGTTATTATAATATTATTATGAACTAGACTTTATGAATAGTATTAACTAAATTTTTAAATTTAAAACATTTTTATTCATCTTACAAATTTTCTATAATATTGTATAAGAACAAAATAAATTTTTCGGGTAAAACAAGTATTTTTCAAAAAATGCAGTTTTTCCGCCTTTTGATGGCGCACCCACTTTAAATCTAGTTTTTGACATGTTTATAAGTAAACTTTTTCTAAATAAAGTTATTCTATGGGATAAGGATATAAAATTTTACCTTGGATAAAATTTTCATATTATTCTGATATCTTTTCTATTTTAATGAATAGTAAAAACACGCAATATTTTAATAAAAAACAACTTTTTTCATCGTAATAATTTATGTGGTTAAATTATAATATTGAATGGTTTTAAAGTATAAATAGAATATATTTTTACCATTTAATACAATGTATGTCATTAGCATTGATTTTACCTTGAATTCGAAGGTTAAATAAATTCAATCTTTTGCAATGTTATAAACAAAAACCCATTTTCTTTCGACAACAGGATTAATTTTAATTTAATTTTTTCAAATTCTTTGTATTGAATTTTGAAAAATGGATACCATATTTGGAATCAGTAGGTCCAAATTATATTAATATACTACCTTTTATTTTTTGTCATTATGAATAGTAACAACTGTAAATTTTATTTACCATAGTTAAAGGTAAATCGGGTAATTAAGGGTAAATATAATATTATAAAATTACCCTAACACATGACAAAATTCTATTGGATGGCTAAAAGTATACCCATATCACCTAAGGGTCGGATTAGATTCATTTTATGGACTTTTGACCACGAAAATAATTTAATTATTATTAAAACGAAAGAAAGTGAAAACATGTCACTCTATTAAATCTTATAAGTATAATAATTTTAATTTAGTGATAAACGTCATAATACTTAAAACACGAATAGTCTCTAGAATGATAATAAAATTATCTACATCATGATAATTTATTTTGAATTTTTAGGTATTAAATATTTGTCATTAATGGTGATACATTAATGATGCAGAAATTATTTATTAAGTGAAAAATCAGTAATATAGTTTTTATTGAAATAATAATACACATTAAAAATCCCAAAAACCTGACCAAAACATATTGGTAGTGTATATATATACCATGACCATCCCATGACCTAATAGATAACCGTTTGGAGACTTATAAAAGAGATTTTGACACTTATATTATTTTATTTTACATGATGCCAAAGTTGTCACCATCATAATTTAATAAATATAACAATTTAAATATTGTTATTTTAAGATGATAAATTATAGTAAAAGTATTATTATGAAAGGTAATAGATTTATATTAATCATAGGATTTTATTTATATTTTTTATGCAACAAACAAGTATATTAAATAATTATTCAAAAATGTTGTAGAAATTATTTTATTAAGAGATAAACCAAATAAATGGTTTTAAAAATAATAAAATAAATATTATATGAACTATTTTATGTGGTCCAAAACTTTTATATATACATATGACCTTTTATGAATCTATTAATATTTTATTTTGAACATATCTTCTGTATATATTTTATTTAAGATCAAATAAATGAATAGTGTCAAAATTGACACTATTGTTATTTTATAAAAATATCATATTATAAAATTGTTTAAAAATAACTAAAATATTTAAAAAATATAAATTTAAACTTATATGGTCTATAATGTTTTATAGTAACCAATTATGGAAAATTCACAACAAATAAGTAAATATTTGTTCTAATTTAAAATTTAGAATGTTATTACCACTAATAAAATTAAATTGACTAAATAAGGATAAATAAAGTTGATAATGTTTAAAATAAATTCCTAACAAGTTTAAATTTTATTGTTTGATGATATTAAAACCCTATATCATCTAATATTATAATATGAGTCATTTTTATAGGTTTTTAAGTGGGTTTTGACTTTTTATAAATTAATATTTTTAGGATTTCCAAAGGTGCCCCTCTCCTCCCTTATAAAAGGGCATCTCCTCCCTCTCTTCCTCACACCAATTTGAAACTTCAAGCTCGGCCAAACCCTGAAAAATTATCTTATCCACTTCCCTAGAGACATCATAGAGGTCCTGGTCTTCTTCAAAGTCAAATTTTAGTTCCCTAAGAGGAGGTCTCAAAGAGGCGCTTCAAAGAAGAGGTAATGTCCGTTACCGATTCTTTCAACTTTATTCTTCTTCTACTTCCTCTTTCATAGTTGTTTAATTATGATGTAATAACATCAGTATAACTAATATACTGATATTTTATTATAATTATGAAACAACCCTATTTCACCATCTATCCATCCTATGGAAAAGGAAATCACTACGCGTGCGTACGTAAGGAATACCGTCTCCACGCTGTGGTGTAATCTATTTTTCCAACACCACCTTACATGGATGGTTATAATGGTGTAAATAATAACTATACATAGCTGTTATAACATCATAATGATTCTTATATATTGTATCATCCACTCCAATTCAATTCAATAATTATGGAAATGATATCATCGCTCGTGCGTACGTACGGACTACCGTCTCCATGACACGATGAGATTCACTCTCCATGTTAACCATTTAAGAATGACTATAAAGTATATATAAGCAATAATAATGAAATATATGAAATTATAAGGCTACTGTATTTATGTATATTTATTTCATATACTTAATTCCATTCGACTCAATAAGGAAACGAAAACAGCGTTCATGCGTACATACGGCCTACTGTCTCCATGAACGGTGTATTTCCTTCCATTTATCGATATATTATATATATGTATATTCTAAATATATAATATATATAATTCATGTTTTATATTCTGGAATCAAGTAATCATGATCTAAGTAATCATATTAATAATTACAAGTCAAAACAAGGATGAAAAATGAAACGATTTTACCTAAAACACTCTTTGACATGGTATTTAAAAAATAACGGGTAATATAAAGTCCTAAGTAAACCATATATGGTATCATAACAATGAATATGATTCTGTAATAAGTCATTGAAATTATTTAAATCATTATACAGGATTTTTGGATACATACGAAACATATCGGACATATGGTAAGGGATAATTTTTCAAATCTCATTTTTATCCAAGATTTCTTATTCGTAAGTATTTACTGGGGTTATTTCTATCATCCATGTCCATGTTTTATAAAAGTATTTTCATGTATTTTTAAAGTACTTTTAACCCATTTTTTGACTTTTACTACATGTTAGGTAAGAAATATTTATTTTGTTTACGTTGCGAGTTACTTTTCTAACTTTTCTGGCAAAAGTACGAGAAGAATGTTTTTTTAACTTATACGGCATGAATGAATTTTTACGGTTTTATAAAACCTTATTTTAATGAAGCTTCCTCCAAAAAATTTCATTACTATTTTCAACAAAATCTTTTTCTTTTAAAATTTCATGATTTTTTGTCAAAATAAATTGATTTTGAAGAAGAAAGGATATTTTCCTCAAGAATTCATTTCAAGTGTTTTATCAAAACCATTTTCTATCTAAGATGACAATATTTCATATATGTATGTTTGAAGTATAAAGTATCTATGATTTAAAAGGTTTCACTTTTTTATTATGAAATGATATCCATTTCTTTTATATGGATTATGTGATGATGGGGTGATTTTTATGAAACCCATTTTATTCTTTGCGGTATGATGAATGTTTTAAGTTTATTTTGTGTCACAAGTAAGAATGATTTCATTATGAGATGGGTGGGACATATATCTCCCTCCAATGCATTGGGTAAAGATTTATATCTCATGATATAGACATGGCTGGAACGGTAAGTTAATACGGTTCAGTGTTACAGGACTGAAACGAGGAGTGAACTCGATTTAGAAAGTGAATTTGTCCACTAAGATGGTCTTGGTAGCAATGCCTTGGCTACTATGGAAATCATAACATGTGCTGAATGGTTGCCACAATTACATGTTTTACTCCCATGCTATTTTATCATGCTTAATGTTTCTTTATGATCTATGCCTTACGTATTTCTATGTTTTATGTCATTACTCAATCTTTTAATGTTTAAACATTACGTTCATGTTTTTAAGTTCAAATGTATATGATTTGTTTTATTTTATCCATGCTTACCATTACTGAGAATTTCAGATCTTCCTTTATACGTTTTCTTTTCCCCAGGATATAATGAATGGTTTTAGGTATGAAAACAAAAGGGGAAGATCTTTATGAGAGATTTTGAAGATATTTCACCACGATTAGAATATTATATTCCGAGTTTCCAAAGACACTAAACTATAACGGTCCTTCTGTGTCTATTTTTGTTTTGTATTAAGTATTCCACAAAATTAATGTAATGTTCATGTACATCAATCTTCGGGTCTCTACAGTTGGTATTAGAGGAAAGGTTTAGTCATCCTTTGGAAACTAGGATGCGAAAACATTAGTGAGATCCCTAGAGATATTTCTATGGTATGTATAGGGATGTCCCTAAGGTTAAGTATATGTATAGGTTATAGTCCTAGAATTGCGATAAAGATCTTAGAATTAAACCTAAGATGTTAGATATTGAGGGTACTCCCCCTTTACTATGTTGTTTTCCCTAGCATGATTTTTCCTCTCACACTATTCTTTTTTGGTTTTAGAAAATGGCTGGAAACAGGAAGATTCACGATAATGGAGGATATAACGGACAATGGAATGATATTCTTCATGAGAAACCAAATAAAATGGGATTTGGAAGTCCAAACATCGTTATTATGCCTAATCATCAATGTATGTCATTATCATTGATTTTACCTTGAATTCGTAGGTTAAATAAATTCAATCTTTTGCAATGTTTTAAACAAAAACCTGTTTTCTTTCGACAACGAGATTATTTTTAATTTAATTTTTGCAACTTATGTGTGTTAAATTTGGAAAAATGGATTCCATATTTGGAATCAGGGGGTCCAAATTATATTAATAGACAAATTTTTATTTTTGGGCTTTATGAATAGTAACAACGGTAAATTTTATTTATCATAGTTAAAGGTAAATCGGGTAATTAAGGGTAAATATAATATTATAAAATTACCCTAACACATTCCAAAATTCTATTGGATGGCTCAATGTAGACCCATATCACCTAAGGGTTGGATTAGATTCATTTTATGGACTTTTGACCATGAAAATAATTTAATTTTTATTAAAACCAAAGAAAGTGACAACATGTCACTCTCTTAAATATTATAAGTATAATAATTTTAATTTAGTGATAAACATCATAAAACTTCAAAAATGAATAGTCTCCATAAATATAATAAAATTATCTACCTCATGATAATTTATTTAGAATTTTTAGGGATTAAATAATTTTCATTAATTGTGATACATTAATGATGCAGAAATTATTTATTAAGTGAAAAATAAGTAATATAGTTTTTATTGAAATAATAATACCCGTTAAAAAACCCACAAACCTGACCAAAACTTACTGGTACTGTATATCTATACCATAATCATCCAATGACCTAATATATAACCGTTTTTAGTCTTATAAAAGCGATTATGACACTTATATTATTTTATTTTAAATGATGCCAAAGTTGTTAGCATCATAATTTAATAAATATAACAACTTAAATATTTTTATTTTAAGTTGATAAATTCGAGTAAAATTATTATTGTGAAATTTAATAGATTTATATTCAACATAGGATTTTATTTTTAATTTTTATGCAACAAATAAGTATATTAAATAATTATACAAAAATGTTGTAGAAATTATTTTATTAAGAGATAAACCAAATAAATGGTTTTAAAAATAATAAAATAAATATTATATGAAGTATTTAATGTGATCCACTAATTTTCTAGACACATATGACCTTTTATGAATCTATTGGAGCTTTTAGTTCGAACATATCTTCTGTATATATTTTATTTAAGTTCAAATAAAGGAATAGTGTCAAAATTGACACAATTGTTATTTTATAAAAATAACAAATTATAAAATTGTTTATAAATCACAAAAAATTTAAAAATTATAAATTTATATTTAAATGGTATATAATGTTATAAATTAACCAATTATGGAAAATTAACAACAAATAAGAAATTATTTGTTATAATTTAAAATTTAAAATGTCATTACCACAAATAAAATTAAATTGATTAAATAAGGATAAATCAAGTTGATAATGTTTAACATAAATTCCTAACATGTCTAAATTTTATTGGTTGATGATATATTAACAATATATCATCAAATATTATAATATGAGTCATTTTTAGAGGTTTTTAAGTGGCGTTAGATTTTTTATAAATTAATTTTTTTAAGATTTCCAAAGGTGCCCCTCTCCTCCCTTATAAAAGGGAATCTCCTCCCTCTCTTCCTCACACTAATTTGAGCCTCCAAGCTCGGCCAAACCCTGAAAAATTCTCTTCTCCACTTACCTAGAAACATCATAGAGGTCCTGGTATTCTTCAAAGACCAATTTTAGATCCCTAAGAGGAGGTCTCAAAGAGGCGCTTCAAAGAAGAGGTAATGTCCGTTACCGATTCTTTCAACTTTATTTCTTCTTCTACTTCTTCTTATTTAGTTGTTTCATTATGAAGTAATAACATAAGAATCCCTAATATACTTATATGTTATTATAATTATGAAACAACCCTATTTCACCATCTATCAATCCTATGGAAAACGGAATCACTGTGCGTGCGTACGTACGGAATACCGTCTCCAAACCGTGGTGTAATCTGTTTTTCCAACACCACCTTACTTGGATGGGTATAATGGTGTAAATAATAACTATACATAGTTTTTATAACATTATAATGATTCTGATATATTTTATCATCCACTCCAATTCAATTAAATAATTATGGAAATGATATTATCGCTCGTGCGTACGTACGGACTACCGTCTCCACGACACGATGAGATTCATTCTCCATATTAACCTTATAAGAATGATTATAAAGTATATATAAGAAATAAAAATGAAATATATATCATTATAAAGATACTTTATTTATGTATATTTATTTCATTTACTTAATTCCATTCAACTCAATAAGGAAACGAAAACAGCGTTCATGCGTACGTACGGCCTACCGTCTCCATGAACGGTGTATTTCTTTCCATTTATCGATCTATTATATATATGAATATTATGAATATATATTATATATAAATCATGTTTTATATTCTGGAATTAAGTAATCATGATCTATGTAATCATATGAATAATTACAAGTCAAAACACAGACGACAGATGAAACGATTTTACCCAAAACACTTTTTGACATGGAATTTACAAATGAATGGGTAATATAAAGTCATAAGTATACCATATATGATATAATAACAATGAATATGATTCTGTAATAAGTCAATGACATTATTTAAATAATTATACAAGAGTTTTGGATACATACGAAGCATATCAAACATAAGGTAAGGGATAATTTTTCAAATCTCATTTTTATCTGAGATTGCTAATTCATAAATATTTACTGGGGTTATTTCTATCATCCATGTCCATGTTATATAAAAGTGTTTTCATTTATGTTTAAATTCCTTTTTACCCTTTTTTGACTTTTACTACATGGTAGGTAAGGAATCTTTCTTTTGTTTATGTTACGAGGTACTTTTTTAACGTTTCCGGCAAAAGTTCGAGAAATTTATTTTAACATATACGGCACGAATGGATTTTTACGGTTTTATAAAGCCTTATTTTCATGAAGATTCCTCCAAAAAATTTCATGACTATTTTCAAAAAAATATTTTTCTTTTTAAATTTTCATGATGTTTTGTGAAAAGAAATTAATTTTGATGAAGAAAGGTTATTTTTCTCAAGAATTCATTTCACGTGTTTTATCAAAACCATTTTCCATCTAAGATGACATTATTTCATATATGTATGTTTCAAGTATAAAATCTCTATGATTTAAATGGTTTCAATTTTCATATTATGAAATTATATCCATTTCTTTTATATGGATTATGTGATGATGGGGTGATGTTTATGAAACCCATTTTATTCTTTGGGTTATGATGAATGTTTTAAGTTTATTTTGTGGCACAAGTAAGAATGATTTCATTATGAGATGGGTGGGACCTATATCTCCCTCCAATGAATTGGGTAAAGATTTATATCTCAAGGGATAGACATGGATGGAAAGGTAATTTAATCCGGGTCCTGTTACAGGACTGAAATGAGGAGTGAACTCGATTTAGAAAGGGACTTTGTCCACTAAGATGGTCATGGAAGCAATGCCTTGGCTACTATGGAAATCATAACATGTGCTGAATGGTTGCCACAATTACATGTTTTACTCCCATGCTAGTTTATCATGATTAATGTTTCTTTATGATCTATTCCTTATGTATTTCCATGCTTTATGTCATTTCCCAAGCTTTTAATGTTTAAAAATTATGTTCATGTTTTTACGTTCAAATGTATATGATTTGTTTTATTTTATCCATGATTTCCCTTACTAAGAATTTGAGCTCACCCTTTATTTTTTTTCTTTTCCCCATGATATAAAGATAGGTTTTAGGTAAGAAAACAAAAGGGGAAGATCTTTATGGGAGATGTTGAAGATCTTTCACCACGATTAGAAGATTATATTCCGAGTTTCCAAAGACACTAAACTACAACGGTCCTTGTGTGTCTATTTTTGTTATGTATTAAGTATTACACAAAAGTAATGTAATGTTAATGTACGTCAAGCATCGGGTCTCTACAGTTGGTATCAGAGGAAATATTTAGTCAACCTTTTGAAGCTAGGATGCGAAAACATTAGTGATATCCCTAGAGATATTTCTACGGTATGTCTAGGAATGTCCCTAAGGTTAAGTATACATATAGGTTATAGTCCTAGAATTGCGCTAACGATCATAGAATTAAACCTAAGATGTTAGATATTGAGGGTACTCCCCCTTTACTATGTTTGTTTCCCAATCATGATTTTTTCCTCTCACGCTATTCTTTTTGGTTTTAGAAAATGGATGGAAATAGGAAGATTCACGATAATGGAGGATATAACGGACAATGGAATGATATTATTCATGAGAAACCAAATGAAACGGGATTTGGAAGTCCAAACATCGTCATTATGCCTAAGAAGCAATCTCATAATATGATAAATAATCTCAACTTTGGTATGTTTCCTGACTCAGATAATAATAGAAAGATATAGTTTCATGATGATCATAGAGGAATGAAAGTTCAATTTCCCCCATTTAATCATGTGGGAAGAGGCATCGAGGAGATTGTTTCAAAGGAACTGGAAGATGCTTTGGGTGTGGAAAAGAAGGACACAAAGCTAGTAAGTCCAAAGGAAAAGGTTCAGTTAACACCATGGACAAGGATACTGGTATTGCTACGACATCAACAGTGATTAGATGTTTTAAATGTGGAATGTGTGGACATTATGCAAACCAATGCCCTAAAGGAAAATCTCATGAGGAGAATCAGCATGGTCATATGAGTAGTATTTATGTGGATGATTATGAAGAGACTACAAATGAAATATGAGATGAATGAAACAATGAAGCTCAATCAGTGGTTTAGGAAGTTAGTGGAATGATTGTATGTTTATAAATAATAATGTATAGTACTATGGAATAATGAATCATCTAAGGATTGTTACACTATTGTTTTTCTTAAAGTATTAGGAAGTATATGTTGAATGGTACCGGTAACCATGGAAGGTTATTTAGATATTTTGGAAAATAGATGATATGCACATAATGCATAAAATGAAATGTTTGACAGTATTCATGAGCTGATGATTGATATAAGGACAAAGTGATATCATGGTTTGAGTATATAGAATTTTGAGGATTTTGGTATGTGGAAAGAGTTAACTTTTGACAGCACTCATGTTTTCACTAATATTCAATGGGTATTCATTTTTCAAGAGAATACATGATTAAGGTATTCACATGAATGGAATGTAACCAACAAGATATATGAGGGATAAATGATGGTATTCACGTTATTGTTATATGACGTTTTTAGTAATCGTTCTCTTTATACAATGAGTTTGGAAAGAAGTATTTTGGATAAGCCTAAAGATTGGAATGGATAGTATTGTTTAAGGCTAGAACTTTTTGTTATAATAGTATTGTTTTAGAAAAAGGATAACCTGCAGACGGGCGACAACCCGGCGCGCCGGACAAGGTTGTGGGAATCGAACACACAATCGAAGTGCGACTGGCCTTTATCGCCTACCACTGGCCTACAGGAAGTCCCTGGTTAGTAGAAAATACTTTTATATTATTAATTGGTATGATATATGAAGTATAAGTTCATTTTTTGGAATCGTATTTGATTAACCACACCATAGATGGACTTATTTATATTTGATAACTTTTTCTAACCTTTTGTTTGAAACAGATGGAATGACTCATCATTCTATCCCATGATCTGCTAACACTTCATGAATGGAAAATTCAACTTCATTTCATTAAGAGATGAAGTGGAAATTTCTCAAGGCACGAACAACGGTGAGATTGTACCAAAATCAAGTAAGTATTTCTTTTGATTCGAAAATTCTTCAACATTTGAGAAATGATCCTAAAAACGAAAAATGTTGTCCTAGTGCTCTTATATCCGATAAATCAGATGGTACCTTAGATCATCGCAAATCTATGGCTTTGTGATTGTTGGTTATGTCATAGCCATGTTCTCTATCACTCTCCATCAGAACATGATGATTAGATTTTTCCTCCAAATCCATATTTTCACATATACTCTCCTATGTGGAAACCCAATGTTGAGTTACCTTGGGTGACCGTTACGTTTCTAACTGTCTTTTTTAAAGTTACGTTTTAGTATTCCTTTTTACGATGTGGGTTTCTATGAATAGTAAACGATTTATAACCTCGACGAATTTCGAGGGTGAAATTCATTTTAAGGGGGGTAGAATGTAACAACCCGATATTTTATAAGATATGTTCATTTTAATTTCTTTCATATCCTCTGTTGTATGCTACACCAAGATTATCTTCTGCTATACGCAACACCGTATTAGCTTGCAGTATACGCAAAACAATTCTTGGACTGTGTTATACACAATTTCAAGTTCATGTGATAGAAGTTATTCTATGCAATATTGAGTGTATATATATATATATATATTCAATGTATAAATGAAAAATTTCTGGATTATGTTATAACGAAACAAAAAAGGAGTCTTTCACTACACGTGTTGTACCCAATACCGGGTTTTACTAAACAACGATATGTTATTATAATATTATTATGAACTAGCCGTTATGAATAGTATTAACTATATTTTGAAAATTATAACATTATTATTCATCTTACACATTTTTTATAACGTGGTATAAGAACAAAATAAATTTTTCAGGTAAAATAAGTTTTTTTTAAAAAATGCAGTTTTTCCGCCTTTTGATGGCGCACCCACATTAAATCTAGTATTTTACATGTTTATAAGTTCAATTTTTCAAAATAAAATTATTCTTTGGACTGAGGATATAAAATTTTACCTTGGGTAAAATTTTCATATTATTCTGATAACTTTCTTATTTTAATGAATAGTAAAAACACGCTATATTTTAATTAAAAACAACCTTTTTCATCGTAATAATTTATGTGGTTAAATTATAATATTGAATGGTCTTAATGTATAAATAGAATAAATTTTTACTATTTAACACAATTTATGTCATTAGCATTGATTTTACCTTGAATTCGTTGGTTAAATAAATTCAATCTTTTTCAATGTTTTAAACAAAAACCCGTTTTCTTTCGACAACGAGATTAATTTTAATTTAATTTCTGAAACTTCTGTGTATTGAATTTGGAAATATGGATTCCATATTTGGAATCAGAGTGTCCAAATTATATTAATATACTAATTTTTATTTTTGGGCTTTATGAATAGTAACAACAGTAAATTTTGTTTACCATAGTTAAAGGTAAATCGGGTAATTAAGGGTAAATATAATATTATAAAATTACCCTAACACTTGCCAAAATTCTATTGGATGGCTAAATGTAGACCCATATCACCTAAGGGTAGTATTATATTCATTTTATGGACTTTTTACCATGAAAATAATTTAATTATTATTAAAACGAAAGAAAGTGAAAACATGTCACTCTCTTAAATCGTATAAGTATAATAATTTTAATTTAGTGATAAACATCATAAAACGTCAAAAATGAATATTCTCCAAAAATATAATAAAATTATCTATATTATTATAATTTATTTAGAATTTTTAGGGATTATATAATTGTCATTAATGGTGACACATTAATGATTCAGAAATTATTTATTAAGTGAAAAATCAGAAATATAGTTTTTAATGAAATAATAATACCCATTAAAAAGCCCAAAAACCTGACCAAAACATATTGGTAGTTTATATATATACCATAATCATCCAATGACCTAATATATAACTGTTTTTCGTCTTATAAATGAGATTATGACACTTATATTATTTTATTTTAAATGATGCCAAAGTTGTCACCTTCATAATTTAATAAATATAACAATTTAAATGTTGTTCTTTTAAGATGATAAATTCTAGTAAAAGTATAATTGTAAAGGTTAATAGATTTATACTTATTATAGGATTTTATTTTTAATTTTTATGCAAAAAATAATTATATTAAATAATTATACAAAAATGTTGTAGAAATTATTTTATTAAGAGATAAACCAAATAAATGATTTTAAAATTAATAAAATAAATATTATATGAACTATTTAATGTGATACAATAATTTTCTAGATACAAATGACCTTTTATGAATCTATTAAATCCCTTTGTTTGAACATATCTTCTTTATATATTTTATTTAAGTTCAAATAAATGAATAGTGTCAAAATTGACACTATTGTTATTTTATAAAAATAACATATTATAAAATTGTTTAAATGTCACAAAAATATTTAAAAATTATAAATTTAAATTTATATGGTCTATAATGCTATAAATTAACCAATTATGTACAATTCAAAACAAATAAGTAATTATTTGTTATAATTTAAAATTTAGAATCTTATTACCACAAATAAAATAAAATTGATTAAATAAGGATAAATCAAGTTGTTAATGTTTAAAATAAATTCCTAACATGTCTAAATTTTATTGGATTATGAGATTAAAATTCTATATAATCTAATATTATAATATGAGTCATTTTTTGTGGTTTTTATGTTCGGTTATAATTTTTATAAATTAATATTTTTGAGATTTCCAATGGTGCCCCTCTCCTCCCTTATAAAAGGGCATCTCCTCCCTCTCTTCCTCACACCATTTTGAGCCTTCAAGATTGGCCAAACCCTGCCAAATTCTCTTCTCCACTTCCCTAGAAACATACTAGAGGTCCTGGTATTATTCAAATACCAATTTTAGTGCCCTAAGAGGAGGTCTCAAAGAGGCGCTTCAAAGAAGAGGTAATGTCCGTTACTGATTCTTTCAACTTTATTTCTTCTTCTACTTATTCTTATTTAGTTGTTTTATAATGAAGTAATAAAATAAGTATCACTAATATACTTATATGTTATTATAAGTATGAAACAGCCCTATTTCACCATCTATCCATCCTACGAAAAACGAAATCACCGCGCGTGCATACGTACGGAATACTGTCTCCACATCGTGGTGTAATCATTTTTTCCAACACCACCTTACCTGGATGGGTATAATGGTGTAAATAATAACTATAAATTGTTTTTATAACATCATAATGATTCTGATATATTGTATCATCCACTCCAATTCAATTCAATAATTATGCAAACAATATCATCGCTCGTGCGTACGTACGGACTACCGTCTCCACGACACGATGAGATTCATTCTCCATGTTAACCATTTAATAATGATTATAAAGTATATATAAGAAATAATAATTAAATGTATGACATTATAAAGCTACTTTATTTATGTATATGTATGAAATCTACTTAATTCCATTCAACTCAATAAGGAAACAAAAACATCGTTCATGCGTACGTACGGCCTACCGTCTCCATGAACGGTGTATTTCATTCCATTTATAGATCTATTATATATATGTATATTCTAAATATATATTATATATAAATAATGTTTTATATTCTGGAATTAATTAATCATGATCTAAGTAATCATATGAATAATTACAAGTCAAAACACGGATGACAAATGAAACAATTTTACCCAAAACACTCTTTAACATGGAATTTACAAAAGAATGGGTAATATAAAGTCATAAGTAAACCATATATGATATCATAACAATGAATATGATTCTTTAATAAGTCAATGACATTATTTAAAACATTATACAGTAGTTTTGGATACATACAAAGCATATCAGACATAAGGTAAGGGATAATTTTTCAAATCTCATTTTTATCCGAGATTTCTTATTCGTAAGTATTTACTGGGGTTATTTCTATCATCCATGTCCATGTTTTATAAAAGTGTTTTCATGTATGTTTAAAGACCTTTTTACCCATTTTTTTACTTTTACTACATGGTATTTATGGAATCATTCTTTTGTTTACGTTACGAGGAACGTTTTTTACTTTTCTGGCAAAATTACGAGAAGAATGTTTTTTTAACTTATACAGCACGAATTGATTTTTACGGTTTTATAAAGCCTTATTTTCATGAATCTTCCTCAAAACAATTTCATGAATATTTTCAACAAAATATTTTTCTTTTAAAATTGCTTTTTGTTTTGTGAAAAGAAATTGATTTTGAAGAAAAAAGGATATTTTCCTCAAGAATTCATTTAAAGTGTTTTATCAAAACCATTTTCCATCTAAGATGAAATTATCTCATATATGTCTGTTTCATGTATAAAGTCACTACGATTTAAATGCTTTTACATTTCTTATTATGAAATGATACCCATTTCCTTTATATGGATTATGTGATTTTGGGGTGATGTTTATGAAACCCATTTTATTCTTTGGGTTATGATGAATGTTTTACGTTTATTTTATGGCACAAGTAAGAATGATTTCATTATGATATGGGTGGGACCTATATCTCCCTCCAATTCATTGGTTAATGATTTATATCTCATGAGATAGACACGGATGGAATGGTAAGCTAATCCGGTTCAGTGTTACAGGATGGAAACGAAGAGTGAACTCGATTCAGAAAGGGACTTTGTCCAATAAGATGGTCTTGGCAGCAATGCCTTGGCTACTATGGAAATCATAACATGTGCTGAATTGTTGCCACAATTACATGTTTTTCTCCCATGCTATTTTATCATGATTAATGTTTCTTCATGATCTATGCCTTACTTATTTCCATGTTTTATGTCATTTCTCAAGATTTTAATGTTTAAACATTATGTTCATGTTTTTATGTTCAAATGTATATGATTTGTTTTATTTTATCCATTCTTACCCTTACTGAGCATTTTAGCTCACCCTTTATTTGTTTTCTTTTCCCCAGGATATAAGGAAAGGTTTTAGGTAAGAAAACAAAATGGTAATATCTTTATGGGAGATGAATATCTTTCACCACGATTAGAAGATTATATTCCGAGTTTCCAAAGACACCAAACTATAACGGTCCTTGTGTGTCTGTTGTTGTTATGTATTAAGTTTTCCACAAAAGTAATTTAATGTTCATGTACGTCAAGCTTCAGGTCTCTACACCTAGACATCTTTAATCTTTACCATTTTGATGTCAACAACATCCCCCAATGGAAGGACAAGATTAAGATTCTTCTTACGGTATTGATGATTTATTACATTTCGAAACCAAATCATCCTCTAATTCCTAAGGAGCCCACATCAATATCCGACGGCATGCCATTTGATGTGATTTAAGTTGAGAAGATTTGGAAACTGAGGAAGTAATGAGAAGATGATGAAATTTTGTGTGGAGGACATATCCTTAACACATTATCAAATCTTATTTTTGACTATTTCTGCCAAATGAAGACCACTCTAGTGATTTGGGATGCACTCGAATTCAAATACAATGTGCAGGAAGAAGGTACCAATAGGTTTCTTATTAAAAAGTATCTAAACTATAAGATGGTTTATAATAATCCTGTTTTGGAACAAGTTCATGAGCTTCATGTTTTAGAAAATATAATTATTACCCTTAAAATTCATATACCATAAAATTTTCAAGTGGGTGAAATTATTGCTAAATTACCACCTATGTGGAACAATTTTAGAAAGTCACTCATCAAAAAAAGTGATGATATTTCCTTGGAGAAATTGAAAAATATTCCTCATTTTCAAGAAGAATCAATATTGAGATACATTGGTATGTATTCATAATTTGATACCAAGGTTAATATCATTGAAGGAAATAAAAATCAAAACCCATCCACACATGTCAAGAAGAATAGTCAATAATTTGAGATGAAAGGAAATCCTTCCAATAAGAAAGGAGATTGATTTGTTTGTGGAAAACAAGAGAATTTTTCAAGGGAATGTCACTATTGATATAAAGATTAAAAACACACTAAAAATATGATTAATGAAGAAAATATAGTTTCACTGATACATGAAGCTAATATGACTTTAATAAATACGGGATGGTGGCAAGATTCTAGAGCAAGGATGCATGTTTGCATGGATTGTTTGATGTTAAAAAAATTTGAAAATTCTACTATCATGAAGGAACTACATCTTGGAAACAATGAACGCATAAATATTAGTGGAAAAGGAATTGTGGAGATAGACTTCACTTCTATGAGGAATTTGACACTTCTAAATGTGTTGTATGTCCCCAAAATTCAAAAGAACGTAGTTTCTGTTGATATTCTGTATAAGAAGACATTTCATGTTTCATTCAAATTGGACAAGGTTATCTTATCAAAGGGAGAAATTTTAAGGGGAATGTTTAATATAATGATGGAATGTATCAACATTCTATTAATAATTTGATTAAATCTTCTGCTTATATGATTGAATCTTCTAATTTTTGGCATGATCATTTAACACATCATAATTTTAGTTCAATAAAAGTAATGAAGAAGGAAAACATGATTAAAATTGGAAATGATTTTTGTACACGTGAAATATGTGTATAATATAAAATAGTTAATAATCCTTTTCATACTATTAAAAGAAATATTGATATATTAGATTTACTAAATTCTGATATTTGTGAATTAAATGGCTTGTTAACTCATGGAGGATAAATATATTTTATTACTTTTTTGGATGAATGCAGTAGATATTTAAAAGTTTATATTCTTAAAACAAATGATTAAGCCTTTAATCTATTTAATAAGTATAAATCTGAAGTTTAAAACAAATTAAACAAAAATATTAAAGTTTTACACTCAGATAGAGGTGGTGAATACTTTATGAATGAGTTTAATGAATTCTGTGAAGAAAATGGTATAATTTACCAAATAACTACCCCTTACACACCTTAGAAAAATGGATTATATGAATAAAAAAATCTATATTTTGTAGAAAGTGTCAATTTCATGATTAATAAATTTAAATTACCATTAAATTTAAGGGCCGAATTATTATTGATTGTATATCGTATTCATAATATGATTTCCCCTAGGAAAACTATGTTATCCACGTATGAAATTTGGAGGGGTAAAAGGCTTATTATTTATTATTTAAATTTATGGGGGTTTTTATCTTATTATAGTATACCTAATCCCAAAATAACTAAAATTTTTGTTAGATCAATTAAAGGGGTTTTTGTTGGATATGACAAAAATAGAAAAGTATATTAAATCATGGATTTGGGAGATAATATAATTATTGAATCAAGTGATGTAGAGTTTTTTTAAAGTAATTTTTATAAATATGATTTTTTGGAATTTATTCCTCATACCCCTTACTCATGTATTCCTCTAGTACAAGTAAAATAGTAGAGATTAATGATGCTTCTCGAGTTGAACCAAAATGGAGAACATGAATTAGGAATGAGGAACATCTACATCCAGATTTTATTTCTCCTGATTCCATAATTTTCTGTGTTGAATGAGATCAATATAATCATATTTTTAATAATTATCCTATGGTATTTACTATAGAAGATGACTCAAAGATTTTTAATGATTCTATTACTTATGGAGACGTTCTTTTCTAGAAATAAAAAATTAATAATAAAATGGATTCCATTATGTGTAATAATGCTTGGGTCGTTATGGATTTACTAAGAGGTTTAAAACCTATTGTTAGTAAATGGGTTTCAAGAAGAAGAAGAAATGATATTCCAATGGTAACATTCATGATTTTAAAGAATGATTGGTTTCCAAAGGTTTCATAAAAAATTGAAGGGATTGGTTATTTTGATATTTATTCCCTTGTAGCTCGAATTGCTTTAATTGGGATTTTATTTTCGTTAACTTCAATTAATAATGTTTATTCTCATCAAATGGATGTGAAAACTTCTTTTTGAAATGGATTTTCAAATAAAGAGATTTATATGGAATAACATGAAGTTTTTTCTTTACTAGGTAATGAAAAAAATATATGTAAACTAGTTAAATCTCTTTAGGGTCGTAAATAAGCTCTGATGCAATGGAATGAGAAATTTGATTCAATTATTTTATATAAGTAGTTTTCTCAAAATAATGTATATAAATGAGTTTATTTATTGTTTTTAAAAGAAAATGGAATTACTATGTGTCTATATGTAGAAGATATGAAAAATATTGGAACCAATATAATTTGTGAAATTATGAAAAATAATTACTTATCTTCTATGTTTAAAATAAAGTACCTTGGAATATTTGATACTATTCTAGGTATTAAAGATAGAAAAGATGGTGGGCGTTATTATTTAAGTCAGTCTCATTCCACAGAAAAAATGTTAAATAAAATTGATTATCTTAGTTTCAAAGATTCCAATATTCCATTTGATTCTAGTGTTAAAAATTTTATAAATACAGGTAGATTTGTAGTACAACTTGAGTATGCTAGTATAATTGGAACTATAATGTATGTGATGATTTTAAATAGATCGTTTATTCGTTTCTTAGTATCTAAAATTAGTATTTATACTAGTAATCCTATTTTGGATCATTTGAGATCTTTACCAAGGATTTTTTGATACTTAATAATGACCAATGATTTAAGTTTATACTATATCGATTATCTAGGTGAATTAGAAGGATATAACGAGGCAAGTTGGATTACCATTATTGGTGATAACCAATCCACTTATGGATTATTTCTTATTCTTGGAGGTTTTGTTGCTTCTCAATCATCCATGAAACAAACATGTATTTCACATTCTACCATAGAGTTGGTGTTAATCACCATATCGACATGTGGGAAGGAAGATGAATGGATTTGGAGTGTATTATTAGATATTATATTTTGAACTAGTTTGATGCCTCATATCTCTATCAGTTGTGATTGTGAAGCAACATTATCAAGGTCATATAGTTTCACGTACAGTGTAATGTCTAGAAAAATAAGTTTTAGACACGATTATGTGAGATAATTGTTATAAGACGGTATCATAACTATTGTTTATGTGTGATCACATAAATACCTTGTGAATCAATTTACAAAATCTCTAACGAGATATATTATTCATGCAACTAATAACGAGATACGGTTAAATAACATAGAATGAATCATTTCAGAAATGGAAACCCAACACTTCCTTTAGTTAGATTATAATCAAAGTGTTTAATGAGTAAGAACATGAATCAAAATTTATTATTGATATTGAAAATTATAGCCCCAATTTTTTTGGTGGCATTATCTTCCATTATGACTGGAGGATTAGTTATAAACTATTATAAAATATTATGACTAAATGATTTATTTGATCTAATAATGGATACACATTGTGATATTTTTAGTACGTGAACTTTGAAGTTTCACTACTTCTTACAAGAGTTAATGGTTTTACTCCTTATAGAGTTCATGAAATGGATATAATAACATTAAAATAAAAGTGCTATTAAATTAGATGTTGGATGAAATTTTTATTTTATGTATGATATCTCTGGTTTATCTTAAAGGTTATTAAGTTTAAGGTTTCATCAACTTATAAATCTTATAAACATTGAGATATTCATACTAAGTATATGTTTAAATATAAAGATACATTTTTTATGTATATTTACTCACTTGTGATCTAGAGAATTAATATTTATTAATAAAAGGGGGGAATTGGTATAATTTTATTCAAAATATTTTATTATTATAAAATTATTAAAATTATTTATTAAAATAAGTAGAGTGTTTTTTTCAAATTTGAACTTGTGTGTCCCTCACCAAGAGTTGTGTCATTTTGTTTTAACCAATGTATTCTTTGGAAAAACTGGATAGATCAAACTGGTGTGTCCCTCACCAAGAGTTTCCTTGTTTCGATCTAACCAATGAGTTATTTGACTGAAACGATGAAATTCACACTGATTCTGATATATAAATAAGCGATAATGAGAATGCTTATGGGATAATTAATTTTTTGAATGCTTGAAAGTCAATAGACTTTTCCCATCATCAATGTAGTGCGGAATTTAGAAATCTGTGTTCATTTTTTCCAAAACAATGGTGAATATACTCAAGGGATACTTCCACCGAGAACCCTACACCATCAACATGGGGGTGGATTAAACCCTTTTGGATAGTGAATTCAATTCCCACATCATGGTTCTATCCACCTTTTCATTCTGTCTACTTATTTTCTAAGAGGTCTAATTTTGAATATGATTCATGAATTCCATAATGATTTGGCTACATGAAAATTCCAGTATGTGATGCCTAGTAGAATTGGAAACATTCCATGGAAATGTAAAGAAATGATAAAAATGATAAAAATGAATCAATAATAATTTAATGTTGGTAATTATTAAATTATTTATTAAAATGAATAAAAATTAAAAAATAATAAATTAATAAATATATTTTTACCAAAAATTGAAAAGAGATATTAATTTAAATAAAATAAATAAATAAAATAGACATTAAATAATTTTTTTTGAAAATAAACATCATAATTAAATTATTTAAACACAAATTTGGTCAATAAATATATAATTCAAACATAAAACCACTCCTTAAAATTATAAAGTAATTAAAATAATATTTATGAAACCATTATTCAATAACTAAATAATTTGTCGATAAAATACACACTTTGGAATTAAATACTCAATAAATTTATGAAAATAGTTGTGGAAAAATGTAAGAATTAAATTTCACATTAAATATCCCCACATAGAATACATTGTTGTCCTCAATCAATCATTACTCGCATTCAATGGTTTGAAATAAAGCTCAAAATGGATGAAATGAAATGCCCCAATGATTTTTTTTCATATTTATTTCCCCTAATAAAACAACTCATATAATAAATATTAATAGACCCTCAAATTAAATCACTAAATTTAAAAATTCGTTATTGTTTACAAAAATGAGTTGAATTGAAATTTTTAAAGGGAATTTAATAAACATCAATTTACATCCAACTAAAAGACCAAACTACTCTTTACCTCAATGATAATATACTTATTTAAATATATCTGGTGTTTGGGGGTACAAATACATTAAATACGTTCATAGTTCACACATAGGTCGAAAAGGAAGGCCATATCCACCCCATGGATATTCCACCCATCATACTTATTTATTCACTCTATATACCGAAGGCACAGTGGGCATGAAGCCCATTACATGACCAAAAATACCCCCAAACTATCCCAAAGATGTAGTGAAGCATCATTCCAACATCATTCCCATGTCAGCATATGTCCACGTCATGTTTGGGTCACCACCTAGAAACAGAAATTTCCTCCCACCCAGGTTTGAACCCAGGTCTAAAGCAGGATTACAGGGAACCTATACCAATCGGGGATGACCAAAATGTAAAAAATACTCATTTAATTTAAATAGGAAATAATATTTATACTGAGAATTTTATGGGTTGGATTCAAAATTTATTTGTGTGATAAATAATCGATCTAACGGTTGATGAATTAGTTATGAAATGAATGAAAGAATGAGTTCAACCAATATTAGGATTTTAGTTTCATAATTTATTTGGATACATATCTTATGTGGTGAACTCTAAAAAAAATTTCAAATTCAATGATTATTTTACTATATTGTACCAATATTTTACCAAAATTCATTTTTATCAATAGGACCAGAAAAATGATTTAATTGATCTAATCCATATGGTTATATAGATAAATATCCTCAAAGTGGCATCACATCCATCAAATTTGAGAAAACGTTTCACCAAGAGAAAATTCTTAATTAATTCTTAAAAGCATAAAATTTCAAAAAAAATAAGTGGTTTTTTAAATGGGATCTCAATGAATCAATATTTAGAACATAGTAAGACCCATCAACCACAAACATATCCAATGTTGATGTAACATCCCAGGTAAATAAAGAATAAATAATTTTCATATTTATTAATATTTTCGAATTAAATATTAATTTTACTATAAAGGGGTTGCTATGTTCGATAGCGTACCCGATACGCAACGAAGAGTTTCTTTGAAATCTTACGTTGCACACTAGTAATAAAATAATATTATTTTAAATGGTAGTTAACACGTAGTTGTTGTATTGGAAGGAATGAATAGAAACAACTAATATATTATTATATATGTTTGTTAAATGGTTTTACATTTGTCCAATAAAAGATAAAGGTATAAAATAAGAAAAGAATTCATTTTTAGGCATAGATACTCTAGTATTCACTAAAAGGTCGAACTATCGCCTTTTGATGGCAAACCCTCTTTAAATATAGTTTCAGTCACTCTTATACATTATATTGGACCAAACAAAATTCTTCCTTATAATCGAGACATCAAAATTAACTTTGTGTAAATGTATGGTATTTTTCGGATAAAGTTCATTTTTTAATGAATACTGAAAAATGTTGTATTTTAATTCAAATCCTCTTTTTAATATAATTTGTTTATATGATTAGATTATCTTTTCAATTGTTTTTAAAATGAAATTTAAATATATTTTTACCATTTAATCCAATAGTGGTCGTTGAAATTAATTTCACTTTGAAATCGGACTTAAACTACTGTCAATCTTTTGATACATTTTGTTTCATAAAAACACGCTATTTGTTTTTATAGTGGGAATTAATAATTAAATTAATTAATGAAACTTATATTTTTTGAATTTTGTAAAATACACATCATCTTTGAATTCATAATATCAAATATAGCTTAGTGTAAATTTTTGGTATTTTTCTAAAAAACATCAATTTTTAATGAATAGTGGAACCACTAAGTGGTACTTAAATACTGGTTTTTCGTTTAAATGAAATTTTACCACCTTTGTGTTTTGAATTTCAAAAATCTGACATACATAGTTGTCATTAGGATGTAAAATTTCGTTCAATGGGATTAAAATAATTTTTTGGTGAATAGTAAATTTTAAGTTTATTAATCGCGATTAGAGGTAATTAGTGCAGTTTAAGGTAAAAATAATGTTTTAATGATATGAAATGACCTAGACACATATCCTACCCTTATTGTAAGTGTCAGGGCCGACTAAGAAAATCCATGGGTCATCTTGGGGACCCCATGGAGCTACATTGGTAGGAAAATGACATTAATAACTTTTTATTTAATGTTAAAATAAAAATGTCACAAAAATGTGTTGTTTTACTAAAACAATTTTTAAATGGGGTTATACAACTCATATTTTTTACTATAAATATTAATTATAAAGATAAAAAGATTTCCTAAATCATCATATTTTTTTATAATTTTTAGACATTAAATAAATTAAATTAGTTATGACACCATGATGATGCAGCGATTACCTCATTATTTAACGATTTAAATAAAATGAAATGATAATGTAAAATATAAGACCTAAACTAGTCAAAAACCTATTAGATGGGTGGATTTTGAACCCTTAGCACCTTATCCTATAAATTTATAATTTTTGGACCTTTTTTATTAGAAAATCATTTTATAATAAAGTATCATTTCATAACTTTCCAAGAGTGCCCCTCCTCTCCTCTTATAAAAGGCCCCCACCTCAACCTCCTTACCCACACATCTCAAGCCTTTGGCTTGGCCAACCCCTACCCATTTTTCTCTCCACATCCCTCTCTTACTCCTAGATGTCTCAATTTGGGCAGAAGTCTTCCCAATGAAACCTTTGAGCTCAAATCAAAAAGAGTTACCCATTTTAAAGGTAGTGTTTTCTCTTGTGTTCTTATGTTTTATTTTTCTTCTCCAACCCCCTAAACTCTTTTTATTCCTTTATTTTGTAACAAAAAAAGTATCTTAAATATAATAGGTTGTTGTTATGTGATGTATTAGAGCTACACTTACACACACCTTCATCTAATGGTTAAATAGCATACTGTTTACGTGGATGGCGAATTTCTAACTCACGAAACGATGATTGTTCAATATTCTTCTAACACCTTTAAAGGTGGCCATTAAGATGTCACTCTATTTATATATGATATATATTATGTTTATGTTTTCCTTATTCTTCTGTATTTTTCATTTGTGGCATACCTTTATGGTTTCCATTGTGGGTAAACACGATAATTTCATTTTAGGAAGTGCAGACTACCGCCCCCTCAAAGTGATTTGATTCGTTAATGCCATACGTGGGAAGTATAAACGATATATTTAATGATATTATATATGATATTATATTGGAATTATAATATACCTTTATATCATTATGATTTCACTCCATTAAAGTATGAGATAGAAATGAAAGTAGTGTTCATGCGTACGTACGACTTACCGTCTCTATGAACAGTGCATTTCATTTATTATCCCCAAATGTAATGTACTATTATAAGTACATATATATAATGATATATATGATTTATGTTACATAAAAATGATGAATATAATTCTGGAATTAAAATATACATACCTCTTATTTATTTTTAATTCCATTAATATGACATAGAAATGAAAGTAGCGTTCATGCGTATGTATGGCTTACCGTCTCCATGAACGGTGAATTTCATTTATTACCTCTAAATGATTATGTAATATTATAAATGCATGTATATACTGGATAGATATGATATATATGATATCAACATCATGAATTTAATTCTTAATATAATGGACATTTTACCACATGAACAACTTGTAATTATAAAGAGTTTATTTTTGACTCAAGTACCAAGGATCGACAAAACGACCATTATTAACATAAATAATTACATAGTGTTCATAACATGGTAATAAGTGATATAAAATAAATAATGAACTTGAAAAAGGTTCTTAAGAAAGTAAAAATTAACTCATGTTTATTATTCAGGACGTTAAAGAACGATCGAGTCAAGTCGGACCCGAGGTAAGGGACTTCGTCTCAATCTCCTTTCATTGAGGCATATTTTTTTATACACAACATTATTTTATACAGTGTATAAACCCCTTTGACTTTTAATTTTATAAAAAAATAATCTTTTTCTTTGAATCGTTTTACTAAACGACAAGAAGGAATGATTCTTTTAACGTACGCAGTGACAATGATCTTTTCCGCCGCCGCGTTTATTATTTGGTATTTGGCTTCCTCAACAAGCTGTAATGTTTTTAAAATTAAATAAATACCATATACTATATTATGTATTTTGGTATCAAAAATTATTTTTATAATGGATTTTTATGTCAATATATTTAAGTGATATATTGTGATCAAAGTGTGGAAATGTTTTCATTCCATTATATTTGTTTTATGTCTTATGATTTTATAATGGTACTTGGACATTTGATGGGTGGATACATGATAAACCATATGATGGGTGGTGCCATTAATACTAGGAAGGGTGATTACGTTATAACCTCCAATTCATTGGGTATGGAAGTCGGCCGAATTGCTATTCCATTAAGTGATATGTGTGGAAGTCGATCGTATGGTTATTCCATTTAAGTATGTTTTTGTCCCCAGTTACCTTTATATGTTATGTGTTATTTATATGGGTTTTATGGTAATCTTTTGGTTACAAAAGGGTAAGTAATGATCTTTTACACAGTGAAGAGTCTTTACTACTTCATAAAGGTGAAAATTATTAATTTGATAAAGTATACATGGTTTACTTGTTGTTTTGAAAAACTAAAAGTTTTCAAAATTTATGTATCCCTTATTGAGCTTTTTATACTCATCCCAAGTTTTTGAAATGTTTTCCACAGGACTTCAGGTGGAATAGGGTCAAGGATGGGATCATGGAAAAGTCATGCTATCTAAAATATGGAACTAGACATGTTTCTTTTTAAGAGTTTTTATTTTATGGAAACTTAGTAGAAGTGTCTACTTTGTAATCTTTTGGGATGTAATAGTTATGTCCTAACTCTCTAAAACTCTAAACTTGAAAAGATCCTCAATGTGAATTATTCATTTAATTCAATATAAATTAAGGTTTAAGGCTGGGGCCTTATAGTTGGTATCAAAGGTCGGTTTAGACAACTTTAGGAGTTAGAAAATTGTTAAATTATAAATTAATTTATGGTATGATTGAAATGATATAGCATTTAAATATTACCATGTTGCTTCTCCTAAGATATTTCTGGGTTAAGAATGGTTTTCCATAAAGGAAACAGAGCAGCTTTTCTTGGAAGGCATACTGATTAGAATGACTTTCCGAATCAGAAACCAGAGATGGTCGGAATCAGAATTGAGCAGTTAATTGTAGTGATGACTCAGTTGAATTAGGTGATAAATGGTGGTTGTGTTTATTGATGATATTTTGGTGTTTTCTTAAAGTAAAGAGGAGCATGAAAGACATTTAAGGGTTATTTTGCAAACCTTAAAAGAAAATAAATTGTATGGGAAATTTAGAAAGTGTGAGTTTTTGTTGCAACAAATTTCTTTCCTTGGTCATAGTGTTTCTAAAGATGGGATAACTGTAGATCTTGTAAAAACAAAGGTTGTTGAAAAATTTCCAAGACCCAAAAATGTAACTGAGACTCATAGATTCCTTGTTTTGGCAGGAAATTACCGAAGTTTTGTTGAAAAATTTTCACGGTTATCTAGTCCAATGACTAATCTAACTTGGAAGGGTGATAAGTTTATCTGGACAAAAGAATGTGATGATTGTTTTCAGGAGTTGAAAAGAATTTTATGAATGCTCCAGTTTTGGAATCTCCTTCCAGGAATGGTGAGTTTGTTATCTAAAGTGATGCTTCATGGAAAGGACTTGGTTGTGTCCTTATGCAGAATGATCAGGTAATTTCTTATGCTTCACATCAATCGAAAACTCATGAGGTAAATTACCCTACACATGATTTGGAATTAGCTGCTGTTATTTTCGCTTTAAAAATTTGGAGGTACCATTTGTATGGAGTAATGTTTGAAATTTATACTGATCACAAAAGTTTAAAGTATATATTCACTCAGAAAGAGTTGAACATGAGACAGAGGATATGGCTAGAATTAATCAAGGATTATGATTGTACAATTCATTAACATCCAGGAAAAGCAAATAAAGTGGCTGATGCTTTGAGTAGAGAAAGTAATGCTTCATTAACCATGCTACGTTTGGAACGAGATCCTTTGGTTTTTTATTTGATGAACTTTGGCATGGAAGTTGTTTGTACAGGAAGTCCTTCTGTTTTGTTTCAGGTATCAGTGAAATCTTCTCTATCAGACAGAATTAAGCAATCACAGAAGCAAGACATCGAGTTGTAGAAAAAGGTAGAGCTGGTTTAGAAGGTAATGTTGCCTGAATTTAACATTGATAATGATTGTGTTTTGAGGTTTGGGAAGAGATTATGTGTTCCTAGTGATTCACAGTTGAAGAATGAGTTGTTATGTGAGGCTCATAGTTCCCGGTTTTCAGTTCATCCTGGCAGTACTAAGATGTACAGAGATCTGCGGGAGTATTACTTGTGGGATGGAATGAAAAGAGATATTGCTGATTTTACTGTGAAGTGTTTGACAATTCAACAGGATAAAGCAGAGTGGTAGTTACCAAAAGTGATGCTTTAGCCATTACCAGTGCCATAGTGGAAATGGTAAAATATATCCATGGACTTTGTTGTGGGAATACCGAGGACATCTCGAGGTAATAATGCAATCTGGGTTATTGTTGATCGATTGACTAAATCTACTCATTTCCTTCCTATTCGAGATACATTCTCTCTAGATCAACTTTCTAGATTGTATCTTAAAGAGATAGTCAGGTTTCATGTAGTTCTCCTCTCCATTGTATTTTATCGTGATCCTAGGTTTACTTATAACTTTTGGAAGAGCCTTCAGAAGTCGCTGGGTACTGAATTAAATTTTAGTGCAGCTTTTCATCCTCAGTCAGATGGGAAGTCAGAACGAACAATTCAGACCTTGTAGGATATTCTACGTGCTTGCTCTATGGATTATCAGGAAAGTTGGGACCAACATTTTTCTTTGGTTGAATTTTCACATAATAATAGTTTTCATTCCAGTATATAGATGGATCTGTTTGAGGCATTATATGGGAAGCGGTGTCAAACTCCAGCTTTTTGGGATGAAGTAGGTGAAAGGAAACTGATGGGACCAGAATTGGTAGAAGAGATGGAAGAAAAAGTTTAGTTTATTTAGAAACACATGAGAACAGCTCAGAGCAGATAGAAAAGTTATGCATAGAACCGAAGGAAGGATCTATCTTTCGAGGTAGGTGGTCATGTTTTTCTCAAATTTTCACCATGAAAAAGTGTGATGCAATTTGGTAAGAAAGGAAAGCTGAGTCCAAGGTTCATTGGACCATATGAAATTCTGGAGAAAGTTGGATCAGTTGCATACAGAGTGGCATTAACTCAGATTTTATCTCAGGTACACAATGTTTTTCATGTTTCGATGTTGAGAAACTATATGCCAGATATATCTCATGTTTTGAGCCCAGAGGTAGTTCAGTTGGAAGAGAATCTCTCTTTTGAGGAACAACCAGTCCAGATTCTTGACCGAAGAGAGAAAGTGTTGTGAAATAAGGTAATTCACCAGGTAAAGGTTTTGTGGAAAAACCATATGGTTGAAGAGGCAACATGGGAATCTGAAAATGCTATGAGGGATAAATACCCCCACTTATTTTGAAAAGTGAATAAAATGGCGAGGACGAAATTCCCAAAAGGGGGGAATTGTGTAACATCCCAGGTAAATAAAGAATAAAACATTTTCATATTTATTAATATTTTCGAATTAAATATTAATATTACTTTAAAGGGGTTTCTATTTTCGATAGCATACCCGATACGCAATGAAGAGTTTCTTTGAAATCTTACGTTGCACACAAGTAATAAAATAATATTATTTTAAATGGTAGTTAACATGTAGTCGTTGTATTTGTGGGAATGAATAGAAACAACTAAAATATGATTATATATGTTTGTTAAATGGTTTTACATTTGTCCAATAAAAGATAAAGGCTTAAAATAAGAAAAGAATTCAATTTTAGGCATAGATACTCTAATATTCACTAAAAGGTCGAACTATCGCCTTTTGATGGCGAACCCTCTTTAAATATACTTTTGGTCACTCTTATACATTCTATTGGACCAAAAAAAATTCTTCTTTAGAATTGGGACTTCAAAATTTACTTTGTGTATATTTTTGGTATTTTTCAGATAAAGGTCATTTTTAATGAATAGTGAAAAATGTTGTATTTTAATTCAAAGCCACTTTTTAATATAATTTTATTATATTATTAGATTATCTTTTGAATTGGTTTTAAAGTTAAATTAGAATATATTTTTACCATTTAATCCAATATTGGTCGTTGGAATTAATTTCATTTTGAAATCGGACTTAAAGTAGTGTCAATCTTTTGATACATTTTGTTTCATAAAAACACGCTATTTGTTATGACAGCGGAAATTAATTATTAAATTAATTAATGCAACTTATATGTTTTGAATTTTTTAAATTAGACATCAATTTTTAATTCAGAATATCAAATATAGGATAGGGTGAATTTTTGGTCTTTTTCTAAAAAACTGCAATTTTTGATGAATAGTGAAACCACTAAGTGGTACTTAAAAAACTGATTTTTCGTTTAAATAAAATTTTACCACCTTTTTGTTTTGAATTTAAAAAATCTGACGTACATGTTTTTCATTAGGATGTAAAATTTGATTCAATGAGATTAAAATAATTTTTTGGTGAATAGTAACTTTTAAGTTTATTAATCGCGATTAGAAATGATTAATGTAGTTTAAGGTAAAAATAATATTTTAATGATTTGAAATGACCTAGACACATGTCTTACTCTTATTGGATGTTTCATGGCCGACCAAGACAATCCATGGGTAAACTTGGGGACCCCATGGAGCCCATTTGGTAGGAAAATGACATTAATAACTTTTTATTTAATGTTAAAATAAAAATGTCACAAACATGTGTTTTTTTACTAAAACAATTTTTAAATGGGGTTATACAAGTCATATTTTTTACTATACATATTCATTATAAAGATAAAAAGATTTCTTACATCATGATATTTGTTTATAATTTTTAGACATTAAATAAATTAAATTATTTATGACACCATGATGATGCAATGATTAATTCATTATTTAACGATTTAAATAAAATGAAATGATTATGTAACATCTAAGACCTAAAATTGTCAAAAACCTATTGGATGGGTGGACTTCGAACCCATGTCAAATTATCCTTTAAATTTATAATTTTGGGACATTTTTCATCCGAAAATAATTTTATAATAAAGTATCTTTTCTTAACTTTCCAAGAGTGCCCCTCCTCTCCTCTTATAAAAGGCCCCCACCTCTACCTCTTTACCAACACCTCTCAAGACTTTTTCTCGGCCAAAACCTTCCCATTTTGTATCTCCACATCCCTCTCTTACTCCTAGAAGCCTCACTTTTTGCAAAATTCAACCCAAGGAAGCCTTTGAGATCAAATCAAAAAGAGTTACCAGTTTTAAAGGTAGTGTTTTCTCTTGTGTTCTTATGTTTTATTTTGCTTCTCCAACCCCCTATACTCTTTTAATTCCATTATTTTGTAACAACACTAGTATCGTCAATATACTATGATGTTGTCATGTGAAGTATTCGAGCTACACTAACACACACCTTCATCTAATGGTTAAAGAGCATACTGTTTCCGTGGATGGCGAATTTCTGCCTCACGAAACGATGATTGTTCAATATTATTCTAACACCTTAAAAGGTGGCCATTACGATGTCACTCTATTTATATATGATATATATTATTTTTATTTTTTATTTATGCTTCTGTATTTTTCATGTGTGGCATACCATTATGGTTTCCATTCTGGGTAAACACGATTATTTCATTTTAGGATGTGCGGACTACCGCCCCCTCAAAGTGGTTTGATTCGTTAATGCCATACGTGGGACGTATAAAGGATGGATTTAATGATATTATATATGATATTATACTCAAATTATAATATAAGTTTATATCATTATGATTTCACTCCATTAAATTATGAGATAAAAATTAAAGTAGCGTTCATGTGTACGTACGGCTAACCGTCTCCATGAACGATGCGTTTCATTTCTTATCCCCAAATGTAATGTACTATTATAAGTACATATATATAATGGATATATATTATGTATGTTAAATATAAATGATGAATATAATTCAGGAATTAAAATATACATACCTCTCATTTCGTTTTAATTCCATTAATATGACATAGAAATGAAAGTAGCGTTCATGCGTACGTACGGCTTACCATCTCCATGAACGGTGAATTACATTTCTTACCTCTAAATTATTATGTAATATTTTAAAATCATGTATATAATTGATATATATGATATATATGATATCTACATCATGAATATAATTCGTGATATAATGGATATTTTACCACATGAACAACGTGTAATTATAAAGAGTTTATTTTTGACTCAAGTACCAAGGATCGACAAAATGACCATTATTAACTTAAATAATTACATAGTGTTCATAACATAGTAATAAGTGATATAAAAGGAATAATGAACATGAAAAATGTTCTTAAGAAATTATAAATTATCTCAAGTTTATTATTCAGATTTTAAAGAAAGATCAAGTCAATTCGGACCCGAGGTAAGGGACTTCGTCTCAATATCCTTTCATTGAGGCATATTTTGTTTTATAAACAACTTTCATTTATACGGTTTATAAACCACTTTGACATTTAATTTTATACAAAAATAATCTTTTTCTACAAAGCGTTTTACTAAATGACAAGAAGGAATGTTTCTTTTAACGTATTCCGTGACAACGACCTTTTCTGCCGCCGTGAGTATTATTTGGTCTCTGGCTTCATCAACAAGCCGAATTGTTTTTAAAATGAAATAAATTCAATATACTCTTTTATGTATTTTGGTATCGAAAATTATTTTTATAATTGATTTGTTATGTCAATATATTTAAGTGATATATTGTGATCAAAGTGTGGAAATTTTTCCTTTCCATTATATTTTTTTTGTCTTATGATTTTATAATGGTACTTGGACATTTGATGGGTGGTTACGTGATAAAGCATATGACGGGTGGTGCCGTGAATACCAGGATGGGTGGTTACATTATAACCTCTAATTCATTAGTTATGGAAGTCATCCAAATGGCTATTCCATTAAGTGATATGTGTGGAAGTCGACCGTATGGTTATTCCATTTAAGTATGTTTATGTCACCAGTTACATTTATATGTTATGTGTTCTTTATATGGGTTTTATGGTAATATTTTCGTTACAAAAGGGTAACTAATGTTTTTTTAATCAGAGTAGAGTTTTTACTACTTCATAAAGCTGAAAATTATTACGTTGATAAAGTATACATGGTTTACTTGTTGTTTTGAAAAATTAACCGTAATCATTCTTTGTGTATCCCTTAATGAGCTTTTTATTCTCATCCCAAGTTGTTGAAATGTTTTTCACATGACTTCATGTGGAATAGGGTCAAGGATGGGATCAAGTAAAAGTCATGAAATCTAAAATATGGAACTAGACATGTTTTTTTAAGAGTTTTTATTTTATGGAAACTTAGTAAAAGTGTCTACTTTGTAATCTTTTGAGATGTAATAGTTATGTCCTAATTCTCTAAAACTCTAAACCTGAAAAGATCCTAAATGTGAATTATTCATTTAATTCAATATTAAGTAAGGTTTAAGGCCGAGGCCTTATAGTTGAATTCAATATCGATGAAAAATTATGAAAATTTATGATCAAAAAATATTTTCAATTAAGTAATGAATGTTTCAATTAAATTTTTATACTAAGGTTCAAGAAGTATTTCGACGAATCAAATTCAACTTCCATAAAATTTACAAGAAAACCTACTGGTTACCACATAAAAATTCATGCACACATACAGATATTTTTAGATATGTTTCATGCTAAGATGTTTAATTTCAAAGAGGTAATCAATAAGTCACCAATATAACCATGATAGCATTAGATTCAGAATTCATTGTTTTAAAAAGTGAATAAATGACTAGTAGATGATACATCATTAATGAATAATGAAAAAGAACTACAATATGAGTTATACAATCATTTAAAACACCTCAATAAGAAAGCTTCATATTTATCAGATAAATGAATAATAAATGTATAAAATATGAATTTAAACTTCCCTAGAATCGAACATTGACAATTGATTTTCAATATAAGACACCTCACTTTTTCTCACTTGAATAAATACATCTCGTAGGAATATATTCACTATCTAGAATATGAATAAGTTGAAAATTATTTTTTAGAATTTAATGTTCAAAAAAATAAAAATTGAGAGAATAATTTGGGGAGTTTAATCATGTTTTTCTTCAAAATACAGCAATTTGATCACTATTACACACCTGGATCGGTTAAAGGAAGTACTAAAAAGATATGAAAAATTATTAAGTTCATTATTACAAAGTAATTTACAATGATTCCATGTAACATGTGGGATATTGATGAAAAATGGAGATCAGTGCACAATTGAGAAAGGGAATCTAATTCAAACAAATAAAAAAGGAAAAGGCTATGAAATCCATTTGTTTCCTCCCATGAAGAACTAAATTTAATGTATTTGGATAGATTGTAACACCGATTTTGTTCTATCTGTGAACATTCAAATGATTTGATTCATTTTTTTGTTAAGTCATTTATTGTTGTGAAAATTTTAACTTTTTCTCTCAAAGCTTTTAACACTCCAGCTTCCTATATCAGTCCTCTTAAATAATCCAAGGTTCACTAATTATGACTTGTACCACTACGTGTTTTAGGGTAATTTACTTCAAACATTGAGTGAAGGATGAAAATAAGCATCCTTTAATTTTTATTAGAAATGTGAAATTCACTTCCCAAAAGCTCTCCACCCAGTTGGTGGGTTTAATGATTTATAATTAGGTGAAAAAATTGTTGAAAATACTCACCTTTTACCTTAGAATGGTGCTCAAAAGAAACATATTTAGATGAATCAAAGTATTATTCCTCATGTTATTCAATGAAATGTTCAAACTTATGGAAAAAAAACTTCATATATGTTTTTGGATGATGTATGGTGAGACAGTGTCTCAACATTTTCATTATATTTCCCACTACCAAGAATATGTTTAGATTAAACTCCCATTTGTAGTAGGAGAAAACTCATCATGAATTGATAAGAATTGATTAATCTCAAAAATAGAAAAATCATCATCAATCATCTTATCTCAGTAAGAATTGACTTTTCATTCATATTTATAAAAAATTCCCATATTCTCACTTTCTAAAACATCAATAGGATGGGATGTCTCAATTCAAGTAACTAAAGGATCATCACTAACCTGTCATTTTTCCACTACTATAAAAAACTCACTTTTAATAGATAAATAAATAAACAAATAATCATAATTATCAAAATGATGGGATAATTATGTGGTTTATAATTTGGAAAAAATATAGGGTTGTGATCATTGAATATCATCAAGAGAATCCATTTCAGCTTAATTGTATTGTTGTGTAATCGACCACCTCATGGTCTTGAGAAATGAACTTCCTAATTTATCAATTTTTTCCCCTAGCCTTTCCGTCTAATGTGTGGAATCATATTAAAAAAAATTTAATGAAAATGGTCATTAATAGATCTTTTAGATATTTCATAAAAAGGACAATGATTTTCCTTCTTAATCTATACTCTAAACAATTACTCGACAACATCATTTTATTTAAATCTATCTGAAATAGGTGACTTTTCAAAATCATGGAACTCCTCTTGATCATAACTGGCTTGAAGGGTCACTTTACCCTAGGACACATCAATTACAACCGAAGGTGTAGCTAAAAATGGCCTCCCTAGAATGATAGAAACATTTTTATCACATTATATTTCAAGAATAAGGAAGTATGTGGGCATGTAATGTTTCCCTACATCAATTAAAATTGTCATCAAACCTCCCACAAGGATTGGTAAGTGACCATTGAGCATGTTGAAAAGAAACAAAAGTAGTTTTCATTTCCCCAAGGTGTTACATTTTTAGTAAAGAGTAAGGAATAAGGATAATGGTTGTAGCTAAATCAAAACGACACCTAATCTCCTAAAAGTAACTAATTCAATAAGAGATTACAAAGGAACTAGGATCTTTTATTTTGGGAGGAATATTTTTTTGGAAAAAGGAACTTCACCCCACATTATGATTTATTATTTATCACTCAGCGCAATCCTTCTTTTTAGACAAAAATCATTTATTGAATTTCATCCAAGATGAAAATTTATTCGAATCCTCAAAAAATGGGATATTAACATTAAATATTCTAAACATTTGAATTATTTTTAGGTAATCTAGTCCATTGTACTTTTTATGAATTTTTGGAAAAGTGATGGGTGTATAATTCTTTAGGGCTAGTTGATTACACTATTCATTCATGAACCTCACCTTTTTCATTCCTTCTTTTTAAAAATCTCACTCAATTCTCCTTTTTCGTTGGATTTTTCAGTTGAATATTCACTTTTTTTAATCTAGTAATTGTTTTCTAAATATATAAATTTTATGGTTTTCATGCTTTGAATTTTAGGTTATTTTAAGAATTTTATTTCAACTTACCTTATATTTTCTCTATCATTCTCTATGGTATTAATACATTATCTAGTAGTTATAGACATGAAATTTTATTTTGGATTCATCACTTTTTTTCAAGTTAATTTCCCTTCGTCTATTCCTATTAATTTGATAGCATGTTTCCCAATTTATAACACAAGATTATGGTTTCTAATATTTATTTCACCCTTACCTGAATCATGTATCGCTTTTCCGGAATCTAATTCAAATTTTTTAGAATCAAATATTCTTAATAACTGTTGAAACATTCCCCAAATCTCTACTTGAGAATTTTAGGATTTATCATTAAATTTTTTCTAAAATGGATGTTTAAATTATTGTGGGTCAACATGAGTAGTATATTTTTTCAATACAGCTAGATATTTTTATGATATGTTGGGATTATTTTTATAACCATCATTGAATTGATTAGGAAAATGAGGAATAAATATATTTCTTTCATTCCCAGCAGCCAAAAACATAGGACCTCCCATCAGGTTAGTGGGAGATATCAATGTTCGAAAAATATTTTTGTGAATTTCAATACATACCATAATGATAACACTTATCTTCATGTGAATTTTCATTAAATATATAAGTTTGGGAATTTTTTTCATCCTTATTTATTAGTTAATTCCTTTTTATTTTATGCTGATACTTTTTTGAAGTATCTTAAAATTTTGTTTTAGTTTATCTCCAATCATATGTCAGCAATCACCACCAGAAGATTGGTCCACAATATTTTGATTATAAGGAGTGATACCATTATTTAATATATCTATAAATAGATAAGGATAAATTTGGTGATTGGGACATTTTACAAGTGGTTCCTATAGATTTCCCAAGTTGCATGGAAACTTTTAACATCATTTAGAATTAAAATAGTTATATTATGCATCACTTTAGTAGTAGTTTTCCTTGGAAAAATTGACAAATAATTGGATTAAAGAGTTATTCCCATGTGTAAATATATTATCACCTAAATTTTTGAACCATCACCCATCATTACTTTTCATATAGAATATAAATACTCCCAGTCTAATCTTCTCCTCAAACATCCCATGAAAAGTTTTTTTAAATTGTGATAAGAAATTATCGAATTAAAAATCTAATGATTCTTCACTAGGATATCAATTAAAGGATTGTAATGTTTAGAGGTATGTTTTATTGATTACATATTTCCCTGAACATTGGGATAACTCTATATTAGAAGGATTACCTGAAATAGTTGGAAGTTGGAAATACCTAAGACAATACCTCTCAAAAGTTTCATTATTTGGTTGAGGAGAACCCAAATATACATTCCCCCCCCCCACATCTCTCTTAATATCAACATTTTGATTTTCCATTACTGCATTTTACTTCTTTTTAAGTGGATATTTTTTTAGTTCTTTAAAAAATTGTTCAAGTTCATATTGTTAAATTTCCCATGTGTGCATGAGAATTTAGGTTCGATCAATTAAAAAAATCACACATAAGTGAAGAATAAGCATGTTTTAATATAATTTATTTTTAAAAAAAATTGAAATAGATTAAAACATATTTTTATTTTTATTTTGTCACACAAGCCTTCCGTAAAAATAGGACCAAATTTTTATGACATCGTTGTTGATAATGTGCTTGTAGATCATAATAGTATATGATGGCTACCAGAGGAGGAAGAATTGTAGTCTAAAAAATAATAAAAAAATTAAAACTGAATCATCTTATTACATTTATATGATGGAATATACGTCTGATGATCAAACTAATATTTATCAGTCACATAGTGTTTCCAGTAAATCAATGTATAAATTTTTTACAAAAATAAACATTCTAAATAAATTTCACAGTGGAAAAATATATCTTATAAGAAAGAGTAAAATAAAAATTTACAAAGTTCCAAAGAATAACTAACAAAAAATTCATAAAATGTTGAATACACTTTTATCCTTCAGTGAAAGGAAGTCAATAGACATGAAATAGGTGCCCACATTTTAAACCAAACCTCCAGGTTTATCATTATCCATAGAAGCTTCTTCGATCTCTAAGGTCAAAATCAACTTTTTCATCCAGTCCTCAATAGCCCATGATCATCTTGATCGGATGCAGTTGTATTCTTATCCCCAGATTCTCATAATCATAACATCGATCGAACATAGAATTAAAATGAAATAACTCTTCTAACGTTTTTACACATCCTCATATGAAATATTTGTATAAAATACTCTCTAAAAACATTATAATTTGAATCTAACAAGAAATTATAGAAGAGAATATTTTAAAATGAGTTTTATTCGAAAAAGCAACTACTCCCAGCACCTTGAATCCATTGATATTCATAGTCATCCCTCCAATGGTAAAATTTTTCATAAATCTTGTAGTTATTTGCAATGACCTTATATTTTATTAACTTCATAGTATAAAATATTATATCATCATCTGATGTCATTCTGGTAGCACCATTACAATTCTATTATAATGAAATCCAAAAAGTATTTCTAACATCAATTGTAAACTACTTATTTTGATGGAATATAACATTTTATTCATACTGATAAACTAATATCATCACATCAATAGATTAAATATCATCACATCAATAGACTAAATTTCATCACACTTATATATTATTTATCATCACATTGAGAGAATAGATATCATCATACTAATAAATTATATATCTTCACACTAATAGACTATATATTGTCACACTGATATATTAGATATCAACATACTGATATAATAGATATAGTCATATCGATATACTTGACTTTTATTAATCCAAAGAACAAGACTTATGTTATTTTAATAGGACATACTTTTCAATGTCAGATGGATTATAGAAGCAAGGAATGTTGATATTTTATTAGTTATGAAGTATTTATACATTCTTTAGAATAATATTTTCTCAATATAAACATTGTAGAAACATGGAAACTAAAAATTTAGTAAAATATCATTTTAAGAGTGTGTTGTGATATTCAAAACAAAGGATAGAATGGTTGGATAGTAAACTTTCAACACAATAATATCCCCATTTATGAAATGAACAAAATATAACACATAATGATAATAACTAATAACTATGAAACACTTAATGTTTCTTTAGTCATTTGGAAACATATATATTTTAGTATTTTATATCCCCCTTTCCTTTTGAATTACTTATTGTTAATCAAACTATATTCAGAATAATGATATAATATATCTTCTAAAATAAATCTCCCTCTTGAATGAAATCATCAACCCAAAATAAATTCTTAATATGAATAACATTTCCCGTATTTACTTCATTAAAAACATATCCCCTAATTACATCACCCAAAATCCCCCCCCCCCACAATATTTAAAAGGATATAAGGATGGTATAAGTTACCTGAAAATTTAGTAATAGTAGTTCTTTGAAAAATTTCTGATATATAAACATTCATCCAAAAGACTATATAAATAACAATCATACAATAAATTATGGGAAAAATTCACTCAATTATATAAATAGAATAATGTTCAGGATTTCATTAATTCAAAAATAGTTTAAATATTACAAGAACACTAATAGTTTAGAAAATAAATCATTATTTATTCTTTAGTTTCCTCATGATGAATTTCAATTTCATGAACTCATCTGGATTTCACATAGCTTCATAGACCATTTTTTCTATCTTTTAAAGCCTTTATTCCATAACATCAAATCGCTGAACATCCTGCTCAATCCTATCAATATCTTCTTTCATGGACTTGTTCTTGAAACTCTCAGATTTCTACAATTTTAGTTATGCTTCATGTAATAAATTATTCTACTTTAATTCCAAAATTTCATGATTTTTAGACTCATATAATGTCTTGAAATGATAAACCAGCTTGGTCATTTCATCAACATCTGAATATAAATTTTGATAAGACTCTATAGTATGAAAAGAAGTTGTATTAATAATTTTTATTTGAACATTTTTAATCTTTGTATATCTATCCAAATATTTTAACCACCTAACAATCTACTTAACTATTCTTTTCTTATAATGTGAGAAAAAATCAAATTATTTGAATTCTACATCAATTAGTACATCCATTTCTTCTAGCTAATTTTTTGGATTTCATTTCTTTTAAAGTGTTAGCCTCTTCCATTTTTTTAAAATTGGGATTTGACACTTACTCGAAAAGTAATGGAATCTACCAAATTCTTTAATTAGTCCTTAAGCATGTAAAACTTATTAATAATAATTTATCAGATTGAGATTCCTAAGAATCTTTTGAGTTTAATGAGACTTAATACACATTAATTCTTGAAGTTCCTATATAAACTTCCTCCTTATAAATTAATTTTTCTCTGATAATTCCTTCTTATAAAACAACCATGAAATATATATTCTAATTAAAGACTCTATAAGACTTACTAGTTGTAGAATAACCTTAAAAACTTCCTTCGTTGGATCTTGGAGAAAACATATGTAATTTATGTTTAATATTAAAAATGAATACATTGTATCCAATAACATTTAAGTATGAATGTTTTAGTTTCCTTCTAGACCACAACCCATAAGGTTTTTTATTAATAAAAGGCCTTATCAAAGCATTATTTATAGTATAATAGTCATTATTAACTACTTTGGTCCAAATATATTTCACAACTAAGTATTCACTCAGCATGATTATTTTAATCTATGGATGAATAATATTACTTCTTTTGACTAAAACATTTTTTGGGGTTTTAGGTGATGCAAAAATGTGTATGATACCTTTTTTAAATCAAAAAGTTACAAAATTGGAATTTTAAAATTCTCCACCATGATCACGATAAATAGTTATCAAGGATCGGTTTTTCACATTTTTAACTTGGGCTAAAAAAGTTTTAAGACATCAAAAGGATTCATACCTATTTTCAATAAAATGAAACCACGTATATCTAGTGTAATCATCAAATACAACATATACAAAGTATTTTTCACCGATAATTATAGTTTGTGTATTACTAAAAAATTGTGCATGCATAGAATATAATGCATAAAATGTTGATAATTCAATAATAAATTTAAATCATGACTTTTATTTCTTTCCAAATTTATAAGGATAATAAAATTTTGATGCATCAAACATACGTTCTAGTATATCTTTATGTTATCTTTATTAGAATATATATCTATGTTTATGAAATTATAGTTTCATAATCATAGATTCCATAGCCATGATTTATCATCCATTTTCACTAATACAATGTATATCATGTCTCCAAAGTTCTTATAAGTTGGTGTTTACACATTATCATAATGATTGGAAAAAATAATAAACACATATTTTGAACAATGAATAGTCCATTTTTCATTTCTAAATTTCACAAGATAAACCTCATCACATAGATGAACTATTATAATAAGATTTTTATTAAGACCTAATACAAATAAAACATTTGAAACAAATGATTTTCCAGGAGGAACAAGGTTATCAATTCTGATGATTTCTCTTTGAGTATTATCACCAAAGGGGACGTTTCCACATTTCATTTTTATAATATTCTTGAAGAAATTTGTATTTCATATCATATGTTTAGAGCAATATATATCTATGAACCACTTTTTTTGGATGGTACATTTATTAACTTCCAAAAAAATGATTATATTTTCAGAACCCAAACCTTCTTGGATTCGGTATTGTTCGAAATTAAAATTTTAGGAATCCACATTTTTTCAACATTACCATGTTGGGAAAAGGTTATATCGTTTTTAAAATCTTCCAAATAAAATCATAAGGAATATATTATATTAAAGTAACATTTATTCTTCTAGTGACCACCACTTTGACACATTGTGAAAAATGTATCACCTTTCATAAAAAAGTAATTATTTTGACATTTTAGTTTTCTATTTGTAAACTCCATTCTATATATATCACGATGTGGTGTCACTTGATTATACATGTTATCAAAGTTTTCATTACCAATAGTAAAAATTGAAGAAATATCTTCCAATTAGATATTTTAAAATTATTTTTTACAAATAAATTCTTATCCTTAGTACTAGATGTATTCGAATAATGTTTCTCTATATTATTTGAAAAACATTCAATTTTTAAATTTATTTTTCTAGTTATTTTGGAAGGTAGTTTATCTCAAATTTATTTTAATATATCTCTTTTTAAATATCTGATATTTCAATATTATGTGGAGAAATCATTGTGATGTGGTGGTGTTTTAACACTCTTTGGCACATCCTTTTTGTATTTTTTACTGACTTTTTTATTTTAAAATGTTGTTTTTTATTAAATAATTGATAATTACAGTGTTATTGTACTTGCTGCATAAAATAATCAATTTTTTTGTTTAAATAAGTTGTTTTTATTATTCATTTTCGTCTCTTTAAATAACTCTTATATTAATTTAGTCTTGGTAATTATACCATTATTTATTTATTCTTTTATTTTTATAATTTTTCATTCCAGTTAGTTTATTAAATCATTAGTTATATTAATTAATTCTTTATTATTTAAATTTTAAATAAATAACTTAGTTTAGTTTTTGGTCTTTGATAATTTAACCAATTTTAACCATTTAATTTTATTCAATTAATAAATTTATTCTTTAAGTTAAGGAATTCTTTAGTTTGATAATTGGTTACTTAATTGATTAATTAATTTAACCAACTGACGTTAGATATTTTAGTTTGTTTTAAATTATGTTTGTTTATAATTTTAAGTAAATTCATTCTTTTAAATAAAACATAATTAATTATATTATTTCATTTTGTTTTATTTATTTGATTTTTAATTCAATTTAATTTGTTAATCGACTTTTAGTTTTATTTAAATTATTAATTTATATAATTATTCATTTTATTTTGCAGGTACTCACTGGCACGTCGCACTGTTTCCATCACACTGTCTCTGTTCTTGTCTCACTGTGACACTCGCGGTGCCTCCATTCCTAACCCATTGTTTCCTCCTTGCGATCTCACAGTGACACTCATGGTGTCTCAATTCGTCTCACCGTTCCCGCACCACACTCATCAACACATCGCCAACATACAAACAGTAGCATCAAGCAATTACAGCGGAAATGAAATGCAAACTAGTAGAATCAGAAGAAGAGAAAAATTTACCACAGATGCTCATCAACAACATCATTCTACTCAACAGCAAATCGGAACACCAAGATCCGAACCTATTGAAAAACATTGCCTCAACCCTCGCCTGATTCGAGTCTGAGCACGCCGGATCAGCCTTGGGCCGCCACATTTTGCCACTGCTCAGCGCCAACTCCCCTGCGAATGACCAACCCACATCTCCGGCCTCTCTGCAAGCCTTCTCACTATGCACCGTCTATCCGCACAACCCCCCAAGCCCGCCTCCTGCTCCACCGTTGCGCCACATCTCCATCAGCACCGCTACTCCACCGCAATGCAGCCGCCGCACCTCACCCTGCTGAGTCGACGCTGTAGCCCCTGCTGGAACACCTGAACCGCCGCTGAAATCCACAACAGCAGCCACTGGCTCATGTCGTCGCACCCCTCTGACCCCTTCCGCCTCATCCGCACCGTGGCCTCCTCGCGAACCCAAGCTGAAGCCCTCTTCTCCCGTCTCCCCTGCGCCAAACAGCCCCGAGACCCCCTCCCCCCCTCTTCTTCTATTTTTATTTGTTTCTGTTAGTTTTATTTATATAATAATTGTTAAATATATAATAAAATATATAATATAAATAATATATAATGAACCGATTCATATATATATTTATATATAATATCAATTACTATTGTCTTATAATAGGTATATATTTATAAAAGAATATTATAGTTATTAAAACAGATATGTATTAATATTTGGGAATATATAAAAATATTGATATATATATTAATGAGTATTTTTAATTTGTGGTTTAATATATGATATATGATATATTTTATTTTATTTTTATTCGACTCACGTGCGTTTTGTTTGGTGTTCTATGCAGGGGGAGCTCCACATTGAAGTGGTGATAAAAGAAGCAGTACGTGGGAAATTCACGAGAAGATTCTCGAGTTCATTGCAAGGGATGGTTTGCACTAAGACGGTGTTCACTCGGGAGCTGGTGACGTGCACATGAAAGCGTGCCACGTGGATATCTGCTGCCTGTTAGTTTTACTTTTCTGTTTTCATCCCTGAATAAGAGGACTCTGGACTCCTAAAAGGAAATAAAATCCGAGAGGTCGGAAGCCAGAGAAGAGTACCCGGGGGAGGGCATCATTCCACGGCGGGAGGAGGACTCCATTCCCTATTCACCACCCATATCATCCACTTTTCACGGACAGGGATCGTCTTCGACCTGGAGACGGGACCTGCTCCTCCATTCTCCACCTCTCTTCTGATGCTCTATTTCTGGTGATTTCAATTGCGTCTGTAAATACTTGTGTTTTGTTTAGTTAATTGAATTATTATTTTAGTAATGTTTAATTGTGTGTGTCGTTTCTTCTTTCTCGTTTTGTGTTGTGATCTCGAATCTCCAGAAATGGAGATCTAATTTGCGTAGCAGGATCCAGTTTATGAAACCCAACGCAATCAGGAGATCTGAACATTAATGTGGTCTCTTTCATTTTATTCTCCTTGGTAGATTGCGACTACGAGTTAGATTTAGCGAGAGTGAGATATTACACAGGATGATCGCTACTCTCTTGATAAATTTCTTCTCCCCTTCCTGTCTTGATTTCTCGAACTGAGAATCAAGATTGGTTGTGCGATGTGACGATATTAGTGGAATCATTTTGGATTGTGAGAAATTCTTTCTATAATGACTTTGCTGGGTGATTCACCTTGAATTTCGGAGGAACGCTTGAGTATTGATGAAATTCAATGCTTGAGTGTTCAATTTATGTGCGAGATTGGTATGTGATCCAATACATCGGTCATGCACTGGGCGAATTCGAGAATTGTTGATCAATTAATTAAACTGATCTAGGATAGGGAGTAGAGGGTGAATTAACCTGGGTCCGGCCTTGTTCTCACTAACTTTTGTGTTCTGTGTTTTGGTATCCTTTTCTTTGTTCTATGTATTTTTTCTGTCTTTTATTGTGTTTGTCTGATGCCTTTTCTTGTTCCATGTAGAGTTTTCATGTGTCTAGGTTTTTCTTTTTGCACTTTTCCATCACGGTTTCCCTCTCCTCTGTGCTCTTCTGCACTGATTAGAGTTTTCTTAGGAGTGTGTTTTTATGTTTTCAAAGTAGTTAAAAACAAAAAAAGATTTTCGAAACATACCACTTAGGCTCTCGACACTGCTTCCTTGAGAGCGACCCTGAGGTTAGCCACTGTGTCATATCTTGGGTCTTTATAAATGTAATCTTGACCGTCCTCCCCACACAGATGCCCGTAAAATTTTGGCACCGTTTCCGGGGAAGTAATGAGTGTCTTAGTGGTTTTTTCAATTTTTTTATTTCATTTTAAAACAAAAAAATATAAGAAAAAGAAACAAAAAATAAAATGACACACAGTGATGAACTCTGACGAATCTGATACAGTGTCACTATTTGACCAGGTTCAAGACCTTGAGGAGGCTGTTGCTATGTTTCAAAGTTGGATGCATGAAAGGGAGCATCAAGAACTTACTGATGAGGAGACTTCTTATTATCATGGGATCATGAAATTGATGCAACTATCCATGGATAAGGTCAAGGGATACCAGGACGACAGTGCAGTACCACCACCTCTCATTGAAGCCCAAAATTCTGGAAAACAGTAAAGAAGGAAAGAGAAAATAAACAAAAGAAAGAAAAATTTGGAGTTTCCCAACTTTGATATGGATTTTCCCCTAGAGTTAGAGGTGGAAATTCTAGAACCAACTTCCGAGGAATCTCTCAAGGGATGGAAGGAGACAGAATTGTCAATGATTCATGATATTGGGCATTTCTTTGATGATCATTCTTTCCCTGATTTCCATTCTAATGATTTTTCTGGTAATATCTATTTTAATGATTTCTCAAGGCTTCAATAGTTGGAACCAGCACATGACATTATATCATTCTCCATTGAAGACTCAGCAAGTGAGGTTGTGTGTTTTGTAGAGAGGCTAGAGAAGGTTGACTACCTTGCTCTTGCCTCAGACCCACTCTCAAGATCATTGTTCCATCACGAGGAGGAACAAACATCACTGATAAAGGGAGTTGACAATTTTATGGAAGTAGATGTATTTTTATTCAACTTTGATTACATCGAAGCTGATCTTAATTGTGTTTCTCCCTGTACAAGTATTGAAGATGCATATCATCTTTGTGATTTCCTGGAGAGTGAGGAAGTTGAGGTTTCATCTGCTGGAGATTTTATGAAACATCCAATTCTGGATGAAAGTTCCAGTTTGGAAGTTATATTTGAAGATGAATTAATGGAGTTGTGCACTAGAACAGAAGTGGATGATGACAAAATAATTGTTTTCCAAGAGGAATTGTTTTATTGGATTCAACCAGAAGACAAGTCACATCCACATTTTTTAACACTTTCAACATTACAACTTGTCCACACTCAACCTCAAGAAGAAGTAGAGGGGAAGTACCCCTATATCATGTTCTCCCCTCCACTATTTAGCATGAAGCACTTCACTGCCCATGAGGGAAATGTGGTTGAAGATGTTCATGGGGTACTCCAAAGATGGCAAAGCACTAAAGTTGGAAGGAATCAAAGCTGGTGGTTCCTGATAAAGAATCTGAATCCCACATCAAACTGGGGTTGATCTGAGGTCTGTACAGCTATGGACTATCAAACTACAGCACCCCCTGGGGGGTTATCCCAGGATTATCCCTTTACATTTCCTGCTTTAGTTTCTTTTTTCATGTAGTTTTAATTTGAGTTTTGTTTTCATAGAAGAATAAACATGCAGTAGATCCCATGTGGCTATCATTCAAGTCTTAGAGGGCCAGCTCACTGGATTAATGGATAAACCTCCCTAACTCATACTCTCCGGTTGCTTTTTATTTGATCTTTTAATCTGGAACACTAATGTCAACATGTTTCATCAAGTAGGTTCCCAACTGGAGTCGCCTGAGTTCATGCACATGGAAATCAAAGGGAGACATTTGTAAATTTGATAAGATGCACATTTAGGGGAGTATTGTTTTATGTTTCAATGTTTTACTCTTCACATTATTATTGCATGCTACTGTGAACTAAGTGTGGGGGTCTTCCCGCTGATTTTTGACACTCTTGGACTGTGCTTCTTGCTTGGGAGTTAGCTGCTAATATCTACTTAGTTGAAAATATATTTTGAGCTGATTTGTAGAACATCCTTGCACCCACTGCTTTTAATTTCATTATGCTGCTGCACATCACTGTTAATCATGATAATATTTGAAGTAAATTGATACAATCTTTTTTCTGTCACAATGATTCAAGAATTAATAGTTTAGGAATAGAATTCCACTTGGTGGATGGTGATGGTTGGTGGGGTGGGGCGCTTCTGTTTTCTTTTGTTTCTATTTTTATTTTCTTTCACTTTTTGTGTGGCAATGATTTTTTTGTTTTTTGTTTTTTGTTTTGTTTTTTTTTGAACTTCATTGATACCCCTCCATATACTCTTTCTTCTTAAATTTCCATATGTTTCGAAGTTAAACTATCTCCCACCTTGACAGTCAACATTGGGTACAATGTTGGGTTTTAAGTGTGGTGGAGAGGGGTCATTCTAGTTTCACGTCGAATTCCCCCTTCTTGAACCTGTGTTTTTTTAAAAAATGGTCAATTTGTTTTCATTTTTTCAAAAAAAAAAATGGTTACAAATTCCTTAAAAAATAAGAAATAAATAAAAACTTCTTATCATCACTTGATGGTCATTGGAGGTTCACTAGTACATCATTTATGTCATGTTTAGTGGATAACTGTTTGCTGGATGTTGAGAGTAGCACTGAGTCAGAAACTGTTAAGTATGAATGATTGCTGAGTGTAATTGTTCACTGTCTCCATGGATCTGTCTGTTTAGGAACTGAGGATGAGAGTATGATAGGATAGGTTTTGTGGAGTAATGATCATGGAATAGGGTAACTTGATGTTCTAACTAGAACCCATGGGACTCACATTTAAAAAAATCTATCACTTTAGAAAGTCAAATTGATTTATTATTAATTAAGTCATTGGTAACTGGAGTAAAATGGGAAAATGGGATCCCACAGTGAGTATCTGAGACAAGGTGCATTGGATGTGTTTCTGTGAATAAATTAAGCCAATTTCAATCTTAATAAGTGCTATGCACAGTGCTCTGCACATGGAATATGGCTGGGAAAAAGTAAAATAAAGTGCCCTTGTCAAAAATGAACTCATTAAGGTGAGGGGAATTTTGAACCAGATTAAGAAGGGAGCAATTGACTTGGTTAATATTCATTTTATTTGAATCTATAAAGTGATCAATTTAATGGACTTTAATTCATGGAACTTGGGGGAAGGTGAGAATGGATGGTGAACTTGGTTAAGTTTTGAGTTCCATTTCATCTAACCTTTCATCACTCCTTGAATCGGTACTTGAATTGGATAGTGAAGTAGGATAGTTAATGAATACACATAGAAGACATGACATACATTACAGTGTATGAGTTTTTGAGGCTTTTTATTTCCAATGATAACTTGAAGCTAGAGATGACAACATTTTTTAACACCTTTGAAAAACCATACTCATTGTTTGGTCCTGTCCATCCGGGTACTAAAGTTTAGTCATGCACTTTGTTTTGAACTGAACTTCAAAAATCATCTTTCTATTTTAAATGTTAAAGGCATGTACTTGTTTGAGGATAAACAATGCTTTATGTGTGGGGGAGTTTGATGTTGCGGTGTTTTAACACTATTTTCCACATCTTTTTTGTATTTTTTACTGACTTTTTTATTTTAAAATGATCTTTTTTATTAAATAATTTATAATTACGGTGTTATAGTACTTTCTGTGTAAAATAATCAATTTTTTTTGTTTAAATAAGTTGATTTTGTTATTCATTTGTGTCTTTTTAAAAAATTCTTATATTAATTTAGTCTTGGGAATTAGACCTTTTTTTATTTATTCTTTTATTTTTTTTAATTTTTCATTCTAGTTAGTTTATTAATTCATTAATTAAATTAATTAATTATTTATTCTGTAAATTGTAAATAAATAACTCAGTTTAGTTTTTGGGAGCAGTTTTAAAATTTTAATTTTATTCAATTAATAAATTTATTCTTTAAGTTAATCAATTCGTTAGTTTGATAATTGGTTACATAATTGATTGATTAATTTAAGCAATTGACGTTAGTTATTTTAGTTTGTTTTAAATTAAGTTTGTTTATAAATTTTAATAAATTCATTCTTTTAAATAAAACATAATAAATTTTATTATTTTATTTGGTTTTAATTATTTAATTTTTAATTCAATTTAATTTATTAATCCACTTTTAGTTTTATTTAAATTATTAATTTATTTAATTATTCTTTTTATTTTGCTGGTACTCACTGGCACGTTGCACTGTTTCCATCACGGTGTCTCCATTCTTGTCTCACCGTGACACTCATGGTTCCTCCGTTCCTAACCCACTGTTTCCTCCTCGCGGTCTCACGATGACACTTATGGTGTCTCAATTAGTCTCACTGTTCCAGCACCACACTCAGCAACACATCGCCGACATACGAACAACAGCATCAAGAAATTACATCAGCAATGAAATGAAAAGCAGTAGAATCAGAAGAATAGAAAAATTTACCACAGATACTCATCAACAACAGCATTCTGCTCAACAGAAAATCAGAACACCAATATCTGAACCTATTGGAAAACTTTGCCTCAACCCTCACCTGATTCGAGTCTGAGCACGCCGGATCAGCCTTGTGCCGCCACATTTTTCCAGTGCTCAGTGCCAAAATTTGCATGCTCGCGCATCATTGGGCACGGGCCACAAACTAAAATTTTTACCTACTTACTACTCAGGACAGTGGAAAGACAGGGTCGAACCATAGGGAGGCCTATTGTTGTGTTTGGTGTTCTAAAAAAATAAACTAAACAAAAACACACATTCAAAAATCGATCACGGACAAATGGTGGTGGTTTAGTGAAGTGAATGACATTTATTTTGTGAATAAGTGAGGGAGAGCTAGTGAGTGCATGGGAGTAGACAGAGCAGAGCAGCAAGAGGAATTGTGATGCAAACAACCAACAGATGAATAGGGGGAAAATTCCACTGGCCGATTTGATGTTGCTTAGCCTTATTCATGCTCTTCAAAGTGCATGAATAAGGCTAAGCAACATTCAATCGTCCAGTGGAATTTTCCCCCTATTCATCTATTGGTTGTTTGCATCACAATTCCTCTTGCTCCTCTGCTATGTCTACTCCCATTCACTCACTAGCTCTCCCTCACATCTTCACACACTAAATCTCATTCACTTCACTTCGCCACCACCATTTTTCCTTGCTCTATTTTTGTATGTGTGTTTTTTGTTTAGTTTAATTTTTTTAGAACAAAAAACACAACAATAGGCCTCCCTGTGGTTCGACCCTGTCTTGCCACTGTCCTAAGTAGTAAGTAGGTATAAATTTTAGTTTTTCGCTCGTGCCCAACGACACGCGAGCCTGACCAATGAATTTCCATTCCCATATTTTTTAGAAACATCATGTTATTTAGTTATTTTACAATTCCCATTTTCAAGAAATTTTGAAAATATAGAATCCTCTTGAAAACATAGAATATTTTTATTTTATTATGATTAAAAGGAGTCTTCATATGAATATATAAATAAATTATCACAAATTTCACTATCATGGTAATTATCATTTAGAGAATTATTTTTAACAGATTCAGCAATTACCTTTTCCATGAAACAGTTGTTAATATTCAGAATTTTTTCATTGAATCTTATAATATTTTTATCTTCAATAACACAATCTGATTAATTATATAAAAAATTACATCCACCATAAACAATCCAAGTATCGAAAGCTCCATACACGTCTTATTTTTGTTCTTATAATACTTATTAGAAATTATTTCAGAATTGAACTCTTTATTATCTTTTCTTTTCAAACTAGGATACTTCGGTCTTACATGAAATTCCTTTTCCATTCATAACAAATAAAATATGAAGAATAATTCTTATCAATTATTTAATTGTGAATCTTCTTAAATATATATTAGAAATATTTATTTCCAACTATAATTTCATCCACTTCACAAGATGGGATAATTCCTTCCCATATTGTTATGATGAACAACTATTTTTTTCAACTATCACTTTCTTCTACATAGATGGCTTCGAAACATTTCAGTTGAATAAACATTGATTGTAAAATTAGAATATATTACAAAAGAAAATTATGCATTCTATTTCTTAATCATTTTTAAATCCATTTATTAATCTTCCCCCATTGTTCATACGAGTACCTTTTAAATCATCTTGAGTTAGATGTATAATTCTTCTAGTATCATCCAATGATGATATCATAGATTCACATTCACCATGCATAATCTCATTAATTGTTTCAACTAATATTTCATCAGTATGATCTTTATCTCCAAGTGATTATAACCTTCTTTAAATAGTCATGAATCTCCGGTTCTTGTTTGCAAAAATTCCACATGGTAGAAAATCAAGTCTTGAAAATCATCTTGAAGCATCGAACTTCTTGTTTTGATAAACATATAAGTTACAAAATGAGATACCTCCAACATCATACTAATATTATTTGTATCTTCACAAGATAAAACTCGATTGCATATGTTTCTAGTCATGGATCAAATAGTAGTATTACTCATATGATAATTTAAATGATAATATTGATTCTGTTGATTTATAAAAGATGAAACTTCCTTATCATGAATGTTATAACATACAGTAAACAAAACAAAATTATAAACACCATTATTAATAAATAACTATTTCATCCTATCTCTCCAATAATTATAATCAACACCATAAAGTATTGGTGGGCTATTAGGAATCATATTTTCAAGAGTACTAACATTTAAACCAATCATCTTATATAACCAAAACTCTTTCTTCTATTTATATGTTAGTGTAATAATAGTTTATAAATAAATAGTTTATCAAAAAATATTAAAAAATAATTTGAAACATGTGGTATATAAAAAAGTAAAAACCATCATGTAAATAAGTAGAACATGCTCTTATACCAATTGTTGGATCGTAAGATTAGATGATGGATACAAGAAGGTGTAAATTGTAATTTAAGAAACATTATACAATTTCAAACCCAAATATTTTATTACATTTATTAGACTAAATATACATCTTATGGTCAATGTAATATGTAGAATACTCAGAGTGTGTCTAGTAAGTCAAAGTATAAAAATTTTACTAAAATAAGGATTCAAAACAAATTTCACTGCAGAAAAATATAACATGAAAAAACATGTATAATAAAAATTTACCAAGTTCTATAAAATAAAAAATAGAAACATTATAAAAGAATGAGTACACAATTAAAAATCAATTAAAGGGATTCAATAAACCTGACTTAAGGTGTCAACAGTTTAAACCAAACTATTAGGTTTGTGTTTCTCCGGAGGAATGTCCCCAATCTCTATTATTGAAATAAACTTTGTCTTACTATTCCCAGAAGCCCTTGATCAGCCCAATCCGGTCTAATTGTTTTCCTATCCTTGGAAACCATCGATTTTAACCACAATCTAAAATAAAATATAAATTACAAAAACGTTATATATATTCTATAATTCCTCACATGTAATGTAGAAACCCTTTTTTCACCTTGTAAGGCTTTAAAATATTTATTTAAATATTTACTCAAATATTTCAAGAGCAATGCACTAAGATAGCATTCAATTCTAAGACCCGGTGTTCCAAGAATAATTTATACAAAAATATTATGTGTCATTGTATTATACACATGTCAGAAATGGGATATCTCTTAAATGGTACCTTGGATCAAAAATTTGAGGCCACAATTGAGTATAGAACATGGTGTTTACCATAGGTGGGGTATAACTTTTGTTGACAAGGGACTTCTGTGAAAAATGCCACGTAGGGGGGAAATGGTAATTTAAATAATTAAACTTAATTATTTAATTTCAAATGCTAAACCCAATAAATTTTGAACTGGTACATGTATTTTAAATCTGAGACCACCGAAGGGTTCCAAATGGGGTGTCTTTCCTAGGAGAAACATAAAAAATAGGTGTGGGAATTTAGGATTTTGTGATGAGTGGAGCTTCTATAATTTTTCGTTTAAGAGTTCATGATTGGCCCTAATCATCTCTCTCTCTCCTCTCTCCTCTCTCTCTCTAACAGTTCTTCATTATTCTTATTTTTTCTTTGTCGTATCGAGGGGATATCTTCTCTGGAACATTGGTGGATTGAAGTGTGAGTGCAATGATCGCATCGACATCGATAAACGGATAGATCGAAGTTGGATTAATTCTACTTTTGAGTTCTGGTTCACGTTTTAATTAAAATTCCATTTTTTTTCAATTTGTTCCTTTGTTTTGTATACCATCGGCGACGGTCAACCTAAAACAGTCATTGATATATTGCTTCAAACCTGAAACAATATCTGTTCTTCACACGTTCTACGACGTTTTATATTGGATTCATAAAAACATCAACAGATCATTAAACGGAGGCTGGCATTGGGATGAGCGTGATCGAAGTATCTTGGAACAAATTTTAGATATGAAATTAGGCTACCGGAGGAGTCGATATTATGTGAAGAAGAAGGTGGTGGTGACATTCTGGTACGGCTCCACCGGCAAGGGTCGGGCGGAGGCTAGTGATGCACTGAGCTGGATGGCTTTGAGAGGCGGCTGATGAGCGAAGCATGTGGTGGCATGGGGGTAGTTATATTCTGGAAGAGTGGAGCTCCGGTGTGAGCTAGATGGCACGACAGCGTCGAGGTGAGGCTGGGTGCATGCTGGCATTCTGTGTGGGAAGGACGGTGATCAGGCGATCAAGGTGGATCGGCAGAGGACAGGGGTACGGGGAACCAACAATGACTCACAGATTGCGGGTTTTCTGTAGACACGGGGCCACCGAGCCACTCGGCTGGCAGTAGAGGCTAGTGATGTGCGGGTTCGGTGGTAGGTTGGATAGAGGAATAGGTTCAGACTGTGACAGGTGGGCCACAGTCTGAGCGCTGAGCAGGCAAACCAAGGTCGGGCCTGCTAGAGCGGCCGGACCGGTCCGAATTGGGCCAACAAGGGTTTTAAAACCATATCTTCTAAACTGTGCGTTAGATGGGTGTGATTTCTATAGCCATTCATTACACTAAATGATTCAGATAATTTAATATTAGTTCGAAGCTTTTAAATTCGGGTTTCATCATTCAGATACATGAAGTGTCTATATTTCTTTATATTATTATTATTATTATTATTATTATTATTATTATTATTATTATTATTATTATTATTATTATTATTATTATTCGAACTTCTTGTTTCAGATGTGGTGCCTACATCCGAAGTTCAATGGGCATTCCATCAAAGGTGTTATGACCCTGCAGTTTAGGTAGACTTTTTGAGACCACATTCAGGCGTTCAAATAATAGTCAAGGTGTGGGACCCATGGTGACTGATTCACACATTTTGAGTTGAAATGCAAAATTTTCGCTGGGTATCCAATTTAGATGATCATGTATTTAAACCCATGTTTTTTTCAAGAGGATCGTAATGTCATGATTCATATAACTTATTCTGGGACCGATGTGTGGGCAACATGAGACTCTTTCCAAGTGAATTGGGCCAACATAAAACTTTTCATTTGTTTTCCTTATGGGGAGAATGAGTATTCAATATTGCGTGTTTTTCACAAGGATCACAACAACTTGATTCATTTGAACATATGGTTCCCTGTTTGTGATCTCATTAAATTTTGTAACATGAAAGGAATATTACTGGAAGAACCTTTTGACCTGTTTGAAGGAATACATGGATTGGGTCAACCATAACTATTGTAAGAGTGGAAAATATGTGTGATGAGATGCATTCAAATGTTCTTGACCAGTTTTAGGAGGTTTGTCGGCATAATTACACTTTTGGCCATCTAGATCAATGATAAGAATCATGCACTAATTGACCTTTTGACTAAGTGTTTCAAGTACTCGAGGAGTAAGCCGACATTACTAGGGGTACATGTTTGTAGTATAGTACGTAAGAATGGTTACATACACAACCAGGTGAAAAGGTGGGGACACACGATGTGTGGTCCCTACACTGGTCATGTACCACTTTAAGGATCTTCTATATCTCGTATATCATTCTTTTGGACTCAGATTTTTTGCATGTGAGTAGAATATCCTGAGTTTTTTCCTTCATATAACATGATGGTGACCTCCATAGTGGCTTACGAGTTATGATGTGAGATTTTATGGGTACGATGCCTATCTGGGGCGACACTCGATGACTGCAGCAACATTCTTCAATGAAATACCATCTAGCAGGGATGGCCAGTGTTCCTCAGTGCTTTTCTAGAGGTACCATCTAGCAAGGAATGACAGTGTTACATGGTTCTTTTTGAGAGGTACCATCTAGCAGGGATGTCAAGTATTCTTCAGTGCTTCCTAAGAGGTACCATCCGGTAGGGATGGCCACAGCAGTTCCGGGTTTACTTCCAACTAGGTTGGAAACTAGTCCCCAATGGACGTTTTGGATTTCCCTCCAACTGGACTGGGCAGTGGGTCCCATCAATGAAACTTGTCGGGAAATAGCCTCTGGCTGGGATGGGTAGTGGTTACCCTTCAACTATCAAATTGAAGCCCCCTAATGCATCAGGGCATGGGTAGGCTCTCTGACTACTATGATATTGGAATCAACCCTAACATACTAGGGCATGGGTATCCTCTAATTTTTCACACGATCTCTCAATTGTGTGACACAGTGATGTGAATTACTCTGATCTATCTTTAGACTCCCAATAAAAAGGGTCCCTTTTCCAACCATGATGTGTCCTTGTGACACGACCTAAAACTGTGTAGGTGAGATAGACCCTCCCAAAGCATATAGTATCAAGGTGTAGTGATTGAGCCCATTTGAATTTCATTTCAGAGAAAATGTGTGGGTTGATGGGCATCAATAGTAATTTCTGGGACTGTTGGCCACTCACATTTCTTAGGCTGAGCTTGTGAGATGGATATCCCCTTAATATCTCTGGTTTGGGTTTCTTTTCTCAGTATATATATATATATATATATATATATATAATTTTGGTACCCACTTCTTGAGTTTTGGATACTCTCCCTTCATGAGATAAAAAGACACATGGGGTATACCACTTGCTTTCTGTGTATAGATTCTCTTGATAGGATGAGTATACACTTCGTCTATATGTTGCGATGACTCGACTATAATTTCATCTTCTCACCGTTTCTAGCTCCTTATTTTTGAATGAGTTTACTTCTCTATCCTGTTGTGTTGAGTTACACTACTTTAATATATTCTCTTTTACTGTGCCTTTTTCTATCCACTACTCCACTCTTCATTACTTTTATTGAATCCCCCTTGAACCTTCATGGAATCTTACATATTATATTTATACACACCCCTAATTGGGAATTTCTCTCACTTGGTGTGCTCGTGTAGACAACGAATGGGTTGATTGTAATATCAGATAATCTTAGGGATAAGTGGTGCTTGGACTGCGTGTGGTTGTTGTAACATGGGATTTAGGAGTGGGACTCTCCCAACCTTTTTACTTTTTCACCTGTTATAGAGTTATGGAACATTTCTAGGTGGGTGTGTATTTTTTCCCTTTCCCATTCAGCTTTACTTTTTTGTAATTGTACTTTTTAGAGGTCAATTGATGTTTTTGGTATATATATATATATATATATATAAGTTTTTTATCTTGTTAACCTTTCCCTATGCATTGTTTCCATGATTTGGCAGCATGTGTGGGTATAGGTTCTTAGGTGATGGCCTCCCTACATTTTTTGATCCTAAAGTGCTACTCGCCAGCCCTTAGCCTATGGTGGCAGGATTGGTGTAGTTTCATCTTGAGTTAATATATGTTTTGGGTTGTGACAAAGTTGTATCAATGGTGGTTCAACCCTTGGGAAATTGTTTTGATGTTTCACTAAAAAGGTCTTGGTTGGGAGAATGGAAATAATTTTGATGTGTCTCGAGATCAGTTCTCAAGTCAGTGAGTCTAGTGATGGTATGGTAAGACGATGTATCCATTCACCTGGACCCTGATAAACCGCTTTTCGACTCGGCACTCTGATACACTTGTTGTCAGAAATAATGGTACCTTCATCATATAAGATTGATTAATTTATTTTCCTTCTTGAGTCATCTCCCCTTTTTTATTGATATATATATATATATATTCTCATGTGACCGTGGTGATCCTTGATAATATTCAAGATTTCTCTATAAAGATAGAAAACTAGGATACTATCTCTGGTTCATGACGGCCACCATGTGAGTGACGAGAAACCAATTCACAACACATAATGCAAGACCCTTTCTCTAGGTGGGCAGGTTGTAGTACCCCCACGTTGTGAGTAGCATAAAGCCTCACTAGAGCAGGGTGAGGACTTGAACAGGATGAGTGCACTTCGTGAGTTCCAGCGCCAGAGACTGCAGGGTTCCACAATGAGCCTGACCCTCAAACATAATCGGTTTGGATACAGTCAGTGGTCTACCACTTCAGGCTCGTACAAACACCAGGAGATCCGATGGTGGATTTTCTAACTACAATTTTACTTAGAGAAGCTAGACATTGGTGTAGCTTGGTTACTCAGATATATGATGAGAAGATGCTCTCATGGGATGACTTCCAACATCTATTTCATGAGGAGTTCAAACCCTCCTTCTTGGGCTCTGTTAAACTTTTGAATCTCTTTCAGTAACATTAGAGAGGGATAATAGTGATTGCGTATGTGACTAGTTTCACAGACCTTGCACACTACCCACTAGACATGATCTATAATGGCTACTTCCTAGAACGGAAGTTCGGGTAGGGACTCCGCAGAGAGATCTATCCTATCATAATACTCTTGGGAATTCACACCTATGTTGGGGAACTAGATTAGGTTTTACTGATAGTGATATTTTTATCATGGGGTATTCCATATAGCTAGTTTTTGATGTGATTGAAACAGAGATGAGACATCTACCGCAGGAAGAAGGCATCATTCGGCAAGATAACTACGCAGAATTCCTCCCCATAGTCAGTCCCATCCACGCAGTCTTATGGGGTCGAGGCAACTCATAGAGCATGGACATCATGGGGAGGTCCAGTGTTATTCTAGTAATGAGAGAGGTCACTTGGAACAAGACTGCGTGGCCATGCATGCTGAGAACATCTGGTTGGCAGTGGGTGGACCACCACAGCAGAGGTGGTGCTATGATGATGGTGGTACTTAGGGAGGTGGTGCTGTAAAAAGAGCAAGAAGTGCTGAAGCAGGGGGACGAAGTAATGTGGTCTATCCACCACCACCAGGCGGCCCGTGATATGATTAGGAAGCTGGCATCTTGGTCCATGGAAGTCACAAGATTTGGACATCTACGATCCTATAAATCATAAAATGATAATAAGAATGCCTTGTTTCTTTTCTAATATTTTATAGTAGAACTTGTTAGACACTTTTTGAAATGTTCTTTTCTTATAGATCTTTTATTGAGGATTTACAAGGAAGACACGGGGAATTGGTGCAACTTCGTATCAGTGATGTTTAGTGTAGCTATGAATTCATGAGGAAGATAGGTAGTTCCCCCATAGAGACACATTTTTGTTACGCGAGAAAAACCGTGAGGACGATTCAGTGTTACCCAAAGTTGATAATATCAAGGTATGGTGGATGAATCCCTCTGACTTTTTCATTGAGAGTGATGTTGAGCGGTGGCATGTCAGAAAAGGTCTTAGCTGTATTAGTTGATTTTATCCTGCTTGGAACTTTTTTCTCTGGATATCAATAGTGGGTGTAGGAGTATATCTGGTATGGGGATTACTCTCCTTCAAAGGGGAGTGAAGAAACATGGGGTATTCCACATTATTTCTGTGTCTATCACCTTTCGGTTGGATGATTTTACTCAAATGACATGTTCATTAGGACCTTGTGTGCTCAACATAAAGTCTAGATACTGCAGTTATCATGAACAAGTCGAAGTGATGGAAATCCCATGAATAGGAATACGCGACTCACTATCTGGTGATGAAAGAAGTATTCTTCACCCTGAGAATGTGGAGACGTTGTCTTATGGGAGAGCTCTCTGTGTTTTGCACATACCACCAGAGTTTTAGGTACGTATTCACTCAGAGATATGTGAACCTGTGTAGGTAATGTTGGTTGAACATTCTACGAGACTATGACTTTGAGATAGTCAATACATTGTGAGTAAGAAATGTCATAGCAGATAACCTTAGTAGGATGTCCTAGACTAACCTAGTTTGGGATGTTTTGAAAAAGTTAACTACCTCATAGCTAACCCTGGAAGAGTAGGAGGGTATATATTTTCTTCAGTCGATGGTGTTGACTACTTTTTTCCAGAGTGTAAGAGAGTCTCAGTTTGGATACACCAACTTGGAAATCTTGTGTGACCAGATATACTTGGGTGTTTCACCAGATGGATATTCTGAAGGATAGAATCATAAGACCTTGTTCCAGGGGTGAGCAATGATTCCAATCATGATGTGGGATGTAGAGTTTCATCTGGGGAAGTAAACTATCACTTGAGTTTCATTTGGTTGTTCGAAACCACAAAAAGCGATGTTGAGGTTGCCTAGCACATTGACCTACCGCTAATATGAAGGATCTAGACATAGCAGAAATGCAACATTGGGTGGGGCCAAACATTGACTTTTCCATAAACAATGACCAGTCCTGGAAAAATACGATGTTGCATTCTAGTATCCATAGAATAAAATCAAATATATAGACAAAATAAGAAAGGATCTGAATCCAAGAGAGAAAGGATCATGCACATCATGGTTTTAATTAAATTAATTAATTTTAAAAACAAAATAATACCTAGATCTTCATTAATTTATTTGTTGATGATGTTGATCATCCAGAATGACCCTTTTGGATTGTCTTATTTCTCTAGCAAGGATCCAAACCAGAATCCCTCTAGTGGTGAATTATATGTTCTCTAATCGCCTCAAATAGATACCACTCGTTCTTCAGGTGCAAGCGTGGCGAGGAGAGTGTATTCTGTTAGTAATTCTTGATCTCTTGTTCATTGGTCTTTAATAAATTCTCTCATTCTTGAGAGGGGAAGGAAGAGGATTCGAGAGTTAAATTGTCTGGATCAACACATTAAAATTCACTGGGAAGGAAGTTCGGTGCATGACACAATAGATGTACGAGTCTTTTTATCGACATGGGGAGTTAGTTACAATATTTAATTTCATAACAAAAATTAAATAAATTCATAACCATAGAGAGAACCCATGCTCTTAATTATAATACTATTTCATTATTTGCAGTACGCTATCTTGCGCAAAAAGGAATTAAAAATAAACTTCCACATCATAAAATAATAGCAGCGTTATTATTATTTTAAATTTTTAAAAATAGTTAAATAATTATTTACAGTCTTCCAAATAATTATTTTTTTACTAGATCGACCTTGGTCCGATCTAACTCTATTACCTTTAATTGGAACCAAAATAAATAAATAAATAATTTTTTCACCAAAATAAATACTTTATTAACAAACTAGTAAAGAATTATTTATTAAATGATCAATAAAATAAATAAATATATTTTCCTCACAATCTAGTGAATAAATATTTATTTATTTTATATGATCATTTTAACATGATAAAAATTATTCCATGGTCCTAAGAATAATATTTTTTTCATTAATTAAATTTAAATAGAATTTAACAGAGACCACCAAATTCACATAGTGTATTACCATCTAGGATTCATTCTCATTGGTATTAGGCAGGGTTGCCTAAAGTCTTAGCGTATTGTCTAGAAATAGGTCAAGGAACCCATGAAAAATAACCTAAAGTCATAACAATGACTTCCACATAAGAACGATCACTATTTAATATAATCCCTTTATCTCAATATCTCATCAAGATGTTTTCATGATAGTGTCATCAACATATATGCTTGATACAACATTATTTTACTACCTGAAAAAAAAAACTCATTGTTACACCATTGTCATGGAATTATGTGTGATGTTACTATTTCAATCAGAGGGCCGAGATATCAACTTTCATAATTGGTAGAGACAAATCCTTCCTCGACTTATCCATTAATTACATACCACTCATGATGCACCCAACGTACCATTCATCCCACCAACATATAGAATTATGTTTTTCATCGGTAAATCAAATTTTATGAGTCGTGACACATATCATCGATAATATTACAGTATAAATACCCTTAAATATGCTCGGAGATAGGAGTATCTATTGACACCTAAATATGAGGAATTTATATTTGCTGGTTTGTTCTCAAAATCTCTTGTCTTAGAGATTACAATGTGGGAACTTCATGAGATGAAGAATAATTTTCTTATGAGTAGTCGCACCTGACGGTATGTGTATTATGTGTCCCATAATAGTATTTCATCCAACCACATAACTACATTTAATAATATTCTTATAGAATTTCATGGTTCTCATTATTGTGGGGAACAGTCATGACCTTATCAGAGCATAAAAAGTAATCTAGGACATTGTTAAATAATAGTCATATAGATTGATGAACAATATGTAATAAGATATTTAATATTTAAATACATTTAATATACATGTAATAAAAGTACAAAAAAGTGGGTTCTAGGACACCAAACTTAACAAACTCCATCTTGGACAAGAGACAACTGCCTATGACATTCATTTCATTAGACCTCAAATGATGGTGATGTTTCTGATGAGTCAAGGATTTAGTCAAGGGGTCTTCCACATTTCCTTCCACCGAAATACATCTCATTGCAACATTAAATATCAGAGAAAAGTCCATCAAGATATGATACGTCTAATGTATGTGATTCATCAACTAATGTGAACTTATCTCTTTTTCAAGAGCATTTGTTGTAGTATTATCACAATACAGTGTGATGGGATCATTTCTGCCATGTACCACATCGTTCTCCTGGAGGAATATTCACATCAAAACTACATCATTAGCTACCTCAAAAGATATGATATACTCATCCTTCACTATAAAATCATCGACCACACTTTTCTTTGAACTCTTGTAGCTCATGACATCTCCATTCAATGTCACGATGTATCCTGTTTGCGACATCATGTCATCCTGGCCAGTTTGTAAACAAGAATATTCATATCCTCTAATGACTAGTTCCTCATCTCCTCCATAAACCAAAAATATATCCTTAGTATGCCTCAGATACGTAAGTAAATTCTTGACTTCCATCTAATATCGGTCACCTAGTTCATCTTGATATCAACCTACCACACTCAATTCATAGGTAGCATCTATCCTAGTACAAAGCATGGCATACATTACTGACCCATTCGAGGATGCATATGGAGTCCTTTTAATTCATACTCTTTCCTCATTCTTTTTAGGACGCATTTTCTTAAAAATATGAATGCCATGTGATATTGGAAAAAATTACCTCTTAGATTGTTCAATACTGAAACTCTTTAGTATCTTGTCAATGTATGTACTTTGAATTTGGCTGAGAAATCACTTGGATATATCATGATGGATCTTGATCCAAAGAATATATGTTTCCTCACACAATTCCTTCATGGGGAAGCATTTATTCAATCGTTCCTTAAAAGGCTTTAAGACTGGTATCTCATTTCCAATGTGTTATATGTCATCAACCTATACTATTAGGAAAATGACTACACTCCCTCTAAACTTTTTATAGAGACAAGGATCACATTCATTCTTAATAAAACCAAATTCTATTATGGCTTCATGAAAATGATTGTTCCATGACCTGGATGCTTGATTTAATCCATAAAAGGGTTTCTGAAACTTTCGTACATTATTGGCATCCTTTGGAGTCAGAAACTCTTCAGGTTGTGTCATGTAGATATTTTAATGAAGGTTCCCAAAAAGTATGGCTGTTTTGACTTGGATTTTCCAAATCTCATAGTCACGGTAATCCGCAATGGACAGTAGAATTATAATGGATTTTAGCATTGCAACTGGTTAATAGGATTAATCGTTTTCAATTCCTTGATGTTGTCTAAACCCTTTTGCAACTAGTTATGCCTTATAGGTACTGACTTGTCCATCCATGTATATTTACTTCATGAAAACCCATTTTCAACCAACAAGATTTACAAAAAGTGGAGGTTCTATGAAAATACAGACTTGGTTTTGGTACAAGGAATCAATTTTCGAATTCATGGATTATTGCCACATGTCATCATCTATGCCACTTACTGCTTCCTTGTATGTTAGAGGATCATTATTATCAACCAATAATGATTCACCATCCTCAGTAACTAGAAAAAAATACCATTCTGGTTCTCTGACCTCGTATATACTCCAAAGTAGTACTAGTGTCTCTAGAAAATATTTTTCTCTCATGGGGATTTGTGGAATCGGTTTAAGTACCAACTCTTGTGTACCTTAAGCCTCTACTTCATTGAGGTCTATCTATCTCCAAATATCTCTTTTAGAGATGTTTTCCCTCTCAAGTAATATGGCATGTCTTTCCACTATAACCTTTTTGTATGATGTATTGTATAGAAAATATCCCCTTGTTTCCTTGGGGTATCCTATAAAGGTACACCTTATGCCTCTAGGTGCAAGTTTGATACCTGAAGAGGCCTTAAAAACACTTCGCTGCCCCACACATTTAAATTTGATAACATATATTTTCTTCCACTCAAAATCTCGTAAGGAATAGCTTTTATCAATTAAGTTGGAACTTGATTTAGTATGTGTCCCATTGTTTGTAACACATATCCCCAAGTTGATAATTAAAGACATGCATGACTCATAATTGATCCCACCACGTCTAACAAGGTGTGGTTCCCCATTTCAGTCACACCATTCCACTGAGGCATGTTAGGGGAGTGAGTTGGGATAATTTCCCGATCTCCTCTAAGTAATCAATGATGTCTTGATTAGGATACTCCCTATATTATTCTAAGTAGAATTTCTTAATCTACTTACCAAGCTAGTTATCAACATCATTCCTGTATTCTTTAAACTTATCAAAACAATCTAACTTATACATCCTTAAGTTCATATATCCATATCTACTAAAATCAACATTACAAGTTATGAAGTAGGAGTAACCACCCATTGATTCAATTCGAAATGGTCTACCCACATCGGAATGGACCAATTCAAGAATCTCTTGGGCCCTTTCACCTTTTCCCACTAAATGGGGATTTGATCATTTTTTCCTATAAACATGCATGACATACGCCCAGTGGTTTTTGTTACAAATATTCTAAATAAACATCTTGATGTAACATTATCACGTTTTTCTCATTTACATGGCCTATCCGGTGATTCTAATGCTGGGTGTGGTATGTGTCATGCAAAGTATCTTTGTTATCAAATTCCATTAATTGGTTTTTGTAATCCAACACGTAAAGACCGTTGTATAAATGTTCCCTACCAAAACAAATGTTATCTTTGTAAAAGAAGTATCATTTATTTCTGAACATGAAATAAATACATCTATATCTATTTTGGATACAGGAGTAACCTTTATGGTTAAAGAAGGGACATTAAAAACCCTTTAACACCAAGATCATCCGAATTTGCAATGTGAGGTCTTAGTCCCCAATTGTTATAGCAGCAAGTCTGGCTCCATTGGCTTCTCATAGATCTACCTCCTCATAGTCAATTTTCCAGAATCTAAATTTCTCTTGTATTTGAATACATATTTTAGAACAACAACATATATCCAATACCCAATTTGTAGAAATAGATAAATTGCACTTGATAAAAAAACACATGATGTTTCACCTTTCTTCTTTTGCTCGGTCCAGTTTTTTGTCCAGTAGCCCTTCAAACCACATACTAAATATAAATCCTTATGTTCCCTTACCTCCCCTTTAATATTAAATTTACTGTAAGGTCCTAAAGAAGCTTTGGGCATAAATTTCTTTTCCTTCCCATTCCTCTAATTCTCTATAAGAACAGAAGACTTGTCACGCTTCATTTCTTTGTCCACTTGGAGAATGAGGATAAGAAGACCAAATAGATAATTCTCAATGATGTTCATATAGAAATTAATAACAAAGCTATAGAATATTTGAGGGATTGATGTGAGTATGAGATCTATACCCATTTCTTCAGGGATTTTAAACCATATAATCTCCAAGAGCTCAATGTAGCGAACGAGCTTGACTACATGATGCACACCTGTGCACCCTCTACCCGATTACTCTAAAATAGTGCCTCTGATATCTCAAACCATTCTTGTATTTATCTCTCCTAGTAAAGACCATGAAGTTTCTTGAACCTGATATAGGAATCAATTTTTTCATGAGACTTCATGATCGCACTTGTCATTGATGATAGCAGCAAAAATTGAACATCCAATATGTCATTTATATGTTGATCATAGACAAGGAAATAATGATTTCTTGCCTCTTAGGAATGTGGAGCAGGTAATGATGACTCCCTCGTGTAAGTCTTCCATTCATGGAATAGAATAACCCTAAGGCATCTAAGCCATTCTTGGAAGTTACTGCTGGTGATGATGTTGTCTTTTTAAAGAATTGATCATAGGGATAATGTGGTTGACGAGATTTTCATTTTATTCTATAATTATAAGAGAATATCATTAGTACATTATTCATTACATTTTTTTAGAAATAAAAAATTTAATTTCATTACGCCTCCCACTATTTTATCAAGTCCTAATGGCCCTCACCATTGAACTCAAAATGTCCAGTTTCCTTTAAATTCTAGCAGATAGGGTCTCTATTCCCCTTCACATAACCCCAAAAATTGTTGGGAAAACTATTTGAAGGTATTTAGGTAGGAATTTATTTTCGAACTGCAGGCTTGCAGCTCCTTGATCAGTTGAGTGGACTTCCCAAATATGAAATCCTGACTTGGATTTCCTTAACTCTTGCCTCAAATATTACACCATGTCTATAAAGGGATACTCCTATTGATGAAATATGTTATGTAAACCTGAAACCTCTCATAAGGTATTCCTATATAAAAGTAAGTGTCCAATAAGGGTTGGTAAAACACATAGTTTTATTGAGTCTTTCCCTTAATCATGCAATAGAAGCCTTAGTCTAACTTAATATTTTATTGAGGGATTTTAACTCTTATGCGTAAATTGCTTATTATCATTATCACATTATTTTTAATATTAATTGGTACTTACTCAAGTGATTAACCATGTATTGATAATATTTACACATAAGTTTGGTTTATTTTCTTTCTATCTTTCGTTCTTGTTAGTTCATTAATTATGTGATCATGATAACACATCTACAATGAAAAACCCTTGAAACTGACAGAAATAAAATAAAGTAAATGGAATGATCATGAGCTTTTATAATGGTTAGTTTATCTAGTGGTTGATAAACTAACCCTAACCTTGGGAAGAAACACCTTGAAGCTTTGGGTTCATGTTTATATCTTCCCACATATCCACCTTCGTATCTCCTGGGATTGGATTTGTCTTGGCTCCAGCTTGAACCACCTCCTCTATATTAGGCTTCCAACCATTACATATTATTTTTAAAACACATGAATTGAGGGGAAAAGGGGGGTTTACATAAAATATAACATTGTAACATTGGCCCTGCATATTAATGAAGAGAGATGTGGCACATGCTGATAGTTAATTTAATAAATTAAAAGGGAAATGAATCACATAAATGGTATGGTATTTCTCAATATCATCCAAATACATGAAACAAGTTACACAATTAATAAATATATCATTCAATTATATAATCATTATTATTAAGATAAATCACGCTCAAATTGATTAATTATTTTCTTTGATTAATTAATACTTTTATCTTAATCCCTTTCGAAACTTCCTTTAGATTCTCATCATTGTACTTAAATGCACCTTGGAGGTAACCTTATGAATACCTATTTGAATCTACCCAAAAGTATTATATTCCTATATTGTTTTACTCTTCTGACATATGGCCTAAATTATGCATCAATTCATAGTGTAACATCCTATAGTAATATTTATACATGATAATCTATTCTAAATATTACAAAAACATTAATGTTTTAACTTGGTTTAATTTGGTAATTTAAATGACATGTAGTTCCATCTATACAACATGTACTACCTTCACCGTCATTCTTGAATTACTCATTTAGGGACTCGGCATGTGAGGCGTACTTAAAAAACTTGGGAGTACATGGTGTGTATAGTGGGATTCATGTTGTGTTGTCTCCGTGTTACATAGTTACCAGTCAGATCAATCCATGTATGGGATAGAAGAATTTTCCCCTGATAAATTAAAGAACAAACAGATCTCGAAATTTCAGATATTAATAATGATTAAAACATGTATTTAAAAGCACGATTATTAAGGTGAAAATTATCAACAATAATTAAATAATTATAAAAAAAATGACCCCGCACTGAAACCACTTCAAGGATCATGACACAGTGGAAGTGCAGTGTTGGGTGGGGGCCAAATTTCCTTTTTTGTAATCAATGACCAATTCGGGATCAATACAAATATGAATTCCGGTATCCACGGATTAAAATCATTAATTTTGAAAAAATATGAAATGCAAAAAATCCAAGAGAGAAAGGATCGTGCACATCATGTTTATATATAATTTAATTAATTCCACAATGGAATGAATACCTGGATCTTCGGTACATTCTTATTTGATGATGTTGATCATCTGGAATGGCTCTTCCAGATTTTCTTGTTACGCTTGTGAGGATCCAAACCAGAATCACTCTAGCGGTGATTCATAGGTGCTCTGATAGCTTCTAATCGACACCAGTCGTTATCTGGGTTCTAGCACGGTGAGGTGAGTGTCATGTGTCGATCATTTTTCATCACTTGTTCTTCATTTTTAAAGAATGTAAGACATTTTTTGAGAAAGGAGGGAAGATGATTCCAGAGAGAAATTGTTTGGATCAATATTTCTCAATTCACTGGGAGTGCAGTTCAGTACATTTCATAATAGACGTGATTGTCTATTTATCAACACGGGGCTTCAGTTACAATATTTAATTGCATAAAATTAATTAAATTCATTTATAACCTTATAGAAAACTCAAGATCTTAATAATAATATGACTTTACTATTTATGGTATTCCAAGTTGCACAAAAAGAAATTATAAATAAAATTCCACATCAAAAAATAATAGCAGCTTTATTATTATTTTAACTTGTTCCAACTTGTTAAAGAATTATTTGTCCTCTTACAAGTAATTATTTTACTAATATACTGTCCTTGTTCTTCTCAAACTCCAATTCCATTTCATGAGCACCTAAATAAAAAATAAACAATTTATTCGCTTATGTAAATATTTTCATTACTAACTAAAAATAAATTATTTATAAAATGTTCAATAAAATTAATAAATATATTTTACTTACAATACATATAATAAATACTTATTTAATTTATTTTATAATTTTTAAATAAAAAAAATTATTACATGGTATTTAAGAGAATATTTATTTTATTAATTAAATTCAAATAGAATTTAACTGAGACCACAAAAACCACTTAGTCTGTGACCCTATTGGATTCTTTCTCATTTCCATTTGGCGGTCTTTCCTAAAGTCCAAGAGTACTATCTAAAAATGGGTTAAGTAACATAAGAGAATGAACTTGAAGTCACAATAATGATATCCACATACGAACAATCAATGTGTAATATATTCCCTTTATCTCAATATCTAATCAAGCAGGTTTCAAGATATTGTCAGGACCCACTGTGCTTGATACGTCATTAATTGAAAACCGAAAATAAACTCATCGTTACACCATGGAAATAGAATTTCATGCGATGGTTCTATTTCAATCAAAGGGTGGAGATATCAACTTCCATAAATGGAAGGGACAAATCCTTCGTCAACTTATACATTAATAACATGACACTCGTGATGTAATGACCCAAAAATTCACAAATAAAAATTTATCTTAATCTAATTAAATGTATTATTATGTAAAATGGATATATAAATTCAGAAAATCATTGGTTTAATGTTTTTGGGATTTTAAAATACCGTTATGAATTGTGACTGTTTCTAATATATCCATTGAACAGTGATCACATGATTAGTATAAATATAGGGATTTAACAAATTCAATTTACTCAGACCAAGGAAGTGATGGCCACATCCAGTAGAATTTATCTGTACAAAGCACATTTCATGCAGCTCAGAAAGGATATGGAATCATTGGGCTTCACTTTTTACCAAGACCAAGCAAAACTTCCACACATTATGTTTGAAAGGAACATCCTACTGGAGAAGTGTAAGTTAATTGAGATTACCACCTGAGCGATTTTATCTGAGCCTCCCTAAGAGTTTCTCACCATCGTTCATCTTAACCTAAGGTCTTATGAGGTTTTTTTAATGGGTTATATAACAATACCCTAGCACTATTACTATATACATTATTTTTTTATAAAGAATATACATTAATTTATTATTGTTACTCTGTAAATTCTTTTTAAATAGAAAATAGCATTTTTAGATAATATTCATCTACGATATCTATCTTGATGAATTAATGGTTTTTTTATTAAATAATATTCTAATAAAATATTATTATTATTATTAAATAATTTTTTATTCAATATAAACGATAAAATAATGTTATGTAATTGTAATTTTTATTAATATTTGAAAGCCATTTTTGTCAAAACCATTGAATTTTCATTAAATGTCGGTTTTTATTTTAAAAGTGAAAATTAACATATTTTGAAAATTATTTAGATAATAATGAATATTATTTCTGGTATCAGTATTTCAAAATAATCCAATGGTGAAATTTTCAAAACATTATGAGACAGTCATATTTTTGGGTAAAAATTAAGTACCATTTAAATATATAATGTGTTTCATGACATAAAAATGACCTAATAGTGATGTAATAAAATAAAATAAAAACAATGTTTAGACAATACATGTTTTACCATTAAAATAATGTGATTTTGGGTTTGTTTTATTCATTTTACAAAGATTTAGTGGACCCTTAAAGACTTATAAAACATTTTTTCTTTTTAAATTTTTTTACATGAGAGTCTGACACACCTCCACATAAAAAACCTATTATTTTACGAATTTAGATCATTGGAATTATATAATATTTTTTTCCACTCCCTTTTGGAAAAACTCATCCTTAAAAACAATGGTATGGTCTGTGGTATTGATTAGTTTAATGTGTGGTGTCCCAAACCTAAATAATAAAGAATTTCCTCTCCATTCCTATATATACCCACCCAAGCTCTCACTTCCTCTTCTCTAAATACCTTTGGAGTTCATCGAAACTCTTCCCTCCTATCTCTATAATCCTCCCAAGGCACACCAAGCTCCCAATAATCCTCTCTGATGCCTCTTCCAATCATTTTGGATCACACTTCCATGTGATGGTTTTCTTCCTTTCTCATTTTTTTCCAATTTACATTAAGTTGTTATGACATTATAATTTTAATTATAAATGTTAGGGTATTGTTTCACTCCTCAAACATACTTCCCTCTTTATGTATTAATGATGGGATACCCATTTCACTCTCATTAATGTATTCTATGTACACCTGTTACCATGCCGAAATTCGGTAACAAATTTTCTCTTCTTGTTTACATTCAAACAATTATTTGGTATTATGAAATCAAATTCCATTAAATATGTTGGGACATGTATCTACATGACCCCCTTACTGTCTATTTCGTGTATATATGATGATAAACTAATTTCTCTCTCATTAACCATTTTTATGAATTCTTATGTCACGCCATTATGCTGCTGAAATTGCACCACATTTTTCCGAGCCAAGATCACAGTGTAGTGAATACCATACCCATGTCTCTATCAAGGGCATTTACATGAATGAACATACATGTATTGAATTTTACTTTCATGTATTTATTCCACATACCATAATCATGGAATAACTTACGATGTTGATTGATTCCATGTTATATGATCCATGTGGCACACTTATGCATGAAATGAAATGTTTAAGAAGGGTTAACCCTAATAGTGCTCCAATGCCTTTGGTAAAGTATAGTATCATGTAACATCATGTGAAATGGTTTTTGACTCCTTCTAATGCATTTTCAATGAGGGTTTAATCATTCTTTATGTGAAATGATGGTTTAATTGTGCTTCATGTGCAATGAGCCTTGGCTCATGCTAATTCCATGTTAAGTGTGGTTTCCACATCTCTATGTTATGATTATAATGCTTTATCAGGAAATTATGTTCATGTTTTTATTGTGCTCCATTGATATGATTATTGTTTAACATTTATTGTATTCCTCATCTTATTCCATGTTTATTCCTTTACTAGGCTTTATAGCTCACCCTTTTCACATGCATGCCCTCAGGTTAACCCATGAAATGAAAAGTACGAGGGAATGTAGTAGTCATGTAAAGGAATTTTTAAATTAATATGTTCTATTTCATATTTTAAGTTAATTGACATGCAATGATCTTTATCCAAAAATACCCTTGACCTCTAGATCATCTATTTTGTATCACGTTTTGTTTTTGTAATAAATCATGTTTAAGTGTGTAATAAAGAGAAGGGTTGTTGTAGTTGGTATCAAAGGATATGTTTAGTTATTTTTGGGATTAGTATTAGAAAACCGTAGTGAAGCCTTAGGGATAAGACTAAGTATAATAAAAACATCCTTAAGTTTTGGGGAGTATTGTTTATGTGGTTTATCAAGAATATATAACCTTATCAGGATATGAGCAGGTAGAGGCGTCTCTGGTACATATGTACCTAGGGGTGAAAACCCAGACAAAGTGTTTTGGGATTAACACAGGATATCCTGGTACATGAAAATGAGCCTTTCTGCACTCTTGTTTATGACACTCCTATGGGATATGCTTTGGTACATTCATAATCATAGTATGAACCCTTATTAAGGAACTTAAAATAATGCGCCTATGAATATATGATAGAAATTAGATCTTGGGTAACATATATTTAAGCCTATAGATTCATACGTTAATGAAATAAAAGCTATTTATGCCATTTATTTTTACCTTGGATTACCCTTTATGTGTTACTCATAACATTCCTTTTATTCCATCCAATGTCTGGTAATAGGGGGACTCATGCTAAAACCTAATTTGAAGATCAATGTGATGACTGTGCTAATGAGATGCCCAATCTGATGAGAGCAGGAACCACAAAATTTTTCATGATTACCTCTTAGTTAACAAATGAATTTAATAGAAACATAGGGGACAAGAGGAACGTTCAAAACCCCATAAGAAAGAATAAGTCATTATCGACAGCTTCATGTGACAAATGCCTCCTACTTTTAATGGATCATCTGATCCCTCAATCACCGAACAATGGACCGACTATGTTGAAAATATCTTCCACATCCTTCAATGTTCCAAACAAGAGAAGGTTCTTCTGGATGCTTATTGTATGGAGGTTGAATTCGATCAATGGTGGACATTGATCAAAAATACGAAGCTTGGAGAGGAGATCGAGGCCTAGGAATGGAAGGATTTCTAGAAGAATTTTTTCAATAAATATTTTCCATGATCCCTCCGACATAATATAGAAAGGGACTTCTTTCCCCTCAAGAAATTAGATGATGAATCTGTCGGACCATACAACAAAAACATCACAAGGCATGCATGATACGCTTCCGTCTTTTTCATTACCCCCAGATGCAAGGTTGACCACTTTGTTGGTGGGGTGAAACCTACCCTGCGGAAAGCCCTGGTGATCCGTGACTTGGACAGCTATGAGGAAATTGTCTGATGTGCCCTCAAGATCAAAATAGAGATAGGCGAACCTCATGGGTATCATGAGGATAAGGAGCGTAAGGTGGAATTCAATTCTGGCGGTCCGATGGATAAATCCAATTATGATAAGTAAATCCAGCACCACACTTTCAAAAGGTGTGGAAAGAAGCACCCTGAAAATTACCTGAAGGGGATGAGGAAATGCTTTAAAAGTGGATGAGAAAGGATCCTAGCAGTTAACTACTGACAGGAAAAACCCGCAGCTGCGACATTAGAGAGGAGCACTCTGTTAGACTCTCATTGAATTGTTCATTTATTCGACCACAAAGAACTAGGGCATCGTAAAAATCCGTGCTCTATGTCAAGGGTTTTCAGTGGCAACCAACAACCTCCAAGGCGGAAAGGGATTGATTTTTCCATCACTACCACTGAAGTGAACCCTGAAATTGAAGTGGTGGAAGGTACGCTAGTTATTAATTCAATAATAGTGAATATACTTTATGATTTTGGTTCTACACATTCTTTTATATCTTGAAATTTAATTATAAAATCCCAACACCACCACAAATCAGGGAAGTAACGATGTCGGGGAGCATGGAAAATGGTGAAATCATTACTTCCCATGAATATAACTCCTTTACTATCATAATTTGTGTATTGAACTTCCCAGAGAACCTTTTCGTACTCCCTCTTGTGGAATTTGAATCAATTCTTAGCATGTATTTTCTTTCCATATATAGATCCAAAATAAATTTCTGTTGGAGGGAAATCACTCTCCATGTGGAGAATCGATCCTCGATTCTATACAAGTACAAGGAGGAAGATGAATCTTCATTATCTCCATCATCTAAAGTGTGGATATTACTTCCCTATGAGCATGCGTATCTGGGACAGATGATTGATTCCAAGGAAGAAACCATCCGTAATGACATGCCTATTAGGAGGTAATTTTATGTAGTGTTTCACGAGGAGTTGCATGGTCTTCCTCCTAAAAGAGATATTGATTTCTCAATTGATATTATACTTGGGGCATAGTCAATATCCATGAATCCATATAGAATGGTTGTTGTGGAGATTGAGGAGCTGAAGAAACCACTACAGGAGAATCTGGATAAATGTTTTATACACCCAAGTGCTTCACCATGGGGTGCACCAGTCCTCTTCATCATGAAGAATGATGGGCAATGCGCCTTTGCATCGATTATCATGAGCTTAACAAAATCACAATGAAGAACTAGTATCCTCTCCCACGGATTGATGACTTGTTCGATTAGATATGTAGAGCCTAATAATTCTCCAAGGTGGATTTGTGGTTGGGTTGTTATCAAGTAAGGGTGAAAAAGAAGATATCCCCAATACTGCTTTTCATACAGGATACGGGCACTATTAATTCATAGTAATTAATTTCGGACTCACTAATGCTCTAGAAATCTTTAGGGACTTGATAAATAGTCTTTAGATACTACCTTGACAACTTTTTGGTAGTATTTACAAATGATATTATAATATTCTCCAAAACCAAGAATGATCATCAGGAGAATCTGAAAAAAGTACTAGAGTCCTTGCGAAAGGCGACGCTCTATGCAAAGTACAACAAGTGTGATTTCTAGTTGAAGCAGGTCTCATTCATGGGCCATATCATTGCAGGCAATGGGATATTTGTGGATCCCTCTAAGACAGCTGCAATAGAGTGATGGTTGAGGCTAACATATATAATATATATCCATGGCTTCTTAGGGTTAGTTGTATATTATTGATGATTGGTGAGAAATTTCTCACGACTGATCAACCTTCTTACCAAGCTAACTCAGAAAGGAGTAATGTTTTATAGGAGTGATGAATGCGAAGAAAGCCTCAAGGAGTTGAAAACGTGGCTTATCACCATGTCTGTGCTCACTTTACTCACAAGTGTTGAACTCTTTATGGTATTTACTGATGCTTTGAAGAAGGCCTTGGATTGTTTATTGATGAAAAATGAAAAATTAATTGCCTATTATTCAAGGAAATTGAACGTTCATGAGACAAATAATCCAGCACTTGATGTGGAGTTGGCTGTGGTGATCTTCGCTTTAAAAATATGGTAGCATTATCTCCTTGGGGAGAAGTCGGAAATATATACGGACCACAAAAGTCTCATGTATATATTCACACAGAAAGAGTTGAACATGCGCCAATGAAGATGGTTAGAGCTGATCAATGACTATGACTGATCAATCCATTACTACCCTGGGAAAGACATCAAGGTGGCAGATGATCTATTTAGAAAGGACCCAACGTTTATATCATTAATTAGAATTTAGAAGGATCCATTCTTCTTAGATTTTATGAATATGGACATGGGAATCATAAAGAAGGGAACATCATCAATCATTTTCACAAATGATTTCTCAATTGTCTCTTTTGGAAAGGTAAAAGGATGCTCAAAAGGATGATGTGGGAATTCATAAGAGAATAGAAGCTATCAGAAAAGGTAAATCATCAAAGTTCAATGTTAATGAAGAAGGAATTGTGATATTTGGTAAATGAATATGTGTTCCATCATGTCCGTAGTTGAAGAAGGAATATTTCGATGATGCAAATAGTTCAAATTTATATTTTCACACCAGAAACACAATTATATATCGAGATCTCTGAGTGTAATATTAGTGGGATAATATGAAGAGGGAGATCATTGAGTATACATCAAGGTGCCTGGTGTGTTAGCAAGTGAATATAGAGAGGTAGAAGCCTAAGGGGATGATGCAACCATAGTCTATACAAGCATGGAAATGGTAGAACATCACCATGGACATTATCATCAGACATATGAAGAAATCCAAAGGCAACAATGCAATCTGGGTTACTGTGGATCATCATACAAAGCCTGCACACTTCATTTCAATTCAGGAGGATTTATCATTGGATCAACAAGCACAGATATATGTCAGGGATGTGGTAAGACTGTATGGGGTACCACTATCCATTGTATCGAATCGAGATCCAATCATCACCTCTATATTCTGGAAAGGTCATCAACATACTCTACATAATGAGCTTATCATTAGTAAGTCTTATCATCCTCAAACTGATGTCCAACCTGAGAAGACTATCCAAATACATGAATAAATGTTGACAACGTGCTCAATGGAATTAAAAGGAGGATGTGATCAACATCTTCCTCTGGTTGAGTTCTCTTACAACAACAGTTTCCACTCGAGCATCTCAATGGAACAATATTAAGCCATGTATGGGAAGTGGTGTAGAACACCAACATGTTGGGTTAAAGTCGGTGAGCGTAAGCTGCTAGGACCAGAAATGGCCGATAAAATAGTGGAGAAGGTGAAAACCATTTAGCAGCTTATCAGGGTAGCCCGGAGTTGACATAAAAGTTATGTAGATAACTGTCGATGAGACCTTCAGTTTAAAGGAGGAGACATGGTATTTCTACACATATATTTGTGGATAAAGGTCATGAGGTTTGGAAAGAAAAGGAAGTTATGTCCTAGGAACATCATCCCCTTCTAGATTCTTGATTGTGTCGGGGTCATGGACTATCAACTAGCACTTCCACCTACCATGGCCAAAGTACATGATGTGTATCATATATACCTCCAATCAAAGTACATACTAGACCCTTCACATGTACTCTCTTTAGAGGTAGTACAGTTAGAGGAAGATCTTTCCTAGATGGAGAAATGAGTGAAGATCGAATATCGCAGTTAAAAAGTCCTACAAAATAATACAATGCCTCTCATGAATGTGTTTTGGAGAAACCACTAGTTTGAAGAAGCGACATGGGAATCATAGGATGTAATGTAGCAGATTCACCCAAATCTATTTTAGTTTGGGAAAAGGAAATTTTAGGGGTGAAATTTCTTAATGGGGGAAGATTGTAATGACCCAAAAATTCATTAATGAAAATTCGTCTTGATCTAATTAAATGTATTACTATGTAAAATGGATATATAAAATGTGAAATTCTTTGGTTTTATGATTTTTTATTTCAAAAAACTATTAAGAATTGTGACCATTGCTAATATAGTTTTTGAACAGTGATCACATTATTAGTATAAATATAAGGCATTAAAAAAACCATTTTACGTAGAAAAAGGATTTGATGGCCTCATCCAGTAGACTTTCCCCATACGAAGCCCATTTTTCTGAGCTCAAAAGGAGGTTGCATCTTTGGGATTTTCCCTTCACCAAGCCCAATCTGAGCTTGAATACGTTAATCTCGAGAAGAACTGCCTATGGGAGAAGTGGAAGTTGATAGAGAATACCATGAGAGCAATGTTATCCGAGCCACCCCATGTGTCTATCACCATCATGAACCTTACCCTAAGGTCTTATGTGGTTGTTTAAAGGGGTTATTTAACAATACCCTAGCACTATTACTATATACATTATTTTTTATAATGAATATAGATTATTTTATTTTTGTTACTTTGTAAATTTCTTTTAAATAGAAAATATTATTTTTAGTAAATATTCAACTAAGAAATATATATTGATGAATTAATGATTTTTTGAATCAAATAATATTTTAATAAAATATTATTATTATTATTAAATTACTTTTTATTAAATATAAATGATAGTATAATTTTATGCAATTTTAATTTTTATTAAGGTTTGAAAGCCATTTTTGTCAAAACCTGTTAATTTTTTATAAATGTAGATTTTTATTATAAAAGTGAAAATTAACTTAATTATATAATTATTTAGATAAATTGAATATTATTTTTGGAATCAGGGTGTCCAAATTTTCCAATGGTGAAATATTCATAATTTTCTGAGACAGCCGAATTTTTGGGTAAAAATTAAATAACGTTTAAATATATAATGTGTTTTATGACATCAAAATGACCTAATAGTGTTTTAATAAAATAATATATACATTATATTCATCCAATAAATGTTTTACCATTAAAATAATGTGATTTTTGGTTTGTTTGATTTATTTTACAAAGATTTAGTGGACCCTTCAAGGCTTATAAAACATTTTTTATTTTTAAATTGTTTTTATTGAGAGTGTGACTCACCTCCAAAAAAGAAACCATATTATTTTAAGAATTTCAGTCATTGGACTCATAAAATATTGTCTTCCAATCACCTTTATAAAAAACCAAGGGAAAAAACGTGGGTCTGGTTTGTGGTTTTGATTAGTTTAATGGGTGGTGTTCCAAACCTAAATAATAAAGAATTCCCTCTCTATTCCTAAATAAACCCACCTAAGATCCCACATCCCCTTCACTCGAAGTCTTTTTAGTTCATCCATCCTCTGCCCTCCTCTATCTAGAATCCTTCCAAGGTGCTCCAAGCTCCCAAGAATCCTCTCTCAAGCCTCCCCATGCCATTTGGATCACACATCCAAGTAAGGGTTTTCTTCCTTTCTCATTTTTGTACAATTTTTATTAAGTTGTTATGCCCTTTTAATTTCAATTATAAATGTTGGGGTATGGTTTCTATCCTCCCAAATACGTACCTCTTTATTTTTGAATTATGGGAGACCCCTTTCTCTATTATTAATTCCTTCCATGTGCACCTGTTATCATGCCGAAATTCCGTAAGGAATTTCTCTCTTCTAATTTACATTCAAGAAATTCTTTTTAATTGTGAATCAAAATTCCATTAAAACTTGTTGGGACATGTATCTATATGACCCCATTATTTTCCATTTTTTGTATATATTATAAGAAATACATTCTCTCTCATAAATAATTTGTATGAATTCTTATGTCATGACGTTATGCTGTCGAAATTGCACCGTGTTTTTCCGAGCCATGATCATAGTGTGGTGAATACAATACTCATGTCTCTTTCAAGGGTATTCACCTTTATTCACATATATGTATTGAAAGAAACATTTATCTATTTATTTCACATACCTTAATCATGAAATAACTTATGATGTTGTTTTATTCCATGTTATATGATCCTTGTGTAACACTTATGCATGAAATGAAATTTTTAAAAAGGGTGCACCCTAAAATCTCTCCAATGCATTGGGTAAAGTATAATGTCAAGATGTGTCCTGTGAAATGGTTGTTGACTAATTCTAATTCAAGTGAAATGAGGGTTTACTCATGCTTCACGTGAAATGAGTTTTTACTCATGCTCCATATGCAATGAGCCTTCGCTCATGCTAATTCCATGTAAACTGTTGTTTGCCATATCTCCATGATATGAATTTTTTTAAAGAGGTGCTACCTCAGTTAAAGACCAAGGCACAATTTATTTCATAAAATAAAAGGAGTTACAAAAGTCTGAAAGACAGAATCTTATTACAATCCTTATTGAAGAAAGAGAGTGAATCATCAGGCAAATCATCCAACCAGGTAATGACCTGATTGACCCACTTGTTGGAACGACTATCCGCAACCATGTTCTCTTTGTGGAACACATGTGTGGAAATGTAGTTTAGATTCTTGATCTAAGCAAGAGATTTCATCCATCGAGAGGTAAGCGGCCAAGAAAGGGGCACCACTCCCTTCCAGATAGCTTGGAGAACAATGATTGAATCACATTCAATCCATAGGTTGTTCCAACCCTTCTGCATGGTGATTTCCACCACATGAATGACACCCAACATTTCTGCTTCCAAAGCCGAGGTCGTGCCACATCCACCGAAGCATCTACCAAGGAATCTACCAAGAATGTCTTTGAAGATGGCACCATATCCTGCCGGACCTGGGTTACCTAAATAAGCACCTTCAACATTCACTTCAATCCATCCTGGTAGCAGAGCATGCCAGAAGTCCTAAAATGTATGTCGGGGTAGCCTATAAGATCCCGCAATTCGAAGACAGTGGAGGATCTCAAAATCACCAATAGAGTTGTCACAATCATCCTTCTGAAGATAGGCAACATACTTAATGGCAATAAGAATACACGTTTTACCTGCATTGAGATTGATCAAGCAATTATTATGAATAAAATTATTTCTTTCATACCAGATCACATGTAGAAGCTCAGCCACCGTTGCCAGAAAAAGATTCATGATGTGCTTAGAAGACTCCCAAATCACACAATTTTGAAGTTGAGAGATGATAGAATCTTGAAGTGACCATATGCAACCAAAAATGTCATAAATGTAATTCCAAAGAGTTGCCGCTATTGCACAAGACAAGAAAAAATGATTAGCATCCTCTCGGTGTTGATTGCATAGATGACATCTAGAGCCAAGAGAAATCCCAAAGGATTGAAGACACACATCAGCGGGGACCCTATTATGAGAAAAATGAAAAATGAGAGTAAAACACGAGGGTTTGATACAAGGATGGATAAAATATTTCTACCAGACAAAGTAAGAAGTATAATTACTAAAATTGTTTATGTAGAAACTTTTAGAATCGAGGACACCATTAAATGCAGGTTCCCAGATAAGGAAACCATCAGTGTTAGAAAAATGATAATTTTCAATGATGTGACTGATGTGGTTCGGTAGGGTGATGTCATGAGAGTTAACAACATCACAAATCAAAGAGGTGGTGTTCTCAGGACTAGTGGTGGGCGTTATCAGTGAGATTAAAGGGACACTATTCCAGTTGTCCTGCCAGAAATTCATAGAGGATTTAGCGCTAACCATCTATCTAGTGTTGTTCATGATTTTAAGGAAAGACTGTCTAATGGAAGGCCAGATGGAAGAAGTGGTGTAACCCAATTTACCCTTCCGAAAATTAGTGACAAACCTTTTCATAGGAAAGAACATGGAATTAGAATTTCTATGAATTAGATTCCAAGTAATTATAGCTTGAAGAGATTCATTAAAAAGATGAAGATTCTTGATACCTAGACCACCCATATCCAGGGGTTTACAACAAGTGACCCATAATATGGTGACATGTTTTATTTCAATAGTACTACCATTACAGACAAAATTTTTAATGCATGTATTGATTATTTTGAGAAGACTGGCGGGCCAGCTATAAAACATCATCGAGTAAACCATCTTGGAAAAATTTTTAGACTTAACAAGACAAACCCTGCCAGCCATAGAAAGATATTTACCCATCCAAGAAGAAAGTTGACTTATAATTTGGTCCACCGTTCTGTGGAAATAGCTCAATTTTGGTCTTCCCCAAAAGATAAGAAAACCCAAATAAGTGAAAGGGAAAGAGACTTCATTGATTCCTAAGTAATCAATGATGTGAATTTTTCTGTTGGGGGCAATGTTTTTCCCAAAGAAAATAGAGGATTTCTTCCAACTTATCACTTGACCCGAAATATCTTCATAATGCTCCAGGGAACTTTTGAGGTTTCTAATATTTCTTTTATCGCCCTTTAAGAATAAAATTATATCATCAGCGTATAAAAGATGTGTAGGGACATTTATGATTCAAGAAGCCTGAATGGGATTGATTTTCTTTTTATTCACAAGGCTCGTAAGAAGTGTACTTAAATAATCCTCAGCAATAGCGAAAAGAATGGATGAAAGGGGATCACCTTGCCTCACACCCTTGGTACATTTGAAAAAACCATTAGGGGACCAATTGACCAGAACATATATGGATGCCAAATTAAATAAGGTGCGGATAATAGTAATAAAAGAGTCATTAAACCCAATGTTTTTATGAACCTTGAAATTAAAATTCTTGTCCATAGTGTCAAAATCATTCTTCATGTCTAACGTAATGGCCATATTGCCTCCTGTTGTGAATTTTTTCAGCATATTAGTACATTCCGAGGAAAGGCAGATACAATATTTAATGGTTCTTCCTTTGATAAATCCAAATTTGTTCCAAGAAACAACTTTATTAGTCATGGAGGTGAGTCTGTTAGCAAGAAGTTTTGTGATAATTTTATAGAGGGTGTTGATGAGAGAAATAGGTCGGAAAAGAAGAATCTCAGCAGAATTATCCACTTTGGGAATAAGAGTAAGTAATTCAGCATTTATCCGATGAGGAAGAACACCATTAGAGGTAAAAAGATTTAACTAGTTTACAAACATCTATATGGATGAGGTCCCAGTAATGTTGAATGAATCCATTGTAGAACCCATCCAGACCCGGTGCACTATCAAGGTTGATGCTGAAAACAGTGTCCCGGATTTCATGGTCCATTGGTATGCTTAATATGTGATCATTGTCCTCAGTAGTGACCATATTAGGAATGATGTTAGGGAGGAGATCCTTACTATCCTCTGGACCATTATACAAATTGTGGAAGTAACCAACAACATGATTTTCAATGGCATCCTTAGTGTCAAGAAGAGTGCCATCTACTTTATGAAAGGCATGGGGCCTAAAAATTTTCCTGATTCATTGAAGAGAATTATAGAATTTAGTATTTATATCACCATCTGATAGCCATTTAGTTTTAAATATTTGATTGTGCATGTTATCTTTGAGCTTCAGAGGAGTGTTAAGCATCAAAGAAATAGTAATTTTAGCTTGGGGATCATGAGAAAAATCAGATCAGGTATTGGTGCTTTGAATATGAGTGAGATCATTCTCCAAAGAGGAGATATCCGCATCCAGTTGCTTTGTTTTAGAGAAGCACCAACCCTTAAGTTTTTGTTTCAGATGTTTTAATTTAGAAATGAAAGTAAAAGGTTCATTGTGTCACCGCATTCCATCCCAGAAATCTATAATCAGGATGGAGCATTCTAGGACCACAGCCCAAGAATTATTGAATTTAATGGGGGGGGGGGGGATTTTGAGCCCTTAAAGATGAAGCTGAAAAGAATGGGGTGATGATCAGAGTTGATCATGGGTAATGTAATGCTAGATATGGAATTCCATTTATCAAGGGCGGTAGTATTCATGAAAGCTCTGTCATTTTCTCTAGCTACAATCCTATTGAGGGACTTTCTATACCAGGTGTATTTCGCACCAGTAAGATTGATTTCATTAATGTCATAGTCCTCAACAGAAGCTTTAAATACTCTAGTAGATATGGGAGAATGTGACGGTCTAATATTTTCACATTGTAGAAGAATAGTATTGAAATCATTGATCACGAGCCAGGGATCCTCAACAGAGGTAGAGAAGGAAAGGGGGTCCATCCAGAGGGACCTTCGATCTTGATATCTATTTTTTTCATATATCATAGTGCAGACAGTACAAACACCAGCATAGGAAAAATCACTAGTAAACAATTGGTCAGAAGCTTTAACAACATTAACTGACTGCAAAGATTATTTATAAAAAACCCCAAGAGTTTCAGCAGAGGTGCCCTCCTTGCAAGCACTGAGGAAGTTATAAAAAAAGAGCACAAGTGTAAATATTTCGAAGAAAAGTTAGTTTTACGCTCATCAATGGCAAACAAACTTGGTTTGTGAGTAAAAATAAATCTCTTTAGCACAATAAAAGTATCAAAGTTAGCTAGACCTTGACACTTCCAAAACAGACAATTCATTTAAACCTTCATTTGGAGCTAGTGTTCCCTTTTTGTGTTCCACTTGAGCCATTATTCCTTGATGACCTTCTAGGTGCATTAGAGGATGATGGGATGGATTTCATTCCATGCTTGTTCTTAGAAGAGGCAACAGATACATTAGAATCAGTTTTAATATCCACACCCCGATTTTTATCCAAAGAGATTGAAGTCACTAGGCAATCTTTTGGAGGAAAATCAGGAGCGAGGGCATCAGAGATACATGAAGATGCAGTCACAGTGGCCTTAGAGCCCAATGCCACTGTCTGATTACTAGAGCCCGCCACCTTAAAGATGTAAGGCTTTTCAATGGCCATCCGCACCTGGTATGAAGTCTCAATGATGATTTTGATGGAATTATGTTAAAAATTCCAATCCATATTGGTCTCCTTTGAGAGAGACGCAGGCTGATCGGGTTGGTCATTGGGACCATTTAGATTGTCAATAGCCTTGGTGGTGGTATGTGAACCCACTGCATTCATAAGTTTCTTGTCAGCCTATAAAATGGAGGACGAGGAGGTACCTGCAACTGCACCCATTACCAGCATACCTGCAGCCTCATGTACCTCCACCTGAGACATGGCCATATGTTCAATTTTCTTCCTTAGGCTGTGATCAACATTTGCAACCTCAGGAGGGTCAACATGAGTCTTGGCCTAGAGACCCTCACCCAAGTCACAATCCTCCTGCGGAATTTGCTCACCTACAACAACCCCATTAGAATTGAGGCACGAGACATTCAGGTCCGCCAAAACAAGGAGTTCCTAGCCACTGGTCCAATCCCAAGACACTGCCTACTGGTTATTTCCCAACAAGCAGCATTCTGAGTCGGTTACATAAGACGAATTCGTAGGATGCGTGGGGATGTCCTGCACTATAGTCTCATTCAATGCCATAATTACAGCATCAACATCCTCAATCCCCTCCTCCTCGACCAGATTGGACAATTTTACACCATAGGTCTCCAACACATGGGGTAATTTCTTAACCCATCTATCATCATTTTTCAGGTTATTTTCTAGAAACCCATAAGCAATGGGCTGATCATTCCTCTTCGGTCATACCTGAGTCCACCAGTACTCCTCTGGTTGTTTATCCCGTGACCTCACCTGGTTCTTCATCACACGACAGTTCATGACGGAATGACCAACAATCTTACAAAGATCGCATAAGGGATGTCGACGTTCGTATTCCAAATGGATATTGGATTTGTACTCATTTTCGTTGAAGGCGATCGAATATGGAGGCTTGCTCCTGAGATAGACTTCCACCATTACCCTCGCGTACATGCCGAGTTCTGCGTTGATCGTCTGGTGATCTATCTTCAGCATAGTTCCGATGCAAGAGGCATTGTCATTTATAATTTTGGGATGCCAAATAAAGATGTTCAAAACATGGAGTCTCACCTAGATCTGAGCCATCGTATTTTGGTGAGTGTGAGGATTGAAAAAGAAATCACATTCTGAAAGACGAAGCAGCCCCGGTTTCAATTGAATGTTGCCAATAATCCAGACTTGGTCAAGCTCCTCCTACGAGCATAAAATAAGATGAAAATACCCATGCTCGATCGTAACAAGCTTCCAGTCGTTGAAGACCTAGGTGTGTGAGATCCTCAGTTTGAGCTCCGAGGCCGGCCATGGCTTATCAACCTTCAAGTATGAAATGCATCCCAGAACCGAGAACTTGCATATTTGAGATCGTTACTTCAATGCTTCCAGGTCTGCTTCCACCGTGAGTCATCCATCATCCAATTTCTTACAGAAGGATGACATCCTCGAGATGGAATTGCACAGATCCATTCCTTTCAACGCATCCAGGAAAGAGATCAGTTTAGGTTTTTCCTTCGATAAGGCCTCTTCCTTCCGCGCATCGCCATCTTTGTCCCCGAAATTATAGAAGCGATGAGAATTGAAAAACCCGGGAGCAGGAAACGAAGAGGCCATAAGATCAAAAAGAAGTGATTAGAGCTGAGAAAACCTTGTTCATCCGTGATTTTTGAGAGAGAAGGTCCACCTTCTCTCTATAGAGCTGTTTTTTCTTTCACACTGTCCATGTTATGATTATCATGCTTTATCATGCCTTTATGTTCATGTATTTCTTGTGCCCCATTGATATAATTATTGTATAACATGTATTTTATTCCTCCTGGTATTCCATGTTTATTCCCTTACTAGGATTTATAGCTCACCATTTTCTTATACATGTCCTCTGGTTATCCCAAGCAGTGCTAATTACGAGGGAATGTAGTGCCCATGTAATGGAAGTTTTAAATAAAGATTATGTATTTATTGTTTTAAGTTGTCATGTAATGATGTTGAGACCCAAATAAACTATTTCTCTGGATCTTCAATGTTATATAAAGTTTAGTTTATGTAATAAATCATGTTTAAATGTGTAATAGGGAGCAGTGTTGTCATACATGACGTACCCAAAGTACGCCACTTCGTGCAAACATATGGAGTGACGATTTTCATTAGTAAATAAAATTGAGAAATTTGTGACACATATTAATGATAGTAATAAAGTCTAAGGACAATTACACAAGATCATAGATATGAATGAATTATGACACCAAAACATGAGGAATTACTACTGGTGGGTATATTCTCATAAACTCCCAACTTAGAGATTTACAAGTATGAACTTCAGGAGAGGAAGTCTCATCTTCTTACAATTATTCACACCTGAAGTTATGTATACTATGTGTACCATCATAGTATTCCATGCAACTGAAGAACTATATTTATGAATATTGTTATATCATTTCAATGTTCTCATCATAGCAGGGACCTTTCAGGACCTTATCAATGCAAAAAATACTCTAGGACATTTTTACATCATAGATATATAGGACACTAACAAATATTTAATAAGATGTTCATTATTAAAATACATTATAAATCCATGAAATCAATGTTTAAATAGTTGGTTCTAGGACACCAACTCTAATATAATATATGTAGTGGGTGCTCATCCACTCCCACATGTTGCAGTTGAGGAGATATGTGTTTGTTCCTATGCACGTCATTGGTAGGAGAACACCTTATGAGGATGAACCATCCCTTTGGTTCACATTCTGTGCCAGTATGGTAACGTCCAAGAGTTTACCTGGGGGGAGAACCAAGTGATGGATCAGGTGTTTTCCCTATTTTTTCTTTCTAGGGACGTATAGGTTGAAGGACAGAATGATCTAGAGACCCGATTTTCACCTTGTATGACTTTGAAATACTTCTAGGAATATTTTCATACCTAGGAACTAATATGGTGTGATATTTTGGGGCCTCATGTTCCCATAATATATTATAAAATTTTTTATGTGTTTTTGTATTATTCACTTGTCAGAAAAGGGATATGTCTTGAACGATAGCTCAGATCAGAAATCTCATAGAGCAAGTGAGTCCAGAACATGGCATTTACCCTAGTTGAGGTATAAATTTTTTTGGTGCGAGACATTAGTGAAAAACACCATACAGTGGGAAATGGTAATTAAAATAATTAATATTATTTATTTTATCTCAAAGGATAAACATAATAACATTTGAACGGGGACTCAGATTGGAAATATGAGACAACCATTATGTGCAGAATGGAGTTCATTGCCTAGGCATGACATAAAAGGTGGGTCATGGGTATTTTGGATTTTCCCTAAGCTGAGCTTCTATAAATAGAAGTTTAATAGTATAGGGTTGGACCTAATCATTTCTATTTCTCTCCTCTCTCCTCTCTCAATCTCTTTAACCATTCTTCATTGTTCTTATCTGTTCTTCACTGAACCAAGGCACGATCTCTCTCAGAACTTCAACGGATCGAAGCAGGATAACCACGATCACATTGACAGCGATAAACAGACAGATTGACGTATGTTTTCTTTTAATTTTGAGTTGTGGTGAAAGTTTTATTTCGAATTCCATTTTTTTCAATTCGTTCCTTTATTTTTTATACCATCGTCAAAGGCCAACCAACCACGGTTTTTGATCTGTTTCTTCAAACCCAAAACCATATCCATTCTTCAGCCGTTCTTTGACGTTTAATATTGGACATTTCAAAAATTCAACGGATCATCGAGTAGAGTTTGGCGTTGTGACGAGCTCCATCCAAGGATCCCAGAATAGATTTTAGATCTAAAATCAGTCCATTGTAGGATTCGGTATGACATGAAGAAGAATGTGGTGGTGCAGTTCTGGTACGGTGGTGCAAGAAAGGTCTATGAGGAAGTTGGTGGTGCGTTGATTCGGCAGGCGGTGAGAGGTGGCCGATGAATGGAGAAAGCGGTGGCTGCAGCGGTAGTTCCATGGGGGCAGGGCGGGGCTCTGGTGTGAGCTGGATGGTGTTATGGTGTTGAGGTAAGGCTGGGTGTGGGCTGGAATACAACGTCTGGGGGATGGCGATCCAGAGATCAAGGCAGATGGATGGAGGATCAGGGGACCATGCACTGACAATGACCCACAATTCACGGGTCGTCTATTGACACGGGGTGGTCGAGTAGCTCAGCTGGAAGTGGAGGCCAGCGGGGTGGAGCACCAGCGAGGTGACAGTCCAACAATAGGCTATACTAGGGAACAAGGCCAGGTCGGGGAACCGGGGCTGGGCTGGCCAGAGCAGGCTGGCCCAAGCAGACGGGTCCAGCCAGAATGGGCCGCACCGGCCGGAATGGAGCCCATGTGGATTTTTAAGATATATCTTCTAAACAAAATGTATTATGGACACTTTTTCTACCACCAAACATCCCTTTAATTTAGGAGGATCTTCTATAATTGTTTGGGGACATTGAAATCTAGTTTTAGTCATTCGACTGCACGAAACGTATAGATTTAATAAAAATAATATTGTTTTATTTATTCAAACTTCTAGTTTCTGATGTGGTGCCGATACACAATGTCTGATTGAAATGCCGTTAGGGTAACTATAACCCTGGAGGTTAGGAAGACTTTTTGAGACAATATTAAAGCATTCAAACTACAGTTGAAGTGCAGGCCCCCAGGGGCCGGTTAGAACATTTTGGAGTGAAATGCAACTTTTTCACTGAGTATCCATTTTGGATGATCAAGTAGTCAAACCTATTAATTTTTCTGAGTGAATCGAAATGGTATGATCCATATAACTTGTTTCTGGATCTAGGAATGGGCCCCACGACATTCCTTTTGAGTGCAATATGCCAACATAATACTTTTCCATCAGATGTCCATCTAGGGTGAATGAGTAGTCGATCTTGAATATTTTTTCACATGTATCACAATAGTTTTATCTAATTCAACTTACGGTGCCTTGTTCGTGATCTAAATAAATGTATAAACAAGAAAGGAATATCGATGGAAGATACTTTTGATTTTTTTGAAGAAAAACCACATCTTGGTTCAACCTTGACTCTTGTGGGAGTGGAGAAGATGTGTGAAGAGATACGGTTAAATGTTCTTGAGTTGTTTGAGGAGGTGTTACAACATAATTATTCTTTTTCCCCTATGGATCAATGATGGTCATCATGTGATCATCGTCCTTTTGACTAGGTGTGTCCAGTACTATGGGAGTATGTAGGAACATCGATGGATACTTGTTCACAGTTTTATACCTGAGAATGGTTGGGTACACAACCAGGTGAAAAGGTGGGGCCACATTATGTGTGGGCCCCACAATCACTTTGTAACAATTTAAGAATCTTTTCTCTCTCATATATCCTTCTTTTGGACATGGATTTTGGCATGCGAGTAGCGTATCCTAAGTGTTTTCATATGTAGAACATGATAGTTCCCACTGTAGTGACTTACATGTTACGATGCAAGATGTTTTGGGTGTAACACCTATTCAGGGTGACACTCGATGACTACAACTATGTTCTTCATTGAGTTACTATCTAGCTGGAATGTTAAGTGTTCCTCGGTGCTTTTCGAGAGGTACCATCATGCAGGGATGGCCTGTGTTCCTTAGTTCTTCTTGAGAGGTACCACCTAGCAAGGATGGCCAGAGTAGTTATGGGTTTACCTCCAGTTGGGCTGGGAAGTTGTTCCTGATGGTAGTTCAGGACTTCCCTCCAGTTGGGCTGGGCATTGGGTCCCCATCATCTATCTGAGTGGAATCCCCCAGAGTCATCAGGGTGTGGGTATCATAAATGACTACTACGATTGTAGAACCCCCCTTAACATACAAGGGTGTGTGTATCCTCTATTTTGTGACAAAATCTCTCGATTGTGCGACAGAGTGATGATACATGATCTAATGTGACTTTGGAAGATCAAGAAATAAGGGTTATTTTCCCACAAAGACACGTCCTTTGACAAGACCTAAAACTGTAAGGGCGATATAGACCCGACCACAGAGGATAACATCATGGTGTGGTGATTGAGCTCATTTGACTTACAGTTCAGAGCAGATGTGTGGAACTCTAAATATCGATGGTTTCTTCTGGGACTATTGGCCACTCACTTCTCTTGGGATGATCTTGTTAGATGGAGAACCCCTTACTCTCTCATTTGGGTTTCTTTGCTGAGTATATATATATATATATATATATCTTTTTTCGCTAACCACTCCTTGGGTTTTGGATACTCTCCTTCTAGGAGAGGCAAAGACGTGTGGGGTATGTCACATAATTTCCGTGTCTAGCTTCTCATGGTTGGACGAGTCTACTCTCCTACTATTGGTAGTGAAGACTCGTTGAGAAGTTCGTTTTCTCGTCGTTTCTATATCCTTGTGTTTGGACGATCTTATCTCTCTATCTTGTTGGGTTGAGCTACACCGTTTTACTGTACTCTCTTTTACTATACCATGTTTTATCCACTACTCCCCTCTTCAGTACTTCTCTTGTTTCTCCATTGATCCATCCAGGCATCCAACTGAGTATTTTTTCACTCACCCCTACATGAGATTTTCCCACACATAGTGTTCCCTTGTAGAAGACAAATAGGATGATCATGATATTAGAGGAACATAGGGATATGGGGTGCTTTGACCACGTGTGGTGGTTGTATCTTGGGTTTCAGGAGCATGTTTCTCCCATATATTTTACATTTCAGCTATTGTTGGGTTGTGACACATTTCTAGTTGGATGTGTATTTTTCCCCTTTCCCTTTCAGATTTACTTATCTATAATTGTACTGTTTAGATGATGATGCATGTTTTTGGTTTATATATAGTTGTGTTGTATCTTGTTTTCCTATCCATCTGCACTGTTTGTAATGATTTCGTTTCAAGTGTGTGTGCCTTTTTCTTATGAAAAGGCCACCACGAATTTATTGTGCCTTGATCTCTAGTTTCCATCCCCTAGCCTATAGAGGCTTGATTGGGGTAGTTTTGGCTTGAACCCCTGTATAGGTCTGGTCATGACATGGAATCCATTGATCTCAAACTCTTTAAAACATAACAATGTGAAGAAAAAATATTATATTCATTGAGTTTTCAAAAGAATAATTTATCAGCTCCTCGAATGAACTCATATTTCTAGATATACCTCAAATGGTCATATTTATCATGAACCACAGAGTTTTTTTCAAAAGCATTTGGTGTTCTTCACTTGAAATATAAAAAAAATATATCTTCATCGGATGTCATTTTGGTATAACCATTCCAATGTTGTTACAAATTATTTCGACATGTAGTAATAATTATAACTCTAGTTATAAACAGCTTATTTTTATGGAATAAAAAATGTTAGTTCTATGTAGTAAAAATGTGTCACACTGAAAGAATAAATATCATCACACTAATAGATTAAATATCAACACAATTATAGGATAAATGTTGTCACATTGATATATTAGATTTTGTAACACCAATAGACATGATATCATCATAATAATAAGTTAGAGATCATCACCTCAATAGACATATCATCACACTGATAGATTAAATAATCTAATAATAGTATATTAGTTATATTCATTCCAGTAAATTGAACTTTTTTTAATTCAATGAAAAATACTTGGTTCAGTCTAATGGAGTAGTCTTTTGTCAGTCTGATTAATCATACTTCTATTGAATGTATATATTCATTTGTTTAAGAAATGTTAATATTTTGGGTAGAATAATTTGTTTTATCCAAAAAAACTCTAAATATATGGAAACTATAAAATTTGTTAAAAATCATTGTAATAGTGTGTTGTGATTTTCCAAACATATGATAGAATGGTTAAGAATTCAACACAACACTGTAAAATTCAATTATTTGTAAAACATAAAAACTACTTGTATCATGATATGTAACAGCATCTTATGCCATAGGGAAAGTTAAAATATGATGTGTGAAATAAAAACAATTAAAATCATACAAAAAAACTAAAACAATTAATGAAAATATGTTAGAGTTATTGTATGTAGTGAAAAAGAGAATGATACAAGAGAAATGATGAATACAATACTATCATAATACTTATAATTGAATTTTAAAATATTATATTCACTACACTAATTATGTTCTACTACTTGGGTGATTAGAGAAAAAGTAAAGAATTTTTGAGTTGTCGGTTTAGTGAACTTTCCCGGTTCAGTGATCTATTCCTAGAAATAATATTTTGATAATTTTTAAGAGAAATTCTTGTACACTAATGGAGAATAGAATGATAACCTTTTCTAGTTTTCAGTACATCGGTTGAGATTCAAAAAATTATGATTCAGTATCGTCACATGTTAGTCCTTTGAATAGTGATAACTAATACACATTAATAACGAAAAGAATACTTTTGAACAAAAATTTACACTGTAATGATTGAATCAACGGGAGAAAAATAGAATTAATAATTTCAATCCATCACATTCAAATTTCTTTAAGATATTTAGTTATTATTATTTGAGCTAAAATAATGATAGATTTCAACAATTACATCATATAATTAAATAGAAGAAGAAAAAAATAGAAAAATATAAGTCATCTATGTATTAGAATATTTTCTCTCAGTCTCAAGATCCCAAAGTTCATTGATTATGTACTCCTCCACTCTGCTCTTCCTATGCACTCCATAAAATAGTGTATGTAAAAGTGTGTATCTCCTAAATAATACTCCCCATATCCATTATATTTTTTTTAAAAACTCATAGTCATAAATATCAACTCAATTCTATGAAAGTCAATAGAATGTTAAGACTCTTTATCATTCGGTAATAGTTAGTTTGATTTTTCCCAATCAACCAACTATTATCACAAATAGTGTTTCTGAACCATCCAAAATAATATTGGTAATAAGTTATGTTCTTTCTAGCTGGAATCCCCCATTTAATAGTTAAGACTGAGTCATATCATCTTCTACTACATATGATAAAAATAAGCGATCATATAATCTACAACCCCATTCACACAACACTCGACATTCCAATCAAAAATGTTCCTCAAAAATAGAACACAAATCATCTTCTTCATTTAAAAAAAATTGTGATATTGTTGAGAATCAACATTAACCTCAGGTAAAAAATTATAAATCCTTTTCTTCATCAACAACAAAGATCCACATGCTTAGTTAAAGAATATTCCAAGGCAAATTTTTAGAAAAAGGGAATGATCTTATTTCATCAATTCATCCACAAACTTCCTTGGTTAGACCATGAGTCAACATCTTCAATAGGGTCGGTACCCATCAATGGAATAGAAAACTAGGAATCCAAGATTCTTCCACACTGTTCCTAGTTACTTCGATAGATGTGGCACCTCATCCATGGTCATTATCGGTCAACCGAATGGTTCGACTCATGGAGCGCCATCAACAACAGAGGAGATGCCTGGAGCTCTTCTTCAAAATGCCTCAATCCTTTGTTTCAACAACGATTTCATCTCTGCCCCCAATTCATCAGGGACCACATCACAAATTTTAGCATTCTATGGTAATCCCCCCATTCATCTTCTGATGTTGTTGGCTTGATTGTCTTCATTCTTCACTCTGGAGATCTAGTTATTCTATTCATCTTCATCCTAGTCTCAACAGACTCGGATTCCCTTCATATCAGAGATAAATTGGATACATGGGTGCTTCTCAAAATTGGCTATGTGATCTGTAATTTTAAATTGGGTATGTGTGTTTCATTTTGAATAATGACCTACCTGTTAGGGTTCTATGACCATGAATAGATATATTAGAGAAAAAAATGGAAGAAAAATGAGTTCTATTTCACAATGAACAAAGCTTACAGAAACATCGCTCTATACCTCCCACACATGGAGCTCTCAAAGCTCTCTTTAAAGGAGGATATCTCTTGGAACAAATTTGACTATGATGGAAGATTCTTTTTTCCTCCTTAAATAGACACGGTGGGAGGTGTCAAGTTTGAAACAACTCCACAAATCCCCTACCAACCATTGGACTTAAACAGTGGTGGACTACAAATTATGCATGTGCAACAGCCTATGTTGAAGAAGCAAACAGTCAGGTGGGGTGTGTGAACCAGCCATCTACCAAGCCAGTCAGAAAATGTATCCTTTATTTCTCCCCCACAAGCTGCAATCTGCTGGAGAATCATTGAAGGTCTAGCTTCTCCTAAGCAACCACCATTGTCAACATATTTGTCTGGTTCTGCTTCATGTCGATCTTCATAAGTTGCATCAACTATTGATCCATCACATTATGTATCCAATGATAGTGAATGTCAATTTTCTTTGTCTAGGAATGGTACATGAAGTTCTTCTTCATGTCCATGGAACATTGACTATCTCAATGAACCTTCTACTACTTATGGTTGAATCCAAGATTGTGGATAAAATTGTTTAGCCACAACATCTCTTTTCCATCTTCCAAATCAAAATTTTTCTCTACTTCCATCGTGCATATTGTGATGCACATTTTCAACCATAAATTCAATGATAAAACTCCTCCTACAAAAGTATAGATATATCTTGATGAAAACTTCTAGAATTTATGATCTTCGGCCATAGAAGCATCTGTATATCCTTCCTGGATAGGATCATCTCCCCCATAGCACAAAAAAACTTTGAAGTACCTTTATGATACCTCATAATCCACTTGACTCCATCCCAGTGCTGCTTCCTGGGATTGGAGAGAAATAGGATCACGATTCCCACTGCATGGACAATTTCAGGTCTCATACTCACCATAACGTACATCAAGCATCCAAATTATAATGATAATGGTATCATCACTATCATCTCGATTTATTCCTTGGATGGAAGTCATAAATTCTTTCTCAACATCAAATTACCATGAAGAGGAATGGTCTTTAGTTTGGCTTTGTCCATTTTGAAACATTTCCAAAAAAGTTCAACATACTTCTCCTGAGATAGACATAACAACCTCCACTTTCTATCATCAATGATTTTCATTCCCAAAATCTGTTGAGATGAACTTATGTCATTCATATAAAAATACTTGGAGAAATCCTTCTTCCACTGGATAATCCTCATTACATCATTCCCAATGATAAACATGTCATCAATATAATGTAAAAGGGAAAAACGTTATCATCCAGAAATATCTGGATGTAGGCGCACTGGTCCACCTGTGTCTGCTTGTAGCCATGAGTCACAATGAATGATTTAAACATCATATACCACTATTTTGGATCGTGTTTCAGTCTATACAAGTGCTTATTCAATTTTAAAATGAGGTTTTCCTATCTAGAAACCTCAAATTCTTTAGTAATCTTTATATAGATCTCTTAAAAGATGTCACCATGAATAAAATTTGTCTTCACACCCATATGTTCAATCTCAAAGCCCAAGCTATCCACTAATCCGAGAATGACTTGGATTGGATCCATCTACTCCACAGGTGAAAAGATCCATTCAAAGCCAACTCCTTCCTTCTGAATTAATCCCATGAAAAATAATTGATCTTGGTTCTTGACCTCCCTTTTGTTTTAATCCTTATTCAGCCTGAACACCCATTTGTTTGTTAGTTCCTTCTTCTCTTTGGGTAATTCCACCAAATATTACATTATTCTCTTCTTCAAAGTCATCATCTCATCCTCCATTGCATACATCCACTTGGGTTTTTCAGGATGAGAAACTACTTCATGGTATCCTTTTGGATCCCCCTCATTAGTCAATGATATGTAATTTGACTCCGAATATTTGGCCGATTGGGTTCTTCCTCGTGAAGATATTCAAACCTGTGAAATGTTAGTTTTGATAGGGACAACATCACCTAAATCTTGTGATGGTTCTGCAACTTCTTGTGGAGAGGATTGAGTCTCCCCTAATCAATATCCTCCTCCACTTCCTCTTGGTCCACTACAGATGAGACTTCTTGCACCGCATCCTCTTCAATGTTAGGTTGATCTGGTATAGTTGTTGGACCATGAATTGAGTCCTCGACACTTTCCCTTTGAGACATTCTTGGATTTTGAATTTACTCGATCATCTATTTCACATGGAATAGTCACTCATTCTGATCACCTTATTCTCTTTTGGGTCCCAAATCTTGTTTCCAAACTACTCATCTCCAAATCTGATGAATATTCATGGATTATATCTCCCCTCTAGATTCTACTTGATCTCCTTGGATACATGTGAAAATGCCAAACATCCAAAAACTCTTAAATGAGAGTAAGAGGGATGTTTATGAGACCAAATAATTTATGGAATCTCAAAATTCATTGGGTCTGATGGTGATCTATTGATGAGGTAGAAAGAAACTTGAACAACTTCTCCCCAGAATGGCTTAGAAAGCATAGAAAATCTCACCTTGATTTTGACCTCCTTCATGATGGTTGTATTCATTTTTTTGGCAAACTCTATTGTGTTGTGGGGTGTGAGGGACCATCCTCTCATGTTGGATGACCTAACTCTTGAAATAAGCATCATATTCCATGGTTGTGTACCCTATTCTATTGTTTGAACAAATACATATCATCTTCCATCCAGTTTCATGCTCCACCATGGAATAGAACATCTTAAGTAGTCCAATAATTGGTCCTTTTCTGCAATAATAACACCCACACCCTTTAAGATGCAACATCAATAAAGGATATAAAATATTTTTTACCTCTCATTGAGTCCACCTCTATGTGTCTGCATACATCAGATTCCACCAGATCCAGCAACTCTAATCTCCTTGATGAAGAAGTATTGAATTAAACTCTATGCTTTTTCCCATAAAATTAGTATTTAAAAGGATCAAGTGATGCATCCTTGTAAATACTGATGTACTTATTCTTTGTCAAGGTAGGTAACCCTCCTTCACTCATGTGTCTGAGTCTCCTATGCCACATATTGGATGACATATCTACTTACACCATGTTGAGGTTGTATGTACATATCTTCAAATGATTTTTGAAGAAAGTATCACATATGTGTCCTTGAGAGATGATGATGGATCCTTTTTTCACATTCCATGCTCCATTACTGAAGATGTTGTCATAGGCTTGTTGGTAGAAGGCTATACCTAATAACAGGTTGAGATAAAGGCTTGGAAGAATCCAAACATATTTCAGGGTGATTATGTACCCAATGTTCATCATGACTTGGATATCACCAATTCCAAAAATCTCTACCAAACTGGTATTCCCAATCATGACTGCACCAAAGCCACTAGTTTGATATGTCAGGAAATACTCACGATGTGGAGTGACGTGGTACGATGTTGTAGTAACGACCACCAATTCTATGTCATTGCTTAATGTATGAATGAATTTTTCTTATTCATCTTGGGAGAAAAGAAAAAATTCTTCGGTTATGGTAACATTTGTGTCTCAATTTCATCTTTTATGGTTTATAATTGACCATTTTCTGGTAGCATCTTTCTGTAGTTCTTCTTCGTGTGTCCCTACATGCCACAATGGTAGAATTTTTATATTGTCCTCCTTCCATCTATGGAACATACTCTATACTTCATTGGGCCTTTGGTTCCTTCCCCATGACCACCTCCTTGGTGTCTCCCTTGCATCTCCACAATGAGTGCATGTGTCTTGTTGTATCTTGCATCCTTCCTTTGGGCCTCCTCGTTGAATAGTGCATCCTTAACCATGGCCATGGTAGGTTTGCCTCAAGGCCCGAGTTGTTGAGTGAGACAACAAGTGTTTCCTTAATATTGGGAAGTGTGCAGAGTAATTGGTTCACCGGATCTTCATCATTTAGATTCTTAACCATAACCACCAACTGGTTCACATAGCTTTGGAACTCGCAAGTGTGTTCGGCGATAGAGCTTTCACTCTCTAGTTGACGATTCATTAACTGATTCAACAAGAGGATCTTATTTCGAGCAGTCAATGAATGGTACGTATTTTCAATCATTATCCATCGTTCATACACACGAGTCTCTTGAGAGAAATGTTGTTAAATGTTGTGATTGATCCATTAGATAATTTGATTGATCATTTTCTTGTTCAGCTTTTTCTACTCTGCCTCCTCAGTGACATCGAGGTTTAATCCCTCATACTCAATGGGGTCAAATAGATCCCTATAATTGAGGAGATATTATATTAGAGACATCCAAATGGAGTAGTTTTATGAATTAAAAATGATCATCCATCCTGTGGATGATCCCTACTCTGTATTTCAATTCAGTTAAAATTGGTGCAGAATGTAGAAATATGGAGCTCCCTTTGCATCCAGAACAGTCAAAAATGGTGGAATCGTCTTGTAGATTGTAGAAATAAAATAATGATTGATCAATATATGATCAAAATAGTACCAATGACTAATATCATCTAGTAAAGTGGTGAAGACATGTCGATGTTGTGGCTTGTCGTAGAAGCTTTAGAAACACTCTGAAAAAGCCGCCAGCACCCGAACAGTACCATCGTCTCCAGCAAGGGGGTACTATAGCACCAAAAGTCTAACCAAAAATTGAGTGGGCATAGGAATATCGTTTTATCTCCATTTTTATGCCATTTACACCATTGGAATCATCTCAAAACAGGATATCAGAATATTCCATCAAAACACGATTCTGGGCAAGTTGAATTTTCCAATCAATAGAAAATTTCTACTGCTCACTATCGTTTCATTGGAACCTCCTCTAATACCACTTGTTGTGGTTCTCATACTACGAATAGAGAAAATATATAAAAAATGGAAGAAAACTGATCATTATGTCACAAAGAACAAATCATGCAAAAACATCTCTCTATGCCTCTCTCACATGGAGCTCTCCAAGCTCTCTTGAAAGGAATATCTCTCTTGGAATGGATTTGATTATGTTATAATCTCCCTTCACCCACCATAAATATACATGGTGGGTGGTGCCATGTTTGACCCAACTCCCACCAATCCCCCACTAACAATTGGACTTCAACAATGGGGGCTTCCAAATTTTGTATGTGCAAAAGCCTGTGTTGAAACATCTGGGGGTCGGGTGGGGTAGGTGCATGAGCCAACTACCAAGGTTGCTGGAAAATTTCTCCATCACTACTGATCATTATACATACTTGGTGCACCACATATTTAGATATAAAACGAGATTGGATACGTGTTTACACTGCTGCCTCCCAAAAACATAACAAAAACAATGAAAAATAATTCATCAAAAATAAATTAAAATAAATTTTAATTTGTTAAATAAGTAAAAATATAACAAAACTATATGTAAAATAAATACAATATTTTTTTAAAAGAATAAAAAATAAAATACTAAAAACAACTTTATTAAAATAAATAATTAGTTAATATATTATGTAAAAAATAATGTTAAAAATCAATAATGAAATCCATTATAATTAAGGTTTATAATTATTAAATTATATAAATAAATTAGATTAAAAGATAAAAATTGATAAATTAATTAATATATTGAAAAGAAAAATATAATGATATAGGAATTTAAAATAAAAACATAATGAAAACAAAGATGTGCAATAAAAATAATATTTTAAAAGAAACATCATAATTAAATAATTCAATAAAAAAATTAATCAAAAAAATTTAATTTAAACATAAAATAAATCATTTTAACAACAAATTAATAAATAAAATATTTATGAAAACAAAATTTCATCCATTGGATAATTATTTAATAAAACAGACACTTTATCATGAAATACTCAACAAATTCATGAAAAAGGATGTAGAAAATTGTTTCAATTAAATGCCACATCAAAAATATCTAAAGACTATTAATTTAATCAATGATGTTAGTGGGGGAGTTGGAATGTCCTAATGGAATCACTATAAATTCATAATGATCACAACATATAAAAAATGTTGTCTCATGTAAATTATCCTTGACCCCCATTTAATGATTTCCAAATTGAATTTCAATCTTGAAAAAATATTGACCTCTACATAATTGATCAAATAGATCATCAATATGGGGTAGATGATACATGATATTGATAGTGATCTTGTTATGTTCTCAACAATCCATGCAAAGACACATTGACTCATCTATCTTTTTAACAGAAATAATTAGTTCAGCCCCTGGTGAAGCAATATGGTATATGATCCTCCATCAAGATTCTCTTGGTGTCACTTCTTCAATTTCTACAACACAATTGATTTCATTATATAAGGATTATTTAAAATGAATGTAACACCATGTATGAGTTCAACTAAAAACTCAAATTCATGATTTAGTGGATGTATTGGAAATAATTAAAGAAATACTTCGAAAAATCTTGAAAAATAGGGATATCATTGATGTTAATTTTAAACACAAGAATTTGAGATAAAAATATCTCATTAGTAGGAATTAGGTCCCATACAACAGATGTAAATTCCATTGGATGTTCATATTCATTCTCGCACTAAATGACTATAGTAGGTTGATTTAAAATATTAAACATGATATCCATTCCATGGAAATTGACGTGGTCTCTATATAATGAGATCCAATCTATGCCGAAAATCACATTAAATTCAACTAGAGGGATAGTCACAAAATTTTTTGGAATCACTTTCCTTTTAACTTCTATTGGGATGATGCTACAAACTAGACAAGAAATAATCATACCATTAAAAAAATAACTTCTAGATCAATATATAATCATTAAGGGGTTGAGTTGATACCCTTTGAAAATTCCTCAAATTTTAAAGAGTGGTTAGGTCCAAAATGAAATAAAAAAATCAGTTCTAGAGTGGATGGTAATTGTACATTTTTCCACTATGTTCTCATGACCCACTTCAGCAGTTGTGATCACATGATCTTTCCCTTTATCTCTCAGATTATGAGGTTCATTAGGCTAATTGTCACCATTGATCATAAAATTCATGTACATACTTGAATGATTTTCAAACTCCTTTCCATTATAATATTGGAGTGTGGGTGGCACATTCCATTGAGATTTTTCACATTACCATTTATTCGTAGGCCTTATCACATAAATTCAGAATTCATCTTCCATGTGGAGATATTTTCCACACAGAAAACATTCACCAAACCCTATAATGAAATTTCCATAATTCTTAATTCCAAAATACAAACATGAAGGAAGATTGATTTTTTTTCTTCTATGAGATTTATAGTTATAATTTCCTTGAAAAAAAAATGTTTACCTTTTTTCCCAAAAAATTAAGTTAATGCTAAGAGTCTCTGATTTTCATTTCATTCTTTAAAGGATACTGAATTATTTATACATAGGTATCAAATAATCTAATATCCAGTTCCTTTCATAGACATTGTCTCAAGACAACAAGGAATCAATCAACTTTTTTAGGGTAAATGTTAATACTGGACGCACATATTTCATTTCTTGTGAAACTTTCCTCGTATATAGAGACTTGTCATTTTCATACACAAATATTATATCTCTTTATAATAATTTTCAATAAATTTCATATATACATGTCTGAGGACTATAAATTATTACTATCTTTGGAGACTACATACATAATCTTCTTGTTTTATGAATGATCTTCATCATCTCTCACAAAGATCTTCCCAGTTTGTACTCTTTATAGAAGCACCCTAAATAAAACCTTACCTCATAAATTGGGGAAATAAAATATAATAAAGGGTGAGATTATATGCTAGGTATGGGTAAACATTATAAATATCAATCAATTACAGCATGAGCTCATAAGATAAGTATAATGGTATGATATAAATAACATAACATACTATGTTTATAAACAATCTATCAATGATCGTAAACATGAGTCATCGCATAAAGGTTTATCAATTATAAAGACATGAATCCTAAGAGTGGAAAAGCATCATATATCATTCATGAACAATATGTTCATGTCATAAAAGTGTGACACCATTATTATTATAGAAACCATTTCACATGTTATGGATAACTGTCGAGACCATCAAATCATAATGGATCAAGAATCAACACCTATTTCCTTAAGTGGATCGGTCACATCAACTTGTTTCCCATGGTGGATCAAGAACATATTCTTGTTTCAGCTAGAGGATCCAGAACATTGGCTTGTTTCCCATAGCATATCAAGCACGTCGACAAATTTCCAATAATTATCTCATAAGATATAAAAACATACCCAATGGGTTGTAGAGCTATACAATTCCAGTCCCACTCATCACATAATAAAAATCCTACATATTTGTGCAATAATATCATAAAAAATTCATCATATTATAAAATCATAAAACATGTAATGAAATCGAGTTTCATAAACATTTCATCAATCCATCATAGCATAACCAATTTAAAACACATGGGTTTCCCCAACATATCATCATCAATATTAGTAAACTATCTAGAACAAGAATAAGGATGGTACCTTTCGATCGTATCCCTGTACAACATAACCAACACTAATGGTATTTTACATTGATGAACTGAAATTCTATATAAAATATCAATAAAAGACTCCTGAGTTAAATATCCTTTGAACTTTGAAAATACCCATTTTAATATTAATTTATTTAAAAAATATTGTCCAAATACATTTTTATTAAAAATAACTATGAAAAAATATAATGAAACCATAACATTATTGAGTGGGCATGATGATGGGAGTTCTGGTCAAGATATACACATAAAAATAATGATTCATTTCATATTTTTTGTAAAATGGAAAAAACCACCTCATTCATAATATGATAGAAAATTCTCTTTTAAAAAATTTGTATAACATAAAACATGGATAAAAAACAATTAAAAATTAATTTGAAATTTATAAAAACAATAATGAAGACTTTTTTTTTGAAAACATATATTTGTAAGAGAGTTTATTTTCAATCAAAGAGATAAATAATTCGATTTTCCATAAAAACATTCTTTTGGTCTCTTTAGTTCTTGAAGGTATTAAAATGAAAGGAAACCATGGAATCTCAAAAAATTACTATAGGAGTTGAAAAATAATGAGATTATAAGAGGTAAATCAATATGTTTCATCATCAATGGGATAAAAAATAATACTGATTAATAATGATATTGTAACATAAATCCATTACCACATTAATAACTATTGAATCATATGCCCCATTAAAGAACAAACCTTAGATGGATATGTTAATCAACATAATTTTCATTAAAATATTCATAATATACATTCATGGGGAGTATATTCACCACATAAAATAAAATATCCATGTACCTCATGAAAAAAAGTGAGATACAAATCCTTTACCTCGGGCCTAAATACCTTCACATGTGTTTGAACCTCCTGTTATTTAAAAGAAATCTTTTGGATCTACTCTTAAGGTCACTAGAGATGGTATTTTTTGAAGACTAGAACATTAATAATATGTATAAGTGTGTTTATAAAATATTTTTCTGGGGGTTGTTCATGTTAGAAGTCTAATTATGTGTCAATAAGTGAGGCAAGGAGCTACCATTGTATAATTAATGTGACTCACAGACTTGTAATTTCTAAATGTTTTAAAATAATGTCAAGTCACTTTATTTGAAACATGGTTCCAAAGTATGTCATATATTGAGTTGAAAATTATAATATATAAATCTAAATATCCAATGAGGGTTCATTATTTTCTTAGGTCATTTTAACAATTTTTTTGATTAACTATTCTGTAAACATGTTTTAACCTTAACTATGGTAAATTTTGTTTTACCACTTTTACTAATCATTATGAAAAATTAAGATCCCTTTATTACCTAATATTAATTTTTATACATAAAATATGGAATCCATTTTTATCAAATTTATTTCACAGAAGTTTAATAATTTAATTTAAAATTAATCTCACTAACATGATGAAGAAGTATTTTCAAAAGAAAAAGTTTCCTTATGTATAAAAAGTGTTTATTTCAAAATTCAGAATAAAATTAATTACAATGATCTATAAATAAATAATAAATACATAATTGAACTAATATAACTTTTAAAACAATTTTAAAGAAAAATCGTACTTTCTAAATTATTTAAACCGAATGACAATTTAAAAAATAATAATTTTTTTTTCAAAATTCATTGAAAAATTAATATTTTCATAAATTTTTTAAATATTTTCTATAAGATATTTTTAATATTTTTATATAATAAATGAATTTAATTTTTTCAAATAAATTTCAAAAACAGTCATAAATTTACTATAAAATAAGTGCGAAAAATGTGATGGAAGAGCTTTTTAGAAAAAAAATATAATTTTAAGAATAACTTTTGATTTATTATAATCTCTCTCCTACATAAAATTTAGATGAATTTTAAAACAATTTACTGAATATATATAATAATAATTTCATCAAAATCATTCAAAAATAGTCTTTAATTTATTTTATCAAGATAAAAACACATTTTTCACATTAAAAATATTTTTTAGAAAAAAATATCTATTATTTTCAATTAGTATTTAGATTTACTTTTAATAAATTGATAAAAAAATATTCCATTTTATAAATTTAAAAACTATATATTATTCATAATTAAGTTAGACATATTAATACCCATAAATCCAATATCTAAACAATAACTATCAAATTATATAATAATGTTTTAGTATGTTGTTGTTCATTTAAACATTCTGTTTCATGTAATGAATTCCATCAATGAAATTTAATTTATTTGAAAATTATATCTCAAAAAATTCAATTGTGTTAAATTATACCTCCTTAAAAATAATTTATCCCATGAAATAATGTTACTCTGATATAAATAGCTGAGGATACTTCCATCTCATCATAACTTCAGGGTCCCATTTTGATTCCCCAAATTAGTTGTTTCCCAAAAAAACTTTGATCAAGTGAGTCATTTTATTTCATAGAGAATTATATTTATAATAAAGAATCTCCATCAATTTTTTCAGATAAGATAAATCCACTCCATTGGTTCTAACACTATTTTCATTACCTTTAAATGATCATGTATGTACTTCCTATGTAGAGATACATGGAACAAATCATGAACTTGAGAGAGATTTATTATAAGGGCCAAATGATAAGCTGCGTTACTGAATCAATGAATAATCCCAATGGGTCCAATATACATATGTTATATCTTTAAATTCTTCATGATTCTCGAAACCTTATTCAATTAATAAATTCACAAAAACACCTTATCATCAATGTTGAACTCCATATCTCACTGAGGATAACGTCTGTGTTAACCTTATGATTCCCTTATATGTTGTTTAATGGCTCTAACCATCTCTTTTATTTAATTAACTAGCTCAGGTACTAATATATTTCACTCTCCAACTTAATTACATCACATTGGACAGTCATATAATTATCCATATATGACTTTATAAAGATCTAAATGAATTCTATAGTGAGAGTTATTATTGTATGAAAACCTTGACTAGAGAAATGTGTTGATCCATAAAGAATTTGAATTATATAGAGAAAGATCTCTACACATCATCCAGGGATTAAATTTCTCTCTCACACTGACCATCTGTCTAAGGATGATAAGAAGTGATAAAACATAACTTTGTATCCATATAATACTAAATACTTCTCCAAAACATCAAGGTAAGCCTCAATTCCCTATTAGATACAATAGAATGTGGTACTCCACACATCCTTTACACTTATTTAATTAACATTCTTGATATATGGTCAAGTGATAAGTCATATCTAATATCAATGAAGTGTACTCACTTCATATAATGATCGACTAAAACCCAAATAGAATTATGAACTTTAGATGTTTTGGGGATTCTGATGAAAAAAACCATGGTGATGCTTTCCAATTATTATTTTGGTATGGTTAATGGTTATAGCATCACCATTAACTTTTTCCTCATAGCCATAAATTTATTACACACCAATATCTGAGATACGTATTTTGAAATATTTCTCTTCATGTTATCCCAACAGAAATACTATTTCAAATCACTATATGTCATTATACTTCAAGGATGAATATATAATGAAGAATTATGAGCATCCTCTAGTAGCTTCTTCTTAAAATACTATATTTATATAACACATACATAGTTCCAAAATATTTTCATTCAATTATAATCAAGGATGATTTTAGGAACATATATGGACTTCATCTATATTTCCACATTATCCTTCTATGCCACATTAATGATTAAATGGATAGATGGTTGAAAATTTATTTGAGAAAGATAATATTTCTCTCATTCCTTCAGGATATCTAGATCCATACTTTGATAATCTCAAAAAATTATATCTTTTTTATCATCATCATAGATAAGTAAGCAATATATTTTTGGCTCAAAGCACTGTCCACCTTCATCTCCTTCGTTAGGTGGTAATGTATTGAGGAGTCACAATATATAATCATCTCCAACCATATTAAACGTCACATATTAATTTATCATATTGATAATATATATATATATATATATATATATATTATTATTAGTATTCATATCATAGATTTATCCATAAAGATAATTCCTCCATATATTTTATGAAAAAATTATTTTAGTTATCCCCAAATCATGATTTGGGTAATTTTTCTCATGAAACATTGATTGCCAGGTGGCATAATCATAATGGTTACATTCTTTTTGAGAATACATCATAGTCCTTTCATTGATACATCACTGTAGATTCCAAACCCTTATCCACTATAGGTTAATTTAAGAGTAAGTTCAATGACTTACCTTCCTTCTAGATCCTTGAAATTTTCATAACAACCATCTATCCAAAGGAACTTGACTCCATTCCAAGTTAACGTGGTAAGTAGACTAGGGAACCATGAGAAATTATACACAATTTGTATAAAATATCTATCCAAACTGAAAAAACTATATTTATATGTTACCATTGTTAGTCTATTCCATTGCTTAATAACTTATGACTTTAAAGGATCCACCAAAATACCCTCACATTATATTATGTGAACCAAGAATGATTTTTTTAATCAAAAATTCAGACATGGTAAATATTGAATTAAACATTACCTTCCCTATGGTATTATGTACATTTTTCATTTGAACTTGTTGTTCTTCCATTCAGATTGAATATATAAGAATCTTATCTATAAGGACCACCAAAAAGTGGCCAAGGGAATATCTAATGTTTATATTTATTAAATTCATGATGATTCCAGGGTAAATTGTAATGCCAAAGGTAATTGATATAAATTCATATTTCCCATACATTTTATAGAAGGATGTGTTTCATAATTCTTCACTTTTGAACCTCAATAGATATTATGCAAGTCGAAGATCAGTATTGGAAAAGTAATGAGCTCTGGAAAATTAATCAAAAAAATAATTGATACAAGGTTAAGTATACTAATTCATTATAGTGATCTTGTAAAGTTCTCGATAATCAATACAGAGTCGCATTAATCCATTATTCATAAAAAATAACTACTGTATCCTATAGTGAAACAATTGGATGAATAAATCCCTCATCAAGATTCTCCTTCAGTTGCTTCTTCAATACTGTCAACTAAATATGGGTTTTTATGTAATTATTCTTTGAAGTAGGTGTAGCACTAGAGTTATATTGAATAGTAAACATCATTTCACAAAGGATAAGGATGTTATTCTATAAAGAAATCACAAAACTATGAAAAAATAGCCATATCATCGATGTTGAGATTCTCCCCAACCATCTGATATTAGTATCCTTTATATATAGGAATTATTCCCCAAAATATAGAAGTAATTTTAATTTGAAATTTTTATTTACCATCAAACTAATAAATGATAATGGGTTCATTTAGAACATGAAATGTGAAATCATATAAATGGAAACTTTATATAGGATCAATATATTGAATGAAATTCCATTCCTAGAAGCTCATAAAATTAAACAAGAGGAAGGATCACAAGATGTTTAGGCCGAACTATCCCACAAACATCAATTAGAAAGGAATAGTAGACATGATAAGAAAAATTTAAACCATTAGAATATTTAACCACAAAATCAATATCTAATTTTTGAGAATGTAGTTTAATACCCATTGAAGAATCCTCTGAAGTAAAAGATTTGGTATAGCTAGAATAAAATAAGACAATACGTCTTCTATAATGGGGAATTGGTATACCTTTTACCATGTCTTTATCTTAACCCACTTCAACAGTTGTGATTGCATAATATTTTCATTTTTCTATGATATTATGATTTTTCTAATTCTAATATTCATTATAATCCTATGGATTCATGCACTGATTCTCATAATACCCATACTCTATGTATTTGATGCCTTGGAATGTTGGTGGTGTATTAGTTATCATATTATTCTATTCTGTTTCATTAACCAGTCAATTCATCACCTATCGACATTAATGGGCTTTATGACCCACCTCACCATATTTAAAGAACCTCATATTTCAATTCAAGATATTCCCAAGAATTTTCCCACATTTATGGCTTGTATATTGAAGGAACATCCTTACACAAATTGATTTATTCATTTTTTTCGTGAGAAATGATCTTCCTTTTATTATAAAAACCATTGGAATGGTGGGAATATGCAATTTCAATTTATTACATGAGTATATATTGAAATATTTATTTATATATACTATTGTCACTTATAGACAATTCATTTCACATTATTACAATTTATACACCAAAAAATCAATCAATTTTTCTTTCAGGGATAACAATTAAACCAACATTATTCCTTTAAATTATAGTAAAATTTTCCTCATAAGTACCAATTTATTTTTAATACTTTTTAAAAAGAACAAGGAATTCCCTTTGCAATATTGTACAAAAAAATGAGGGATGTACATACTGAAAAATTTCCACTTAAACTGATACCATTTTTTTAATTTCAATTGAGAACTCTTTTCTCGTATTCCTAATTAGGTTTCACCATTGATATTCTAATTCCTCAAAATGAGAAAGGTATAGTATGAACTTTTGTGTTTTGACCACTACAGAATAGAAAATATCTTCCTAATGGTGTTTATCCATCAATCATCTTCAAGTGGATCAGAATAACCACTAAACGAAGGTGGATGTTTCATCATGACAGAATCAATAGTATGTTGTACCATCCTTTGATTGTTTGGAAACATAACATGATTGATGTCATAAGAATTTTGTGTGAGCATATAAACAAGATTCAACATTCCATATCCCAAAAAATTTGGGTTTTCAAGTGTAAAATCATTAAACTATCTATCACATTCATTGTTATCGTGACTTCATTTGTCTCCATCCGTTCACTAAAACCAAAAATAAAAGTGTGAAAACAATCCATAGAGGGAAACCACATAATCAGGGAAAATTTAAATTATGTTTAATTCATGAAACATTCTTTTCATCACATGAATCCATAGGTTTATCTTAGGTTATTTATGGTCATAATTTATTCAAGTCCTTCATAATGGTTCATAAATAATTTTTAATTATCCTATAAATACCTATTGAGAGTTTCAAACTAGGTGTGAAATATGGGAACACTGACCATTCACTAGAATGATGGTATGGATATTCTAAAAAATGTATTTTTTGTGTTATAACACCTATATTCATCAGTTTTAATATGAAATCCACTTATTGTATCCAAATATGGATGTATTTCTAGGAGAACAACATAATATATTCCTTACCAAATAATTAAGAAGTTATACTATACTTAAAATTATCCTAATGTTTTTAACTAATTTTTTCCAACCCTAATATGTTATGAATGAATAAAACCTCCCCTTATACAAAATATAGTGACCCGGTATTTTGATACTTAATTATAACATCTTTTTAAATGAATATTCAACATATTTCAGAAATACATGACTAAGGACTGAAAAGGTTTAGGGTATTTAGGGATAATAGATATAATATTATTATTTCATGAAATATATTCAACACCTCCTGTAAATATCATCCCATATTTCACTCCTCATAGCCATACCCTACTTAAAACCTTTCTTCATAACATGAAGAAAGAAAACATAATAAAAGAAGAACTCTAATTATATATAATGTTAAACATGGAAGATATCAGTTGATCAACATATAAACGCATAAAATATGAAAAAGTTTATGTGATCCTGAACATAATTTAAAATTTTCATTCCCATTCCATCAAAGAGAATAAACATGATTCGTATCATAAATCATTATTATTTCCAAATACATAAATCATAAGAGAGAAAAATCATCATAAATCAATCATGAACTATAATTTTATGTTATAAAAGTGTGTAACCATCATAGGTATTGAGACCATTTAATATGTTAATATTTACTGACATGACCATAAAATCCAAATGGATTACGCATCGACACATATTTCCAATAGTTGATCAAGCACATCGAGTTGTTTCCCATATTAGATCAAGCACATCAACTTGCTTCCTCTAAGTATCATCCTCATCGATTTGTTCTCCATATAGGATCAAGCATATTGACTTATTTATCAGGATTATCTTATGAGATATAAAACATTACCCAATTCATTACAGGGATATATAATTTCAGTCCCACCGATATCATATTTAAAAAATACATATGTATGTCATAATATCGTTAAAAAATAATTAAATAATCATATCATAATTGGTGCAATGAAAAAAGGTTTCATAAACTTTTCATCAAAGCAACATTTCATAACACATGAAAGATAATTGGGTATCATAAATATCTCATCATAAATAATAATAAACCACCTAGAGAAAGAATAAGGATGGAACCATGGGATCATATTCCTAATAAAATATAAGAAACACCCAAGGTTTTTTATGTTGATGAATATTAATTCTCTAATAATATCCTTAAAACATTCTAGAGGAAGATAATTATTCCACTTGGAAAATAACCTTTTTCAAAATTAAAATTTTGAAGATATTTTGAAAGAAAATTTTCATTTAAAATATAATTTTAAACTTATAATTACCACTTCAAAAAAATTTAGTGGCCAGGATGGAGGAAAATTTTATTCATTCCAAATATTTTAATAAAAATATTCTTTTAACTTTTTTAGAAATAATGCTAAAATAACATCATTTTTAAAATCAGAAAAACATTACTTTTAAACTATTTTTTAACAAGTCAACTAAGGGTAAAAATAAAATTAATCAATTAATATAGAGTTATGAAAAAATCTTACTTTTTAAAAAACATGGACGAGGAAAAAAAATATTTTTATTTAAGAGAGAAATAAAATATATTTTCCTCAAATACATTTTTTTGTCTCTATAGTAATTAAAGAGATGAAAATTAAAGAAAAAATTATAATCACATTAAATAGACAAAGGATAAGAATACTCTTTATATTCTTGCGAGGCAGATCAATAAATTCCATCATGAAAATAATAATTAAAAATAGTCCTAATAAATAATGAGATTGTGACACAAATCCCTTACCACATTAGTATCTTTTGAATGATCATCCCCATGAATGAAATAACATTAAATAGATATATAAATTACTATAATTTTCATATGCTGAATTTATTTATACATTAATAAGAAATATATAAACAACATATAATAAAAAAAATTAGAATATATAGGAAGTCCCATGAAAAAAAAATTCAGACAAAAAGACCTTACCTAGGGTCCGACTTCCATTTAATGTGCCTAAACCTCCTATTATTTAAATGAACTCCTTTTGACATTATATTATAGAAGATATGGATCATTTTTTGGGAAGATAAGAACCTATAAATTGTAACTATATATGTTTAGATGATATTTTGGTAGGGATTGGTCTAAATATATGGCTCAAGTGGTTTAATGAAACTTGGGGAGGAGATTCCCTTTTATAATTAATGTGATCGGCACACATGTAATTTTTTAGTGTCTTAAAATAATGTCATGTAAATTCCTTGTATATAAGGCTAAAATGGATAATATTCTGAGTTGTTAAGTATAATATTGAAATATAACCAACAAATGGGATTTTAGTATGTTTTTAGGATATTTTAACCATTATATTTTCAGTTTACACCAACCCTAGTAAACCTATTTTAACATTAACTTTGGTAATATATTTATGGTAGTTTTTACTTTTCCTTATAAAAAATTAATTTGAAAATGTTAAAAAATATTATTTATTTTTATTCAAAATATATAATCCAGTTTATAAAATGTAATTGACACAATTTTCATAATTTAATTTAAAATTAGACACACAAGTGTGATGAAAATCAGTTTTTCAATGAAAAATGTTCCTTATGTATACAATGTTTTTATATAAATATTAAACATATTATTTATTCAAATAATCTATATTTTTTTAATAATAAAATAATAAAAATAAATTTAAATTAAAATGGGAACTTGAAAATTATTTAAATGAAAATATGATTTTAATAAAAATCCCTAATTTTCACTATACATTGAAAAATAAATCATTCCATATAATTATCAAAAATAAAATATAATATAATTTTGAAATTTCAATTTCAAAATTATGGTTAAATTTTTTAAATTTAATTATGTTAAATTGGAAAAAGTAATTTTAAAATAATTATGAAAACCCGGATGAAACTGTTTTTTAGAAAAAAACCATTTTAAGCATAACATTGGATTTATTCTTATCCATTTACTAGAGATATATTTAATTAAATTTAATCATATAAATATAATATATGAATTTAAATAATATCATTCTTTAGTAGTGATTAATTTAATTTAATAAGATTAACAAAAATTGGGTGCATAAAAATTGTTTTTTTCTTGAAAAACATATCTTTTATTTTTCTATTGGTTTTTATTTTCATTTAAAATTATTAGAAAAAAAATAAATAATTTTTTACATATTTAAACCATAATTTTCAAATAATTTAGTTATTCCTTTTCATACCTGCGAATCCAATGACTCGGGGGGTAATTAACACATTAAATAATAATATTTTAATAGTATATTGTGATTCATTTAAACTGAGTGTTTCATGTTATGAAATATATCAATGAAAATAAATTTATTTATAATAACTATTTTATGAAATATTGGTGTATTACATCATTGGTTTTGATATATGTTTTATTATTCTACTTTATTTATCGAATTTCAAATTAGATTTTCATCTCAAGAGTTAAGGGAATATACTTTTCAAAAAACACCATCTCAAACTCGTCACATATCATGGAGTCAATTTCATCTTCTTTACTCATCTCCATATTAGGATTCCACCATTCATAATCTTCAAATTCCAAAAAATACATAACCATAATATCCCTCTCATTGTTTGAGTATTGTAGAATAATGATAATTTTTACTATAGAATTGATCCATTACATAGCAATAAGTGGAATAGAGGAACCACTGATGAAGGATGAAATTTATGGATAAAATATTTATTAGTGGGGAGTCCATTAATTTGGTCATCTAGAGGATTTGAATGATTCATGTTATCACTCATATCAATGAGAGGGTTGGGTGACAATAAACGTAATATTTCACATCACAACACCAATTTCATTTGATTTATCATTAGGATGGTCATTATATTGGTCATAAAATTATTTGTTCACTCTTCTCCTCATGGTTCTATCCCTTTACTAAAACAGTAAACATCACATAGTAAACACTAATCATAATGATTAATCATGTAATGATGAAAAAATTTCATAGAATTTCTATAAAATGACACATTCTTGTCATTCTATGAAACATTAGGTTTATCATAGGTCATTCATGGTAATTATGTATTCAAATACTTCATAATTGTTCATAAATAAAATGTGAATTAACTTATCCACATCCCCCAGGAAATTTGAGTTAGGGGTGTTGTATTAGACCCAGTCATTTGGAACTCATAATGATCAAGATAAAAATCAATAAACCCAAATCATAGTTGTTACCCATAAATGAATATATGATATAGCCACATCCACTTTATAGTATTCGAGAAATGATTTATTTTCTGGGAAGACAACATAATATCCACTTTTTTGAATCTTCACGATATTTTCTTATAAATAAACATATCCCCATGGATTAAAACAATGTTCTCTAACCATATTCTCTAAAAATAACTAAAACCTTCTCTAAGACAAATTAAGGCTTCTTGAGTATAACATATATAACTATTATACAATTTTAGATTAATATTCAATCAATATAATAAGTATACACAACCCAAAATAGTAAAGTTATAGTTTCCTTATAGGCAAGTTATGTAACAACATATTTCAATAAAGATCATCAATATCTTTAAGATAATCCTTCTGTCTTTATACCCATCTTAAGAATTCCCCACGTAAAACTATTCCTTATAAACTATGTAATGGAAACAAAAGAAAGGGTGAGATCCAATTCTCAGTAAGGGTAAATAAAGGGGATACCAATTGAAGGCCATAAATGGTCATAATAAAGTCATAAGGGAATGATAACTAGATCATAATATAAAAAATTCATACCCAGTCAATCAAATAAAAATAATCAAGTTTCATGGAATATATATTTGTCATACCAAAATACATAATTATAAGATATAGGTTTTTGGTATACACATAAGTATTGAAAATCCCTTATTTAGATAGGAAACAATGTCAAGACTATCATAATGGATTGGTTACACTATCCATTACATCATTTCATTAGTCATGTTTTATATTAAGGGATATCTTATTGAACACATCCCCTTAAGGAACTAGGCTCACACCCCATTAAATTCCATATTATCTCATGAGTTATCAATATTTACCCATTACAGTGGAGTGATATATCATTCTAGGCCACTTGTCACATAATATAAAATATAAATATATGTGACATGATGTGATAAAACATTATCTATATAATTATATCAGAACCTATGGAAATGATATTGATTTTATAAAAATTTCATTGTTTCATTATAAAATAACCTATGGAAAATAAATGTGTTATATAAATGATTCGTCGTATCATAATTGACCCATGGTAAAAGAAAACTTGTTTCATATAGTTATCCTTAAATCATCATCATTATACGACATCTAGAGAAATAGTGTATGGTATCAAAATTTTATATCCCCAATGAATTATAAAACATGTTAAATGATTTTTATATAAATTAAAATGTTTTTAATATATCAATCGATCCTTTCTAAAAAAATAAGAAAATATCATTTTTTGATAACATTTTAACAATAAAGTCATAAAAAATTGGGAAAATATGTTTCTTTAAAAATAATATAGGAAAATTTTCATTGATGATTAAAATCATAGAATGACCATTATGGTAGGAAAATCCATTTATACCATATATTTTAAAAAACATCATTTCACACTTTTGGAAAATATACAAAACGTATTGTTTAGAGAATTTCCAGAAATATTCCCTTTTAAGACTTTTTAAATAATATAAAAGGTAGATGAAATGACCTTTTTGAAACATTTAATGTATAGGTAAGAAGTTTAATAAATCAATTTTTATGTTTCTGTACATAAAAGAAAAAGTTCATCCACTAAAGAAGAAATATAGTGAACATTTCATTTAAAAATATTTTCTCCATAATTTTAATTACAAAATAGTGGAAAAATTGTACTAATTAAAAACAATTATAGGAAGAAGTAAAGGTGAATAAAATATATGGGGTTTATGTTTAATATTTTAATATTTTCCCACAATGTAAATTTATATTATATGATCCCAAAAAATTGAGATTATAACATAAATCCCTTACCACATGTCCCATATTGCTCTATACACATTCAGATATTATATATAAAAACTATATATTTATTATAGATATATTACAGAACAATATTATTACATATCATAATAAGTATAATTTCTTTATAATTTATAATTATCTTTTTATAAATAATTTCTTCCTTAAAGTGAACATTCTAGTGAAAACATGTTTATTTTCCACATATGTTTTGATTTTATGTTTTGGGTACTTGCAACTTTATCTTATTTTAATAATATAAATAATATTAATCATTAAATAAGTATCATATTTATTTATAATATACATATTTATAATTTTTTTATAAATAAGTGGTTATAAACAAATCACGTCTCATAGTGGATGTGGTAATCTATGTATTCACATGAGTGACATTATCATTTTCCAATGGATGGAAAAGTATGCTAATAAATAAGATATTAAAAATATATAATAATAATTATTTCATAAATATCATATATAATAATTAAATCCATCATAATAATAAAAAATTAATAATGGTGATGGAAAATGATTCATATAACTATATGGAGGCAGTAGACCGTACATATGCACAAGCGATATTTTCATTCTCGTTTGATGAAAATGGGGTGGTAAATGGTTGTAAAATCATTATAATAACATCTCAAAATTGTTATGATAATGGATTAATTATTTTAGTATGGTTAAAATAGTTTTAGATAGTATGGAAGAATAAATAAATTTTAATTTATTCGGTTTAGAGTTATACCAATTTGTTGGGAAAACACCTTCGGCTTTCTCATTAAGCATTGAAATGATGTTATTATGATGAAACATGATACTATAGTAAGCATGGAGGTATTTTGGGAATTAATTTTCATATGAAATAGATAATTTAATATATTCTTGTACTATGAAAAATAGTGTACAACAGTAGTCCTTTTATATGTGAGGGAGAAGGCACACATTGATTTTTTCAAAAGATTAAATATAATATGTTATTTTCACGTGAAAGTGGATATTTATTGAAAAGTAATATAATTTAATATTTAATTGAGACTAGATATATTCTTGAAATAGTAATATGATAATTTTATATGGAAATATTAACCATATCTATTCATTTACCCCCTCGGGTAAACTTATTTTAATCTACATTATTGTGACAAATATTTAATGTTTTTACAATTTGTTATGAAAAAAATGATAGTGGAATCAGTAAAAAAATTTGAAATTATAGTTAAATATAAAGATTCCATTTTACAAAATATAATTAATATAAGGGGTATAATGTATTTATAAACAAACTCACAAAAAGAATGAAATATCTTTTCTATAAAAATACATTTTATATATAAAAATGTTTTTATAGAAAAATTATGTATAAGGTTTATTCCAATGAAATTAATTGAATTATGATTTTATAAAAATAAATAATTATATTTTAAAATCAATTAAAAATAAAATTTCTATTTTTAAAAACATGAACAGAAAATAAAACCATCAAATAAAATTGGTATTTTTTCACTATTCACATAAAATTTAATCTTTTCAAAAAAATTCCTCAATTTAACAATAAGATAATTTTTCCACATATTTTCAAAATGGAATTATTTTTATGAAATAAAATTTATTAAAGTGACAAAATAAATGTTAATATCCATGTAAAATTTGAGATAAAAATCATTTTTGAAAAAAAATTCCTTTTAAAGCATAAATTGACATTATTGTAAATTGAGTACTTATTTTTAATCCATTAATTGATATAATTTATTTTAAAAAGTATATTATAGTTTTTTAATAATTTTTTTAATCTTATCCGTACCACCAATTTTACATCTAGATTTTAATGGCCTCATTTAAATAATAATAACTCAATAGTTTATCACAATTTGTTAAAATTTGGTGTTGTGTGTAAAAAAGATATAAAGGAAATAAAAATAATAAAAGATAAATTATATCATACACTATATAGGTTTTACATGGTTAATATAGATAAAAAATGATTTATATATAATTTTACTATGTTTTCATGTCAATCCAATTTCTTTCTTTTCATGTTGTTACCCCTAAAAAAGAGAATTCTCATTTATTAATAAGCATTAACAATATCAAATTAGTGTTTCCATCCAAATAATCAATCCATGAATCAAATTAATGTTCAGCTAATTCATATAGATGAAAAATGTTACAATTCTAAATTTCTTATGTTTTTATGTCATCTTTATGTCTACATTATGGTTTGGACCCCTAGATATTTGATAGGTCATTTTAATAAAAATATCAAGGTGAAATGATCCTTTTGATCATACCGACCAATCATGGAATCATATTTATTTTATTTTGATTAATACATATAATTTTTTTTAAGGATAATTATACTATGATTCTATCACTAATGAAAAATAAAACTATAACCAAAGATTGGAACCATTGGTATAACATCCAAAACTGTGGGTGTAGGTTATACCCACCGTTCAGAGAACTGTGGGAGCTTAATCCATCGGTATAGCTCTGAGCTATAGTCATGGTTTGAAAAGGCTATACCCATGTCCATGAACCATTGGAATGGGTTTATGAAACCTTGTCAAACACCATATACTAAGAGTTTTGAAACTGTGGATATAGGATTTTAAAAAACTCCTCCAACCATATTCGAACCCTAAACCGCCTCTACCCAAGCCACGTGCCAAACCACTACACCACAAATGTTTATAGGTATGTAAATATATATTAAATTATATTTATTTTTATAAATCATGTATATATATAAAAACTATGGAAATAGGAATTCTCATTGAAATGTTTTTTCCCGCACTTACGCGGGAATGCTATACCCATGTTTTTTTGTGAATCGTGGGTATATTTTTTAAACCAAACAATATACCCATGGTTTTGGGAAAATTGTGCATGTAGTTTTATCCTATACCCATTGTTTTTTGGAGAACTATGAGTATATTTATTACACCAAAACCTATGCCCACTTTTTTTCCAAATCTATGGGTATAGATTATAAATTTCCACCTATAGCCACGGTTTTCCCAAAGCCATAGTTTTAGGTTCCCTATACCCATGGTTTTGGGGAAACTATGACTATAGGGGGGACCAATACCATAATAGTTTTTCAAAATCGTGGGAATATGGTCATTTTCTGGTATTGCATGTTAATACATACTCATATTCTTAGTTTTTCCTTATTTTTAGTGAATTATCAAATTAATGAGAATGTGACAGACAAACAACACATTTGATCATGTCATGCAGTTCGAGTGGTAGATATAGTTGACGTTTGTTTGTACATATCAAAACAGAATTAGAGATCCTTTTACTATGTTCTCTTAGAAATATGAACTCATTTTCATGATTTTAACCACCAGATATGTGTTTTTTTTATTTATTAATAAAAGTTACAAGTATACCATCATAGTTTCCATAATATTGAGAAATTCAGGAATCATATTAATGAATAAATGATATTATAGATCATAAATGACTCAGGGATCATTCTATTATGTTCTCATAAAATTCCAATGTTATATTCATTGTTTTTAACCCTTAATGAGTGAAATATAATTTAAAAAAAAATGTCAAGGTGAAATGATACTTTCTATCAAACCAAAGAATACTAGAATATGAATTATGTAGGGTTGATTCCTATAGAAATGAATCATTTTTGGATCATTAAAATATGTATCTTGGGAAATCAAAACATTTTCCATAGTTTTTAACTCTTTCTAGTGACTTTTAACTTTAATAAGAATGTGATTGTTAGATTGCACTATCAATTATTCCTAGAAATTTAGGTATCATATTGTCTAAAGGTTGGTCTATCCAAATAAAACATTATTAAAATTTTATTTTTATGGGTTTTGTACCAATTCAATCTTCTTTTATTAGTTTGGACCCAAAAATAGTTGAATTTAAATTTATTAATAAGCATTAACAATATAAAACTGAAGGTTCTATCATAACAAGAAATCTAGGCATTATATCCATGATTGGATTATTATAATATATAAAAAATGGCACATATATCATTTTGTTTTTTTCCATTTCAATACAAATTCATCTTCCTAGTTTTGTACCCTTGACGGGGGATATGTCATTTTTACAAAAATTTCATGGAAATAAAATAATTTGGATCACAATAAAAAATTCAGTCATCAGATTCATGTACATTTAATTCCAACAAATCAAAATAATTTCTGTATTATTCTATTATGTTTTCATGAAAATTTACATACTTTTCCCAAATTAGTCACATTTTAGGTGAATTTTCACTTTAACAAGAATATTATTATCAAAAAATACTTTTGATCATGGGTAGAGATTATTTATTGTATTTATATGTGCGGATAATAAAAACTAGAAATTACTCGAATGTTATTATCCAATATCTCCTTGATAGTCCAAGATCCTTTTTTTGTTTTATTACTACACAGATGATATTTCATTTATTAATAAGAGTTGATGATACGAAATCACCCTGAATGATTCATGTGGTAAATTGACGTGTTACCGGTTCGTACAAATATGAAGTACACAAAGATTATTATCATATATTTTAACACCAAACTGGGAATATATTTGTGGTTTTGACCCTATATGTGGGTTTATTCATATATATAAGAAATGAATTGATTAAAGTTTTCTTATGCATTTCAGGATAATCCATATTGTTTGTTTTTTGTATTCATGTGAGTTTATTATAGATCATAAATTATTCAATGATTATATTTCTAATTTTACACATTAATTTAATCTCATTTGTTCAATTTTGACACCAACATGGGTGATTTTTCATTATTAATAAGTGATAACAACATGAAATCATAGTTTTATTCATATCAAAAAACATAAAAATAATATTGACATGAAGATAATCCCTATATACCATGAATAAATTAGGGATCATTTTCTTATGTTTCTATGTTAATGTGAATTTTTCTTCTCCATCATGATATCTTAATGGGTGATATGTAATTTTTGTAAAAATATCATGGTGAAATGACACATTGGATCATATAGATAAATTCATGCATAATATTGAAACATGACTGACTCCTATAGATCAAGAATGATTTATTTATAATTCACTTATGTTTTCTTGAATATTCGAACATGTTTTCACATTTTTACAACTTTTATATGACTTTCCCCTTCAATTTAAGCCATAATGATCACTAAAAGTGTTATATTTATGTGAGGTTGGTTTGTACAGATCAAAAATTACTTAAAGACATTTTTATAAGTATTCATGAAAAGCCACCATTTTCTTACATCTGTAAAGAAAAATTATCATTGTTTAATAAAAATCAACAATAAAAATAATTGTTTCCCTCCCACCACGAAATAAATGAATTAGATTAATGAAAAGATGATTATTATATATAAAAATTGTCATATGAATAATTTCCCTTTATTAGATGTCAATATGAATTCATCTATGTAGTCTAGACCCTTTGATGGGTAATAACCCATTTTAATAAAAATATTAATGTTAAATGATACATTTTATCGTACCGAGAAATCCAAGATTCGTATTTAAACACGTTGAATTATTATATATGAAAAATAATTCCACAATCATTATACTATGTTTCCATGTCATTATTAACTCTTCATTTCATTTTTCACTAATTTTAGGTGACTCTTTTATTTAATACTAATTTAAAGGACAAACCATACTTTTGATCATTCTGATCAGTTTGGGTACTATATTCACATGAGGTTTTCTTATGATGATCATAAATGATTCAAATATAATTTTTATACATTTTCATTCCAATGTGAACTCATTTTATATATTTTTACCAATACACATGTGATTTATCATTTATTAATATCAGTTAATAATAATAAATAATAGTTTTCATCATATCAATAAATATGGGAATCAGAGTTATGTGTCATTGATATTATAGATAAAAAATTATTCTCTGATGTTTTTCCTATGTTATCATTTAAATATGAATTTATATTCAAATTTTTTACCCATTGAACATTTACATGTAATTTTAATAAAAATATCAATGTGAAATGATGATTTGGATCATATCATGTAGTACATAAGTAATATTGACTGAGGTTGTTTCCTATAAATCAAAATTGATTTTTTTTTATTCCCTAATTTTTTTGGTCAATAAGAACATGTTTTATTAGTTTTTTCCACATTTAGGTTACATTTTTATTTAATAATAATGTGATATCCAAACAAAAATTTCAATCAAACCATGAATTGTAGGTGTGAGATTGATATGTGGTTAGTTTTTAAAGAAAATATCAAAGACCATTTTTCAATGTTTTTATACCAATTCAAGATCGATTTCTAATTTTTGACCATTACATTGGTTATTTTTCATATATTTAAATCATTACCAATATGAAATCATACTTTTCATTATACCATGAAATCTGGGTTTCATATTGATATGAGGATGATACATATAGATCACAAATGATTGAGGAATCCTTTTCTTGTGTTTCCATGTCAATCCAAAGTTGTTTGCTCATTTTTATGCACTTCATGGCTGATATGTAAATTTTGTAAAAATACTAGGGTTAAAATATACATTGGATCATACCAAGAAAAAATTCATTATATTTAGGGATGGATGATTCCTATAGAATCAAAATTATTTTCATAATATTCTCCTATGTTTTCATGGAATGTAAAACTCATTTTTCCATATTTTAGACACCTTTTAATTGACATACACTTTAGTAACAATGTCATGGTAAAATAGTGCCATTGATCATACTAAGAAATTGATGTGTATTATTGATGAGTGGTTGGTCATTATAGATAAAGAATGACTTGATGATCTTTTTCCTATATTTTGATGCCAATTTGTTCCTTTTTTCTTAGTGTTGACTCAACAAGGTCAATTATTCAATTATTAATAATAACTTAATATATAATATTATATTGAGATATTCATGTATCATATTGACATAATCTTGATTTGTGTAGATTAGATTTGACTTAAAGATCATTTTCCTATGTTTCCACCACAATTAAATATTCTTTTATATTTTGTACCCTATAGGTGTGATTGGATTGTAATGATATAAAATGAATCAATAATTATTTTAATATATTTTTTTCACCAATACTAGAAGTTTGGGTGTTGGATTAAAGTAAAGTTATTAAATATCATAAATGAATTGATGAATGGTTTTTATTGTTTTTCCACTAATCCAAGATTGATTACTCGAATTGGATCTATATACAGGTGAATTTTCACTTATTAATAAGAGTTAAAAATATAAAATCATAGTATTTATCATATAGATAATTCATTAATAATATTAATGTGAAGATCATTAATATAGATCAAAAATGACACAGGTTTCATTTTCCAATGTTAACATATTAATCTGATGTCTTGTTCTAGGTTTTGATCTATTGATTGGTGATATGTAATTTTTTGTAAGAATATCAGGATGAAATGATACATTTGGTCATACTAAGAAATATTATCATTAGATTGAGGTTTTATTGATTCATATATATAAACAATTATTTAATGGTCATTATACTATGTTTTTATGGAAATCTGAACTGGCTTGCTCATTTATTATCCCTTTTATTTGACTTTCCACATTAAATTCAGTCATATCGTGAACTTCTAGTGCCATACAAATATGAGTTCAGTTTTTAAAAATTATAAAACACTCATATATTATTTTTCTATGTTTTCACCCCAATATGAATTCAATTTCATTGTTTTACCTATATATATGTTATTTATCATTTCCTAATAGTTGTTAAAAATATGATATCAAAGTATCTATCATACCTAGAAATACTAAAATCAAACTCATGTGCAGATAATTCAAAATAATAAATAATGTTCTATGTATATATATCATATATTCCCTTGACAATGCTATATCATCCACTCAGTTTTGACCCCTTTATAGTGACATGTTATTTTAATAAAAATATAAATGTAAAATAATACATTGGATAATACCAAGAAATACATTCATTAGATTGATGTATGGTCGACTAATATATATTAAAAATTATTTTTGGATCATTCATTCATGTTTTCAAAAAAATAAAAAATATTTTGATAAGTTTAGAACACTTTTTAGTGACATTTACCTTTAATAATAATGTGCACTACAATTGAAATATTCAATCATACAGAGAAATTTAAGTGTTGGAATGATATGAGGATGGTTTATATAGTTCAAAAATTACTCAAAGATTATCATCCAATGATTTCAGAAAAAAAATTGATCACTTTGTATTAATGACTCGCAGATTTATTTATAATTTATTATTAAGAATTAAAAATAACAAATCATATTTTCAATCATACAAAGCAATATGGTATTTGGATTGATGCAGTGAATATTCTTATTGATCAAAAATGACTCAAATATCATTTTACTATGTTCAATGTCAATATAATTTCATATGCTTATTTATGACCCCTTGATGGGTGATATGTTATTTTTTAAAACATATCATGGTGAAATTATACGTTGGATCACATTGAGAAATCCAGGGATCTGAATGATGAAAAGATGATTCCAATATATCAAAATTAATTTTAGGATTATTATCTTATGTTTACAATAAAATTCATAATTCATTACTCAGTTTGACACCTTTTAACTAGAATATCACTTTACTATGAATGTAAATGAAAAATAACACTTTTTATCATAATTCGCAATATAGGAACCAAATTTATGTTAGTATGGTTCATCACAGGTAATAAATTAAACAAATAATAATTTCTATGTTTTTTCAAAAATTTCATCTCTTTTTCAATATTTTAACCCTACAAGGGTGATTTGTAATTTACTAATAAAATTTAGGAATATAAACTCATATATTCTTTTTTATTGAGAAATATAAATATAATATTATTTTTAGGTGATTACTAAACATAAAAAATGAAATGGGGATTATTTTCTCTTGTTTGACTTTTTCATTTTAATAAAAATATCAATGATAAATTCTACAACATATAATATTGACTAATCTATTCGCCAGATTTATTCCTGGTTTGTTCTTATAAATCATCAATTAATTTAGGATCATTATATTTTATTTTCAAGGAAATAAGAATTAGTTTTCTAGTTTTGAACCATTATTAGTGACTTGTCACTTTAATAAGAATGTGAATATAAAACAACATATTCAAACATACTATGAAATTGGGGTATCATATTGAAATGTGGTTGGTTATTATAGATCAAAATTACTGGATGATCATTTTCCTATGTTTTCAAGCCTATCTGACCTGTTTTTACTTAATTTTTAACCCTACACGATTGATTTGTTGTCTATTAATAAGCATTACTATTATGAAGTCATAGTTTCAATCATAAAGATCATTTTGGAAATCAGATTCATGTGTGGATGATTCAAAAACCTCAAAAATTAATTTAGGATCAGCGTATAATATATCATGGGATTATGAATTTGTTTTCTCTATTTTTACATCTTGATGGGAGATAAGACATTTTATAAAAAAATATCAAGTTGAAATGATACTTTGGGTCATACCGAGAAATTCATTCACTAGATCAAAACATTTTGGATTCCTAGAGATCAAAAATAATCTAAGGATCATTATACTATGATCAAAAGTATAATTCAAACACTTATCATTAGTTTCAAAAACATTAGGTGACTTTTCACGTTAAAATGAATTTGATTCCTAATCGGATCATTTGATCATAATAGAAAATTCATGTGTTTAATTGACTTATGGGTTATTAATATAGGAAAAAAAACTCGAATATCATTTTCTTATGATTTTGATAGATTATATGTCCGTTTTTTAATTTTTACCCTTACATGGGTAATGTCCTGGATTTTTTGTGTATAATTTTTAAAAATATATATGGATTAATTTAAAAACTAAGCACTGAGACAACATGCAATTTTGAGGCCTACTGTTCCCAGAATAAATGTTTGAAATACATTAAATATATTAAATAGAACATTTATTGTGTTTTCCAAAAAAATTATAATATATTCTAAATAGGTTCCCAGATCAGAAATATTAGGTCATCATTGAGTTCATAATGGTGGGTTTACCATAGTGAAGACCTAACATTGGTCGACATGGGTCATTTGTGGAAAAGTTGTTGCGCGCACGGAGGTAAAACAATAATTGGAATAAATTATTTTATTCCAATTTTTTTGATGTAGTGACTTAATTTTTTTAAATGTATCCTTGTATTATAAATCGAATTATAACTGCATAACCTTGGATGTTCTCGAGGATCGTTGGATGGAGCTCTGGAAAATCAATTCCAATGAGTGATGAAGGATTGTGGATCAATCGATTAGTGCAACCTCAGATGCAAGGGGTATCGCCAATGAACATGACATGGTGATTGTTCTTTATCAGTGATCGAACCAAATCGATGTAGGGTTTGTGATTTAATATTATTATTTCATTCTCTTGAATTCCATGATGAACGAGGACCAATAAATGATTAGATTGACATCCGGTTCGATCGCATTGTGGGATGGGGTATTTTTTACAGGGTTTATCAATATATTTTCATTAGGGTTAAATTGTTGAATGATTCAATTGTCCTTCTAATGGAAATGAACCAAGATTGACATGAACATCAATTGAGGTTTGTTCCTCTTGATTTGGTTTGTTCTTTTCTTCCTCAATTCATCATTCTTCATGGCATTCTACATTATTCCCCATGGTTTGATACCCCATTTAGCAATCAATTTTTGAACATTCTATTCTTGGCACAAAGAACTAAAATCATAATTTTTTCATTGGTATGAATCGATGGAGGTGTGATGGTGGTTGTGGAAACGGATTATAAAATGCTTGGTGTTGATTTTTAGTTCTTTAGTGTGCAAAAAATAATGGTGAAGATCTCATTTTCTAAGCATATTGAAGGCTCTAATCTCATCAATTCGGTGATGGAATGGAAAATGACATTGGATCATGATTTTTGTGGTGAACCAACCACCATAATGGATTCTTCAGGATTTACCAAAGAGAGTGGGAGGAGGAAGACGTGTTTTGGAAACACCCAATACACACGGCATGTAGTCATTGACAATAGGGTGTGTATTTCCCTTTGAAGAACTCAATGTGTACTTCGGACAGTAAACATACATGGGTTGGAGTACATGAGTCTCATACACAGTGTGTACTCCCCCACATGGCTTGGCCTAGAACTTGTTCACAGGCTACCCTGTATACTGGTAGATAGGAAAAAATGCACTAGTTTATACAATGTACTGCCACATGATTGGGGTACATGGGTGGGACCCCAGATATTGGGAAATGGTAGGTAACTCTTATAGATTCCATGTACTATTATGCACGACATGGTTTGAATGATGTGGGACACTATACATAGGCAATACTTGGGGTCATGGGATATAAAGTGTACCCCTAATAAACACTATGTACTATTTTCTACATGTATAAGATATCTTGTACTATGTATCATGGAAAAGTATTGTAAGGGTTTGTTCCCATTATCATTTCACTAAATGTTGTAGAAAATCATTCCCTACTCCTAGTACTATCATCCCTTCAGCAAGAATTCATAGATGGAGTTATTATAATCACCCCCCCCCCCGAGATGCCCGTAGTGGGATCCTCTATTCATCTTTCTCCCATATGTATAGTCCATAGTATCAGTACGCCCAATCCTATAGGACGTCGATCCTATACTTAGCAGGATAATTCAGAAGGAGTTGTCGGCATCACCCCATGTCCCTAGCTGTGATTTCATCTATTTACCATATTCTCTTCGGACTGTTAGTATATCATTCTCATAGAAAGACCCGATGAAAAGTGGCTCTCAAACAGACGTCATCTGTGCTATCGGGCTCAGGAGTGTGTTCTCCCAAATGAGTGTTTAATAGAATATTCAAACTAAAATCCTAAGGATGGTATATTATTGTTGTGTCTTACCTCTAGACTATGTATCTTGGATTGATTATATCTGAATATTATTATTATATGATCTCTAGATATATACAAATGTAGAGATGATTGTACATTCCTTTGTTATATTTCATTGTGGTTTCAGGTTGTCATACAATGTATTGTTTTTATCACCCCTACATGTTTTTTTCTACACATGTCGTGTCTTGTGTAGATGATCAACCTTTTGATAGAGTCTTAGGTGACCAGGACAAGAGACTTCTTAGTTATATCGAACAGACCGAGGTGTGTTCCAATGGATTTCAAACAACAGTCCCAGTACATTTACTTACATGTTAGACTTTTGTAACAAACTATTTGTCTTGGGATTTTATTTGGACATGTTTAATTTACTATACATCTTGTTTTAATTTAGTTACAATATTTAGATGTATGAATGCATGGTTACTTAGTGGTTTAAATATTTAAGCATTTTGATGGGCTTGGAGATGATTTCATGTGTACAAGGACTTTGGATAAGACCTCCCATGTTTGTGATATGCCTACTAGGTGCTAGTCACCAGCCCCTGGACTATTCTAGGTGGGATTGGGGAGTCGCAGCATGGGCCCCAATGTGATGGGTCATAAGAGAGAGGTATTAGAGTGGTAAGTTCTACTTTAGCACCATCTGTATTTGATATTGGTTTGGTGAAATAGAACTATGTGTTTGGAGTTCCTATTTCAGGCTAGAGACTCAAGTGTTGTTGTGGATGATGAAATACATATACACCATGAATATGATCACCTGCTACTTGAGAACATTGGTTGTTGGGAAAACAATGTTACATGCATCATATAGGAATGGGTTGTGGTTTCCATGTCATTATTAAGGCATCAATCCAGATATACTCGTTAACTGTGGTACATCTTGTTTACGTAAAGGATGCATGTGTGACATATACCAACTAGGATTCATCATCTTGATCATGAGGATATCCCCCTTAGTGATGAGGCTTTGATTCAACGACTAGTTCTCGACATGTTACCTACAAGCGGTGCACCAACCATACCACCACCTATTGAGCACCACATGGTTCCCACTGTACCATAGGGCGAGGTGTTCAAGGTGAGCGCACATCACGATTTTCAGTAACATATACCCCTAAAATTATGAGGTGAGTATAACCCTCATTTGTATTAGGACTGGCTTGATATGGTGACCTGAGTTTTAGGCCAATTCAAGACACTAGCAGATCTAATGGCAGACCCGTCAGAGAGCCTTATACACTACTAAGGAGGGAGATGGTGGGGTTTATTTACCCAGTCTTACAATGAGGAAACTATTTTTTGGATAGCTTCATGACCCGGCCCATACTGGGGATTGAGGCACAATTACCCCAAGACCGCCTTTATAGGCCAGGGGCTGGTGACTAGCGCCGAAGGAACAAAAAACTAGGGGAGGCTTGTGCCTAAGAAACTATTCACACACACGCAGCTAAATAAATGAAAAAGTGTAGAGAAAATAAAGTAAGAAACAACACTACTACAAAAGGGAAACCAACATACATGCATCGATCTCTATCCATTACAAGTAATGTGATGAAAATAAGGCAGAAAATTAAATTGAATAGTAAAAGGGTTCAAACAGGCACCCAACCAGAATGTTGCCACATCCTGGAAATAGGTAAAACGAAAGTAAACCGCTGGTGAGTCTCACACCTGAAAGTCCTACTATAGCGATTGAACGCAACCCAAGCTGTTGGTTCCTCTATGATCCTATGTAGTCTCGATTGACATGTCCATCGTCTGCAAGGGCACACTACGTGCGGGAAAAGCACAAGAAGGGGTGAGTATAAAGATACTCACTAGGATCCCCCAATATCTCGGGGGAGAAACAAAGGAGATACTAAACGGTGAGCAGTAGAAATATCTTGAATAGTGTAAGAGTACAATATAGATAGTGTAGCTCAACCCGAAAAGAGAAAGGAAGCAGCCTCCTCCAACCAAGAGGGACTAGACACGAAAAGCACGTGGCATACCCCGTGCGTCATCGCCCCTCCTAGAAGGACAGTATTTGATGAAAAGGAGTGGTAATAGATGTTGTTTGTATATATAGGCTCAGCAAGAATCCCAAAAGAGTGTTTAAAGGGATCTCTATCTCCAAGATCAGCGCACGAAGATTCGCCAACAGTTCAAAGGCTATCCATGACTGATGTAACAATCCTATACGTCAGGCTGCCTCTTCACTGAACCGTACAACCAAGGGTCCCGCTCTGGTATCCATAGAGAAAAGTCACTGAATAGCCTCATAGAAAGGGCCAAGTCTAAAAGAAGTTGTCGGGTAACCCACTGCCCAAACCCACTGTAGTGTAAACTGCAAGAGGTCATCAGGTAACCCACTGCCCAGCCCCGCTGGAGGGTTAACCACAAAAGGCCATCGGGTAACCCACTACCCAGCCCCGCTGGAGGGTAAACCACAAAAGATCATCGGGTAACTCACTACCCAGCCCCACAGAAGGGTAAACCATGAGGTCAATGGGTAACACATTGCCCAACCCTGCTATAGGGTAAAGCCTAAGGTCAATGGGTAACCCAATACCTAGCCCCGCTGGATGGAAAACATGGAACTATTCGGATAACTCCGCACTACCCATGCCATCACTAGGTGTCACTAACACTGCTACTATGCGTAGGATCGGAGTGCGTCAATGGAACCTCTGACCAACGCCCTTTAATTTTTCTACATTGAATGAGATCTCTAAAGAGGCTCCACTCTCCCAAACAGATTACACTATTGTAATCATCCGGGAAAATCTTGCAAGACATAATACTTACTCATAGGAAACAGGCTCCCGGTGGAAAAGTAATTCAACACCGCTTTATCCCCATACGACTTCTTATGGGTCCCACACCTCGGACCCGAAAGAGGTCAGGTGAACTGCACCATCACCATGCTCTCAGAAAAACACACCAAAATGACTACTCATTCACCCCAAACGGACGTCTGATGAAAAAGTCACAAAAAGCTGCACATAGCTTAATGGATGGACCGTGGGGTCCACGCCTCAACTCCGGCTTCAACACTGGAAACCAACCTAGTGAATTTTTCTTCGATTCCAGGGTCACAACACTGCTGACGGTGCCTAAAACGGACTCCGGATGCAGAATCTGCAACTCCTCCCGTTATTTGAAAATGGGGCCCTATGGGGCCCACACCTCGACCCTCACACACACCACACAGATCGTACCACTGTGTTCCTTCCAGATAAAAATGTGGCGTAGGCTATTAATTTGCCCTAAATGGACTTATGAAGCATAAGTCATAAATAAACACACCATACGTCCGAGAGCTTCCATGTGGGGCCCACGCCTCAGGCCAGAAATTAGGCGGGCAGACTGCACCATTGCAATACCCTCAGAAAAATACTAATAAATGAGTACTCAAACACCCTAAATGTGTGTTGGGTGAAAAAGTGGTGTTTCACCGTAAAATGTGTGAACTATTACCTATGGGGCCCTCACCTTGTCTCCAACCTTAACGCTTCGGAAAGCATGTCAAAAAGTCTGCACGGGGACTGGGGTCATGCTGCCGGTGACGGCACGTCAATCGGACATCCCAAGTTGGAGACAGGTCTGACGCAAGAATAATTAATTAATTAATTAATTAATCGCATTATTTTTTTGTGCCTCCAAGCAACGAATCCAAAATACAAGGATTCCAAACAAACTTTGGAAGGATCGCCCCTGATCTAGGGCCACAACGCCTCTGACAGCGCTTCAAAAAAACATCCGGCTTGCGAGTACGTACGTTTTAAACAATAATACTAATTTACAATTATTAAATTAAAGTGTTCCAGGTCACCCGTCTTCGGGTACAGAATCCAAAAACCCCCAAAAACACTTCAAAAAGTCCATCTCACTGACACGGACCTGCAGCCACAAACGTCGCGTCAAACAGACACACCATTTAAAGATTTCATCTCCCAGATCGGTTCACCCCGGCCGACCCAGTCCAAACCGCTGGCCCACAGACCAGCCGCGAGATCGGCCCTGACTTGACATGGCCCATTGGTCGCGGCCAACTCCAGCCACACTAGACCCCTCAGGTCTGGTTCTCCCTAGTAGACTGGCCAAAGGCCGGTCTCCGCGTCCCGCCAGTAGGACCCGCCGAACGCGGTTCCTAGTCTCTTCTGCACCCCTGAGGTTGCCGCCTTGGGTTCCCCCTCTGACCGCGACAGCCCGAAGGCATCACCTGCATCGAGATCCTCCGAAGAATTCCCCTTAGACCACTATAAGCCCAGGGTCGGTGCCTCCTACAGCACACTATCGTGCCTCGCTGCGGCCCACGCCGCCCGACATCGCTTGCTCTGTCGTCCGCACCAGCAACACCCAACACCAGCACCTCTGAAGCCCCTACCGCCGCACACCTCGGATACTCCCAGAGCTACCCTGGCCACACCCCTTCTACTCTAGCCACACCCAACACGGCCACACTGGACCGGCACCTCTAGCCGCACCCACAACATGGCGTGCTGGCCGCCCGCACACACCACCCCGGACCCCCTTCGGCCGCCGCTGGTGGTTCTATTCTAGTGGTCCCTTCCATGGACCACCGCGATTCCACTGCACACCCAAAAAGTATTCTGGGCTCATACTTTCGATCCATGTGAAGAGGCCATGGAAGCGCATGGCTCTGATCGGAAATCCGTTGAAGATTTGACTCACTTAATTGTAAGCGCCCAAGAACCCGAAGTACGGTTGAAGAACAAGATGAACAAAACTTGATTTTTCATCATGGGTTGATAGACGTGTTCGTGCTACCATCAACGATGTATGAAAAACTAAGAAACAAGGGAAACATGGGATTTTAAAATTAAAACCTGAATCAGAACTCAAAAATAGAAGAATTCCTACCTCGATCAGCCCATTTTTCGTTAGTAACGCGTCCACGACGCCCCCTCTTTGATCCGCCAAAGATTCTGCCGAGATCGCTCCTCGATCCAATGAAGAACACGGAAGAACAGGATAGAGAGAGAGAGAGAGAGGAGAGAGAAGGGAGAACCCTAACTCCAACTCCTATTCTTATATTTATAGAAGAATCCGCTTTGCGCGGAAACCAAAACTGTCATGCCCTCTCACGTTATATTGCGCCTAGGAAAAACGCCCCATTTTGAACCCAATAGAAGTCTCAGATTTCCATTTTGAAATTTTTTCCAAATATTATTTAAAAAGAATACCGGTGATAAAAATCACTAACTCTTTTTTAAAATGAATTTATTTCCCCTGGGTGACATTTCTCCTAGCAGGCCCACGCCCGCAACTTTTACACCCCGACTAGGTTAAACGGCATGCTACGGACGCAACCGTGCCCTCAGATTTCCAATTTGAGCTACCATTTAGGAGGAAACACAACTCCTCTATGTAAATTGTAAAAAAACAGTTAACATTTCTATAAAATTTATTCTGGGCACACCGGGCCTCAGAATCGCACACCGTCTTTGCGCCTAGCTCTGGAATTATATGTAGAAATATTACAAAGTCATAAAGGGAAAGAACCAGGTGTCTATATAATTCCCTCCTTCATTATTTGCGTCCCCGAAAATAAAAACTATGAAAAAAAACTCGGGATACAGAGCTCACAACTAGCTCTCCCACTCCCAAGAAAACATGCACAACACAAAGCTGGCATAACACACGAATCAAAGGGATGGATTTTACATATATGTTCTTCTAACCTCGAGGACATGTGTAGGAATACGCACACACCTTATCTACTGCGACACATGGAAGACGTCGTGCACCAAATCCTACTTTTGGGAGGGTAGGTTAATATGGTAGGCAACCTCTCAATCACTTGCACAATTTCCGAACGGCCCAAAAAAACTTGGGGGGAATTCCCTGTCTGAACCTCTACATTCCACGTCATGACCAAAATCCTGATTTGTCCCTAGAACATGTTCTCGTGATTCCATCCATCAGAATACTCATCGGTTTTGTCGCTCCTGGATATCTGAACATGAAGTACCTCGCTGTCGACATCCCTCCAGCTGCGACTCTCTCACAGAGTCAAGGAGCGAAGGAGTCAACACCATCGACTGCAGGGAAGTCGTACCCACCTGCTCCAACAAGTGCAGCCGTAAGGAAGCTAAGTACTATAAAACATCCCGCGCCTGAAGATTCTGGGATTTCTTTCTATGGGAACCTACTAGAACACTTCCATTTTATGGAACATAGACTAACTCGAAGTCATAGTCCAGTAGAAATTACAACTAGCATCGTCACCTCATGTTCAAGTCTCTTTGGGTGAGGAAAAACTTGAGAAACTAGTGGTCTGAGTAGCCCACAAAGCGTTCTCCCAAAATATAGCATGTCCACACTCTCAAAGAAAGGACCACCCCACCAAAACCACATATTGAAATGTGTAGTTCATTTTATGGGGTTTCTATCACCTCCACCTTTACTTGATAACGGTATCAAGATTGACATTGAGAACGCAAGGTACCAACAAACAGGGAAGGCGAGCAAACTCATCCAACCTTCAGAGGCTAGATATAGAAGGCACGTGGCATACCCCACATGTATTTTCCCCTTTCGGAAGGAGAGCAATCCCAGAAACAGGCATTCTTCCAAAACCACTAGTGGCACCTCATGCGAAGGGAGGTCAAGCAGAAAATCCCCACTAGAAAATCCAGAACCTGCTCTGACACTCCACCACACAACCCCGCCACGAATGCACCAGTCAGAGGGGCTTATACACCGAACCTCAATACTATCCTATTTGGGTGGTACTAACTACCCATAATGGTTTTAATCACATCACAAAAATGTACCTCAGTGTGGGAAGAAACCCTCTTTTCTGTTCATTCAATGCTACATCAGACAACACCAACACAAGGTCACACTGACGCCCTGCATCACCCTCAGTAACCCCTCGATCAAGGAGTTAGATGAAAAGTGTACCTCATGCAGTGTATAACAAGTTCTACTGAGATATGTATAAAAAGACACGGAGTGTACCTCTTATCATTTAATGTGTTGCAGGATTGTAGACATCCATAGCACACAGCCGCCCGTGACCCCATCCGTCAGCTCCCTGATCCGAACATGGGACGCCTAGTAGTGGTGGAAGGACCTCGAAATGTCTTCCACCAACAACAGTTATTCTGACCTTTATACCAACACCACCTCCCTGGGGACCACCCTATCTTCACCTGGGAGTTCTCTGATCATGACACTGCCTCTGTCGTAGTGGTGCATCTACCATCTACCTGGAAAACTCAACACATTGGTCGAGTATTCTCACGCCACGTGACCTTTCACATCACAAACATTACACTAGTCCTCCATGGGATGTCTCAGTGCTCTATGTCGCCACTGACCATGTGCTTGAGTCTCATCAAGGGGAGACCCCTAATATTAGGGCCCTGCCAATTGACTTCCCTCTGACAAAAATTTCTCTATCACTATTTCCTACTCCAGCACCCTGAGACGGGTGAGGATGCACAAAGGCACTATGCTGGGACGAATCTCCTCTATAGATACCACTATCAACCATATGTGCTTGGAAGTTTTCGTCATGGACCACATCCAAAGAGTACCGAGTAAGGTCTGTGAACCCAGTCACGTACTCAGCCACTGCCATCACTCCCAGCTGAAGCTCCAGCGACTCTCGAAACCGTAAGAAGCGTAAGTAGGATAGGTAGTACTCCTCACAAAATAGCTGCTAGAAGTCATCCCACGAGAGTACTGAATCATCATGTATCTGAGTAACCCTAGATCTACTAACACCAAACTGCTTGTTTGAAAGACTGGCTATCAAAGCCACCATCAACCTGTCTGTGCCCGAACAAGCATGAAGAGGTGAACCACCGACTCTAGCCAACCCTCCACTTTCTTAGAGTATGGCTCATCGTGGAACCACACCGGTATCTGATGCAGGAACACACGTAGCACATCCATCCTGGGCTCCTCATCAGCCCTCGTTGCCGGTACTATCAGCTACTCCACTGGTGGATGTACTTTTTCTTGTCCTCCTGGAGGTAGGGTAACCGTATTATGGATCTTGAACTGAGGCCTCGTCGCTGACAGATTCGTCATCACAAACCAGAGCTAGTATCTGAGATGGCTATCATCGCGGAGACATCCTGAATCCGATAAAGGAGTACCACAGTCAAATGAGCATATATATACCAATAATGATGGGGAGATGACTCAAGAAGGACAGTCAAAGACTCAATCCTATATGATGGAAAAACCAAATTCCCTGCAAACAAGTGCCTCAGTGTGCCGAGTCGACTAGAGGGTTATCAGGGTCCTAGTGAATGGATACGTCGGCCGCCACATCATCGCTGGACTCCCTGGCCTAAGAGCCTCTCTCGAGACACGTTGAAACTATTGACCCAACACTCAACCAATTCCATTTTGGGGAAATCCGAACAACACCCCCACAGAACGAACCACATCTGATACCACTTTGTCATGACCCAACCCATATTGGGGCTCGGGCCGCAACTACCAAAATCCCTCCTCCATAGTCCAGGGGCTGGTGACTAGCGCTGAAGGCACAAATAACTAGGGGAAGCCTTTGCATAAGAAACTGTGCACACACACGCAGCTCAATCAATGAAAAAGTGCAGAGAAATGAAATTAAGATACAAAACTACTACAAAAGAGTAACCAACATACATGCATCGATCTCTAACCAGTACAATTAAAGTGCTGAAAATAATACTGACAAGTATTCTGAACAGTAAAAGGAGAAAAAAACGCTGCCAAATAGAAAGGTGCCACAACCCGGCAATAGGTAAAATGAAAGCAAACCGCTGGTGAGTCTCCAACCTGAATGTCCTACTATGACCACTGAACGCATCCCAAGCTCCTGGGTCCTCTACGCTCCTCCGTAGTCTCGATCAACCTGTCTGTCGTCTGCAAGGGATCACCAAGTGCGGGAAAATCCTAAGAATGGGTGAGTATAAAGATACACAGTATGATGCCCCAAAAGCTCGAGGGAGCAAGAAAGAAGATAATAAAATGGTGATCAGTAGACAGATCAAGAACAGTGTAAGAGTATAATAGAGAGAGTGCAGCTCAACCCGATAAGAGAAAGGAAGTAGGCCCGTCCAACCAAGAGGAGATAGACACGGAAAGCACGTGGCATACCTCACATGCCATCTCCCCTCATAGAAGGAGAGTATTTGAACCGATGGAGTGGGAACCAAAGTAGGTTGTATATATATGCTCAAAAAGAATCGAAAACAAGTGTGTTAGGGGATATCTAGCTCCAAGCTCAGCCCAAGACGAGTCGCCAATAGTTCAAAGGATATCCATCATTGATTCCCAAAATCCCCGTACGTCAAGTGGCCTCATCACTGAACTGTACAACCAAGAGTCCCACTCTAGTAACCATGGAGAAAAGTCACTGACTAGCCTCATAAAAGGGCCAAGTCTGAATGAAGTCATCGGGTAACCCACTACCCACCCCCGCTAGAGGGTAAACCACAAGAGGTCATCAAGTAACCCACTGCCCAGCCCCGCTGGAGGGTAAACCACAAAAGGTCGTCAGGTAACCCACTGCCCAACCCCGTTGGAGGGTAAACCACAAAAGGTCGTCGTGTAACCCACTGCCCAGCCCCGCTGGAGGGTAAACCACGAAAGTTCATTGGGTAACCCACTGTTGTGCCCCGCTAGTGGGTAAACCCTAAAGTCAACGGGTAACCCACTACCCAGCCCCGCTGGAGGATAAACCCAAAGGTCAATGAGAAACGCACTTCCCAACCCCACTGGAGGGCAAACCTGGAACTGGTCCGATATCTCCACACTGCCTATGCCATTAATGGGTGTCACTAACATAGCTACCATGCATTGATTCGGAGTGCGTTAAAGGAACCTCCGACCAACGCCCATTCATGTTTCCACATTTAAGGTGTTCTTGAAAGAGGCTCTGCTCTCCTAAAAAGATTACAACATTGTAATCCTAGTGGAAAAACATACGAGATAGACTAATTACTCACTGGAAATCGGCTCCTGGTGGAAAGTTATTCAACACTACTTTATGCCCTTACGACGTCTCATGGGGCCGACACCTTAGACCCTAAAGTGGTCGGCAAACTACACCATCACGATGCTCTCAGAAAAACATGCCAAAATGACTACTCATTCACCCAAAACAGACATCTGATGAAAACGTCGCAAAACTATGCACACATCTTAAAAGACGGCTCATGGGGCCCATTCCACAACTTTGGCATCAATGCCCAAAACCACCCCAATCAATTTCTCCTCGATGCTAAGGTAAAAATGCTGCTGACGGATCCTAAAATAGACATCGAATGCAGAAGTTACAAATCCTCGTGTTATATGCAAACGGGGCCCTGTGGGGCCCACACCATGACCCAGAAACAAGCCACGCAGATCATACCATTGTGTACCTTGCAGATAACCACATGGCGTAGGCTATTCATTTTCCCTGAATGGACTTATGAGGAATAAGTTGTAACAAAAAGAAGTATACGTCTGAGATCTGCATTCTAGGGCCCATGCCTCAGAACTGAATTTAGGTGGACAGATTGTGCCATTTCAATCCCCTTGTAAAAACACTCAAAAATGAGTACTCAAACACCGTAAACGGGTGTCGTGTGAAAAAGTAGTGATTCACCATAAATTGTGCGAACTAGGACCTGTGGGTCCCGCACCTTGTCTCTAACATGAACTCTTCAAAAATAATCTCAAAATGTCCGCACGAGGACTAGGGTCACACTGCCACTGACATCGCATCAATCGGATATCCCAAGCATGAGTAAGGTCCGACGCAAGAATATTTAACTAATTAAATAAATAATTAATTATTCGCATTAAGTGTTTTGTGGATCTGAGCAACGAAACCAAACCCAAAGGGTTCCAAAACAACATTGAAAGGACCGTCTCAGCCCCAGGACCACATCGCCTATGACGGCCTGTCAAACGGACATCCGCCTCGTGAGTTCATCCATTGTAAACATTAATACTAATTTAATATTATTAAATTAAAGTGTTATGGGACACCTGTCATCAGGTGCATAACTAAAAAACCCTGAAACACACTTCAAAACGTCTGTCTCGCTGACATGGACCTACATCCACAAACGATGCGTCAACAGGACGCGCCGTTTAGAGATTTTGGCCCCCCTAATGCAAGGGGGCCCAACCAGGCCGGTTCACCCCGTCCGGCCCGGTTCGAACTGCCGACCCGTGGCCGAGCTGCGGGTCTGGCCTGACTCACCATGGCCCGTTGGTCATGGCCCTCTCTATCGACACCGGACCCCTCGAGTCTGGTTCTACCCAGTAGACCACCCAAAGGCTGGTCTCCGCGTCGCGCCAACAGGACCCACCAAACACGGGTCCTGATCTCCTCTGCACCCCCGAGGACGCTGCCTCATGTTCCCCCTCCGACTGCGACAACCCAAAGGCATCACTCGCATCGTGCTCCTCCACCAGCTTCCTCTTCGACCACGATAGACCCAAGGCTTGTAACACCATTAACTTCCACGGTACGCTTCTCTATGATTAATACAATAGCGTGTGTTGTACACTACTTCATGTTCCAACACACACCACAACCAATCAAACTAGAAGTTATGAATTGTAATTCCCACTTTTTAAAATTCATAAATTTTATCTTCAAAATGTACTTCAATTTTGGATTCGGATTATCGAAATTAGCCTAAGGTGAATTTTTGTAAATTTTTTGAAAACGTTCATTTTTTTATGAATATTGAAAAAACACAGATTTATAGTTTAAAACAGAATTTTTATTTAAAGAATTATATATTTTATTTAAATTTATTTCAGGTCAAAATATATACATAATTAATATATATTTACAATTTAATTCATTGGTGTCAGTTTATAATAATTTTAGATATATAAAAATTTTATTGAACTTTTCACCGTCTTTTAACCATCTCCTAGGAGAATTTTCAAATTCACATAAAACATAATTTTACCTCTTATGTGAGTGGAATTTAAAAAATCCAAGAATCATGGTTAATATAAAATAGTAAAACGTGGTTTAATAAGATAAAAATAATTTTTGGTGAATAGTTAATTTTTACTTTTATTTACCACGGTTAAAAGTAATTATGGTAATTAAGAGGAAAAATGATATTATTATTACCCTAACACATGTCCTAATTCTATTTGCTAAATATAATTCGACGAAAAACAACCTTAGGAATAAAATTTTAACCTCTTGGGTCCACTTGGATTTGATTAGGAAATTTGTTATTATTTAATTCAAAGAAGAGTTAAAAGAGATAAAATCAAGATTTAAGAACTAAATTTTTTTTAATATATTTTTATACATAAGATAAATTAGATTATAAAAATTTGTTAAAAATATAAACATATTTCCTACATAAAGGTATTTTATTTATAAATTTTCAAACATTAAATATTTTAATTTATTTATGACACAATGGTGATGGAGTAATTTCCTAATTAATGATATATTAAAATAATTGATATTATAAATATACAAATAAATGTAATTTGAGACTTTTTATGAATTAAACTAATTTTATAGGTTAATATGACATATTAGGGTTGATTAGATGAATTTGTTTTGATGAAATAATGTTGTTATTAATTTCGCAAAAACAAAATATCAAATAGTGTGAAAATTGACAAAAAATAGTTTTTTAAAAAAATATTTTATTATTAATTAATATTCAATTCCTAAAAATATAAGGTTTGGCCAAAAGACTTATATAATGATAGGTTTATCCTTAATGAACCACTTTTGGTTCTCGTATAAGTATATAGTATGTTTATTAAACATATAATATAAAAATACAAAGAGACATTGTAAATGTCAAAATATTAAACTAAGAGTTAAATCTAAAAGATAAAGTTAATATGGTGACCCAATCCTATATAAAACCTATTGGTTGAATGTTTTTAGTCCAATTACCACCATATACTTTAGCTGATCCCTTCTAGAGCCCTTATAAACCGATAATTATTTTATTATAAAATAATATTTCTAGCTTTTTCTAAGCTGCCCCAAACCCCTCTTATAAAAGGTCACTCACCCTTCTCTCTAATTCACACCATAAAAGACATTTGGATCGGCCAAAATCTTCCCTAATACCCTCTCAAATTCCCTCACTTAATCCTAGAGGCCTTATTTTAGATATAAATCCTACTTAAGGAGCCCTTTTGATCAAATCATATGGAAGAACCTGAAGAAGAGGTAATAATTTCACCACCCTCTTTCAAGTTCTTATCTTCGTCAAATTCTTCATTATTTATCATTTCCATTATAAAATAATAGCTCCCGTATCTTCTATATACAGTGATGTTATTATAAATATGATACATCGATATTCATTATTCTATCCATCCATTGAATAACATGTCACCATACATGCGTACGTACGGATTACCGTATCCACGTCGTGGTGTAATTGTTATTCAATACGTTATTATTTGGATGGTAATAATAATGATGTGTTATTACTATAAATAATAAATATAACATGATAATAATTCTGTATATATGATATTCCATCCAATTATATATTATTTTAATATCAAAAAAATGATATTGTCGCTCGTGCGTACGTACGGATTACCGTCTTCCCGAACGCGATGAGATTCATTCCCCATTGTATCCATTCAAGACTAATTTTCATTAGATTATTAAAAATATTTTTTAAAGACTTGATATCATTCTGGATACGAATAAGATACATCCCATCCATAACAAATATGACTCACATAATAAGAAATATAATGGGAAATGAATCTATTAACACTCGAAACAACGGTAATACAAAGATATTATTAACAAAGCAATGTTAACAGACCATATATGATATCATATTAATGTATATGATTCTTATATAATTTAATAACAAATATTTCATGTTTATACAAGAGGTTAACCTACCCTCGACCATGGAAAAGTACATGTTAAGGGTCAATTTCACAATTTCTTTATTATCTGAGGTTGTTTTTACATAAGTATCTACTGGGACCTCTTTATCATCCACATCCATGTTTCTTAAAACTATACATTAAAACATTCTTACAATTTTATAGAATATGGGTTATAATTATTTATACCTTTGTTTTACTTTTTATATGTTGTTTATAAACAAATAATTTTGGCGTTTTCCAAACAAGGTCCTTTTTAACCTTTTCGAAAGAATTAAAGTATGAATGTCTTTTTAACTTATACGACAGGAGTAGCTATTTTCCACCATTATAAAATCATTATAGCTTATCTTACAAGCATATAAGAATATTTTCAAAGGAAATGTTTTCTTTTATAATTATGTGACTTTTAATTGATTTAAAAAAAAGATATATTTCTCTCAAATAGTTTTGATTTCATCTATGTCAACATCCATTGATGGATTTTAAGCTTATTTGAAGTTGATTTATTATGATACAAAGCTTCTATATAGTATTTAAGATTTTGTGATATGTTTGACTATTGATGTGTTATTTTTATACCATTCATGGTTTAAGGAGAAAATATTGACATTCAATATGCTAGTTTTAACGAGATTGTTTATGTTATTTTTAAACCAGTTCATATGGGGAATGCATTTGACTTAGTAAGTGACTGGTGGAGACCTCTATAGCTCTTCAATTCATTGGTAGGTCTCATGAGACAAAGTAATGTCTTGGAACAAGGACTTGAAAAATATTATTTTTAGTCTTTTCACAAGGCCTTGACTATGTTTTTATGATAGTCTGGCATTATGCATTCCATCATTATGAAAGTTTTTACTGATATTGCTTGTGATTATTCCACTTGTAGAATATCCATTTGAATAAGTCAATGTAATTCTTTCATTTCATTTTTACTATATTATTCTAAATTTAATGTTTAATAAGATTTTGTTTTAGTTATACTTTGCCTTAAATGTTTATGCTTATTTATGAATGTTTTTGCTATATTGTTATCCTTACTGAGCATCTGAGCACACCCCTTTCTATGTTTTATTTTATCCAGGATGTGAAGAAGTATTTTATTATTGACCTAAAGGGATAGTTTGAGGGGATATGAGTGTGGAATATGGATACTACATTGTTGTAGTTTTTAACTTTATGATGTAATATAAGACTTATGAATGTATCTAGTGTTTCCAAGGCTACTAAACTAATATGTATTTATAGACTTAATCTTTTGTGATCATGCCATTGTCATGTAATAATAAACCGACTCTAGGTAACTGGGGTTGGGGCATTACAATTGGAATCATAGAAAGTTTAGTACAAACCATGGAAGTTAGATTTAGATAAAATCTAATTATAGCACATAGATCTAAGATGGAATTTGAGGATTAGTATAGAAGAACATACTAGAATTTTGGTATTATAGAGATTTTGTGAGTTTTTCTTGAAAAACAACCCTGTTTGGATATGAACTGGTAGAGGCAGCTCTGGCATAGATCTACCTAGTGGTAAAACCCAAAAACACCGCTTTGTGCTATACTCGAATGGGAACTGGTGCACGACCATGGTCCTTGCTACACTCTTGGTTACGACACTCCCGGGGGATATGCTTAGGATAGTTCTCATTTTCTTTACAAACCATTACAAAGTGTATATGAATATATACTTCTTCAAAGGAAACATTTTTATGATTGTGGATTATATCTATAAACTATTCAATTTATGTTAACTGTTTTAGAAGTTTGGATCTATGTATTGTGATTCATATACTAATATAGTGTATGCCATTGTTTAGAAATGGATCCTAGTGGAAGGAATGGAAACTGTATCAATGCACACACTCCATGAAGGGATTTCCCTCCTAATCAATATAATTATTGTGGAGATGGTGATACAACTGGTGTTGATCAGCTGATCACCATACTCAGACAACTCACTCATGTTATAAATAATAACCTTACCTATATGAAGCACCCTGATCTATAGCGTGGAGGACCAATGTTAGATTTATTAATGAGGAAAAAACCACCAACATTCAGTGGGGGTATAAATCCACTTGTTGTTGAGAAATGGATAAATTCCTTAGAGAAAATATTCCATGCCTTGGGGAGTAGAAAAAGAGAAAAAGTTGTCATGGAAGTTTACCGCCTCACTCAAGATGTTGATCAATGGTGGTCATTTATTCAAAACACGATGGAAGATGATGAAGTATCAAATATGGAATGGAGGAAGTTTAAAGATATTTTCATAGAAAAATACATTCCTCATGACCATCAAGTGGATATGGAAAGTCAATTTTTAAGTCTGAGGCAAAATGAGGATAAGAATGTTGCAAAGTATGAGTCTAACTTTACAAGTTTAGCAAGGCATGTTGTAGATTATATACATAACCCAATAAGTAATATTGATCGTTTCTTTGATGGGTTAAAACCATTTATCCATCATTAATTAGTCTCACAATCCTTCTAGATGTACGAAGATATTTCCTTATGTGCTATCAGGATAGAAAAGGAATTCTCTTAGTCTTGCGTCTTTAAAGCAAAGAAAGAAAAGAAGAGATCAGAAGATCACTTGGGAAATGGAAATAAGGGGAAGAAGGAAAAAGATGAATATCTATCATGCAGTAAATGTAGGATGAAATACCCCAGTACTTTCTTTAAGGGAATGAGAGTCTGTTATAAGTGTGGGGGAAAAGGCCACCAAGCTTGTGATTGCAAGGGGAAGAACGAAGCTACCGATGTTCAATGCTATAATTGCAGGGAGATGAGATATTATGCAAATGAATGTCCTATGTGTCAGGGAAAAATATATTATAAAAGGCCACGGGATCAAGGCCAAGATTATATGATCACTACTGCTGAGGTTGAATCTCCCAAAGACGTGGTGGAAGGCAATTTAATTGGTTCCTCAAGTTTAGACAATGATTTATTTGATTCGGGATCATCACATCGTTTCATATCATCCCAGTTTTCTTATACAATTAGATATTTACAATTTGATTTAATAAGGGATTTGTCATTAAAAACTATTAAGGGAAGTATCATTGCTACAATATTCTGTGAATCAGTTCCCATTAAGGCATAAAAATGTTCTTTATCTGCTGATCTCATCGTCATACCCATGATAGAATTTGATATAATCCTCAATATGGATTGTCTTTCAGACCATGAGGCAAAAATTTATTGTAAGAAGAAGGAGGTTAAATTTTTTTATGACGATGATAAAGAACACTTTATCTTTAGAGCATAATCATCACCACCCAATTCTTATCTAGATCCACCCCCAGTAGCTCAACTAAATTCAATTATTGCGGAGGAAGAGAATGAAATGATTGTGGGTGAAGAAAGGAATGTTCAAATAGTGTATGTACCTATTGTGATAGAATATATTGATGTGTTTCAAGAAGATTTACCTGGACATCCTTTAGAATTAGAAATTGTGTTTTCCATTAATTTAATTCCTGGTTCAAGGCCCAAATTGAAAACCCCTTATAGAATGGATACTATGGAATTAGTGGAACTAAATAAACAAATAAATGAATTGAGTAATAAGGTATTTATTCTCCCTAGTGTTTCTCTATGGGGAGCCCATGTACTTTTTCTTATGAAGAACGATGGATCTATGAGGTTGTGCATTGACTATGGGGAGATCAATGCTATATAAATAATGAACATGTATACCCTACCTCGCATTTATGATTTATTTGACCAACTACATGGATCTCCATACTTTTCCAAGATTGGCCTTCGATCTGGATACCATCAGTTGTGTGTGAAGATGGAAGATGTTTTGAAGACAACATTTCGAACTAGGTATGAGCATTATGAGTTTACAGTAATTCCTTTTTGATTGACTAATGCACCCTTTGTATTCATGGATCTAATTAACAGAGTTCTCAAGGAATATATTGATGACATTGTATTAGTATTTATTGATTATAGCTTGGTATGCTCGAAAAGCTACGAAGATCATGAAAATCACTTGCGCATTATCCTGAAGACTATTAGAAGACATGAATTATATGGGATGTTTAGCAAGTGTGAATTCTGGATTCAAGATATTTCTTTTCTTGGCCATATTTTCTCTAAGCATGGAATATCAGTTGATCCTTTTAAGACAAGACCAATCCAAGAATGGCCAGAACCAACACGTATAAATGAGATACACAGTTTTATTGGTATAACAGGATATTATCGACGTTTCATCCAAAATTTTTCCGGATTGGCTAACACATTAAAAAAGCTCACACGTAAAAGGGTTAAATTTGATTAGTAAAAAGAGTGTGAAGAATTTTTAGAAGAACTGAAGGGAATATTAGTTAATGCTCCTATCTTGACTCTACCATCAGGGAATGATGGGTTTGTTATTTATAGTGATACTTCAAATAAAGGACTTGGTTGTGTACTTATGTAGAATGATAGGGTTATTGCCTATGCATCACGACAGCTAAAAATTCATGAGAAAAACAATCCTACTCATGATCTTGAGTTAGCTATTGTAATCATTTCTTTGAAGATATGGAGATATTATCCTTATGGTGGAAAATGTGAGATATATAACAATCACAAGAGTTTTAATTATATTTTCTCACAAAACGAAGTCAACTTGAGGTAATGGTGATGGCTTGAACTACTCAAGTATTATGATGGCACGATACACTACCACCCAGGGAAGGAAAATAAGGTGGAATATTCTTTGAGTAGAAAGGATCATGGAGTTTTGAACAAGATGAGAGTTAAAAGGGATTTTATTTTCATGGATCTAGTAAAGATGGATATGAGAATAACCATGGAAGTTGAAACATAAATTCTTTTTCAATTGGTTTCCAAACCATCTTTACTAGAAAGAATAAAAAGTTCTCAGGCTGATGATAATGAGTTTCAGAAGAGGATTAAAGCTTTGAATGATGGGAGATTGAGTGACTTCGTATATGAAGATGAAATTTTGAAATTGGTGAGGAGACTTTGTTTTCCCAATATAATTGATCTAAAAAGGTAATTGTTGTATGATGCTCATAGTTTCAATTTTTCTATACACCCTAGGTGCACGAAAATTTATAGAGATTTGACGGAACATTTCTGGTCAGACAATATGAAGAGGGAGATTTCTGATTTTGTGTCAAGATGTATGGTTTGTCAGCAAGTGAAAGCGGGAAGGCAACAGCCTAGAGGAGTCATGAAACCTCTTCTCTTACCTGAGTGGAAATGGGATAATATTACGATGGACATTTTCAGGGGACTACCAAATACTTCTATAAGGAACGATGCAATATGGGTCATTATTGATCATCTTACCAAGTCAGCACATTTTCTTTCTTTAAGAGAAGATCTACCACTTGAACGTCTAGGAAGACTATATATTAATGATGTTGTGAGACTTCATGGAGTACCCCTATCGATTGATTCTGATCATGATCCAGGTATTACTTCAAGATTCTGGAAAATTATTCAGAAATCCATGGATACTGAACTTTGTTTGAGCACTGCCTACCACCCTCAAACAGATGGAAAATCAGAATGAACTATTCAAACCTTAGAAGGAATGTTAAGATCTTGCTCACTTGACTTTCAGGGTATGTGGGATCAATATTTACCTTTGATATAATTTTCTTATAACAATAGCTTCCATTCAAGTATTCATATGGATCCATATTAAGCATAATATTGAAAGAGATGTCACACACCAACTTTTTGGGATGATGTTGGTTAAAGAAGACATGTAGGCCTAGAACTTGTTTAGCAAATGACGGAAAAGGTGAAGGTAATCCAAACCCACCTCAAAGCAGCTCAAAGTAGGCAGAAGAGCTATGCTGATAACCGAAGGAAGGATTTGGAATTTAAGGAAGGACATCGTGTTTTCTTGAAGGTATCTCCATGGAAGGGAGTTATACATTTGAGTAAGAAAGGTAAATTGAGTCCCAGGTACATAGGACCTTTCGAAATTCTATAACGATTTGGGGTTGTAGCTTATCATTTGGCAATGCCTCCAAATCTCTCCAAAGATCACGATGTGATCCACGTATCACTGTTGAAAAAATACATGCCTGACCCAATGCATGAACTCACTGATGAGAAATTAGAACTGGAACTGGATCTGTCTTATTGCAATGTGCCTGTCAAGATTCTTGATATAAGAGAACAAGTTCTGAGAAATAGAACAACTCGTCTGGTAAAAGTTCTATGGAGAAACCATAAGATGGAAGAGGCAACGTGGGAACCCGAGGAACATATTATGAAGAACCACCAGAGTATTTTTATGCAGTAATATTCTGGAAATTTCGGGGATGAAATTATTTGAAGGAGTGGATAATGTAACACCCCAAGCTTCCAGGGTATGCTTCAAATTGATTAATACAATAGCGTGTGTTGTATGCAACTTCGAGTTCTAACACAGACCACAACCAATCAAACTAGATCTAATGAATTGTAATACCAAATTTTTGAAATTTTATCTTTTAAAATGGACTTAATTTTTGGATTCAGAATATCGAAATTTTCCTTGGGTAAATTTTTGGTATTTTCTGGAAAACGTTCAATTTTTGATGAATAGTGAAAACACTGAGTTATATTTTAAAATCGAATTTTTATTTAAATAATTATTTATTTTATTTAAATTTAGTTTAGGTCAAAATAGATACATAAGACCTATTTATTTTCAATGCAATTCATCGGAGTCATGTTATAATAATTTTAGATATATTAAAATTTTATTGAACTTCCATTTTTTACCCACCTCCTAGGAGAATTCAGAAATTCACATAATACATACTTTTACTGCTTCTGTGAGTGGAATTTAGAAAATATGAGTGACACTATTAATGTCATTGAGTAAAATTTGGTTCAATAAGATAAAAATAAATTATAGTGAATGGGGATTTTTTACTTTTATTTACCACGATTAAAAGTACATAGGGTAATTAAGGGTAGAAATGATATTCTTATTACCCTAAAACTTATCCAAATTCTATTGGATAAGTATAATTCGACTAGAAAACCCATAGGAATACCATATGAACCTATTTGGTCCACTTGGATTAGATTAGGACATTTATTATTATTTAATTCAAAGAAGAGTTAAAAGAGTTTAAATTAATGTTTAATAACTAATTTTTTTTTAAATTAGGGTTATACATAATATAAATTCAATTTTAAATATTAATTAGAAAGATAATAAGATTTCCTACATAATGTTATTTTATTTATAATTTTTAGACATTAAATATTTTAATTTATAAATGACAAAATGGTGATGTAATAATTACCTAATTAATGAAATATTAAAATAATTGATAATATAAATATCCAAATATATGTAATTTGAGACTTTTTATGAATTAAACTAATTTTCTAGGTTAATGTGACATATTAGGGTTGGTTAGATGAGTTTTCTTTGAATTAATAATGCTTTTATGAATTTATCAAAAACAAAATACCAAATTGTATCTTAATTGACATAAAAGAGTTTTTAAAAAAAATATTATATTATTAATTGATATTCTACTCCAAAAAATCTATGTTTTGGCCAAAGGACTTATTTAATGATATTTTCATCATTAATTAACCACTTGTGTTTCTCTTGAAAGTATATAATATTTTTATTAAACATGTAATATAAAAATACAAAGAGACATGGTTAATGTCAAACTATTTAACTAAGAGTTAAATCTAAAAGATAAAGTTAATATAGTGACCAAAACCTATCTAAAACCTATTGGTTGAATGTTTTTCGACCCTTCACCACCTTAGACTTTAAATAATCCTTTTTGGAGCCATTATAAACCGAAAATTATTTTATTATAAAATAATATTTCTAGCTTTTCTTAAGGTAACCCTCACCCCTCTTATAAAAGGGAAGTCCCCCTTCTCTCTATTTCACACCTTTAAAGCTACTTGGCTCAGAAAACCTCTTCCCAAATACCCTCTAAACTTCCCTCATTTCATCCTAGAGGCCTTCTGTTAGACAAAATGCCATCTTAAGGAGCCCTTTTGATCAAATCAAAAGGAAGAACCCGAAGAAGAGGTAATAATTTCACCACCCTCTTTCAAGTTCTTTTCTTCTTCCACTTCTTATTTCTTTGTTATTTCTATTATAAAATATAAAATCTAGTATCTTATATATACTATGATGTTATTATAATTATGGTACAACCATATTTATTATTCTATCCATCCTTTGAATAACATGTCACCATCCGTACATACGTACGGATTACTGTCTCCACGTCATGGTATAATTGTTATTCAATACATTATTATTTGGATGGGTATAATAATGATGTGTAATTAATGTAAATAATAAATATAACATGATAATGATTATATATATATGATATAACATCCCATTATATATTATTTTAATATGAAAATAATGATATTGTCACTCAGGAGTACGTACAGATTACCGTCTCCACGAACGCGATGAGATTCATTCCCCATCATATCCATTGAAGACTAATTTTCATTAGATGATTAGAAATATTTTTTAATGACTTGATATCATTCTGGATACGAATATGATACATCCCATCCATAAAAAATATGTCTCACATAACAAATAATATAAAGGAAAATGAATCCATTAACACTCGAAACACTAATAAGACCAAAATATTATTAACAAAGCAAAGTTAAAAGACCATATATGATATCATATTAAAGTATATGATAATTTTTTAATTTAATAACAATTATTTAACCATTATACATGAGGTTAAACTACCCTCGACCAAGGAAAAGTATAAGGTAAGGGTTGATTTCAAAATCTCTCTATTATCCGAGGTTTTTTTACACTAGTATCTACTAGACCTATTTATCATCCACATACATGTTTCTTAAAAAATGTATTTTAAAACATTATTACTATTTTATTGAATGTGGGTTAATGTCATGTATACCCTTGTTTGAATTTTTATATGATTTTTATAATCGAATTTTTCTGTCATTTTCCAAACAAGGTCCTTTTAACCTTTTCCACAGAATTAAGGTAAGAATGACTTTTTAACTTATACAGAGGGTGCATCTATTTTCCGCCATTATAAAATTATCAAAGATTCCCATAAAAGCTTATATGAATATTTTAAAATTAAAATTTTTCATTTATAATTTTGTGACTTTTAAATGATTTAAAAAAAGATATATTTCTCTCAAATATTTTTGATTTCATCTATGTCAACATCCTATGATGGATTTTAATCTTATTTGATGTTTATTTATTATGATACAAATCTTCTAAATAGTATTGAATATTTTTTGATATGTTTGACTGTGGATGTGTTATTTTTATACCATTCATGGTTTATGGAGAATGTATTGACTTTTTTTATGCTAGTTTTAATATGAATGTTTATGTTATGTTTAAACCTGTTCATATGAGGAATGCATTGGACTTTGTAAATGATGGGCGGAGCCTGCTATAGCTCCTCGATGCATCGGTAGGTATAATGAGACAAACTAGTGTCTTGGCACAAGGCCTTGAAAAAATCTTATTTTTAGTTTTGGAACAAGGACTTGAGTATGTGATTATGATATTCTGGCATTATGCATTCCATCATTTTGAAAGAGGTTGTTGATATTGAATGTTATTATTAGACTAGTAGAATATCCATGTGAATACGTCAATGGCATTATTTCATTTAATTTTTTCCATATTATGCTGAAGTTCAAGATTTAAAGGATTTTTTAGTTATACATTGCCTTAAATGGTTATGCTTATTTATGAAAGTTTCATCTGTATTGTTATCCTTACTGAGCATCTGATCTCACCCCTTTCTATGTTTTATTTTTCCCAAGATGTGAAGAAATATTTTATGACTGACATGTAGGGATAGTCCGAGTGGATATGTGTGTGGGATATGGAGACTATTTTGTTGTAGTTTTTCAATTTATGATGTAATGTAAGACTTTTGAATGTATCTAGTGTTTCCAAAGCTACTAAACTAATTTGTCTTTCGAGACGTGATCTTTTGTGATCATGCCAATGTCATGTAATAAGGCACTGCCTCTGGGTAACTAGGGTCAGGGCGTTATAGGGTCAACGCCTCCTACAACGCACCGCTGTGCCTCGCCATGGCTCGCACCTCCCGACGCCGCTTGCCCCACCGTCCGCAACGGCGACACCCGATGCCGGAACATCCGAAGCCCCGACCGCCGCACACCTCGGATCCTCCTGGAGCTTCCCCACCCACATCTCGTCCGCACCACCCACACCGGACACTTCCGCACCAAACTGGCCGCTCCGACCACACCCACTGCCGGAGGTGCTAGCTGCCAGCGCACGCCGCCCCAAACAACCGTCGGCCACCGCCTGTGGTTCTATTCCGGTGGTCCCTTCTGTGGACCACCGCGATTCCGCTGCACACCCGAATGTTATTCTGAGCCCACACTTGTGATCCCTGCTACGAGGCAATAGAAGCGCATGAATCTGATTGGAATTCGTCGATGATTTGATGCATTTAATTGTAAGTGCCCAAGAACCCGAATAACGGTTTAAGAACATGATGAACAAAACTTGAATTTTCAGCATGGGCTGATAGCCGTGTTCGTGCGGCCATCAAAGATGTAACCAAAACTAAAAAACAAGGTCAATGATGGATTTTTAAATTAAAAAATGAATCATAACTCAAGAATAGATGAAATCCTACCTCGATCTGCCTGTTTATAGTTATCGACGCGTCCACGACGCCCCCGCTTCCGTCCGCCAATGTTCTGGAGGAGATTGCTCCTTGATCTGATGAAGAACGGTGAAGAACACCATATAATAGGAGAGAGAGATAGAGGTAAAGGAGATAGAAGGGATAACCATAACTCCAACTCCTATTATTCTATTTATAGTAGAATCCACTTAGCGTGGAATATGAAACTGTCGTGCGCTCTCACTTTATATCGCGCCTTGGAAAAACACCCCCTTTCGAACCCAACGAATGTCTCAAATTTCCATTCTGAGACTTTGCTCGAAAGTTATTTTACAATAACTCTAGTGATAAAAATCACTAAGTCATTTTTGAAATGACGATTTTCCCTCTGGGTGACATTTCTCATAGCAGGCCTGCGCCTGCCACTTTTACACCCCACCTATGGTGAACAGCAAGCTCCGGATGAAACTGTTCCCTCATATTTATGATCTGCGCTAGAGTTTAGGAGGAAACACAACCCCGCCATGTGCATAGTATATAAACACTTAAATTTTTTATAAAATTTATTTCGGGCACACCGGTGCTCGGAATCACACACTATCTTCACGCCTAGCTCTGGAATTATATGTAAAAATATTCCAAAGTCTTACAGGGAAAAAACCGAATCTCTACAAATAGAGTTTGAGAAAATTTTTAGATAGGAGTTAATACATTATAAGTTGAGGTCTATGTGCATCTAGTAGCTTATGTTGCTCCGATGAGATATCATGTCAGTATTTGAGTATTCATCAAGGCATACCAAATTCTCTAGGTACTCAATGAATTTGGTATATAACAATTACTTCAAGGATCGGACCTTCGAGTGAGTGTTGTATAGATACATCTGATCCAGTGTTATCCCTTTGTGCATTCCAACTTATGTAGGGGTTCTTTAGAAATCTTTTGAGGTCAAAAGTTTCTTGGCTAAGCAGATACAACTAATGAATTTCAGCAATGGGCCAAAAAGAGTAGAAACCTCTATCGAGGGAAGGAAAAATCATCCTTAGAGACATGGAAGTAAGATACATCATAGGAGAAGGACCCAAGATAGGGGACCTAATGTTCAGGGATCACAGGGTGGGTCCATTCATCCTAGAGAGAGGTAGTGATACTCATGTGACAGTAGGGGACATCTCACCCAAGATTGTCTGACCCATTGTACAACTAATACAAAGACTTTGGATAGACCACATAGGCAGAGACAGTGATATGAGAGGGACGATCTGTAGTTTGGTGGGAAAGTTAGATGAGATGGGAGATTGGAATGAGGTGGTAAATGTTTTTAGATGTTACCAACACCACCCCTACATGGTCAGCTTCCAGATCAAAGAGCTGGGGGATAAGGTTGGGGATATTTGCAAGTTGTTGAGGCTTATAACCCAGGGACTCTATAAATTATTCAACGTACGATAAATGTCTTTTCTACATTAGTGGAAGTACAAATATACATAGGCTATAGTCATTACATTATTACCACATATCGTATATAAGTCATAGATATTCTTGTTGAACTGTTGACTCAACCCTTATGCTTGGAGACTCCTATTGTAGAAGACTCAAAGATCATGATCTTGCATCAATAGTGTGAACTTGCTCTTGGAGGTGAGATTTTTGTCAGAATATTAGGGTATCAACATCATGTCCTTAAGATGTCATTCTTGATATTGATCAGTTATCTATAGGTCATGCATTGATTGACTATTTTAGGAGATGGGTAAGGTGTATCTGTATTGACAGAATCATATTTTCTATTTTCAGAGAAAAGGAATCTCAGGAATCATAGGATGGACTCATGCATATGTGGGTGTAGCTAATTACTCATCAGTTGGATATCGTAACCCTTGGTGTAATAGATGTTATGAGTTCCTGGTTTCCAACAGTGGTGGAAAAGTATGACGATTCCTTTCTCAAAGATGTTCCAGGCTAACCTACCCATTGAAAAATAGCCTTCGACATTGATATACTCCCTTGGAAAATAATTATATCTCCACCAACATATCATATGGTTCTCATAGATATTTAGGAGCTGAGGGTGCAGTTGGAGGACTGTCAGAGGAAGGGCATCATGAGACCCAGCGTTTCACCATGGGAAACCATTTTTTTGTTTTCCCAGAAAAAAGATGGGAGCTTGAGGTTATGTGTGGACTACTGACACCTGAACCTTATTAGCATGAGGAAAAAGTATCCACTATCGAGTATCAATGAAAACATTGATCAATTGAGAGTGGCACAATGGTTCTCTAGGGTTGATCTCATATCAAGCTATCACAAACTGTGAAAAATAGAAGTGGATACAATGAAGAAAACATTATGATATCACTATAGTCACTATGAGTACTTGGGGATTCACTTTGGCGTAACGTATTCCATAGTAGTGTTCATAGGACTCATGAAACAAATATTGTATCCTATCTTAGACCATTTTTGGTAGTCTTCTTCGATGATATCCTTCTGTACATAGAATTCAAAGAGGGGACCACAAGAAACTTAAGGATAGTTTTGGTTGTACTCTGATTGAACCAGCATTAGAAAAATAACTCAATGTGTAAGTTATTGATTGATTTGGTCTACTTTTTGGGAAATGTTATATCAGCAGATGAAGTGGTAGTGGACCAGGACAATGTAGAGGCTGTGTTAGAATGGGAGCCACCAAATAACAGGACAGACGTGCTGAGCTTCCTTGGGTTGGAAGACTATTTTCGAATATTAATACATAATTTCTCCCAGATTATGACTTCAAAATTATCTATACTCATGGTAAACAAAATGTGGTATCAAATGATCTGATCAAGGGATGAAGTTCACAGTTTCTGAATGAGGAGTTAGATTAGTTATCCTCGTTGTAGTTATCCTTTGTGGATGTAGATTGATAACCATACCTCCAGTCAATTGTTTTCATGCATCCACTATTATAGTGAGTGAGAGTGGAAAAAATTTTGGATACCTTCTATGAGACCCTACATGATTAGATATCTAGAAGGCATCGTCATTGTGGGTTTTTAAAGGTGGAGAGCATATCTTTTTCAGAGTGTGCACGATGGTACCCGTGACATTACATGAAGATGTTCTTAGAGAGTTTTTACATGCCTCATTTAGAGGTACATATAAGTGTGTGAAAGATGTATGAGGAACTTCAATGTCATTTTTGAGGGCTAGGGATAAATAAAGGAGTTGCAAAGTTTGTCTCTTGATGACTTATTAGTCAACAAGTGAAGGCTGATCACTGTGTTCCAGCGTGTTTGAATCAACCCATTGAGGTGCTAGAATGGAAGGGGGATGAGATATTTATAGGCTTTGTGATATACATTCCATGTACATACAGGGGACATGATTCCATATGGATGATCATTGAATAACTCACCATGTCGAACCAGTTCCCAGAAATTTCATAATAGAGTTCAGTAGATAGATTAAGACGCCTCTAAATTCTGGAGATAGTTCAAATCCATGGAGTTCCGTAGATGATTTTTTCTGATCATGATTCCCTCTTTATATCCCAACTATAAAAGGGATTATAGGATGTGTCTGGGTCCCAGTTATGATTGAGCACAACGTTACACCAACAAACTGATGGCCAGACTAAGTGGTCCATTCATGTTCTGGATGACATGTTGCGAGCTTTCATGTTATACATTGGCTGTATTTGGGAGGATCACCTACCACTGGTGAATTTTTCATAAAACAACAGCTACCATTCCTCCATCGGTATGATAACATTAGAGGATTTGTACGAGTGACCCTGTAGGTTACCACTTTGTTGGAATGACCCCAGAGAGTCAAAACTCATAGGCCCAGAGTTGGTTCATGCTATAATAGGGAAGGTGAAGATTATCTAGGAGCAGATGAAGACTACACAAGGCCATCAAAAATCTTATAAAGAGAGAAGATTATTTCCTTTGGAGTTCTAGGAAGGAGACCATATCATCCAATGTATTTCACCTTGATGTGGATTACAAAGATTTGGTCAAGGCGAAAAGGTATATATGAGGTTAATAGGCCCCTTCCAGATACTGCATATAGTTTTCAAGGTGGTGTAACACATAGTTCTACTCCCATAGTCAGACTGGGAACATGATGTCTTCCACATGTCACAGTTGAGAAGGTACATGCATGACCCATCACACGTTATCGACATAAGCAAGATGTACATCGATGATGGAGAAACTTCTTCTAAGTCCCAATAGAGATCAAGGATCAAAAGGAGATGATATTTAACGAGTGATCAATTACATTGGTGCATGTCTAGTGGCAGCACAAGAATCTCTAGGAAACAACATGGGTGAGGGAGGCTAAAATTAGGGCTCAAAACCCACAAATTTGTGAGTAACCTTTATTTGGGATTTTTGGGGATGTAAAGCCCCAATTTGAGGAGAATGAAGTGTCCAAGATTTAGATGTATTATTTTAAAAATTTATATTGATTATTTTGAAGAACAATCACTAAGAAGGATTGTAATTCTAAGGCGCAGTGTTCTCAGAATAAATGTTTGAAATATATTAAATATATTAAATAGAACATAGGGATGGTTTTTGGAAAAAAAGTGTCATATCTTCTTAATGGATTCCTATATCATAAATATAAGGGAATCGTTGGGTTCAGAATGATATTTTTTTCCTAGGCACAACCTAACATTGGTAAGTGCATGACATTTTTGGAAAAGTTGTCACAAGCGAAAAGATAAATAAAATAATTGGAATAAATTATTTTATTACATTTGTTTTGACGATGTGACATAATTTTTATTTAAATGTATCATTAAATCATAATTCCAGGGTCCACCATATGACCCTATAACTTCTGTAGAATCATTAGAGGGAACGTTGGAAAATACTTTCCAACTAACAATGACGGATCATGTATTGATCAATCAGAACAACGTTAGATTTGATGGATATCATCAACGAATGAGATATAACAATAATTCTTCATCAATAATAGAACTAAATTGAGGTAGTCTATGTGATTTAATTTTTTTTCTTGAATTGCATGATGTACATGGACCACCAACCAAATGATTGATCTATGGTTTGGTCATATTGCAGGATGTGTTATTTTTTCAAGGAATTTTGAGAGATTTTCATTGGGGTTAAATTGTTGAATGATTCAATTGACATTGTAATGAAAATGAACCATGATCGACATGAAAATTAATCGAGGATCATTATTTTTTATTTTTATTGTGCTTTTCTCCGCCAATTCATTGTTCTTCATTATGTTCTTCATTCTTCCTCTTGGTTTGACACCCTTTTGAACAATCGATCATTTCATATTATATTCTTAGTGAAACGGTCGGAAATCATAGATCCAGCTTTAGTACGACTCGACGGAGGTGTGATGGTGGTTACGGAAATAGACCAAACAATGGTTAGTGACAATTTCAGGTTCATTGGAGTGCAATGGAGAACAACGGTGATATTTTTTTTTTCAAACAGACAGAAGGCATGCATCTCATCGATTCTGTTATGGAATGGAAAAATGACCTTGGATACTGAGTTTTGAGGTGAACCAACAACCAGAACAGATGTGAGAGGATTGACCAGTATGAGTGGGAGGAAGAAAATGGGTTCTCAAAAAACCTGATACACACTACACATAATCCTTGAATACACAACGTGTAGTTCCCTTTGATGAACTTTTCATGTACTTTGAATAATACACATACATGGGGAGTTGTACACGGGTTTCCGACACAATGTGTACTCCCCCACATATCTTGTCCTAGACCATGTACATGGGCTACCCAATGTACTCATATAGAGGCACTGATACATGGGATGATGTCATGTACTGGCACGTGGTTAGAGTACATGGGTGAGACCACAGATACAAAAACATGAAATGTAACCCTTCCGCACATAGTGTACTATTATACATGACATGGTTTAAATGACATAGTCTGTTTTACACAGGTAGTACCAAGGGTCATGGGACTTGACGTGTACCCCTACTACACAACGTGTACTATTTATTAAATGTCATAGATGTCGTTTCCTCTATATCATGGAAAAGTTTCATTAGTGTTCATTACCTTTATCATTTCCCTGATGGTTGGTGTGAATCATTCCTTACTCTAAGAACTACATTCCATTCAGCACGACTTCCTAAATAGAGTTATTGGAATCCTCTCAAGAGGCCCAGAGTGGGATCCTCTATTCATATTGATGCCCTAGGAGAGTTCTTAGTATTGATGCGACCAATACTATTGAACATCGATGCTCTACACAGTGGTCTTATCCAGATGGAGTTGTTTGTATCACCCCATGACCCTATCTATGATATCGAATATGTATTGTATTCTCTTCAGATAATCAATGTATCTTCCTCATGGTGAGAACCAACAAGAAGAACCTCCCGGAAGAACATCATCAGTGATATGGGACTCAGGATTGTGTTATCTCATGTGAGTGATTCATGGAATCATTATGGTAAAATCCTAAGACTTGTATATTATGGTTTTGGCTTGCCTCTAGACTATGTTTCATAATTAGTATATCAGTATATTCTTATTATATTTGATATAGAGACACACATGTGTAGAGCTGACTATAATTTCCCTTGTCTTATTTCTTTTTGATTTTAGGGTATGTTAGTGAGTATTTTTATACTTACCCCTTCATGGGATTTGTTGACATGTGTCGTGTCTTGTGCATATGATTGAACTGTTGATGGAATCCTAGGAAGACTAGGACAAGATGGTGCATAGTGAGACCGAACATACTGAGGTGTGTTCCTACGGTTTTAAAAAAACAATCCCAAAACCATTACATGCCAGTTGAACTTGTTTTATGTACACTTTGTGGTGGGATTTTATTGTTTCATATTTAATTTAGTTCATATCATACCTATGTTACATGATTTAGATGTATGCATGCATGGTTACACAGTAGTTTTTATATTTCAGCATTTATATGGGTTTGGATATGCATACGTGTGTAGGTACATTAGATATGGTATACTATGTTCGTGATATGCCTTCGGGGTGCTAGTCACCAGCCACTGGCCTATTGGATGTGGGCATGGGGAGTCACAAAATGGGACCCACTAGGATGGGTCATGACAACATGGATGATTTTTCATATAATAATAAATTCTAACAATATTAATTAGTATTTTCCATCATATCATGTAATATGAGAATTATATTGATATAAGAATGATTCATATGAATTAAAAATTAAAATATAATCATTTTCTATTTTTTCATTTCAATATAAAGTCTTCTAATAGATTTTTCCTTTTGAAGAAGGATTTTTTATTTTAATAGAAATATCAAGGAGAATTGATATGGGGGTAATACCGAAAAATATTCATTTTATTGATAATAATTCATTCCTATAGTTCATAAATGATTTCAGGATCATTATCCTAATATTTCATAGAAACTTGAACTTTTTTTCATTGTTTTGATCCATTTTAGGTGACTTGACATTTTAATATTAATGTGATTTCCAATTGACACATTGAACATATCAAGAGAAAATTGACCATAATAAATTAAAAAAACTACAATCATCATTAGTAGTGGAATTCTATGCAAAATGATGCTTCTATCTGGACCAAGAAACTAAGGCTTTACCGAGGAAGTGAAATGTTCAAGATGTAATTTTCATATCAATTATACAACTATGAAATCTAAATATGATTAAATATATTTAATAATATCATATATTGAAGAATAATGATATCTAAGTCTAAAGATATGATTCTACAAATACCTAATTGTACATAAATTTGTGAGGATAAATGAATTTTATCCCTCCAACCAATGGTGCCTCCAACTTGGTTATTATGATAACACTACAAAGTGGCCTAGAGAATATATGTCATCAAAAGAGGATTCATCGGTGGGGGGTCCTATCAAGGGTAGTATAACTACATAGTTGAATAATATTGGAAATGAATGAATAAACTAAAAGTTAATATGACATGTGGTGAGGTCAAAATCACTAAAAACAAGTTTTATTATATTTAATAGTCATTAAAAACATGATTCCTGTTTTCAAAACCTAAAAAATATATTTAATTATTGTGAAATCATACAATAATGATCAAAGTTTAATTAGTGAATCTAATGAACACATCATAAATTAATCAATCATGTGGTATAGTAAGAATAACTAAAAAGGGCCCTATATTTTCATAAACTACTAGTTAAACTATCATCGATTGATTTGTGAGATATACAAGCAGAATGCATGATAAAACATCGTATTATGTGGTTAGAATGATTAAAAATTAATTTTATTAGATTTTATAGTGATAAAAAATGTGTGTCAAATGGTTAAAATATTTAAAACACCATATGATTATTATGAAATTGCATGAAAATGTTCCCTTTTTAATTTATGAAATATAGGAGTAGAAAAAAGATCCTTGAAAAGTGATTTTTTCATTGAATTAGCAAAAAAAATTAAAAACTAAAAGTCTTGAAATCAAATTTTATAATCCTGAAATAGAAGAAGAATATGAAAAAAGTAAATATAAAAAAAAGGATAAAATAAATGGAAAGGAAAAATAGTAAAAGTCCAAAGTTGTAAGCATCAGATAAAAAAATGTCAAATAAAAGCCTGACTAGAGTGGAAGATAAATTAACAAGAAGAGGCATAATCAAAGAAACTAATTCATAACAAATAGAAATATAATAAATAAGGAAAAGAATATATAGAAGAGAAAATTATGTCATAATATAAAATCGAGTATAAATATAAGAAAATCTAAATAAGTAAAATCTAAATTAAAAATATAGATGATCAAATTCAAAATATAAAAATGGATTTAGATGCGTATGAAAGGTCATAAATAGTTGAAATAAAATAATTTGAATAGAAATATTAGAATAATAAATAAAAAATAGAAATAAATGAAAAAAAAAGAAATTAGAAAACAAAAAATAAAAACCAAAATTCAAAATAATAATATATATGAAGCCAAAAGTAACAGTTAAATCATAAGTATAAAATATGTAACACTCCAAGATTAAAGTATGTTCTATATTAACCTTGTGTTTGGAATCCATTTTATTCTTTTAATTATAATTTGGGTGAATTGGTGAGTTACTCAAAGTATTTGGGAGGGACTAGTAAATCTTTGGTCCACTATATGGAACAACATGTCATAACTTTGGGTGTGTTGTGCTAAATGTTTCCATGTGTAATATAAGGAGACTAATATTCATGTACTGCTAGGTGTGGTCATGTTCATAAAACCCTAGGATACCCCTTAATGGCCAGTAATCCCTAAGAAATTAACCTTGTTATTTTACCTCATGGTTCTTCTGTAATACCTTAGTTTACTTCCCAAAAAACTATAGTATTTTTTCGATCAGTTTCACTAATCATCCTAATGAATATACCTACATTCCAACACATGTTTTTTTCGTGTTCTTTTTATTCACTCCCACACTTAAAGAGCCCTGAAACCGCACTCCTGGATCATGTTCTTAAATCCATAACATTACATTTTCATATATGATTCCAATAATTTTGAACCAAATTTTTCAATCAAAACCTTAAAACATCAAAATGGAAACATGGATCACCTATATACTGGAGGAACTTTTTGGTTTATAGTTTTAGAAAATTAAGACAAACTATTATATAAACAAAACATATCAACATGGACTCATAAGTAATCAAAATAATATTTCTCCCATCAATCCTATATTTTCTTATTTCACAATAGGTCATCAAAATCATCCTTTTCAAATTCATTATAGACAAAAATAGTTCAACATCGTTATTTTAAACCTATTTAAAATGAAACATAATAAGGGTGAGATCAAATTATCAATAAGGGTAAGCATAAAAATTATCAATTAAATGTCATCAATGAGTATAAGAGTACATAAGTGTAAGATGACATAATCAATGTGTATGACTGAATCATAAAAGAACTAATACCCAATATTTCTTAGAATATCAAATATGAAAACATAGAAAAGGAAAGTGTCATCATAAAATATAATCAAAAGTCATGTGATATTAATCTCAAACATTAGAAACATAATAAACGCATATAAAGCATAGAAAACACATAATGGTATCTTGTGACATCATTATACATTTCACACTTATAAATGGAATAACCACGAGGTCGACTTTAATTTATATAACTCTTAAAAATTGATTAAACATATATACAACTACCTTTCCCAATGAATTGGTGGAGTATAATGGTCCCACCCATTTTTGGTTTATCACAAAACCACACATCATCTGTATATAATGTAACCACTTATCAAATGTCCATGTACCATTTCAAAATCATTACGCATAAATAACCAATGGAAAATAAATAGGTTGAATTAAAATATCTTAAAAACATGATTAAACCATGGAAAATAAATTGTTTCAATAAAAAATCACTTTGAAACATTATTAACCCATGGAAATGAAATGGGTACAATAACAATATCTTTGAAACATGATTAACACATAAAAAATAAATGGGTTAAATAACAATATCGTCGAAACAAATTAACCCATATAAACTAAATGTGTTCAATAACAATATCCTCGAAACATGACTAACACATGGGTAAGAAATGGGTTCCATAACAATCTCTTCAAAAAAAGATTAAACAATGAAAAATAAATGGGTTCAATAACAATCTCATTGAAACAAGACTAACCCATGGGAAAGAAATGGGTTACATAATATTCTCTTTGAAACATGAGTAACCCATGGAAAAGAAATGGGTTAAATAAAAATATATTTGACACATGATTAACCCATGTAAAATAAATGGATTAATTAACAATATATTTGAATATTTATTAACCGATGGAAAACAATGGGTTAAAAAATACTATATTTCAAAGATGATTATCCTATGAAAGAGATATGGGTTAAATGATAATATATTTGAAATAAACATAACCCATAAAAAGAATGAAGTAAGATGGTATAAATAAAAATATAACCATTGGAGTATAATTATGAACATGTATTTTTTAATTTGATGAATGGAAATATGATTAAAATATTTTTAAAACATTCTTGAGGAAAAAAATCTTTAAACATTCAAAAGCATCACATACCACATTGAAACATTTGAACCATTAACCCCATGAATAGAATAAAAATAAATGAAACTTATATTATCATTATAATAAGGATAATAATGATATATAATATTAAAGGATATGTATATATACATCATAAAAGAATATTGTGGTATAACATATCAAATGTCTCAAAGAAGGCCAATTGTGAAAAAAGTCCCTTAACGCTTTGGTATGTTCGAAACCATAATCCCCATGAAAGGAATATAATAAAAAGGATATGTAACACCCCATAAATATAAGGATAATACTCATAAAATACATTCATTGGAATTATATACAATATATAATAAAATGAGGTTCATTACAACATATATGTCTCAATGCAATGTAAATCGAGACGAAACCCTTTACAACTGTGGTAATATATGAATTGGAAATACCATATGTAATAATCATCAAATTTAATTTTTAAATAAAATGATGATAAAAAATAACTCAGGATATAATATGTGAAAATGGGCAGTATACACACCAGACAGAATATATAAGTGGTTATTATGGCGTCTGCCACACAAAAGTAAAAGTGAGTCAAGTATCCCATACCTTGAGTCTGATTTGTTAGGATTGTTCTCTGTCAACCTGAATAATAAAATTATGTTAATTATCGACCTGATTCATAACATTCTAAAATTTGATTATTTATTTTATTCACATATAATCATGTTATATTCAATTACTTAATCAATAATGTTTAAGCCATATGTTTTGACCATAATCAGTTTTTGTGTTAAGAAAATTTGGTAGGTCAACTATGGTCAAAGAGTTCATTATAAAAACATATCCAGAATAATAATATTGATATAATTATCAAATTTATACATCCATTATAGTTTTAAAACAACGCATGAATTATGTTTATGAAAAATGAACAAACGTTACAATCATAGAGAAGGTAGGTTGCGTGTACGCATGAGTAACAATCTCATTTTTCCATGATCATTATGGAAAGAAGGAAAGTAACACTAATCATTCTATAATGATAATTATATATTAAATAAACTATTAATTAATCATATATACTTATATATATAATTCATGTGACGTAAAAGGAATCACATCGCATCGAGGAGGTGATAGTCCACACATCCAGGAACGATGTTATCACTTTTTTAGTGTGTGAATGGGTAATAAAAAATTTATATATTATATTTATCGAAATTTAATTATTTTTTTAATATAATATATATTTTCTTTTATTTCATATTGGTTATAATTAAAACCATATTTATTACATTCCATGTAATGTGTGAATGTATTACATCACTTTGAGGAGGCAGTAGTCTGCATGCTAATAAATGTTGTTAGCGTATTTACACCCAATGGAATGCATAATTGTATGGGTTATTTAAAAATACCAAAATTATTAATAAAACATTAATATAATACATATCATATAAAAATAAGTTTTCTATCATAATTCCAAACCATGGGTAGTGGTAAAGGAAAAAATGAACGAATTTGTTTCACAAGGGGGTAGTTCACCGTATACAAACAGTAATTTCGTTACCCATTAAATGGATGTGTGTATAGTATTATGTAGAACCATTAACATAAAAAAATAATTATATCTAGGATACTGATGTTATTATATAATCATAGAATAATAATAATTGAATGTGTGGAGAAAGAAAGAAAACATAAATGCTCGTTGAAGAATGTTACCTCTCATTCGGGTAACTTATTTCGGTTTTCACTAAATGGATTCCTTGAATGGATTTATTCCCCAACTGAGGACTCTAGGTTGAGGGTAGTGGTCTTGGGATATTATTATTTTATGGTTTTAATGTTCCAATTTGGATTTAGAGTTGTGATGGTGGGGGATAGTGAATTTCTTTTTTATAGTGAAGGGGGAGTGAGATTCTTATAATTACTAAAAGGTAAACCCTATTGAGAGGTCCCACATACCACATGTGATTAAAAATTGAAAAATAAATGATTAATTGTTATTTAAGGTCTATAAATACTCACAAAAAACTAAAATAAAATCATTTCTATCATTTTGTTCCTTAGTCATTATGTTTCATTATTTTTATCATTTTGGTTTTTATTAAAGTAAATATGATTCTATCCTTTCTAATTTAACTATTAAGACTAAATTAAAGTGATATTTATTAGAAAATATAGACCAAATAAATTATAAATATTATATATGATTTAAAAAATATAAATCTCATAAGTTTTGAATATTAATTTTAAAACAAATGTATGTAACACACAAAACACTGCTTTAACTCAAACTGTGCTAACAATATTTTTACTATATATGGTTCAAAATGATAATTATTAGAGATAAATTGGTCCATTAATAGATCATATTTTATATTTATGAAAACATTAAAACCACAAGGAATATGGTAGTACATTGTATTTATTTTTAATAATTTAATAAAATATCATTTATTGTAATATAACATTAATGTCAATGATGACGTTATTTACTTAATTTATATTTTAAAAAAATATATCAATACAATGATATAATTAAAATAAATTTAGTTCACTCTTATATAAAAATACATATTAATATATAGAATAATGTAATAACACAATTAATAACATTTTCATTCTATTTAATATCTATAGCATCATTTATTTTAGTTTATTATTAACTAAACAATCCATGTGTTAGAATTTGTTAAGAGTTTAATATAACTAATTCATTTATAAAATTTATAGTAATATTATCATGATAAAACAGACTCATATATCTTTAAAAATAATGTTTATAGGAGAAAATATGTATATTCTTCCGTACACTAAATATTTTTTGGAATTAAAATAATGGAAGGTATATTATTTGTATTTTTCTTTACAAAACTAATTATATAGATCTCATACAAGACACATTGTCACAATAACTAATAAAATATGAAAAAATATGCGATATGATTTAAATATGGAAATCTAATGGATTATATATAAATATATAGGTCATTTTTGACCTTATGTTTAGGGTTTAGTCCCTTATTAAGCTTAATTTTACATTAATTGCTGTAATTGATTTTAATTACTTTCACTAACCATTTTGGTGAAAAAAATATTTTTATACTATTATAACAACAATTTAATAATTATTCAAACTATATATATATATATCTGTTTTTTTCAAATTAATTTTTCCTATGTGGCTAAAATAAATTTAAAATCAATCCCACAGATGTTGTGAGACAGTGGGGTTTTAAGGACAAAGGTTCAAAAGTTAGAAATGAATTGATACTCAATTTAAGTGTGAAATTGAATAAATTGACATAACTGTATTAATTAAGATATAAGTGAGGTAATTATACTTTATAACATATTTAGAATATAATTAAAATATAAAAACTAATTATATAAAAATACATTTTTTAATTAAAATGAAGTTATCTTCACCATTCATCAAAAAATTAATCTTCTCAGAGAATTACCAAAAAATATCCCAAAGTACATTTTGATGTTCCTCATTAAAAAATGAAGTATATTTTTCCATATAATAATTATAAAAGTGTAAAAAATATATTTAAAATTGGTTCTTCATTAAAAGGAGGTAAAACCACTTTTTATTGAAATACAATTCTTATGTATAAAACTGGATTTATTCCTTTCTTATGCATATCAAATATATTAGAAGAATTTTAAAAAAATTATAAAATTATGAAAACATAGTTTTAATGATTTAGTTAATCTCATTCATTTACACCATTACAATATCTAGGTGATAACTAATGTGTTATATAAATATTATTAGTAGTATATTGTTGTCTAGTAAGTCTTGGCCTTGTGTGCAACAGAATTCATCAAAGAGACTCATTATTTGATGAAAATAAAGATAAACTTAGTGTTGTTTGTGATGTAATATAAACTATGTATTGTGTGCGTAGAGATATTTTTTTCCTTATATGAATTTGAAATATATATAAATATATTTCTACAGCTATGTGCTGGGACGATGTGTAATTCTAAGGCTCATTGTGCCCAAAATTAATTTTTATAAAAATATTAGATACAATTTACATTATGTATATGAATATTCTTAAAGAGATGGTGATAAAATTTTAACGAAAGATTAGATAGAAAATTTGATACCATGATTGAATCCGAAACAAGGTATTTAACCGAGGTGCGACGTAAAATGGGTTGGCGCAAGATGTTCAGACTCATCGCTTTTTGGAGGTTTGTAAATTGGATTAATTAATTATTAAATTAATTTATTATTTCGTTGTGAAACAATTAAATGATCTATAATATCACCCCAAGGGTGAATTATCCATGGTTATCCATATAAACCCTGGATGAATTCCAAATACCATAATTCCTCCTCCACTATCAAATATCCTTAGAAGAAAATGAAATTATATATCAGAGCAGATCAGGAAATAAAAAATGCAATTCCATCTTCCAATTTATGGAAATAATATTCTTAAATGAATAATGATTCACTCTCTAGGTAGAATACATCAATTTTTTGATTTACGCCCTTTTGATTACATTTAAATTAGATCGATCCCTCTGATTGATATATACCAATTTTGTTTTCATCATACCCCTACATAGTGGATTTAAATTCATATATTCAATGTTTTCTAACCCGGTATCACCAATATTGATCATTGTCCTTGAAAATTGTGTCAATGTTCATTTAAACTTATTTTAGGGATCTTTTCTCGCAAATAATCTTCACGTTCAACAATGGTAAGACCTTGCGGTCCTAGTTAAACATTTTCGAACCTCTAGAACTAAAATGAATCGATATAAAAATCAAATATTGATAAAATAAGCCCATATCATAGATTTTTGCATAGTGAGGATAATGGTTTGGACAATCGATTGATGATTAATCGAAGGAAGAGGCTTCGGGATGTGCGGAAACACATGGGTTCGCACGAACATGATCAGACACTAATTTATGAAGAATAGAAGCCGAAAAACATGATCTATAACCATATACTCTTATTATATATAGATATAATGCTGAATATAAAGCGGTGATGCTTGATTCGAGGTATCATATGTGGATACAAATATCAAGAAAATCTGCTGAAAACGTGACTACATGCCATGTATAGGGATGACCACACGACGTGTAGCCCCTCCATAGAGGTGGATAGGGTTTTGAAAAAGGTTTAGGATCGAACTATTTGAAGTTATCCTACTTACCGTGTACCCCTTCCCAATATAGAAAACCCATGTAGTGGATCACACTGATGGGAACCCATGTGGAAGTACATGGCCAAGCATGCGTCGTGTACCTGAGTACACGGGCATGAGGTCAGTACACAGACATGGGGTCTGGTACATAGACATAGTGAGTAGGACATGGCCTGATCCTAGTTAATCTAGACGTATTGTGTATCGCACCTACATAGTGTGTACATATACATAGACAAGGAGCTATGTTCTAGAAAGGGACATGACCGGGCGGTGGAGCGGGACCATGTGTCATGTGGGACCCATCACACCTTGTATATCCCTTGGATACATTTTATAAAAAATCAAGGTTTTTTATCTCCCCTATTTGAACATGGATTTGAAGTTCCCAGGGGATCAGGTAGGTGTAATGAGGGGGGGTGAATCAATGTTCACAAGTTTTTTCAATTTTCTTTTATTCACATTTACCCATTTTCTAATCCATATATTTACACTTGTTAGACTAAATTGAACTTACCTATTTATAAGAAACATTATTCCACATGCAATTTAGAAAGTAAATTAAAGAATAATGTATAGTATTTTACATGGTTTTCTCCCGATGTGGGAGACTACGTCCTTTCTATATTTGGGATAATCTAAGACACTAATTATCCATTAAAAATAAACCAAATATTACATGTTGGTTTGTTAGGGATCACCTTGAAGACATGGTGGATTGATATGAACCATTTCTCAAATTATTAAGACATCCCACCAGATTTATTTATACTATCATATCACGAGTTTTTTAAAAATACAACTCTTAACACTATGAGAAAAATCACAATCACTTCAAGATGCTACTGCAACAAAAAACTGTCCTCCCTCTTCGTTCCACTGAAATAAATGAATTCTTACCTTGATCACATCAACTGAAAAACTTTTAATTACAATGAATTTAATAAAAACAATTTATTTCTATTTGGATCAGTATACTCTCCCGAATTTTATAAGATAACACTTATATTGAATGTCATTGCAGTAATATAATGAATAACTGATGATATATCAATAAACTTAAAATTTTATTCTTCTTTTCTTCAATAAAAATATTTCATCATCTGAACTCAATTATTACACAAATAAAAATCTAGTGTTCTTTAGGCATATAGTTCTCATCATCACAAGAAAATATTTAATTCAGGTAATTATCCACAGATTTTACATGTCTTCTTTCTGGAATAACAAATTCACAACCCTATGACTATTTTTTTATTCTTTATACATTAACACAATGTTACACATTTATGAAAATCAAATATTTTGTCCCACCTTATCCAATGAATTATTGAGTCTATCTTTTCTTAAATTTGAATGGGTGCAAGTAGAATCGTGTTTAGAAAATAACACAGAGCAAACTTGTACACACATTATCTCAATTACCTTCATAGTTTACCTAATCTGTGTATGAATATCAACATGTGTATCATGTATGGTTTTAAAATAATGGAATCCTCACTCTTAAAGCATGTGTAAAAATGGTATGGACTGCTCAAGTTTACTTCCCATAATGAAAACACCTTTGTAAAACGTCTCTTCAAATGTACTACCTCAATTCCTTCTTACATGTGCATAAGAAAATATGTATGGGCATAAAAAATCATACACACATGTTATTCATAGTATGTTTCAAATAATCATACAACATTTTAAATCTTTCCTTTTTGTTCCTTCATACAACACATTTCTATCCACTGTTAGTTTGTGTAATACAAATATGAAAATGCAAGATATTCATATAAATCACCCTTTAGGCATTGCGATCATTTATGTTAAGTCCATAAGGTTTTCTTTTGGACATTACCAATCCTATATACTTGGGGGAGATTATTGAGTCAAAAATATTTCCTTTTGAATTTATCATTTCCTCTTGTTTTGAAAATCACAGACACCTTATCTTAAGGAAAATTTCATTCTATGCTATGTTTTACATTCAAAAGAAAATTTTTTCTTTCCCAAGGAAATTTATCCTTAACATGATTTTCATCATTCATTTTGTCTAGGTGTAAAATTTGGTTTCATATCTAAAACCTCAGAATCATATAATACTTAGATATAGAGCATTCTGTTTTCAGGATCCAAATTCAGGTTCTGAGTTCACTGAATTTAGACTCCAAACACTTATGAGTTTTTACTTCTAATTCTGATGAATTAAGACTCTGAACACTTAAGAGTATTGAATCCGAGTTCACAGAATTCGGACCCCAAACTCTTATGAGTTCTAACTCCAAATTCTGATGAATTCAGACTCTCAACATTGTATGTTCAGACTCCAAATTCTGATGAATTTAGACTCCAAACATTGTGAGTTCGGACTCCGAACTCTTTGAATTCAGACTACGAATTTTTCTGAGTTCAGACTCCGGAATTCTATAGAAGTTAGGTTCAAAATTCCATGGAAAATAGAATCTGAATATCTTTAAATTATATAATCTTAATTTAGTTTTGGTTAGAGTCCGAACATTCATTTTTTCTTACACTCCAAAATTTCATTTTTGGTTAGACTCATTTTTTGGTTTTAAAACAGTGTCGTGCATTCAGTTACTAACTAATTGTTGTTTGAGTGAAACATGTACATTTCCCTATGAAATTAATGGAAAAATATGACCATTGGATGAGGGAGCTGACCGTTGAAGCTGTGCCTAGAAATAGGAGCTCATTTGAACGAGCTAAAAAACAAGAAGAACAAAAACATTGACAACTTTGATTACATGCTGTTGAAGTTATTTCTAGAGAGAGGCTCTTATAAACTCTCAATCTTCATGCAGAAAGTTTGAACAACTTGTTCAAGATTAGCTTTATATAGAGGTGAAATTTCCTTGAAATTAGAGACTTCGGTTTGTGAAGTTAGAGGTGCCGATTTTCTTACAAATCGAGGGCTTGCATGGATATCAAGACAGATACCGATCTTTGAATTGAGGGAATACCTGGGATTGGGTAAGACATACTTTCTTGAAAGTATACATCAATGGACCTTTATCCAGGGTTGTTGGATACCCTTCTATTTGGTTTAAAAGAGTTACTTCTTGTTACTTGTTGTATTTCAATTTTGTTTCCTGCTGTATTTTTTGGTTGTTGAGGAAAGTATAATTTTCTTATACTTACTTAGATTTTTACTCTAATTTTATAGGATTCTATATTCTTTTATGTATAATATTATTTGTTGTAAATTTTTGTTAAGTTTCATTTCTGAAATAACTTTTACAGAGTGAAGCAAGTTATTAGAACTTAGAGGTGTTGTGAATTTTGTTTATACAAAATTTAACTAAGGATTTTTAATGTATTCAATTCACCCACCCCCTCTTGTATATTGAGTATATAAACCATAGTTTTGATACTAAAAGCAGTTTCATAACTATATTAATATCGATCCAACAATTGGTATCAGAGGAGGTGACCTTGAATCTCGAACCAATTCATCAATTGTGTTCAGAGTATTGGTTAAATATGAATTAATCTCAATATTAGATTCAGATGAGAAATCTTCGTCTTCACTTTTTTAGAATCATATATACAGAACCAGACAGTTCAGATTCATTTTTTCATAGAGATAATATAGTTCTATTTTCCTTTCATAGGATATTTTCTTTTGTTTAATTTTTTTTCTATCAAGTTTGTGTTTCATGATTTTCCTTAAGATGGAAGATTAAAATGTTGGTTCTACCGACAATCTAAATCCTATCAAACATCTTATTTTTTATGGAAATGATTATGACTACTGGAGAGATAGGATGAAGACATTAATTATTAACACTGAAGATGATAATTACCTATTGCTGATAGGAGACTATAAGATTCCAGATAATGAAGTGACAATTTTTACTAATTAGGAGAAATCAGAATATCATGAAAATTTCAGAGTCAGAAATACATAGCTGTGTTCCATGACTAGGAACATCAATAGTAAAATATCTTCATGTGAAGCTACAAACAGTATCTAGATGAAACTTGAAGTTACAAATTTTGGTACTTCTAAATTCATAAAGACTAGAAGAGCAATGTTGAGAGCTGAATACCATGGCCTTAACTTTCTTTATGGAGAACCTATAAGAAAAGTTCAGCAAGGGTTTATGACTTTTGTTAATAGATTACAGTCTATGGGAGAAAAAGGTATGGATGGTGAGGATCCTGTAGATATGATCATTGATATTATGCCAAATGAGTGGGAGTCCAAGAGGACTACAATTGATGAGAATAAGAATGTCACCCAGATTTCCTTAGATGAGCAGTTTGGAACTCTTCTTCAGCATGAGACTAGAATGAAGAGAGATACTGATAATGTTAAAAATAATAATGGAAATGGAGTAGTTTCTTTTACAAATACTTCTAAACATATGGAAGACAAGACTCCAGAAATAGTAACCAGATCAAACTCTAAGAAATTTACTATTCAGTTAGAATCTAGTGATTCAGAAAAGTATAAGAATGAATTAGCTAATCTTTCTAGGAGAATGAAAAATATATTAGCTCAAGAAGAAATTTCAAAATAAGTACACGAGTATGGACTACACAGATAAGAATTATGGGGAAGTTACTTGTAATGAAAGTAGAAGAATAGTTCATATCAGACCTGATTTCCTTATATTGAAAAAGAAGGAAAAGAATGAAAGGAATTCTGAAAGGAACATGAAGAAGTTCTATCACTCAAAGCACAAGAATGGTCTTAAAGCAAATGGTAATTGGAGTGCTAGGTGTGTAGACTCTTCAGGAATTGAATCTTCTAAATATGAATCATTAGCACAGAAAAATATTGAATTCATTGCTACTACTTCTTTCCCAAATAAATGTCTCATCGCCATGGTGCGCTCTGCCGAGGCTTTAACAAATTTATCTCTTAGTAAGAATTACAATTATGGAGATATTACTTGTAATGAAGATACTTCATATTCAGATAATGACGAAATACATTCTTATGAAGAAGTATCTAGATTTTCCATGTTGTTATAAGTAAAAAATTGTAAAATTTCCAAGAAATTGGACAAGGAAAATACTACAGAAGAAGTTCTTACAAAATAGATTTTAGACCTCTCTAGAGATCTTCAAGATAAGGATGAGCTTCTAGAAAAACATTCTTAAGACCTCAAGGAAGTAAATTCTGAAAAAGAAAAACATTCTATATATCTTATGAATTCTATTTTAAAATTAAATGTTTTTGAGGAAAAATCGAACTCTAAGGAAATACTTATTGAGGATAGGAATTTAGTCATTACGCTAAAATATGAAATATATTCTCTTAATAATATTCTTGCAAACATTACTTCTGGTAAAGAAAATTTTTCCAAGATGTATTCTCAAATCAAACCTCAAGGAAATACTACTGGAGTAGGTTATACTCGCAGAAACCCTATTTTCAAAAAAAAAACTATTTTATTCCATCCTCATACCCTTTATGTACGAATTGTAAAAGTGGTGGTCAATGAATGAAAAAATTATCTTTAAATAATGTTCAATATCTTGGGTGTCAAAAAGCATAAATTTCTAATCAAATGGGGATACCCAAAATTTTATTGTGTAACAATTCAGGATCCAAGGAAGTTTTGGATTCAAAACGTCTGACGTTCTTATTTTAAGGAAAATAATGAAGGAACCAGCATAAATTCTTTGTAAATGGATAGTGGATGTTCCCGGCATTTGTCTGGTAACAAAAACATCTTTGAAAAGATTATGAAGACATAATGAGGAAAAGTAACTTTTAGAGGTAATGCTAAATGTGATATCATTGTTCAATTTATCGGAACACAAGATCAAATTGCTGATATTTTCAAAAAATATTTAACCTCCAATAAATTTGAATACAATAAAAAGAAGTTAGGAATGATAACCATAAGGTAATATTCCTTTATTACTTTCTATTGAAACTAATATCCTTACAGTAATATACTCCTTTTCATAGGGGGAGTACATTTTCTTGTTAGTTAGATCAAAATATTTAATAATGAAAATTTTTTGGAGCTTTAAAATATTCGAAATGAAGAACATTCCCCATAATGAATAATCTTCCCAGCAATCTGAAAGGTATGCTTCCTTTATAGAGTTTTCGTAATCATACATTACTTGATGGTGGGTTCTTTTGTTTTATAAATTTTTCAGATTTTATTTTCCTTAAATCCAAATGTTTTTATTTTTAAAAAAACTCACAAGATTGGATCAGAGTTTTCCTTGTGGCAGTCATATCAACTATGAGATCTGATCAGAAGACGTTTTAGCCATTATATTGCATTTGGAAGATAAACTGTCACATCAAGAACCTATATAAAGGACCCTCGATAGTTGTCCCACATCGATTCACAAGCTCTCACGTGGTGAAGTGCTACCAATCTAATTAAGACCATTCTGAACTTCTCATATTTTAATCAAATCCGAATGTCTATAAAATAATCCTCTAAGAAAGATATTTCTACAGTCAAGTCAATTTCAGGGTTACAGGTGTATAGAGAAAGGTTGGTGCATCCAAATTTCATCAACATGTATGATTCTACAATTTTGATGAATATCAAACTTAATTGATGAGAGAGTGTCTGCATATCAAAGCCAGGGGCTCAAGATTTGGTGTATCCATATTTTCCTGTTGAGTTTTATGAATTATTCAGTTTCATTAAGGAAGAAGGCATAGAGAAGTTTTCTTTTTAGAGCTATGGTAAGTCTAATGATCTTTTGTATACAAAGGAAACTAGCTTGGTCGGAATTCCATATGAAGGGGAATCTGAGTTTTGTTCCCACAAGTAGTCGTATGTCAAAGGAAGCTTGGTAATGGTGAAAGCCATGGAGTGTCTCGGTATTACTGATGTCAAGACTCCGAATATTTCTCACCTCCCTACAGATAATAGGATCCTTGAATTATGGGATCAAGGATTTATCATTCTGAGAAAAGGTGACATGGACACATTAGAGTAGAGTGATATGTACATCCTAGATTTTCTGGTGAACCTGAGGATGGTTAATTTGGTTAAGCATATTCTGATTATGATCGAGAATATTAAGAATGGAAACTTGAAGGCTCAGATTATCATGTACCCGACCATTCTTTCTTAGTTGATTGTTCGGTGTCTTGAATCTTTCAGAATTCCTTGTATTTCGAATCATAGAAATTGCAAAGTCATGCTAGTCAGTGATGACACCCTAAAGAGGATGAACATTGGTTTTTCAAAGGAATTAGAAGAATTTTAGGACCTCATAGAGGAAGAATTTGACTATATTCCGAAAAATAAATATGTTGTTGAACCATCAAAAAATGTCGGAAAGAAGAGGAAGTTGAAGGAAGTGGAAGGAGAAGGAAAACCCCCAAAATCTATGGAAGATCATTTTGAACCTCCAAAACCAAAGAAACAAAAATCTTATCAAGATGAGGTTGTACACAAGTGTAGGGAAGATATGAAAAATTGTAAGGAAGGGGAGCCTCAGTTTGTCTTAGATCCTGTATAAGAAAATGCTTCGAAAGAGAAGACATCAGATGAACTTGGGAAGCTAGCTAATAAAAGGAAGTTAAAAAAGAAGACGAGTGAAGATGAAATTGTGAAATCCCTTCTGAGGGATACTATTAAAGCATCTGAAAACATTATGATACCAGAATCCTTCCTGGTAGAAGCATTACTAGAAACCCCTTCTAAGATGTTTCTCACTCCGGAAAAAGTCAAAGAGAAGGTTGTTGAAGAAAAAGAAGTTGTCGAAGTAGTTTAAGAAAAAGATAAAAGTAGTGGTGATACAGAAGACTTGATTAAGAAAGTGGAAGAATTTCATGAGAAGTAAAGACCATTTGAGAAGTTGTCAATATGAACCTCTCAAGACAAATATTTTATGCTTTTTACTCCTGTGTTAGTTGACAAGGATGAAGATGATGTAAAAAAGCTATCTGAGGAAGGAAGATATAGTCATCATTTTATTCATCCAGAAGATGCTGAGGCACAAGATCAGATATAAGAAGTAGATAAGGATAATATTGTTCAGCTTTCTGATAGTGAACTTGAATATCTGGATGAGGAAGTCATTCCGAGAACTGATAAGGGAAACAGGTGGTTGTTGATACACCTACTAAATTTTTTTAAAGAAGAATGAAGTTGGTGGATCTTTGAAGAGGAAACTTGTTGATCTAGAAAACGAACCTTCACCTAGAAAAGTTTCATATTCAGAATCATTATCCCTTGGAAATGATTTTGTTGTCCAATCATTGAACAATATTTTTGGAACCATTTCTATTTTCTCAAGCATATAATCGAGATGTCAAATGATTCAACACACTCTAAATCAGAAATCTGACTCAGTGTCCATGGTGATGGACAAATGTCTCAAACTTGTGACTGATTTCAATAATTTCTTCATTTACTATGAATCCCACAAGAGGTCCTGTATGAAAATGGTTGGCTGATCAAAGAAGACAATTGAATATTTGAGAGAAAATTATGAATTCCAAGATGGTGTCAAAGAGGCTTCTGACATTGAAGATGGTAGGATCCAAGATCTTACAACCAGTTTTGAAGAAAAGTTAACTTTGGAAAAAAAATTACCTGGATTCAAGAAGTGAAGGATATGAATGATAAATTTCATTTTGTTTCCCAAAGCTAGAAGAGAGAAAGAGATCTTCAGATTGAGATATTATAAAAGCTTATCAAGCAGGAAGAAGTCCCGAAGGCTCAGGAATAGGCTCTTATGTTTTAGGAAGAAAGAATCAAAGCTTTAGAGATGAATGTTGAGGATCAAGATCAGAATCTTAAGTGAGCAGAGTAAGATCATAAGGAGCTCAAAAAGCTAGAGACTATAGTCAAGAAATTGATGCTAAAGGAAAAGGAATGATAAATTTATTTCAATACAATATTTTGTTGTATTTGTTTCCTTGTACAAATTCTTTCTAATCATAATGAAATTTTGTGGTTGTTTGTCTTTTTGATTCATTGTACTAATTTTTCTGGTACCATAATTTCGCTTCCCTCCCATAAAATTCTTTTTGAAAATAACAAAGGGGGAGAAAGGAAAAATAATTCTATGTAAAGAAGAAATATCCCAAAGTATGGGGATGTTTATCTAAGGGGGAGTTTTCATTAAGAAGATTTCCGTATTCAAGATAATGAAAAATCTAATTCCAGAAATCTAGAATACGATCATTTGAGTTCCAAAGGATAAGATGGAGTTAGTCATACTCGTCATTGTCTATGAGAAAAGGGAGATATGTTTTATTTTCAAATCCTAGAAATAGTTTTCTACGCCCTTATATTATTTTTTATAAGGATGTTTGTGCTTTCCAAAAATGGGGAGATTGTTGAATGAACAAGGTTTTCCTTATGGATTTCCATTCCTTTATAGTTGGGGGAGATCGTTTATACAAAAAGATTTCCAAATGACTATATCATTTCCTGTTGTTTTGAAAATCACAAACACCTTATCTTAAGGAAAATTTCATTCTACCCTATCTTTTAATATCAAAAGGAAAATTTCTCTTCCCCAAGGAAATTTATCCTTACCATGTTTTTCATCATTCATTTTGTCTAAGTTTAAAATTAGGTTTCGTATCCAAAACCTCAGAATCATATAATAAATAGATATAGAGCATTCTGTTTTCAGGATCTGAATTAAGGTTTTGAGTTCTTTGAATTCAGACTCCGAACTCTTTTGAGTTCTGACTCCGAATTCTGATGAGTTCAGACTCCGAACTCTTATGAGTTCTGACTCCGAGTTCTCTGAATTCGGACTCCAAACATTGTAAGTTTAGACTCTGAATTACGATGAATTCAGACTCTCAACATTGTGAGTTATAACTCCAAACTCTCTATATTCAGACTCAAAACTTTTCTAAGTTAAGTCTCTATAATTATATAGAAGTCAGGATCCACATTCCGTGGAAATACAATATTAATATCTTTATATTATAGACTTCGAATTTATTTTTGGTTAGACTTAGAACATTCATTTTTTCTTACACTCTGAACTTTGACTTTTGGTTAGACTCGTGTTTTTGTTATAAAATAGTTTCGTGCATTCAATTACTAACTAACTATATTTTGAGTGACACGTGAATAGGTCCTCCCCAAATTCATGGAATAATATGACCGTTGGAAGAGGATGTCAACAGTTGAAGTCGTGCCTATAAATAGGATCTCATTTGAATGATATCAAAAACAAGAAGAAAACCAACTTTGACAACTTTTCTTACATGATGTTGAAGTTATTTCTAGAGAGAGGCTCTTATAAACACATAGGCTTCGTGAATAACGTTTGAATGTATTGTTCCAACTTTTCTTCATGTAGAATTTCTTTGTACAGAGGTGCGATTTCATCGAAATCAGTGACGTCAATTTGTGAAGTCAGAGGTTCTAATTTTGTTAAAAATCAATTTCATGCGAGGATAGCATGATAGATACCGATCTTCAGATTGAGGTCTTACCTGGGTTTGGGTAGGAGAAACTTTCTTGAATGTATAAATAAAGGTACCTTTATCCAGGTTAGTTGGATACCATTCTCTTTGGGTTAAAAGAGTTACTGGTTCTTAATTGAAGTATTTCAATTTTTTTCCGCTTTATTTTTTGGAAAGTATAACTTTATTATACTTCCTTAGATATTTACTTTGATTTTATTAGATTCTGTACGCATTGAGGTAGAATCTTAGTTGATGTAAATTTATGTTATGTTTTATTTCCAGAATCACTTTTCTAGAATCAAGCAAGTTATTTGAACTTAGAGGTGTTGTAAATTTTGTTTATACAAAATTTACTTAAGGATTTTTAAAGAATACTATTCACCCCCTCTTGTATATTGCTTATCTACACCATATTTTTTTACTACAATTAGTATATTATCTATATTACTATCGATCCAACAATTTCATGAATTGTTTTTAAACCCATCACGTACCAAATTACATTTGACTCCACTTCTATATTTCTTCTTTTCATAACAGTGTATGTGGTATCATTATATCCTTCATAAAAAAGATTCGTGACAACTAAAAGTACATTGTGGATGTCAGGGGATTCTATTTCCATGCTATCTAGTTTCTTCATAGATCATATCTTTGTGAAGAAACTCGAGTGTGCTATGTACAAGTCGAACAATAACGATATACTGATTCATCTCCTTCGTATAAAAGAATACGCAGTGCTTTTTTCTTTTTTATGTGTTCACCTTCTACTTAATAAAAAAAATTAAATCATGCAATTGTCTTATGGTAACATCATGAGAACATGTAGAACTTTAGATGAATGGATCAAGTGCATGGAACTCACTTCGTTAGGATAACTTCTCTTTTACTCCATTATTTCTCTTTCAATAATATTTCTCAGAAGTGCAATAAAACTAACTTTCTAAATGAGCTACATAGATAGTATTTATAGAAATAATAACACTAAATTAGAATCTAAAAAAACCATAGAGTAAAATTTTGTTCTTAATATATTTCTATGATCAAGTAAGGTACCAAAAAACCATCACCAACATTGAAAATAAATTTTCTTCTAATTTAGTTTTTATTCAATTTGATCTTCCTTTTAAACATGTATACATTTATGCAAGAGATTTTGTTCATATAAATCTTTTCATAATAATAAACAATGATCAAAATCTCAATTCAATCCTCTGATGGCATAGTATGGAAGAATCCTGACAATCATGTGCTCTTAGAAAGACCTGATGATGAAGACAACACCCAGTGATGATCGAACAACTATGTTGAAACAGATCGAGTGGATTGGGAGAACACAATTTTTTGTATATTTTTTAAAATTAAGCTATTGTTAATATACGCTTCCAACATCAAAAAAATCTATATTTACCCTCTCCCTTATAATACAAAGCACATCGCAATCCCTATAGAAATGGTTAATGATCATGTATAATGTGTTGGAACCACCCTGTGAATGTTCCATCATCTGTCATTGTGCCACTCCACACATAATGTATTGCCACATCTCCCATGAATTTTAGTGGCGTGAGTTTCTATACGCCCCATCATCTCAATGTCCTGACAGAGGAAGAACCTTCCAACCTCAGTAGTGGTGTGGGTCCCTCGGCTGGCTAGTGGGATGGATAGATTTTGATATAAAACCCATTTAAAAGCTTATCCAAAACCCAAAATTATTAATTAAACATATATAATTTCAAAAAATTAATTTCATTCAATAAGGAATCTAAAAATAAATTTTAGCTGATCCATACTGAAATAATATTCTTCATGGATCTTCTTCTACTTCAAATCATTATTATTAACAATGTGCATCCATATTTTCACAATTCTTGGAACTTTATTCCAGATCTCCAATCGTCACAGCAAATATTTATTTATCTAAAGAAGCTCTTCAAATAAAAAACAACATTTCCAACTTAATAATTCTCACATCAAATTAAATGTAAGAACATAAAACATAAAAAATTATCACATTGATTTTTTATCAAACAGGTGCATTGACAACAATTACAATAAAAATATTACATTAATCAATTTTGGGTTCCTCAATCCCATTCTTTTATTTATTTTCAACAATAATTTCTCTAAAAAATTAAATGTTTTATTTAAAACCATACTTGATAATAAAACAAAATATATTAGTATAGGGAAAACATTTCAACACATCTAATTCTGTAAAAACTGAGCTTCTTTTCTTCTCCCATTCAATCATCTAATTTCACTATAGATAAAACTTATTATAAATTAAAATTGTTCTACTTGAGAGATGAAAATCCTAAAAATTCATAAATAAATGATCCATTAATTAACCAGCTCCATGTAATTGTGGGATAACCCATTGTAGAAAGAATGAGAGGTCAATTTAGACATCCAAGATATCAGAAAATTTTTAAGACTATAACTCCAACACTGAAACATTCTTCTAAGAATTATTAAATGTTTATTCAACTAAACTCATAAATTCGTTTTGAAAAATAGATTAAAAACAATCAACCAAAACAATTTACTTCCCTTTTATGAATCAATTTTACTTTTTTCATAAAATTATCTATTTCTCCCCCTGTGATTCATAATTTTCATTCATAAAATTATAGGATAACATATGTTTTTAATGAAATGATTCAATTTCTAGAATTTAAAATCATCAGATAAATCACTAACCAGGACATCAAATATTCATTTGATATAAATTTAGATATTCGATGATGATTTTTGTTTATCTTTTCTTCCCCTATAGGTATGAGTTACATCCATATTCTTCAACAATATTGACTTTATTCAATACAGATATTCAAGAATAATTTTATCATCAACTGTGATAAATGAATCCATGAAGGATATCCTCTTGGATACTCTATAATTTCTTTTCCAAAAATCATATCTTCATTACTCCACTTATATATATCATTCACCTTCAATTCCCTCCATAGAAGAAACAAACACAAAATAAGTAGGGGATTGAGGTGGTTCTTCAATGATTTTCAGTTAGAGCAGTATGGATGAGATTTATTTCTAAAACCTAAAACTCCTTTAATTTCTGATCCAGATTCAGGAAAACTAATCATGCTTTCTATTTAATTATATTTATAAATATTATCATTTATGGGTAGCAAGGACTTTTTGATTTATTTTTCTTTCAACATAGATGGAATATAATTCATCACATTGAGAATTAGTGCACATTTGTTCTTCTCTTCCTGGTGTAACTTTTTAGCCAATTCAAGCTGTGTTGGCCATATGACTAAGCATTGCTTTCACACATGCTCATATTTATTCTTGTGTGTATTCGCAATATCATTTTTTGCATAAGAGGTCACTGGTTCTTTTCATTTGATCTCTAGTAGTTCTATTTGTTCAGGCAACCATGTCAATCATTTCTCAGCATCCTTTCCTGACATTTTGATCCTTCTACAGAAATATATAGAATGAATAGTGTTATCCTTTCTAGAAAACCTCTCATGAAATTAAAATTATTCAATTTATTTTCATTCACCATATCAACAAATTTATTTGATTCTGAGACAAATTTCATTTTATGCATTATATTTCTTCCACTAGCATTGATGTTTACCACTAGTTTTCCAATGTCCATTATATACCATTTTCTTCTGCAGTAGAATCACAATTTATTTTGTGTGACATTTATCTAATATCTCTTCTTCGGTGTAGCTTTCTTCACAATTTTATTAAAATTATTATATTATTTTAAACACAAGGAAGACATTTATGATTTTTCTCCATGCCACTGCATTTGTTGTGGTCTTGTCTTCATATCCGCATGTATATAGTTTATAATTTGTACATAGTCGTACTCATTAAAATGGTGGCAACTTCTGTTGAAATAATCATAAAAATATTCAATGTAGTAAAATTTATTCTTGACATTCAAATTATTCTTCATCTGTGAATTATGCTTAAAGTTTTAAGGATTTTTCTTTACATAAGATATTCACCTTTGTAGTGCGGGCCTTAAGTAAGTATCATGTATTGACAAATTGTTCTAAAAATCATTGTATCAATGCTCAAATTTGAATCAACACCAACAATAGACAACACATCATGATGTAAGAAACCAATTCTTCTAATAGGCACATATCTTTCCTTTCTTAGTTTATAGTAAATAAAATGGGGGAAAAGTGGATCAGGGGATAGCTGAAGGCCTTTAACATGACGTGATTGGGAACCACATGAAGTGTACATATTGGTATGCATAGTGTATGGAAGGCTACACGCCATGTAATCCCAATACACTTTCATGTAATGGTCTGGCCAGAATTTGTACGGACATGGTGTGTAATCTCAAGTACATGTCAGGTACTTTTTTAAATCGATTAAATTGCACAATAGCGAAATTTTTTCAAATGGATAGAAAACGAACCCCCCCCTTGATGAGCAGCATGCCCAAGAGATTCTAATGGGATTTTTCCTCTACTTTCATCATCTGAACTCAATTTTGATCGCCATCATATGCATTGGATTCCCCTTGGCAAGCTCTAAATTCCCCTTGAGCCTTTATTCCTGATTTATTATCTTGTTCTAATTATTTAAGGTCGAGTGTTTATACCAATTTTGTAGATATACTCCATTCTAGTTATAATTAGAGTCTGACGTTGGATGAGGAGATTCGTACGAGTGTGACGTAGGTGGCATTATGCCTTTAGTTGATTGTCATGATGTTTATATATGTTGGAGTGTTGTGAACCAACTTTTACTATGTTTCTAGATTGAATAATGAACCATATTATTTCCTTTTTATGATTTAGTATTTAATTGGATAATTTGATAACATATTTAGGGTTTTGAACCTTGATTTTGGGCCACCCCATGGGTTTGTTTTCCTTGGATGGTCATTTGGATTAGAATTCCTATAAGGATTGATTTGAATTCCCATTAATGGGTTGTTAAAAATGTTTTTCTCATTATATTAATTTCCCACATGATATAATTTTTTAATACTTTTAACTGATTACATTTCATATTACCCATGTTAAAAGTTTTCTTATGTGTGTTATCCTTGTTTGAATATGTAATAGGTTAATTTACATGTGTTTGTTATTATGTAAAAATCTCCCACATGATTTGATTAAGTTAAAGCCATGATATAGTTTAATTCACATGTGTTTCTTTTGAGATGGAATGTGTAATTGAAATAAATGATAAAGATAGGTCATTAGCAATGGGTGAGCCACAATCATGGTTAAAAGACAAGGTCGAGATCATGCGACTAATTTCATCTTATACACCTTGGGTGAACCGTTGTCTCGGTTAAAAGATAATGGACAAGCATAAAAGGTTAATTATGTCAAGATCATCACTAAGCCGTGGATAGTGTATTCTGGCTCATTGAGTCTTGTTTACAATGCCGAGAGAAACTAGGATCTATTTTTGGATACCCAGGTCGGGCTCTAATGTAAAATGATTAAATGATTATCATTTCATGATTTGAGAATTACTTTTATACAGGGGTCGTCAAACCTAAGATAGACATCGAGAAATTGATTGTAACGACCTAAACATTAATTAATGTAAATTCCTCACGGTATTTTTAAATGTCTTATTATGTAAAATGGTTATGTAAAACATAGTCACTTCTTTGGTTTTATGTTTTTGAATTTTGACCATTGCTAATATGGATTTTTAATAGTGATCACATGATTAGTATAAATATAGGGATTTAACAATCCAATTTACACAGACAAAGGAAGCGATGGACTAATCTAGAAGATTTACCCCTTACGAAGCCCATTTGTCAGATCTTGTAAAGGAGCTGGCATCATTGGGCTTTTCTTTTTACCAATCCAAAGCCGAGATTAAACATGTTAATCTTGAGTGAAACTGACTATGGGAGATGTGGAAGTTAATAGAGATTACCACCCGAACGACGTTATCCGAGTCACCCCAAGTGTCTGTCCACATTGCAAACCTTACCCTTTAGTATTATATGGGTGTTATAAGGGGTTATGTAACATGAAACTAGAACTAGGACTGTGTACATTATTTTTTTATAAATAATTTGCATGCATTTTGTTATTGTTACTTTTTAAATAGTTTTTAAAGCACAAATAGTATTTTTAGCTAATATTCCACTAAGAAATCTATTTTGATGAATTAATGGATTTTTTAATTAAATAATATTTTATTAAAATATTATTATTTTTTTTAAATTAATTTTTATTAAATATAAATGATCGTATAATTTTATGAATGCAATTGAAATTTTTATTAAGGATTGAAGGCTGTTTTTGTCAAAACCCATGAATTTTCGACAAATGTCAGTTTTTATTTTAAAAAATAAAAATTCAGAAATTTAAAAAATTATTTAGATAAAATGGATTTTATTTTTGGAATCAGGACTTCGAAATTTTCCACTGGTTAATTTTCCAAATTTTTTTGAGATTCAAATTTTTGGGAAAAAATTAAATACATTTTGAATATAGAATGTGTTCCATGACATCATAATGACCCAATAGTGATTTAATAAAGTACTATAAAAATTAGTTTCGGCCAATATATGTTTTATAACTAAAATAATTGGATTTTAGATTTGATTTATTTATTTTATGAAGCTTTTGTGGACCCACCAAGACTTATAAAACATTTTCTTTTTAAATTGTTTTCCTTGAGAGTGTGACTCAACTCCACATAAAGAAACCCTATTAATTTAATTAGTTCGGCCATTGGACATATAAAATATTTTTTTCCACTCCCCTTTTTTAGAAAACATTGGCAAAAACTATGGGATTCTTAGTGGTATTGATTAATTTAATGTATGGTGACCCAAACCTAAATAATAATGAATTCCCTCTCCTTTCCTATATAAACCCACCAAAGCTCCCACTTCCTCTTCACTCTATGACTTTGAAGTTCATCCGACCCCTACCCTCCTTCATCTAGAATCCTCACAAGGTTCCCCAAGCTCCCAAGAAGCCTTTCTCAAGACTCTCCCAAGCCTTTGGGATTAGACTTCCAAGTAAGGGATTTCTTCCTTTCTCATTTTGTCCAATTGTCATTATGTTGTTATGCCCTTTTGTTTTCAATTACAAATGTTGGGGTATGATTTCTCACATCCCCCATACTTCCCTATTTATTTTTGGATTATGGGATACCCCTTTGGCTCTCATAAAATTCCTCTCATGTACACCCGTTACTATGCCGAAATTTTGAAATGAATTTCTCTCTCCTCATTTACATTCAAGAAATTCTTTTGCATCAGGAATCTAAAGTCCATTACAATTTTTTGTACATGTATCTATATTCCCCCCTATTTACCATTTAATTTAATTATTATGAGACACCCCTTTCTCTCTCATCAACCATTTTTATGAATTCTTATATCATGCTATTACGCAGCCGAAATTACACTATGATTTGCCAAGACAATGTCATTGTGTAGTGAATTCCATGACCATTTCTGTATCAACGATATTAAGCTTTATGAACTTTTACATATTGATTATAAATATTCATTTATTTATTCCACATCCATTTATTGTGGAGTAAATGAGGATGATTTATTCCTTGTTGTATGATCCATGTGGCACACATATGCATGAAATGAAATGTATAAGAATGGGTGCAGCCTAATAGAGCTCCAATGCATTATGTAAAGTCTTATTATCACGATATGCCATGTGAAATGGGTGTTTACTCATGATAATTCAAGTGAAATGACGTTTAACTCATGCATCATGTGCAATGAGGGTTTACTCATGATCCATGTGCAATGAACTTTGGCTCATGATAATTCCATGTTAAGTGTTATTTCCATATTTACATGTTATGATTATAATGCTTTATCAGGCCTTTATGTTCAGGTTTCTCATGTGATCCATTGATATGCCTATTTTCTAACATGTATTTTATTCCTCATCTTATTACATGTTTATTCCCTTACTGGGATTTATAGCTCACCCTTTTCTTATGCATGTCCTCAGGTTATCCCAGGATATGCTAAGTATGAGGGAATGTAGCGGTCATGTAAAGGATATCTTCAATAAATATGTTGTATTTAATGTTTTGAGTTGTTATTTAATGATCTTAATCCCCAAAGATACTATACCTCTCTATATTCCATGTTGTATAAAGTGAATTGTTTTTGTAATAAATCAGGTGCATGTGTGTAATAAAGAGCAGGGTTGTTATAGTTGGTATCATAGGATAGGTTTAGTTATATTTTGGGAATAGGATTAGAAAACCCTAGTTAATACTTAGTTACAAGAATAAGTATAATAAAATCAACCCTATGTATTTTTGAGTATTGAGTAATTGGTTTATCATCCAAATACATCCCTATCTGGATATGTGCATGTAGAGGCGGCTCAGGCATCGATGTATCCTAGGGGTTAAACCAAAAAAACACCGCTTTGAGATAGACTCGAATGTGAAATGTTGCACGAAAATGTGCTTTCCTGCACTCTTGGTTACGACACTCCTGGGGGATATGCTTTGGTTAATTCACAAGCATAGTATGAACCCTTATTAATGGATTTAATGAAAATGCCCCTAAGAATATATGTTTGAAAGTAGATCATGGATAGCATAGATTGAAGCCTATGGATTCATAAGTTAAGGAAACAAATGTTATTTATAAATCAACCCTTTTTGTCTTTGTATTACACTTTTGTGTTTAATAGTTTTCTTCGCTATGTTTGTTATAGGTAAAGAAAATGAGTAGAACCTAAATCAAAAAGTGAAAGGTAGGGTTATCATCCATATTTTTACGCATTCTGTTATATCCCAAAAGATTAGTAGAACAATCCCATCACCCCCACAAATCATGGAATTGAATATGTTGGTGAGTATGGAAAATGGGGAAATCATTGAATCCCATAAATATAACTCCTCTCCTGTTATAATGTGTTTATTAAATTTCCTGAAGAACCTCATCATACTCCCACTGGAGGAATTTTAGTAATTCTTGGCATGAATTGGATTTATTTTATAGAGCCAACATAAATTTCCATGAGAGGGAAATCACTCTCCATGTGGAGAATCGACCCCCAATTACAAACAAGTGAAAGAAGGATGATGAATCTTCTTTATCTCAATCATCTCAAGCATGGAAATTTCTTTCTTATGAGCATGCGTATCTAGATTAGATGATTGAGACTAATGAGGTGACCATCCTTGAAGAGATGCCTATTTTAAGGGAATTTGTTGAACAATATCATGAGGAATTTCTTGTCTTCTTCTGTCACACCCTCTATTTCAAAAAAAAATTATTTATTTTATTAATTTTGTTTGCGTCGGGTAGTTCGGGTCGAAACCTGAACTTAAGATTTCGAGTTCTTTGTGTTTTGACTAGTTTGCATCCAGCGCAACGCAACCGAAGCTGCGTGGCCTCACCTGGGTCGCCGCGCGGCCCCGCCCGTTTCACCGCACGCCCTGCTTGATGGTTAATTAATTAAATGAAATGGATCAGTATAATAAAACAATAATATTAACGGTGTTAAGAATATAATTTTTCTTGTGTCGTTACTAATATTACTCTTAATAATAATCATAATAATAATAACAACAACAATAATAATAAAACTAATAAGGATTAATAGTTTTTTTTAATGATAACCATAAATATATTATAATTTGAGGTGTTATTATTATTATTATTAATAATACTAAATTTAGGTTTTATTTTCCTTTTTATTTTATTTTATCTTATTTTATTTTAATTTCTTTTTATTCTAATTTCTTTTTATCTTATTTTATTTTAATTTCTTTTTATTTTTTTTTCTCTTTATCTTTTTATTTCCTTCTTTTCTTTTCCTCCCTCCGTTTTTTTTCTTCTCTCCTCACAATTCCGTCGGATCCCCCTGCTACCCCCTCCTCGTCGCGGCTCACCCCCTCCCCTCTAACCCTAGCCACCTGCTCCCTATCCCGCTCCCTGCCTCTCCCTTCTCTCAGCCGCACGCCGCACGCCGCACGCCGTCACAGCCTCCTCCTGGATCCACCCTGCTAGCGCCGCACCCCACCTTTCCCGGCAGTCCTCCCGTCCGACGACCGGGTTGCGCCCCCTGCTCCGGTGAACCCCGATGCCCCCCTGCTCCGGTGAACCCCGCACACCCCGGTGGCTGCACCGGTGAACCCCGCACACCCCGGCTTCCCCCTTGCGTGACCTATCTCTCCCCCTTCTCTCCGGTTTTTCACCGCCTCCCTATTTCCCTAGTCCAGCGGCCTCCCCCCTCTCGGCCTGGTCAAGGCGCGACCCCGACCTGCCCTATCCGCTGCAGGCCACCCCCCCAGCTCCCAGGCGCGCTGCTATCCCTGGTGCGACATGTTCGGCTGAGCCCCGATAGTTTCCCTCCTTGCACGGCACATCAATCCGGCCACACCTCCCTCTTCCAGAAACAACAACACTAGCCAGCCAAGATCCCTCCGCCAAGCCGCCCTCCAGTTAAGCCTCGCCTAATTTGATTAATATTATTTTTCATTTACTATTATTTCTTTATGTCTTTTTTTTAGTTTTGTTGTTTTGGTTTTTCCAGCGGATATGAGATCCGACTTTGTGGTTCTAACTTGAAGTTTTTATTTTGGATTCGTGAAATTGAGTCCGCGCGAGGTTCCTTGTGGTGAAAATGAAGCGCGATTGACATTTCGCGCTAGTATTTGAAGATTCCTCATCAATTTTCCAGATTTGACGGCGAGGTAGGTGGTTCCACACTTAAGTATTATTTGATAAATCAATTTGCATGTTTAGTTTTTTTTTATATCATTTAGTTTATTTGTGCATTGGGAAGTTGTCTTTCTTTGATGTTTGGGATGCATTTGAACTGTTTAATAACCTGTCTATTTTATGTGTGTTCATTCTGCTTAAAAACTCACATCTATCTAGTTGTTGGTGTTTTATTTTATTGTGCGGTTAGATTATTGTTCTGTTCAACAGATGCGAAATATATCTTTTTCATGGCGTAGTGTGTGTCTGGTTGACAAAGAAGTTTTGGTGCGGGTTTAGTCGGCAACGCCAAGTGATTTCTTTTAAACAATTTTGTATACTTTTATTTTTGGCTTATTTAATTAAGTGATTTTTGAAAAGGTGTTTTACATATGGTGTAAGGTCTTCCATCAAACTATTAGTGTTGTGTAGGTCACACCTTAAAATGGTATTTGAGTGCGTGCGATGTTAGAATGTGTTTTGAATTTGGAAATGATTACTTTAGTGTGTGTAAAGCCATGTGATATTGTTTTATGAGCTTTTGTAATGGTTTATTCAATCATGACCATGGTGTGAAACCTTTTGAAAAAAAGATTGTTTTAATATTCGTCTGATTTCAAAACGATATTTATATATGTGAGTGGTGGTTTGTTTAATGATAATTATTTTTTTTTCATTGCGGAAATTGGTCTAATTTAGTACATAAACTATGCAGATTATGTTTTGAAATGATTTTGATGTGCGTATGGTTTTAAAAGCGGTTTCGGGTGTTCAAACTATGTTTTTTCGTGTGTAAGTACCTTGTTTGGAGTTTATGTATTAGTGCGACATGTGACATTAACATGAAACTTGTTTGAGCACAAACTGGGAAGCCCGGGTAGCTAGGAGGGTGGACTAGACTAGTGCGCTAGTGTTCCAGAGGTGACTCGACCTGGTTTCACTGGCAGGACTGACGATTGCAACAGTAACTAAACATATGCTTTTCTGAGGGTCGTGGCCTTCTAAGCCACATTTTCTGAGGGTCGTGGCCTTCTAAGCCACGTTTTCTGAGGGTCGTGGCCTTCTAAGCCACGTTTCACTGAGACACGAAGCTCTAGGGACCCAAACTAGCTAACACCCATGCAGCCTCTCCCATGTTAGTTCTCATTAGTTACTTTACGCTCCTCAGAGAGAAACTTTGGTTATTTTAAAAAGTAAGGGTGTGTGTGTTTTAATTTATGTTGTTCCATTTGAAACTGTTTTCTTTAATTCCGTCTTCTTTTAAACTGTTCAACTTTTTATTTCTTTTCTTTAGCTAATATTGCAAAGGTATTTGTCATTTAATAATTATGCGTGGAACCTTTTTATTGGGTGACGTCCTACTGGGCCTTTCGCTCACACCCTGCGTACACCTTCGGGTGTATGTAGACCTTGTTTCTTGTGTATTCCAGGTTGTGCGTCGTGCTTAGCGATGGTGGTTCTGGTCGTTTATGGTCTTCTCGTGCAGGTTGGTGTTGTGGTGTGCGAATGCTACACCACTCTTGTCACTTGGTCATTTGAGTTAGAGTTTTAGTCTCTTTTTTTTTGTCGTTTATTTTTGGGACGTTGGATCTAATTGTAAACCTTTAAATTTGATTTCAGTTCAATGGTCTCATTGGTTGTCAATTTCCTAGTTTCATTTTATTATTATTTTTTTAGTTTTTGTGTATACTATTTCGGGTAAACCGTTCCCACAAGTTACTCTTGATACCCGGGCACTTGTGCCAGCCCGTGGGGATCGGGAACGCCCTTCGGGCCTTGCCGCGGACCGGGTCGGGCACCGGGTCTGATGGCGACCCGGCCTGGTTCGTGACAAAATGGTATCAGAGGGAAAGGTTTGCTATCTTGGGTCGTTTTCTTTTGAGATAGAGTCAGAGTAGACCAAAATTAAGGTTGTCAGAACTCGACGTTCTAACTACGAGCAATGTGCCTGGCTAGCATACCTCGTGGCGGGACTCGTGTTACCGAAGTATGTTGAGCCTTGTCTGAGTTTTTGGTCCTTGTGGATAATCTTGTCTAAGGGAAATGAAAAGGGTTAAGGTCAGTGGTCCTAGTGAGCTCGCAGGGTCTGGAAAGCCATGTGGAGCAGAGGATGCTGTCCTAGAATACCCTCCGTGGCAGTGGCGTGACTGGCGTGTGGCCGCCAACCATACGTTTCGACCACCCGCTGAAACAAGTTTTCTCTTGCGTCGTTTCTCGTTTCTTTGTTTTGGATTTGTGGAAATTCGGTTTTTCAGTAAAAATGTTTTCACATGAAGCGCTTTAAAAAATGAAATGGTGTGTGATGTTTGAAAAGTGTGGGTTAGATGTTTTGGTTTTGAAAAAAAAATGGAAAGGTTTGGTTTTGATCCTTGGCGCTCTCATGGACAACCTTATGCATGAGTATATACGAAAAAGGAAATGGTTAATGGCATGAGAGGATGAGTGCCTGGATGGACATGAGGTGGGTGCCCGTGCGGCACGAGAACATGCATGTGCGAAGTTCATGGGATGCCATTGGTGTTTGTGCAACCCACTAGGTTTGCTTATTTTCAAAAAGTTTTGTTAAATGAAAAAAAATTGGTGCTTTAGTAACTGGTGTTTGTGTGGCGTGTCCTTGTGTTTTTGAGATGTTGGATGTGTGGCGTTTTGAGCCGAGGATCCTTTTGACTGATTTGTGTCTTGAGTTTGAATTTTTGTTGGTCAGTTGATGTGAAAGCATGTGGTCAATAGTCTCTTTTGAAAAATTACATTGGGGAGCCCTTGCAGTGGTTCCCCTGCACGTTTGGTGTTTGCTTTTGTTATGTCTTGACCATCGGACCAGTTTGGTTGGGTCCATGGTATTCCTTTCTTGACTAGTGTATGCCCTCCCATAAAGCATTAACATGTGATTAAAGTGCGGCCACGAGTAATTCTCCGTTGGCCGACCCTCCAGTTGATCAGAGGAATCTCTTCTTGGATTCTAGAATTGAACTCACGTCTCCTTTTTGCAACTAAGCGGATCCTCTCACAGCGGGACGACTGATGCGAGGGGAGTTGAAGGTAGTTTTGGTCATTTGAGTTGTCCGAGTCATTGGGTATGAGGTTTGACACTGTCATGTTTAAAGGTTTCCCCCTGGAATGGCGAAAGGAAATCTAGCAGGGAAGGGTGAAGGCGGTTCGAAATTTTCAATGTTGATCAGTGTCTTTGAGGGATTTGTAGTATCTACATCGGCTACAAGGGTCATGTTCGGTGACGTCTTGCAGCGGAAGGTCCCTTTGGTAGTCAACAATGGTTTGGAAGTGGTAGAGGATACTCCATTGGGAAAAAAGGTGGAAGCGAACCTAAGTCGTTGGTGCGGTCTATCATTCTGAATAACCTCCGGTCTTGGTTTGTTTCGGTTAAGAAAAAGTTTGTGTTAGGCTACTAGTTGGCATACCCAGTCGTATGAGGCTGCTATGGTTGTCTGCAGGAATCACGTGTTGTTTAAGACTCAGTTTGAAGTCTCTGTCCATATAGTGTTCTTCTCAACAGAAATGATCATGTTCAGGTGACGATTCGTGGTGTCGTGTTCTCATCCAGTGTGACAAAGAGTGATGCGCATGCACCATTAAAGCTCTTTTGTTGGTAAATGTTCAGTGTACGATCAGTTGGATGTCGTAATGTGTTGTGGTTACTGGTGTTTCCATGGTTGTAGTGTGATTGCGTGTGACACCAAAAGGAGAAGCTCTGTTCGGGAGTCTTCCATGCCTGACTACGAGGCAGAAGATGCTTCAAACATCAGGGCTCCAGCCATAGGCCTCGGAGTGAAGCTGGCGCGTGGTCAGGAACCCCGAGAGTGTATGAGACCCCGGAATTATTTCTGTTATCGGTGTCGAAAGTGAAAGCAGCTTAAATGGTCTTCTATGGTTGTTCTTCTCCGAACAAACTGTCTGGTTGCATAAGGTTTTCGTGACCATGTAGAGGCGTGTTCGTCTCATTGCCTTAATGTTTTGGGGGTTGCGTCCCATTGGATGCAATCACCTTTAGTGGTCCTTGAGAGTCTGTTGGGGAAAAATCAGTCCCAAAATTTTATAATGTTCATCCTGGGATGTGGATGTGTTGGACAGGTCTTAGGTCATGGTTCTGACGCCCGGGTGGTTAGGCCCCTCCCTCCCCGCCCCTTGTGGTGGGGTGTTTGGTCACCATTGAGATGTTTTTCAAAGTTCTATGCATTTTGTTAGTTCTAATGGTGGGGAGTCCTCATGGACCTACCTATGTTGGTTTTCTAGTCTCGCCTTTGGTGTTGGCAGGTTCTTAATGGCGGGGAGACCCACATTGGGTCTCGCACGAATGTCTATAGGATGAATCAGTGCTGGACTTGTCTTTAATGGCGGGGAGTCCGCTCGAACCTCCCCCTGTCGGTTGTCCACTCTCATTTCGAGCATCAGTGACTTTATAATGGTGGGGAGCCCCTCGGGCTTCCCCATGTTGATCTATAGCTTCTGTTTTCAAAGATGGTTCGTTGATAAGTGATAGGAGTGTTCCGAGGACGTGGTTTGACCTCTTTTGTTCATTTTAGCCAAGTGGTGTGGTTTCAGTTTCAGAATGCTTGAGGTGTTTTGGCGTGTGAAGTTGGCTCTTGTGGGTTCAAGAGTTCGTTTTCTAAAATAATCGGCTGGAGGCGTTCTAGCTTTTTGGGGTGGGCGACACATATCAGAAAGTCTTTTTATGCATTTCTTGATGTTGTCTTTGAGTCACTTTCTCTGAGCATGATGTTTCTCTCTCTCTTTTGTTGATGTTTGTGGGGATCCTATTTGATCCTTAGTGGGGTGCCGTTTCCTACTTTGGGTCTCAGCCTCAGCTGTGGCTTTCCGGGGGCAGAAAGATTTATGGTGGGGAGAATTGTCACACCCTCTATTTCAAAAAAAATTTATTTATTTTATTAATTTTGTTTGCGTCGGGTAGTTCGGGTCGAAACCTGAACTTAAGATTTCGAGTTCTTTGTGTTTTGACTAGTTTGCATCCAGCGCAACGCGACCGAAGCTGCGTGGCCTCACCTGGGTCGCCGCGCGGCCCTGCCCGTTTCACCGCACGCCCTGCTTGATTGTTAATTAATTAAATTAAATGGATCAGTATAATAAAACAATAATATTAACGGTGTTAAGAATATAATTTTTCTTGCGTCGTTACTAATATTACTCTTAATAATAATCATAATAATAATAACAACAACAATAATAATAAAACTAATAAGGATTAATAGATTGTTTTAATGATAACCATAAATATATTATAATTTGAGGTGTTATTATTATTATTATTAATACTAAATTTAGGTTTTATTTTCCTTTTTATTTTATTTTATCTTATTTTATTTTAATTGTTTTTTATTCTAATTTCTTTTTATCTTATTTTATTTTAATTTCTTTTTATTTTTTTTCTCTTTATCTTTATCTTTCCTTCTTTTCTTTTCCTCCCTCCGTTTTTTTCTTCTCTCCTCACAATTCCATTGGATCCCCCTGCTACCCCCTCCTCGTCGCGGCTCACCCCCTCCCCTCTAACCCTAGCCGCCTGCTCCCTATCCCGCTCCCCGCCTCGCCCTTCTCTCAGCCGCACGCCGCACGCCGTACCCCGTCACAGCTTCCTCCTGGATCCACCCTGCTAGCGCCGCACCCCACCTTTCCCGGCAGTCCTCCTGTCCGACGACCGGGTTGCGCCCCCTGCTCCGGTGAACCCTGATGCCCCCCTGCTCCGGTGAACCCCGCACACCCCGGTGGCTGCACCGGTGAACCCCGCACACCCCGGCTTCCCCCTTGCATGACCTATCTCTCCTCTTTCTCTCCGGTTTTGCACCGCCTCCCTATTTCCCCAGTCCAGCGGCCTCCCCCCTCTCGGCCTGGTCAAGGCGCGACCCCGACCTGCCCTATCCGCTGCAGGCCGCCCCCCAGCTCCCAGGCGCGCTCCTATCCCTCGTGCGACATGTTCGGCTGAGCCCCGATAGTTTCCCTCCTTGCACGGCGCATCAATCCGGCCACACCTCCCTCTTCCAGAAACAACAACACCAGCCAGCCAAGATCCCTCCGCCAAGCCGCCCTCCAGTTAATCCTCGCCTAATTTGATTAATATTATTTTTCATTTACTATTATTTCTTTATGTCTTTTTTTTAGTTTTGTTGTTTTGGTTTTTCCAGTGGATATGAGATCCGACTTTGTGGTTCTAACTTGAAGTTTTTATTTTGGATTCGTGAAATTGAGTCCGCGCGAGGTTCCTTGTGGTGAAAATGAAGCGCGATTGACATTTCGCGCTAGTATTTGAAGATTCCTCATCAATTTTCCAGATTTGACGGCGAGGTAGGTGGTTCCACACTTAAGTATTATTTGATAAATCAATTTGCATGTTTAGTTTTTTTGTATATCATTTAGTTTATTTGTGCATTGCGAAGTTGTCTTTCTTTGATGTTTGGGATGCATTTGAACTGTTTAATAACCTGTCTATTTTATGTGTGTTCATTCTGCTTAAAAACTCACATCTATCTAGTTGTTGGTGTTTTATTTTATTGGGCGGTTAGATTATTGTTCTGTTCAACAGATGCGAAATATATCTTTTTCATGGCGTAGTGTGTGTCTGGTTGACAAAGAAGTTTTGGTGCGGGTTTAGTCGGCAACGCCAAGTGATTTCTTTTAATCTATTTTGTATACTTTTATTTTTGGATTATTTAATTAAGTGATTTGTGAAAAGGTGTTTTACATATGGTGTAAGGTCTTCCATCAAACTATTAGTGTTGTGTAGGTCACACCTTAAAATGGTATTTGAGTGCGTGCGATGTTAGAATGTGTTTTGAATTTGGAAATGATTACTTTAGTGTGTGTAAAGCCATGTGATATTGTTTTATGAGCTTTTGTAATGGTTTATTCAATCATGACCATGGTGTGAAACCTTTTGAAAAAAAGATTGTTTTAATATTCGTCTGATTTCAAAACGATATTTATATATGTGAGTGGTGGTTTGTTTAATGATAAGTATTTTTTTTTTCATTGCGGAAATTGGTCTAATTTAGTACATAACCTATGCAGATTATGTTTTGAAAAGATTTTGATGTGCGTATGGTTTTAAAAGCGGTTTCGGGTGTTCAAACTATGTTTTTGCGTGTGTAAGTACCCTGTTTGGAGTTTATGTATTAGTGAGACATGTGACATTAACCTGAATCTTGTTTGAGCACAAACTGGGAAGCCCGGGTAGCTAGGAGGGTGGACTAGACTAGTGCGCTAGTGTTCCAGAGGTGACTCGACCTGGTTTCACTGGCAGGACTGACGATTGCAACACTAACTAAACATATGCTTTTCTGAGGGTCGTGGCCTTCTAAGCCACGTTTTCTGAGGGTCATGGCCTTCTAAGCCACGTTTTCTGAGGGTCGTGGCCTTCTAAGCCACGTTTCACTGAGACACGAAGCTCTAGGGACCCAAGCTAGCTAACACCCATGCAGCCTCTCCCATGTTAGTGCTCATTAGTTACTTTACGCTCCTCAGAGAGAAACTTTGGTTATTTTAAAAAGTAAGGGTGTGTCTGTTTTAATTTATGTTGTTCCATTTGAAACTGTTTTCTTTAATTCCGTCTTCTTTTAAACTTTTCAACTTTTTATTTCTTTTCTTTAGCTAATATTGCAAAGGTATTTGTCATTTAATAATTATGCGTGGAACCTTTTTATTGGGTGACGTCCTACTGGGACTTTTGCTCACACCCTGCGTACAACTTCGGGTGTATGTAGACCTTGTTTCTTGTGTGTTACAGGTTGTGCATCGTGCTTAGCGATGGTGGTTCTGGTCGTTGATGGTCTTCTCGTGCAGGTTGGTGTTGTGGTGTGCGAATGCTACACCACTCTTGTCGCTTGGTCGTTTGAGTTAGAGTTTTAGTCTCTTTTTTTTTTGTCGTTTATTTTTGGGACGTTGGCTCTAATTGTAAACCTTTAAATTTGATTTCAGTTCAATGGTCTCATTGGTTGTCAATTTCCTAGTTTCATTTTATTATTATTTTTTAGTTTTTGTGTATACTATTTCGGGTAAACCGTTCCCACAAGTTACTCTTGATACCCGGGCACTTGTGCCAGCCCGTGGGGATCAGGAACGCCCTTCGGGCCTTGCCGCGGACCGGGTCGGGCACCGGGTCTGATGGCGACGTGGCTTGGTTTGTGACATTGTCCTAGAAGATATGATCAATTCTTAGTTGATCTTATACCTGGGGCATTGCCAATATCAAAGACTCGATATAGAATGTTTGTTGTGGAGATTGAGGAGCTGAAGAAACAACTACATGAGAATATAGATAAAGGGTTTATACGCCCAAGTGCTTCACCATGGGGGGCACCAGTCCTCTTTTTCAAGAAGAAGGATGGGTTAATGTTCCTTTTCATCGATTATCAAGAGCTTAACAAAATCACGATAAAGAACAAGTTTCCCCTCTCATGAATTTATGAGTTGTTCGATCAGCTGCTTCGAGCACAATACTTCACCAAGGTGGATTTGCAGTCGGTATATTATCAAGTAAGGGTGAAGAAGGAAGATATCCCCAAGACTGATTTTCGTACATGATATGAGAACTACGAATTCATAAAAATGAATTTTGGAATCACTAATGCTCCAACAATATTCATGAACTTGATTAATAGAGTCTTTAGGGATTACCATGACCAATTTTGTAGTCTTTATAGATGATATTCTGATATTATCAAAAACAATGGAGGATCATGGGGAGCATCTAAGAACTGTACTTGAGACCTTGTTGAAGGATAATCTAAATGCAAAGTACAAAAATTGTGAGTTCTTGTTGAAGGAGGTCTCATTCTTGGGCCATATCATCACAAGCAATGGGATATCTGTGGATCCCTCCAAGGCAGATGCAATAGAGGGATGGATAACGCCTCCATCGGTATCTGATATCCATAGCTTCTTGGGGTTAGCTAGATATTATCAATGATTTGTGAGAAATTTATCATGATTTTACAACCCTCTAATCAAGCTAACTTAGAAGGGAGTAAAGTTTTCTTGGAGTGATGAATGAAAATAAAGCTTCAAGGAGATAAAAAGAAGGCTTCTCACTATGCCCGTGCTCAATTTACCCACAAGTGGAGAAATTTTTGTGGTATTTAGTGATGCATCGAAGAAGGTCTTGGGTTGTGTTTTGTGGAAAAATGACAAATTCATTGCCTATACTTCAAGGAAAATGAAATTTCATGAGAAGAATTATCCAACACATGATATGGAGTTGGTCACAGGGATCTTCACTTTAAGAATTTGGCGGCATTATCTATTTGGAGAGAAGTGTGAAATATATTTTGACCACAAAATCTTCAAGTATATATTCACACAGAAGGAGTTGAACAAGAACCAATGAATATGGTTAGAGCTGATCAAATACTATGAATGCATAATCTATTACAGCCCTAGGAACATAAACAATGTGGCATATGCTCTAAGTAGAAAGGACCCAGCGATTCTATCATTGATTATAATTGAAAAGGCTCACATCTTCTTAGATTTGTTGAAGATGAACCTGGTAATAATAAATAAGGGAACATGATTAATCCTTTCACAATTGATTTCTCAACTATCTCTTTTGGAAAACTGAAAGGATTCTCAAAAGTATGATGTGGGAATTTAGAAGAAAGTGGAACCTATCAGAAAAGGGAAATCCCCAGAGTGCAATGTTAATGAAGAAGGAATTGTGAGATTTGGGAAAAGACTATGTGTTCCATCATGTTCAGAGCTAAAGATGGAACTTTTTGATGATGCATAGAGATCAAATTTATCTATTCACACAGGAAGCACAATGATGTATTGAGATCTCTGAGATCATTGTTGGTGGGATAATAAGAAGAAGGAGATCGTTGAGTATACACCAATGTGCCTGGGGTGTCCATAAGTGAAGGTCGACAGGCATATGTCTGAGTGGATGATGAAACCATTTCCCATACCAGCATGGAAATTCTAGAACATCACAATGGACTTTGTCACCAGACATCTGAAGACATACAAATTAAAAAATGAAATCTTTTTTGTCATGGATCATCTTATAAATCCTACATACTTCATTGTTATTTGGGAGGATTTCTCATTGGATGAGCTACCACGAATATATATTAGGGAAGTGGTATGGCTTCATAGAGTACCACTATCTATTGTATCTGATTGAGATCCAAGATTCACCGCAATGTTTTGGAAGAGTCTTCAACATGCTATGGATACCGAGCTATACTTCAGTACGACTTATCATCCTTAAACCGATGGCCAATCCAAACAGACTATCAAACCCTTAAGTCAATGTTGAGAGCATTCTAAATGGACTTCAATGGAGGGTGGGATCATCATCTTCTTCTGATTGACTTAACCTATAATAACAGTTTCCACTCGAGCATCTGAATGGCACTGTATGAAGCCATTTATGGGAAGTGGTGCAGAAAACTGGCATGTTGGGGCGAAATCGGTGAGCATAAGCTTCTAGGTTCAGAAATGGTCGAAGAAATTGATGAGAATGTGAAAACCATTCAGCAGCATATCAAGGCAGCCCAGAGTCGATAGAAGAGTTATGCCGATAACCACCGATGAGACCATGAGTTTAAAGTTTGATACATGGTATTTCTATGCATATCTAATTGGAAGAAGGTTATGAGGTTTGGAATGAAATGGAAGTTATGTCCTAGGTACATCATCCCCTTTGAGATTCTTGATTATGTAGGGTTGTGGCCTATCGACTAGAACTTCCACCTACCGAGTCCAAGTTACATGATGTATTTCATGTATCCCTCTTAAAGGAAGTTCATACCAGACCCTTCACATGTACTCTCTTCATGGGTGATATAGCTAGAGGATGATCTTTCTTATGAGGAGAAACCGGTGAAGATCTTATACCATAGAGAAAAATTTATACAAAATTAGACAATGCCCCTCGTCACGGTATTGTGGCGAAACAACAAGTTTGAAGAAGCGACATCGGAATCTGAGAAAGTGATGAAGTATAGTTACACTCATCTTTTTAGTGTGGGAAAAGAATATTTCCAGGGAGAAATTTCTTTTGGGGGGAATATTGTAATGACCCAAACATTCATTAATGTAAATTCCTCTCAGTTATTTTAAATGACTTATTATGAAAAATGATTATGTAAAATATATGCACTCCCTTGGTTTTATGTTTTTAAATTATGAACGTTGCTAATATGGCTGTTGAATAGTGATCACATGGTAAATATAAGTATTCGGCTCTAACTATCCCATTTACTCAGATAAAGGAAGATATGTCGTCATCTTGTATACTTTCCCTATATGAAGCCCATTTTTAGGAGCATAGAAAGGAGGTGGAGTCATCACGTTTCACTCTTGACCAAGCCCAGGCCAAAATTGAACATGTTAATCTTGAGCGAAACCAACTACGGGAGAAGTTGAAGTTAATAGAGTTTACCACCTAAGCGATGTTATCCGAGCCCCTCCAAAAGTATGTCACCATCACAAACTTTACCCTTTAGTCTTATGAGGGTGTTATAAGGGGTTATGTGATAAGACCCGATCACTTAGACAATGTATATTATTTTTGTATAAAGAATGGGCATTCATTTTATTATTGTTACTTTGTAAATAGTTTTTAAAGCACAAATAGTAGTTTTAGCTAATATTCAACTAAGAACTCTATTTTGATGAATTAATGGATTTTGGAATTAAATAATCGTTTATTAAAATATTATTATAATTATTATATTACATTTTATTAAATATAAATGCTAGTATAATTTTATGAATGCAACTATAATTTTTATTAAGGTTTGAAAGTTGTTTTTGTCAAAACCCATGAATTTTCGATAAATGTCAGTTTTTATTTTAAAAAATAAAAATCACATATTTAGAAAATTATTTAGATAAAATGAATATTATTTTTGGAATCAGGGTTGAAAACTTATCCAATGGAGAATCTTTCATAACATTCTGAGACAGTCGAACTTTTGGGTAAAAATAAAAATCCGTTTAATTATATAATGTGTTTTATGACATCATAATGACCCAATAGTGATGTAATAAAATACTATAAACATTATTTTCCACCAATATATGTTTTATAAATAATATAATGTGATTTTATATTTGTTTTATTTATTTTATAAAGATTTTGTGGACCCTACCAGACTTATAAAACATTTTGTCTTTTTAATTTTTTTTCCTTGAGAGTGTGACAGAACTCCACATAAGTAAACATATTATTTTAATAAGTTCGGACATTGGACATATAAAATATTTATTTACACTACCATTTGGAAAAAACCATGTTCAAAAACCATGGGATTGTTTGTGGTATTGATTAGTTTAATTTGTGGCGACCCAAACCTAAATAATAATGAATTACGTCCCCTTTCCTATATAAACCCACCCATGATCCCACTTACTCTTCACTCAATGCTTTTGGAGTTCTACCATACCATGACCTCCTCTCTCTATAATCTTCACAAGGTTCCCAATTCTCCCAAGAATCCTCTCTCAAGCCTCTCCCAATCCTTTAGGATCACACTTCCAAGTAAGGGATTTCTTCCTTTCTCATTTTGTTCAATTTTCATTATGTTTTTATTCCCTTTTATTCAATTACAAATGTTGGGGTATGATTTCTAACCACCCCCACACTTCCCTATTTATGTTTGGATTATAGTAGACCCCATTATCTCTCATAAAATTCCTCTCATGTACACTTGTTACTATGCTGAAATTTCGAAAGGAATTTCTCTCTCAACCTTTACATTCAAGAAATTATTTTGTACCATTAATCTAAATTCCATTTCAATTATTAGGAAATGTATCTATATGACCCCCCTATAGTCCATTTCATGTAAATATTATGAGAAACCCCTTTATCTCTCATCAACCATTTTTATGAATTCTTACGTCACGCCGTTACGCTGCCGAAATTACACTAATATTTTCCAAGCCAATGTAATTGTGTAGTGAATACCATATCCATTTCTCTACCACGTGTATTCACATTTATTCACATTTAATTATTGATTATAAAGATTCATGTATGTATTACACATCCATTTATCCTGGAATAAATGGTGATGATTGATTCCATGTTGTATGATCCATGTGGCACACTTATGTATGAAATGAAATGATTAAGAAAGGGTGTGCCCTGATAGCGTTCCAATCCATTGGGTAAAGTATAGTATCATGATACATCATGTGAAATGAGTGTTCACTCATAATAATTCATGTGCAATGAGGGTTCACTCATGCTTCATGTGCAATGAGGGTTTACTAATGCTCTATGTGCAATGAGCCTTGGCTCATGCTAATTCCAAGTTAAGGGTTGTTTCCACATTTCACTGTTATGATTATCGTGCTTTACCATGACTTTATGATCATGTTTCTATTGTGATCCATTGATATTCTTATTGTCTAACATGTATTTTATTCCTCATGTTATTCCATGTTTATTCCCTTATTGGGCATTATATCTCACCCTTTTCTTATACATGTCCTCTGGTTATCCCATGCAATGCTAAGTACCAGGGAATGTAGTGGTCATGTAGAGGATGTTTTCAATAAAGATGTTATATTTCATGTTATAAGTAGTTATGTAATGATCCTAATCCCCAAAGACAAGAGGCATATCGATATTCCATGTTGTATCAAGTGAGTAGTTTTTGTAATAAATCAGGTTTAAGTGTGTAATAAAGAGCAGGGTTGTTATATTTATATAACTCAATGGAATTGAATAATTAAATGGAATGACTAATGAAGAAACATACAAGACAAAGCACAATTATTGATTCAGTATTAACCAATACATTATTACATTGTCCTCTAATACCTATGGTGTGCTTACTTTTGAGTAACAATTATTTAATAATTTCACTATTGTACACTACCTGTTATATATCTCCAATAACTAATTAAAACCGACCATGGTGGTTGCCTACTGGGATTTATTCTCACACCCTGTTTAGGTCATGCTTTTGGGACCAAATATATTTTATGATTGTAGGTGTAGACTAGGGAAATCGTCCTACTATAGGGTACTTGATATTCTTCTCCGGAGTATGAGAGCATGGGACCGAGCCGAGGCTTGTGATGCTTCATAGTCCCTTTTTGATTCTTTCGAGATTTTGAAAAATATAATGTGTATTACTGCATTGTAAACGTTTTGTCTACATTCTTAGAACATATAACATGATGCATCATCTTTTGAAATGAACTATGATTGATTTTTTATCATATCAGTCTTCCACTGTTTATTTCAGTTTTATAATCTTTAATGCTTCATCTATTGTATTTTTATTTATTAAACAATGATACACTCTGCCAATGAGGGTATAATTTCCCTACTATCACACCTTGGGCCCTCGCTGCTAGTCAGCAGCCTTTGACATTGGGTAAAATGCTCTGGAGGCCATGTGGCCAACCGATTATGGGGCACCAGTTGAGTGGAATCCAGGTCTAGGATCTTACACATTATTTCGTCTTTGAAAAAATATGGTTATCATTGAAATTTTGTTAATTTTGGATAATATGATTTATAATTTGAGATATTTTTAGGAAAAAAGAATTCACACTCTACTTCATATCCACCTTTGATGATATGGTGGATTTTTCATCAGTCCTCTTCAAAAATGATTGACCAAAATACTTTTTGGAACCTGTATTTTTCGATAAAATAGTATTAGTAAAAACAGAATATTCGGGATCAAGGTTTTTCAATTTCAGTGATCTTTCAATGGTTTTATATTTAGATAATATCATGCACTTTTATCCAGGAGAATTAGTCTTTTTAGAAGTATGAATATTTTTATAATTACTCTTGGCATGATTTATAATCTCACTATATTGTGATGATTCTTCCTGGATGTTCTACAGATTTCGGAAATTTAACTCCAACTGATGATATTTAATATTTAAAGAGTACATATTGTCTTCATGTGATTTCAATATATCTTCACTTTATTTCTTGGAAGTATTTAATTTTTTTCCATCATATTTTCCAAATTTAATTCAAAATAAATACACTTCATGTTGAGGAGGTTTTTCTCATCTTCAACATATTTCATCTTCTATTCCAATTGACTCTTAATTTTCTAAACCTAGTCATCATAAATACGATTTACCCATAGAAAATAATTATCTAACTATTTAATTATCTTTTTATTAACCTCGATCTAAACATCTCTAACATTCTTAGTGGTTCGTTGTAGTTTCTCCAATGCAAAGATCACTTCTATATAAATTTTTTTAAACACATCCTTCTCAAAAAAATTCCTTTGTTATTCATATCCAATAAAAGTTAATCATTAAATAAAATGTAATAATGATTTATTTGGATTATTCATCAAGGATGATTGTCACATACTTGTCTTTGATTTACAGTTTAGATTCCAAAATAATCATGGTAGCTTTATGAGATTCTTCATTTGTGTGAATCATCTTAGTAACGACCTTCTCAGCAACTTCTTTCCCACATACATTTCTTTTTAAATATTATTCAACATAAGATAAATGGTTATTTCAAATCGATATCGTTTCTTCTTTGGAATCAATAATTTTTTAGATATGTTTATATCATTGATTCTTCTTTTCAAAGTCTTTATATATATACTCATATTCCATTTAAATCTATGAATTTCATCATATAGTCCATTGATAATAGAAAATATCTTAATGAAACCCTCAGTGGGAACATTATTCCGATAGTAATTGATTTATGGATAAAATTCATTGAGTGATTCAATAAATTATTCTTCATCCCTACTTATACTATACACATCAAAAGGATATGTATCAACTTATTTAATAGATATTGCTCATAGAAAACCATCTAACTACATCTTGTTTCTCATATATCCTATTTATTCCTTAAATTATTTCGTAGCTTTATTGCCTATTTGTTTAGTCTATTCATTATAGTTCTTTCAGAAATATCTTTTTTATCCCTAAAATAAATAGGAACTGAACATTACGTTGGAGATAAATTTATTGCTTCTTTGAATTAAAATTTTCACTTCATTAATGTCTGAAATAAACAAATGGTAAAATAATATAGATACCATTAAAGGTGTAACCTTCCTCTGTTACTAATTGAAGAGCCCATAGTATCGTGTAGGTAAAATTAGGTGGGTGAATTCATTATGCACAAGTTTTTCCAATTTTATTTTATTAAATTTTACCACTTTTCTAATCTGAAACTCTGCCCTTGTTGGAGTGAATGAATCATCCCAGATTACATGAAAAATTATACCAAATGTAATATAGAATGAAAATTGAAGTAATGCACACAATAGTTTTTCTAGGTTCTCCCCTAATGTGGGTGACTACATCCTTACTATGTTTGGGATGATCTGATACATAGATTATCCACTAAAAATCAATCAAAGATAATAAGTGGGTTAGTCAGGTATCACTTAGAATCCATGTTGGGTAGGTATGAACCACTTCCAAAATTATACTGGCATACCATATGAACTATTTATATCGGAATCCAATCAGTGATTTAAAAATACAACCCTTAACAAAATGAGAATGATCACAATAACATCAACTAACTACAACAACAAAAAACTGAACATTTTCTTTGATCCAATGAAATAAAAAAACACATTCTTTACTCTCTAAAAGTGAAACTCTTTGAATGCCACTGAATATAATAAACAACATTATATCAGTAGTTGGATTAGTATACTCTTCTGAATTGTAGAAGATAAAAATTCCAAATCTACTCTCTATAGTAATAGAATTAAGAAATAAGGATATATCAAAAAACATCAAGTCATCTTATTCCGTGATTCACTAAAAATAATTAATTCATGTAATTATAAAAACTTTTTATGTGCCTTTTTTATGAAATAAAAACTCCAAAAAATGTGTTTACTTTTGTCATTATTTATGAAATAAGACAATGTTATGCCTTCATGAAAATAAATGATAATGTGTGACATTTTTCAAAGAATTATTTGGTCTTGTTATTCAAAAATTTAAACGGTTTTTGTAAAACCCTTTTTAGGAAAATCACACAAATCCACATAATATACACATTTTCTAAATTTCAATCACACATTACCTAGTACTTCCATGGATGTCTCAATCTATAAGAATGTTTAAACAATGCATGGTCTAATTAAGTTTACTTACCACTGTTAAAACACCTTTGTATAAATTTTATTCTAATGTAATGCCTTGATTCCTAATTACATGTTCATGATCTTGTATTCATGATCATACACAAGCATGAAGACATGTTATTCATAGTACGTTTCACATAATCATATAGAATATTCAATCTGTCCTTATTATTCCATCCCATAGAACATTCAAAACCACTATGATTCTATGTAATACAAATAGGAAAATGCCAGATCTTCATGATAATCACACATAACACATTTAAATTATTTAATGCATTGTTTTTAAACTCATACCGTATGAAAATACACTAGAATATAATTGTATATTGATTCTTCTCATAACAATATATGTCGAATAACAATCTTGTTCACAAAAAAAAAATCAAAAAACTCAAATCACTTCACATAATTCATGTGAGTCACTTGTAGTTCTATCCAATTACGTCATGGATTAGATATTCTTCATGAAACTCATGTTTATTAATCACAAGTCTATCACTCTTGATATAATACTTCATCTCCTTCACATAAGAGAATACATGTCTCCTCTTTCTTCTTCTCATGTTCACTTTCTTATTCTTCTCAAAATAGAATTAAATCATGTAATAGTATTTTGGTAACATCATGAGAACATGTAGAATCATACCACAATGGTTCAAGAACATGGAACTCACCTTATAAGGATCATAGTGATTTTTATCCTCTATTTATCTCTCAATAAACTCTCTTGAATGAGAGATTAAACTAACTCTATAAATGAGCCGCACATATGGTATTTATAGATATAATACCACTGACTTAGATTCTCTGAAAATCATGTAGAGCCTTTCCTTTTTTTAATTAAGATATTTTTATTATCAAGTAACATACCGCAAAAAATTATCATCACAAAAAATAAATTTTCCTCCATTTTAGTTTTTCTTCAATTTCATTTTTCCTTAATCATTAAGACAGAGAAATATGTGATTTTGATCATATAAATATTTTTAGAATAATTAAACAGTGATCATAATATCAATTCGATACTCAAACGATGATGCATGGAGGAAACCCAGTGTTCATGTTCTCTCGGATGGACTTAGTGAAGAAGACAACACCCTATGATGATCGAATGGCTAGGATGGAATATATACAGTAAAAGAGAAGAACACTATTCATTCTATGTTTTTTAAAGATGAGATACATTGAATTCATGAATCCCACATCGAAATTTTCTCTAGTTATTTGCCCCCTTAAAATAAAAGATGCATCTCAATCCTAGCAGAAATGGTTACCAAACATGTATAATGTGTTGGCACTGTCTATATGTTGTTGTGTCGCCATAGACAAGGTTACTTTCTGCCTCTACCATGCACTGTTTTGGTGTAATTTTCTATACACCCATGATTCCTACTGGCATAGTCATGGAAGAACCTTCCCACCTCAAAAGTGGTGTGTGTCCTTCAACTGGCTAGTGGGATGAATAATTTTTGATATACAACCCATTCAAAAACAAATCCATATACCAAAATTTTAAATCCAACCTATATAATTGGAAAACAAAAATTTCATTCTATTTGGAATTAAAAAATAAATTCCAAATGAACCATACTAAAAAAATATTTTTCATGTCTATTCTTCTTATTCAAATGATTATTGTAAATAATGTGTATCCATATTTACACAATTCTTGGAACATAAGACCATATATTCAATAATAACACGAAATGTTTTTCATCTAAATCTACTCATCAAATAAAATCTATACAACATTTCCATGTTATTAATTCTCACAGACAATTCAATGATATAGCACAAACATTTAGTTATTTTTACATTTAGTTTTTACCAAAAAAGTGTATTGAAAAAAATTATTGCACAAATATTAATTTAATTAATTTGGTTTCTTCAATATTTTGGCTATTAAGTAGCTTATATTTAGTGTTTTTTCCGTATAGAACATGATGGTGTCATCTTTTGTGGATATAGAGATACAATGTGAGATTTTTAGGGCACAATGCTTATTGGGGAATCACTTAATAAAGGTATTGATCCGGAAGGATCACCTGATTCATATTACCGAGTGGAACCCCTAATAGGATAGGACATGAGTCCTCAATGATCATAGTGGAACCCCATTTCTGCACCATGGTGTGGTTCCTTGACTAAAAGAGTGAACCCCCACCCCCCCAAATCATCTTTGGAAAAATTTCCTATACAACTATGTTCCAAGAGGACCCCCCCCATAAACATGGGTGTGTGTCCTTGATGACTAGAGTGTAATCCCCCTATTTCTCTAGGGCATGAGTCATCGTCTTACGAATTGATCCAACTATTAGGTAGGGAGTGGTTCCCTGATATCTTAGATTGGAACCCCCCCCCCCTCATGTCGGACTAGGGCGTGTGGTCCATGACTTCTGAGTGGAACCCCGATTTGGTAAGTCATGATTCCTCAATGCCCTAGTGTGGAACCCCCTATCACACTTGGGTTTAGGTCATACACTTTTATAGTGGAACCCCCATGAGGTTGGGTGCAGGTCCTTATGACACTAGAGTGTAACCCCTAACAACCTAGGTGTGGGTCCATTGCAGATACTATCACAGTGTAACCACCTTAACATACTAGGATGTAGGCCCTCTACTTCAAGTTTCCCCCCTCCACTGTGCGATATAGTGAAGAAGTGTGATTTGAATTGGATTCATAGGTCTGGGCAGATGCATGAGATGCTGGGCATCATTGATGAACTTTTGGAACTATTGGAAACACTTCTTCCTGGGCTGATATTTGAGACGGGGATCACCTTACTCTATCATTAATGATTATTTTGAGAGAGTATATATATAATCTTATGTATCTATAACTTGTATTTGTTTACTCTCCTACTAGGAGTGTTATATACACACGGGTTATACCACACGCGTTTTGTGATTATCTTCTCGTGGTCAGATGATTCTACTCTCCAACAATATGTGAAAAAGACATGATGGGTAGTTCATATACACACCATGTTTAACCACTTTTGTTTTGAATATGTTACTTCTACTCTTGTTTTCAGTTGATATATTCTATTTGCCTGCATCATGCATCAAATATCTTTCTATCCATATTGTATCACTTACTGCCCCCCTTCAGATTTTGGGGTGTCCTACTGGGTATGAATATTCTCAACCCTACGTGGGATTTTTCGGCACATGTTGTTTCTTATGAAGATGATAGATATGATAGTGGTGACTTTAGAAGAGCTTAAGGGTACCTGGTACTTTGGACCGTGTGCGATGGTTGTATCTTGGAGATCTGAAGTTGGGTTCTTTCAGTTGTTCAGTTTGTCAGTTTTTTAGGTTGGGACATATTTCTGGTTCGGTGTGTATTTTTTCCCATTAATTTTATGTTTACACTATCGTACTCCTGTAAGTCGTAGAGGTTATTCATGTTTGGTTTACTTTATAGCATTGTTCCATATTCTATTCTTTCCCTCCAAAGTTTTGATATGATATGGACATGTTTCTATGTATTGGTACTTAATAATAGTCCTCCCTGAGTTATTTATTTATTTCACGTATGTCTCCACCCCTGGCCTATGGGTGCGGGTTTTGGGAAGTTGCAGCTTGAGCCCCGGCTTGTGTCATGTCGTGTTAGATTTTTTATTAGATAGAGTTCATTATTTGTGATGTTTTTCAACCTAGTCTCCTTATGAGGTACTTGTTGGGTTTAGGGAAACATTGTCAATGTGTCTCTAGTGCAGCTCTCATTCGAGGGAATCTAGTGATGGTAACACGACTGGCCTATCCATTCACCAGGAACATGACTACCTACTTGAAAACACTGCATATCATATATTTTTTAGCGATTAATGGTATATACAACATATAACATTGATTATTTGATTTTCTTTCTTGAATCAGCTCCTCATTATTGTTATATATATATGTTCATATAACCGTGGTACATCATGATAAATCTCATGGTTCTTCTGTGATGATTGGTAGTTAGGTTACTAGTTCTGGATTGTGACTATGATTCAAAGAGTGAAAAGGCCTCAGTTCAGGGTCCATCTTCTGAACCCCTTCCTCTAGTTGGAAAGGTACGAACACCTCGACCTATCATGTAGCAGATCATTCCAGCTGAGCGGTCTGAGGATGTGAGTAGGATTAGTATGATCTATGAGTTCTAGTGCCAGAGATTACTGAGGTTCCATAGCAATCTAGATCATTAGGTATAAGTGGATTTTCAAGAGTCACTGTTTCATGTCATCAGGATCTCCCAGACAGTAATGGATCAGGTGGTTTCACAAGCATATATCCTTTTCCACTGATCATCCGGGCGATAGTGGATCCCTATTACACTAATTCATGATGATTTGAACTCTCATGGACAAAATTATAGAAGTTGTTCTTTGAGGGGTAATAAAATTTGTCATACTCTCATCCAAGATTTAGGACCTTCTGGAGCTGCAGCCGGAAGGGATGATTGTGGATGAGTACGAAACACGGTTCACAGACCATGCATGGTACACCCATGACATGATCTGTGATAGCTACGTCCACGAATGAAAGTTTGAGTATGGAATCAATAGAGAGACCTATTTCAATGTGGTACCCTTGTGCATCCCCACCTATTCTAGGGTGTATGAGAAAGGTCTTGAGATAAAGGAATTTCTATCAGAAGGATGCCAACCAGTTGGAGCAAGTAGTGGAAACTATAGAGTTGAGTCATCTGTTGCAGCTATCATAGGCCAGGAACTAGGATGTTAATGTAGGATCCCTCCCTATGATCAGAATCATTCATGTGGTCAGAGGAATATTAGAGTGCTAGGGTATCTCAGAGAGGAGTTCTGCCTTACTTATGACTGGCGAGTTCACATTGCTTGAGATTTCCGAACTGTATTTTCGGAGCACCACTGGAAAATTGACGATGAACCTCCACGATTGAGGTAGCATCATGATTAGGGATTTCCTAGGTGAGGACCAAGTGGTCCTTAGGGAGGAGTATATGGAAGAGAAGCAGGAGGAGTTACAAGTGGTAGAGGATGTTATAATATCTTTCCACCACAACCACTAGGCAGGCCATGTGAGGCTCAGGGACATATAGATCAGGGCCATGGACAACTATAGGATTTGGAGGCTTACGAACCAACATCACATGAGATGATTAGAGGTACAATATATTTATTTTCTACTCCTAATTCAGTAATAATAGACATTTGTGCTATTTATTCCATCATCTATCTAATCTTGGTGTGATTGGTATAGCTCCGAGTTGAGGTGATAGCACACCAGCTTCATCTTGAAGTTCCTATAGGGAATTCTTCATCCGTGTATTTTTTCTTCGGTAGTGAGAGATATCGCTTACTATAGAGAGGTTCACATAGGAACTTTTGGTTGTCACTGTGGACCCCTATGACGAAATCTTGGGTATGGATTGGATTTCCATGGCATGAGCCCATATTGACTATCACCGCAGAAAAGTTAGATGCCTATGAAATAATGAGATGAGATTATACTTTTATAGTGAGAGAGTTAACATTGCAGGGTAAGTGGGTTCTATGAGGATGAAAATACATCCCATTACCCTTTATTTGTCGAGTATATCCCATTGTAATGTATGATATTTAGGTATATGGGTACCTTCAGTTGTGGAAGATTATATGGAATTCTTCCCCAAAAAAGTTTAAGGACCACCTCCAAGGTGGGAGATTGAGTTTTTTACTAACATATATCATTAAATAGCTATGATATCTTCTATGGAGTATCATATGGAACCTAATAAGATATTGGAGCTGCGATTTTAGTTCGAGAACCTTCGAGAGAAGGGTTTCATCTAACCACGTGTTTTCCCCTCGGCTGCTCTGGGGTTTTTAGTGAAAAAGTCTGATGTGAGATTGTGTATTTTCATGGATTATCATCGCCTGAACCTAGAAATGATAAGGAAAATGTACCCCTTGTTGATTATTGATGAAATATTTTACTAGTTGAGAGGATTGAGATTGTTCTCGAAGAACGATCTTAGGTCTAGTAACCCCCAATTTAGTTTTTACAAGGTTGACATTAAATGGTGTCATTCTTATGTAACCTTGGACAGTATGAGTTTATAATGATTCCCTTTGGTATGATGAATTACCCTGTTGTGTTTATCGATTAGATGAACCATGTTTTTTACTCGTACTTGGACCAGTTGGTTGTTGAATTCATCAATGAAATACTCATCTACTGTACAATAGAGGAGGATCATGTAAAGAAATATTTTATGGTTCTTGATTTACTTTGAGAGCATTAGATTTAGGGGAAACTCCCAAAGTGATATTTCTAGATATACGTGGTTGACTTTCGGGGGAATGACATTTCAATGAATGGTATAGACGTGGACCTAGAAAAGATTGATGTAGTTTGAGCTTGGGATCCATCAAATAGTGTGTCATAGGTGTAGATATTTATTGTCATTATAGGGAACTATTGGAGGTTTGTGGATGAATTATCTAGAGTTTTAACCCCTTTGATCTCCCAGAAAAGGAAATAGTAGTCGTTTATCTGGTATGACTAGTTAAAAAATGCCTTCATGGAGTTGAGGCTGAGGCTGATGAGTGCCCTAATGCTGAGACTACCAGAGGAAGGCATGAAGTACATAGTTTTTTACAATTCCATAGGAGTTTTGATTAACCACGTGTTGATTTAGCAGTAGGAAGTTATCACATAAAGGTTTATTAAGATAAAACCCCATGAGTAAAACTACATGAATCACAACCTATAATTGGAAGCGGTTGTCGTTTCCTTGAGTATGTAGGGGAAATAACATCTGGTGGAGTGCTTTTTGGTTTACATAGACCATTAGAGTATCAGGTAAATCTTCATGTAGAGAGACGTGAATCTCGAGACACCGATGCTGGTTAGATTTCATGTAGGATAATGTGTTCCAGATACATTTTACCCTAGGGAAGGGAAAATTTGTAGTCGATTTCCTTAGTATGATTCCCTAGGATCACTTGGTGTAGGAAGTTTCATAGTAGTTATCCTCCTTGTAGCTAACCATGGTAGAGCAGAAGGGTAAAAATATTCTTCATTCGATGGTTCTGACTCATCTAATTCTTGTTCATGTAAGATAGCCCTATCTTGGGGACATTGAATATGTGGTATTACATGATCAGATATCCAAAGGTTACTCACTAAATGGAAATTTTGAAGGAGGGAATCACTTCATCTTTTTCAAGGGATAGATGGTGGTTCCAGTCAGGATGTGGGTGGAGGTGATGTGAACTTACCACACCTCATCCATAGTTATACATCCCGATATAGGGAAGATGTATAGAGACCTTCAGTTGATGTTTTGGCGGTCCTACATGAGATGATGTGTAGCTATGTTCATCTATCTATGCCTCACAATTCAATAGGTGAAGGCTGAGCATTAGGTTCTGGAAGGTTTGTTTTACCCCAAAAGATCCAAGAGTGGAACTGGGATGAAAAATCCATGGACCTTTTGATAGGATGTACATGTATAGAGAAGGGCCATGATGCCATCTGGGTGATAGTTGACCAACTTACGATGTCAGTTCACTTCGTTTCTATCATGTTTCGTAGTTCAGTGGCGATTTGGGGTATTTATACATATGGGAGATCATTCACCTTCATGATGATAACACAAATATTGTCTTCGATAGTGACATGAATTTTACATCACGGTTATGGAGAGGAATTTAGAAGGCATTTAGGATGAAAATGAGGATGAGAACCATCATTCACCCTTGAAATGATGGGAAAACCAAGGGTACAATCTAGGTTTTGGAGGATGTGTTAAGGGAGTGGTTTTCAGACTTTGCATAGAGATGGGAGGATCACTTTAAATTGCTATAGTTTGCATATAAAAAGAGCTTCCACTATACAGTTTGTATGGAACCCTTTTAGGCCATATACAAGAAACCCTATAGGTCACCCTTTTGGTGGATAGAGATCAGTGACACATATCTTGTGGGAACATAGATGGTTCATCTGATGATTGAGGAGGTCTATGGTATCCATGAGAGGATGATGATAGCCCATATTAATGAAAAATACTATGAAGATCACTTTCTAGGGCCCTTCATGTTCAGGCCGAGAGACCATTTTTTTGTGTCTCTCCGTGATGAGGATTGTGGAGGTTCGACTAGGGAGTAAAGCTATCACTGATATTCATTGGGCCATTCAAGATCATGTAGAGGGTTGGTGAGTTTGCTTATTGCCTCACCCTACCACCACAGCAAGAGCAGGTGCGCGATGTCTTACACAAGTTCCAGTATAGGAGAAACATGCATGACCACATGCACATCATCTACTGGGGTGAGTAGGACATCGAGGATGAAGACACCTTTACCGAGAACCCGATAGTAATTGAGGATCGATAGGAGAGGACCCTGTCTGGGCTGTCCATCCCTTTGGTCTACATTTTGTTACTACACAGGAACATGTAGGAGAGTTCCTAGGAGCAGGAGAGCCAGGTGCGGGCTCATTATCCCAAGTTGTTCATTTCATTTTTATTTTCGGGGATGAAAAAATTAATGGAGTGAATGATATAGAGGCCCAAAATTTTCCTTATAAGACTTCAAAATATATACATATATATATAAATATCCAATGTTAGGAACTAAGATAGTGAGTTATTCTGAGGCCTGATGTGACCAGATTTAATTTTCATAAAAATATTAAAAATATTTTATATTATGAACAAGTATCTTCTTAAAAAAATATGATAAATATTATATGGAATATCATATCAGAAATCTGAGAACAGGTTGAGTCTCAAACATGGTGTTTACCCTAGGGGTTACCTAAAATGGGTCAGCATAAGATGTTCTTATTCCTCACTCATTGGCTGTACATTAAGTGGGTTAATTAATTGTTAAATTAATTACATAATTTGTTTTTACACAGAGAAATGATCTGTAAGATCATTACCAGGGTGAATTCTCTAGGGGTTTCCACATAAACCCTAGAATAATTCCAAATCTCTTCCATTATCTTGTGTTGGAGAGTCTCCTAGGACGATGATGAGGTGCCAAATCAAACTATATTGGGATGTAGCGAACATGAATATGTCTTCTAATCATTGGAAAGCTCGTTCTTAGAAGGAGGACGATCATATCTCTATGTAGGACTCATCAATTTGGTGATTTAAGACATTTTGATTAAATTGATTGAGCGGATCGATTTTTGATAATTATGTATTCAGCATGTTCCCAAATATCATAATAAAATTGATTTATTAAATGATTCTTAACCTGGTATCATTGTTCTTGATTGTTGGATAAGAAATCTTGGTTAGTGATCAGGTTAATCTTTTTTATGGTGCATTTCTCGCAAATATTCCTTGTGTTCATCACCGATAGAACCCCGTAGTCTCGATACAAAACTATCGAGTGGTACTGACTTTGATCTGACCAAAGAACCACGATGGATCGATAAAAAACACATATTGAAGAAATAAGAACAAATTTTGGATTATTGTAAGGTGAGGACAAGAATTTGGAAGATCAGTTTCCAATTAATTGAAGGTGGATTCTTTGGGATGTGCAGAAGCATACAAATTTGTAGGAACACAAACATATGTTTATTTCCAATGAATTATTGCCGGAAACTGCTATCTATGGAAATATCCTCATGTTTCGGATGAGTATATTCCAGATATGATGTGATGAAGCTTGGTTCAAGGTTATAGAAGAATATATGGTGATTTGGAAAATCTATTGAAAACTTGACTACATGTTTTGTACAGGGATGAACACATGGAATATAGCCCCTCCATGGAGAGGTCTAGGGTTTTGGATGATTTTAAGGATGACATGATGTGTAGTCCTCCTACATGTCATGTACCCCTTCCCTAGATGGGAATCTCGTGTGGTGGGTCACACAGATAGGAACCCATGTAGAAGTACATGGCCAAGAATATGTCGTGTAACTGAGTACACAGACATGGGGTCAGTACACATATATGGGGTCCTGTACATGGAAAGAGACAGTAGAACCCTGACTAGTTAGTTTGGATATGCCTTTCATTCCACCTACACAGTGTGTACTTCTACACAGCTAGGGGGCCATGTACTAGCCAGGGACACAACTGGGTGGTGGAGTTGGACCACATTATTTGTGGGTCTCCTCACATGTTTTGTATCCCTTGGATCCTTTTTAGAAAAAATCATGGATCTATATCTCCTTCCTTTGAACTCAGATTCCTGAGTTTTTTTCTGTGTATAATGGGATGGTTCCCTCAGTCGTGGAATTTGAGATATGATGTGAAATATTCTGGGAATGACACATATTGTGGTAGTTGCTGATTACATCAATGATCAAGTGGGATTGCCTGAGGTTTCTTATTGAGTGGAACCCCCTATACACCATGGTGGTCTGGGTCCTCAACCATAATAATGGACCCCCCATCTACATGGGTGTGGGTCCTTTACAGTTACCATCCAAGTAAAACTCCCATGTAGCATGGGAGAGTGTCCTCAATGACTAGAGAGGAACCCCCTATCACAATAGGGCATGGGTCCTCGACTTCCGAGTGGAAGCCCTACCAGATAAGGTGCAGGTCGTCGATGACCTAGAGTGGAACCCCCTATTACGCTAGGGCGCTGGTCCGTGGCCAATGAGTGGAACCCCTTATTGGATAGGGTGCAGGTCCTCTATGACATAGAGTGAAACCCACCATGTCGCACCATAGAATTTGTCATTAACCTTTATAGTAGAACCCCCACCAGCATGGGAGCGGGTCCTTATGACACTAGAGTAGTACACACCAGTAGCATGGGACTGGGTCATCTGTCAATACTATCAGAGTGACCCCCCCCCCCCCCCCCACCACACACAAGCATACTAGGGCTTGAGTCCTCTACTTTGAGTTGTTTCCCCATCAACTGTGTGACGTAGTGATGAGGTATGGTTTTACTTTGACAGTTACTTCTGGGAGGATGCGTGATATACTCGGAATCATTGATAAACTTTTGAAAATGTTTGAAAATCTGCTACTTGGGCTGAGCTGTGATATGTATATCCCATTAATCTATCGTATGGTCTTGTTTTGGCTTTGTATATACATATATATTCTTCTGTATGCACACTTTTGATTTGGTTACTCTTATTCTATGAGAGGTAAAGACACCCATGGTATGCCATGTGATTTCTTAATTTATATTACTGTGGTTGGATTAGTATACTATTATTATATTGGTGGAATTTAATCAATTATTAGTTCATCTACTCAATGTTTCGATCCCCTTGTGTTTGGATAAGGTTACTTCTACTCTTAGTTTGGGTTAAGCTATTATTTTTTATAGTAACTCACATCTACCATATTTCATTCCTTATTGTATCTTGTATTGAACCTCCTACATCTTTTGGGGTGTGTTACTACGTATGTATATACTCACCCCTACATGGGATCATCATACCAATTTCATGTCATTTGGAGACGATGTACATGTTGGTGGTGACTCCACAGGAGCTTAGGGATACCTGGTACTTTCGACCACGTATGATGGTCGTATCTTGGAGATCTTGAGAAGGACTCTCTCAACAGTTTACATTTTTAGTTTTTTTAGTTTTGGTATATATTTTTGGTTAGACTTGTATTTTACCCCTTTAATTTTAAGTTTACAATTTCATTCTCTTATTCAACTTAGAGGATATGCATGCTTGGTTTAAATTATACTTTCATTGTATATTTTACTCTTTCCCTGTACACTATTTCAAAAAGATGGCCATATGTTTCCATATAGGTACATAGTAAAAGGCCTCCCTGAGTTAGTTATGCCTTCGGTATCTATCCCCACCCATGGACTATGGAGGTGGGCTTGGGGTAGTTGTAGCTTCATCACCATCTTCGGTTTGGTCATGAAATATTTAGTATGAGATAATGTTCATCCTTTGGGATGTTTTTCAGAATAGTCCCCTTAAGAGGTTTTGGTTGGGTTTAGGGAAGAAATTTCAATGTTTATAAATTGTGGTTCACCAGCCATGGAATCTGGTGATGGTGCGCCGGCCAACATATCCATTAACTAGGACCATGACAACCTACTTCTCGACTCGGCCTACCAAGACAATGGTTAGAGGGATAAATGGTACATACATCACATATGATTTAGTCTTTGACTATCCTTATTGAGTCATCTACCCATTTATATATATATATATATATATATATATATATATATATGATCATCTAACTGTGGTACTTCTTGAAAAACCCTTGGATGCCTCCACCATGACAACCAGTTAGGATACAAATTAAGGATCATGATGATAGTATATTGAGCAATGATGCCTTAGTTTAAGGTCCATCCTGAGACCACAATCCTCCACATGTATCGGTACCAGCACCACCACCTGTTGAGTAGTAGATCATTCCAGCAATGTAGGATGAGGATGCATGAAGTCTTAGTGAGCTTCATGAGTTCTGGCGCCAGAGGCCACTGAGGTTCCGCGGTGAGCCAGATCCTTTAGAAGTAGAAGATTGTCCTTATTCGGTGGTCCATGACATCATTCTCATCCATAAACCAATGGATCAGGTGGTTTCACTATTAGTTATCATTTTCCATGGGTCAGTTGATTGCAAGTGGTCTTTTTAACATATATGCATGATGATTCTACACTCTAATAGTCAGACTTCCAATAATTTTTCCATGATGATCAATACCCCTATTTCATTCACTCACTCCTTATTCAAAAGATTCTAGAGCTTTATCAGGGAGGGATCATGGTGGATGAGTACACAATGATGTTCATAAACCATATGCGGTACTCCCTTAACAAGATCTGCAATGGATAGTTCTGACCATGGAAGTTTTATTAGGGACTCTATGGAGATATTTCTGCCAGTGTGGTTCCCTTATGAATCCCTGCCTATGTTGATGTTCTAGATAGGGTGATAGTGATATAGATATTTCTGTTAGAGGGATTTTATGAAACTGGAGCTGACAGTGGGCACCAAAGAGATGAGTCACATACTGCAGGTAGCATACTCCCGGAACCAGGATTTAAATGCAATGTACTTCCCCTTGATCTACCTTGGGCATGTGGTATGAGGAATCACAGAGGTCCATGGATTCCCATAGATGGGAAGTTCTTTACTTGTGGTGGCTTAGGTCAAATGGAATGTTATTTCCTGACCAGACGTGCTTTGAACAACATGCAGATAGATGACAGACCAACATGGAAAAGGAAGTGTTGTGATTAGGGATCTACCTGGTGAGAACAGGGTGGTCCCATGGATACATATCCAAAAGGGGAGTAGGAGGAGAAATGGGTAGTGGATGACGTTATATGGTCCTTCCAAAACAACCACCAGGCAGCCAATGCCAGGCTCAGGGAGCTGGCTCTCTGGTCCATAAGCATATATAGGCTTTTGAAGCTTATAACCTCACAGCACATGATATAATTAAAGGTATGATGTATTTATTTTCTACTCTTGTATCTGTAATAGTATAAAAAATTTCCGATCATTCCTTAATCTATATACTTATGGTGTGAGAGATGGAGATCCCAGTTGAGGTGCAAACACAACAACATTTTCATTAGGTTTTTATTTGGAACACTTCTTCATCATCTTTTATCTACCTATAGTGAGAGAAATATATTTTTTAAGAGTGGTTCATGTGGGAGGTTGAATCGGAATATCCTCTAGTTGGTGATTATTTCTAGTGGTGTTGTAGGCTCTTCAGAAATCTTAGTTCCATTAGTTGTGGAGGGTTTTATGGTCTTTTTCCCCAAAGAAATTATAGTACTACCTCTAAGCTGGAAGATGCAGTTTTGCATTGACTTACATCCCAACACAGCTCTGATATCTTTTATGGAATATCAGAAGTCCCCTACGGACCTCCAAAAGCATCGTTTTTCATTGGGGAACATTTATTAGAAGGGTTTCATTAGACCTAATGGGTCCCCATGTGTATCTTTGGTGTTATTTGTGAAAAATAACAGAAATAATATTGTGCGTTTTCATTGGTTCTCATTATATAAACCAAACCACAATAAATAACCATTACCCTTTTAATAGATTTGATCACCTCTTTGACTAGTTGAGAGATGTGAGACCATTATCAAATATCAATATTAGGTCCTGCTACCAGCAATTGAGGGTTTTTTAGGGTTGATATTCTAGAGTTGTCATTCTGATGTCTCCAAGGACAATATGAGTTCCTAGTGTTTCTCTTTGGTGTGACAGATTCCCCCACCATGTTTATAGATTTTATGATCTTGGTTTTCCAGTTTCACATGGACCAGTTTGTTGTTGTATTCATCAATGACATACTCAACTACTCTTCATCATAGGAATAACATGTAGATCACTTTAGGATGGTTCTTTATTTAATTCAAGAGAACCAACTTTATGGGAAACACTCAATGTTATTGTTCTTGATACACTAGGATCAATTTCTAGGAAATGGAATCTATATTCATGGTTTAGCTATGGGCCTAGAGAAGATCGATGTAGTGATGTCATGGGATCCACCCAAGAGTGTTTCTATGGTGTAGAGATTGTGCGGCTTGGTGGGGTACTATATGAGGTTTGTGGAAGACATATCAAGAGTTTTATCCCTTTTGACCCATTTTACATGGAAATGGGATCTCTTTATCTGATATGAGAAGTTCCAGAAGGAATTTTAGGAGTTAAATATGAGACTAATGAGTTCCCCAATTTTGAGACAACCAGAGGAAGGTGTGAAGTATGTAGTGTTTTGCGATGCATCAGGAGCTAGGTTCGGATGCATGTTGATGTAGGGAAAAAATTTATTTCATATGGGTTTCTCAAGTTTAAACCTCCTTGGTGGAACTATGCAGCTCTTGAGCTAGATTTGGTAGTTGTAGTATTTTCCTTGAGGATGTGGAGGAACTAAATTTTGGGGGAGTGCAATTTGGTTTACTCAGATGCCTAGAGTCTCATGTACATATTCACATAGATATACATGAACCTAAGGCAGAGACAATGGTTAGAGTTCCTATATGAATTTGACTTCAAGATATTCTATACACCAGTGAAGGGAAACATTGTAGATTATTCCATTAGTAAAAATCCCTACGCTCACTTGGTGTAAGAGGTTTTAGAGTAGTTTCCCTCTTGTAGATGAACATGGTGAATTATGAGGGTAGAATTTTTTTGCAGTCAATGGTGTTGACTCCTCTAATTTTTGAGTATGTGAGAGAGTCTCGACTAGAATATATTTATTATGAGTTCATACATGATCAGATATCCACAAGTGACTCACCATATGGATATTATAAATGAATGAATCACATCATCTTTTTTCAGGGATGGGCAGTGGTTCCGATCACGCTGTGGGATGAGGTGATGTGAGAGTTCCAAACCTCTACTCTAGTTGTACATCCTTGTGTGGTAATGATGTATAAAGACCATTATTGGTATTTTTAGTGCTCTAACATTAGATTAGTTGAGTTAATCATTCATTTCCACACCTGTATGTAGGTGAAGGCTAAGCACTTGGATCTCATAGGTTTGTTTCATCCCCTTAGGATCTCATAGTGTAAGTGAGAAGATATATCCATAGGCTTTGTGAAGTGGATTATGTTCACAACGAAGGGTTATGATTCCAACTGGGAGATAGTTGAATGACTCACAAATTCATCACACTTCTTTCCTACCAGGGAGTATAGTTCAGTGGAGAGATGGGGTAGTTGTATGTATGGGAGATTGTTAGACTTTGGCTAGAGTTGGGAGGATCATTTCCCATTTTTATAGTTAGAGTACAACAACATCTACCACAATATTATCATCATGAAACCTTTTGAGGACCTATAAGATAGACCCTACATGCCACCCTTATTGTAGAAAAATATCAGTGAGACATCTTGTGTGGGCCCAGAGATGGTTCAGGTGATGACGGAGAAGATCCAGGTCATCCCTGAGAAGATGATGATAGCTAGAGCAGAATGAAATCCCATGTAGATCACCATCGTAGGCCCTTGGAGTTCGAGAAGGGAGACAAAATTTTCTTGAGAGTCTCCCCATGATGTGAATTTTATATGTTCAACCAGGGTGGTAAGATATCCCCAAGGTTCATTGGGGCATTCAAGATTATATAGTTTGTTGGTGAGGTTTCATACCACTTCACCCCACCCCCACAACTTGAGCTGATGCACAACGTCTTCCACATGTCCTTGTAGAGGAGATACATGAATGACCCCTCACGCGTCATCGATTTTGGTGAGCTAGACATCAAGGATGGAGCCGCATTTGCAGAGAACCCAGTGGAAATCAATGATCAATAGGATATGACCCTATGTGGGTGGACCATCCCCTTGGTTTATATGTTGTGGAAGTATAAGGATATATATGGGAGTTTTATTGAGTGTCATAGACAAGTGAGGGTGCAGTATCCCGAAGTGTTTTTTTAGTTTTCCATTTTAGAGATAAAAGAATTAAAAGATAGAATGATTTAGAGGCCTATTTTCCCTTATAATACTTTGAAATATTTCAATATAAATTTCCAGATCTAGGTTCTGAGATAGTGTGAAATTATGATGCTCGGTGTGCTCATAATTCGTTTTTATAAAAGTATTAAAAATCTTTTATATTATTTATGCACAAAATATTAAATAAAAAGATACTAACATTGAACAAAAGATCAAATTATAAATATGATACCATTATTGTGTCTAGAATGTGGTGTTCATCCTAGGTACGACGTATAGTGGTATAATGCATAACATTTAGACTCCTCGCTAATTGGTGGTACATTAAGTGGATTAAGTAATTATTTTATTTTAGCGAAAGGAAATGATTTATAAGGTCAATTATAGTGTAAATTATTTATGGTTAGCCTTATAAACCCTAGAAGAATTAAAAATATCTTCTTTCCTACTCCATTGGAAAATCTCTGTAGATGACAATGAAATGTTAGATTGAAGAAGATCGGGATGTAGTGGATAAAATGTCATCTTCCAATAGTTGGTGGGCATGTTATTCAAAGAATAATGATCTGATATCTAGGTAGGACTCATCAATTTTGTGATTTACCCCACATTGATTATATATTTTTAGTGATTGATCCCACCTATCAATATGTTCCAATTATGGATTGAGCATTCGCCTAAGTACCATATTTAAATTGATTTATTCAATATTTTCGGACCTGATATTACTGTTCTCGATCATTGGGCATGAAATCGTCATCAACTATAATTTAGACCTTTGTTATGGTTCTTTTCTCCAAAATGTTCTTCACTTTAATCACTAGAAGGACCATGTGGTCCCAGTTCAACATTTTTAGGTGGTACTAATCCAAATCTGGCCCCTAGAATGATGAAATATCTATAAAAAATCATGGATCAATGGAATAATGATAGATCTAGGATTTTTGTGTTGTGAGGAAGATCATATAGATGTTTGGCTGCTAATTAATTGTAGTCAGAGGATTTAATATGTTTGATGACATATGGGATCACATGACCATGAATGGAGGATGATTTTTGATAATCGGTGCGTCGAAATCGTGATCTACGGCCATATCCCTATGTTTAAAATAGAGATAGAACATGATCATATGTTGTGAGGATTGATTCAAGGAACCAAAAGTGGATATTAAGATCGATAAAATCTATACAATACATAACTACACACCATATACAGTGATGACCCCATTGCTTGCAACCCCTCTACGGTGATAACAGGGATTTTGGAAAGAAGTTAATGATGACACAACATGTAGTCCTCCTACAAGACATGTACTAATTCGTCGGATGGGAAACCCAAGTGGAAGGTCATATGGATGGTATATAGTGTGGAAGTACATGGCCAGGAATTTGTTTTGTACCCATGTACATAGACATGGTGTCCATACATGGACATGAGGATCAGTACAACGACACAAAAAATAACACATGGTCTGTTCCTGGTTAGTCTAGACATGTTTTGTATTCCACCTACATGGTGTGTACTTCTATACTAACAGGGAGTCATGTGTTGTCCAGGGAAACATATATGTGGTGTAGCGAGACAACACACCATCTGGGTCCGCTCACAAATCATGTATCACTTGGTTCCATTTTAGTAAACTTCAAGTTTTTCTATCTCCTTCGTTTAAATGCGGATTGTTTCCTATGAGTATCCTTTCCTGAGTGTTTTCTGCATTGAATGTGATGGTTCCTTCTGTTTTGGATTTTGAGATATGATGTGAAATTTTTCAGGCATGATGTTTATTGAGGTGCCGCCTAATGGTGGTAGTGATCAGTCATGATCACTTGAGGCTTATTACCTAGTGGAACCCCTATGAGATAGGTTGTGGTCCTCGAAGGGATGAGTGGAACCCCCTATCGCATGAGAGATCATGTCCTCGACCACAAGAGTGGACCCACCCACAAGCATGGGTGTGGATCCTCAATAGATACATTCTGAGTGGAATCCCCATTAGCGTGGGCGTGGTTCCTTGAAAACTAGACTGGAACCCCCTATCACACCAGGGTGTGGGTAATCAACATCTTTGTAGAACCACCTCTAAAATTGGGCATGAGTCCTCAATGACCTAGAGTGTAACCCCCAATCAAACAAGGGCATGGGTCCTCAACATTAGATTGGAACCTATTAGATAGGGTCTGAGTCCTCATTGGCATATTGTGGAACCCCCGCATCGCACCATGGTGTGGGTCCTTGAACATTAGAGTATAACCCCCCTACCCCATCATCTTGGGCATGGGTCCTCAAGAAACTAGAGTGGAACCCCCAACAATATGGGGATGGGTCCTCTATAGATACTATTAGAGTGGAACCCCCTAACATAATAGGGCACACGTCCTCTACTTTGAGTTTATCACCCCCCCCACTATGCGGCATAGTGAGGAGGCATGGTTTAACTTGGAGGGTTACTTAGGGTAGGACGTGTGAGATATTGAGAAATTTTATGGACTTTTGGAACTTTTGGATACTCTTCTTCTTGGGATGAGCTATGAGATGGAAGTCCCCTTACTCTCTCATTTGAGAATCTTTTGATTGTTCATATATTTAAATTATTTTTTATCCAAACCTCATATTTGGTTACTCTTCTTCTTGTAGAGGCAAAGACACACAAGATATGCCACATGCTTTTCATGGCTCATGGTTGGGTGAGTCTACTCTTCTACTATAGAATGAAAAGACACGATGAGAAGTTCATCTACTCACTTTTTTGATCCCCTTTTGTTTGGACGAGATTACTTATACTCTTCATTTGGGTTCATCTATTATCCTTGATTTTATATTGCATTATCGGTCTTTATATCCTTATTGTATCTCTTACTAGTCCCTCTTCAGCTTCTAGGGTGTCCTACTGGGTATGTATATACTCACCCATTCATTGGATTTTCCTGCATGTGGTGTGCCTTATACATATAACAGATAGGTCGAAGGTGTATTCATGGAGCTTAGGGATACATTGTACATTGGACTGTGTAAAGTGGTCATAAAATGGATATCTTGAGTAAGGATATCTCAGTAGTTTACTTTTCTAGTTTTTTCATATTGGGACTTATTTCAAGTTGGGTGTTTATTTTTCCATTTACTTTTTAGTTTACATTATCACACTATTAAACAACATAGTGGTTATGTATGAATGGTTTATTTTATAGATATATTGATACCTTTACTCTTTTCCTCTGCAATTTTGCATCAAGATGGCCTTCTGTGTGCATACAAGTTATTAGGAAAAAGTATCACATAGTTTGTTATGCCTTTAGTGCTTGTCCCCACCCATATACTATAGAGGAGATATTACTGTAGTTTCGTCTTGAACCCCGTATTCGGTAAGGTCATGACATGTGTAACACAAGATATTAAATAATTAAAATTAATTTGAAATAATATATTTCATAAAATAACAGGATGTTACATCCTACCTACCTTAAAATGAATTTCTCCATTGAAATTAGTCTTGGTTATCAAATTATTATCATTTTTATAATTCCATTGTTGAAACCGACATTGTAAAAAGAATTTATAATATATCATCATAAAAAGGGAATGTGGGAAACATAAGGCCAACCAGAAGTTGTGCCTAACTAGGATTCCACCTAGGGGGAACATAGGTGGGAATGGAGGAGAAGCAGAAATAATTATAGAGAGTGATTGAGGTCATTGATCAAAAACAAGTGAACGATCAATGGAATGTTAAGGGCCTCAAAAAAAGGTTTTTGATGATTGATAAAAATATCAGTTCATACTTTATGATTATAATTTCATGCTTAAATAAACTTACACTAAAATATCATCTTTTCCTCCAAATGATTAGTATTCAAGATGAATTTCTAATTTCTGAAGCATGAAAATCATTTTTCAATGACCACATATCCATAAAAAGGATAGTATATACATTCCATTTATCTTTATACATTAACTAAAACCACAATTATTATTATATGGTTAGATGATCCCTAAAATGATTAATCCTTAAAAAGATACACGAATCATAAAAATTCAATAGTAATACCCTAAGGTCAAATGAAATTATTTCATAAATAACTATTCATAAATTCCTCCAAACATTTCCTCACTAGGTTTAAAACCCAAATATTAAATGGATTATATCATATATTCTTCCATGATAAATAAACCACTATTAATTAAATAAAATACCATATTTTTTCCTAATAAACATAATCTTTACCTGATTTTTTTTATCTTAACTTGGAAATCATATATCACATCGGTAGTGGTAAAAACACTTATCATCCTTTGGTCATGGGTTCATGCACCACCTCCTTAATGGATGCAATGTGTTATCACCAAGAATACACGTTTTCCTTTTTTTATTTAAACATCAAAAATAATTCCTCCATAGAACACATCATTTTAACCTTAGGGGTAAACAAACCTCATCCTAAAAAACATCTCCAAAAATCACTTCAAGATCTCATCACATAAAAAATCAATGGGGTGTCCAATACATTAATCTTCGGATCATCCTTCGCCTTATATGCCTTTTAAGGTATACAAAACTCTTAAGATAACCTCATATAAAACATCCCAATATCCAAAGTTATCTAAACCGATAATTGATACCAAACATAACATCCTAAAAACCTCACTACTAGATAATGTGCTAAAATCCATAACATTACATTTCTGGCTGTGATGCTGATAAATGTGACCCAATTTTTTCCATAAAAACCTTATGAAATAAAAATTAAAACATGGATCACTTATATACTAGAGGACCTTTTATGATTATATTTTTTTGGAATTAGGAAAAAAATTTATATAAATAACTCATATTATCTTAGATTCATAAGGTGTCAAAAGAACATTTATCTAATTTAACACAACATTATTAATTTAAAAATAGTTCATAAACATCATAATTGTGAAATAATTTATAAAAATAAATCATGTAACATCATTATTTAAAAATAATGGAAAAGAAACATAATATGGTTGAGCTCAAACACTCATCAAAGGTATACATAATCATTAATAATTAAATTTCATCAATGAGAATAAGAGTGTATATGTTTGTAATGGAATAATCAAAGTACTTGAGTGAATCATAAAATAACACATAACCATAAATACCTAAAATATAAAATATGAAAACATGGTAATGACAAGATTCATCAGAGTCAATAATCAATAACTATGTGATTTAAATCTCGATCATCAGAAACATTGTAAACTCATAGAAATCATAGAAAACAAATAATGTTGTCCTTGGACATCATTATACTTTTCAAAACTATAAATGGAACAACCAAGTTGTCAACTTATATACGTCTCAATCCAATAAATGGAATAGTCATATGAACAAATTTGATTTCCAAATCTTTAGAGGGCTATCATGTACCCACCCATATTTGGTTTAGCATGGAGCCACCTATCCTTTATTTATAATGTGACGACCAATCAAATGTTCAAGTTCTATTGCAAAATCATCACACATAAAAAACCCATAGAAAATAAATGGGTTTAATTACTACCTTTTCAAACCATTATTAAACAATAGAAAATAAATGGGTTTAATAAAAATCTCTTCAAAGCATGAATAACCCAAGGAAATAAAATGTGTTCAATAAAAATCTTTCTGAAACATAATTAACCAATGCAAAAGAAATGGGTTTAACAACAATCTATTTGAAACATGATTAACCCATGGAAAAGAAATGGGATCAATAAAAACCTCTTCAAAACATGATCAACCCAGGGAATATAAATGGGTTCTATAAAAAACTATTTAGAACATGATTAACCCATGGAAATGAAATTAGTTCAATAACAATCACTTTGAAACATGAGTAACCCATGGAAATGAATTGGGTTAAATAACAATATAATCAAAACAAAATCAACCCATTGGAAAATAAATGGGTTAAATAAAAATATTTTTGAAAAGTGTTTAACCCAATTAAAAAATTGGTTAAATAGTATTATCTTTGAGACATGATCAACCCATGTAAAAGAAATGGGTAAATAAAAAATACCTTTAAAACAAACATAATCAATTCAAATAATGGAGGATGGTATCCATATGAAATGTCCCCAATAGAAAATAAATAACAAAAAGGGTTTTTGACATTGATGAATGGAAATAGCATTAAATGATCAATTTAACATTCTTGATTAAAAAAATCATTAAACATTCCAATGAATTCTATACCACTTTGAAACATTTCAACCATTATCCCCATTAAATAATGTAACATCCTGAAATTTATGAAAGGTAAAAACCATTGATTTTTTGTTTATATTTTTTAAAACAGACTTAATAAAGATTTCCAATCGAATCAAGGATATATTTAGTGTGTCTCTGATATTTTGGACCATGGAGCCCTAAAATTGGAAGAGATGGACTGGGCCACATAGTAAGTGGAAACCATGGCACTATGCATACATGGTTTTCCTAAACTGTGATGTTGCAAGAAATAGATCAGTAGGGGATACAGACTTTGTCTTCAACTGTGATACCTGGCATGAATAGTCGTGCAGTTTTGTAGAGGTTTTGGATAGATCCCACTTGCACGATTTAAGCACGGAATAGAAAACAATGAGCCTTTCCTTGTAGGGTTAACCCTTTGATCAGTATATGGAACATGGTTGGAAAATGTTTTGTCCAAACTGATCACCCTTACACATGGGATCCTCCTCCTCCTCCATAGGTTTTAACCCAACACATTTATTTAAAGATCAAATCTCTCACCATCAGATCCTTTGGAAAGCGCCCAGTAAGATCTTCTTTTTTCAATTCATCAATTTTGGTTTTCATCTTCCATCTATTGTTCAATTTTGGTGAGAATCATTTTTCCCTTTTTTCAGGGTACCTCGAGAATCCCTCAATTTCACTCATTCCATGTCGAATCAAGCCTTGAAAATAGACAAGTGGAGTGATACTACATCAATGTAGGTGTTCTAGCTCTTTCCTGCTCGTTCCACTTCTTTTTAAATGATTTTTTTGTAGTGCTTGTCAGACCCATTCTGATGAAACATCAATTTTGTTAAATAAATTAATCATATTGGTTAATAATGTAGTTTTTGAACCTACCTTACTGAGAAACTCATCCATGGATCTTTCTCTTCATTGTTGGACACACCTTTGGGTGTTCCCACCTTAATGGACTATTTCCCTTGACTTAAATGTTTAATTACCATGTGTGTGGCACTCCAATGATAAATGCGTTAATAATAGTATTTGAGTTGGAATAAATGATTGTCCATGAGATTTATTCTTGATCTTTTGGAATAAAAAATTATATTTAAATTCTTATTATTGATGCTAAAATTTTAATTCCATATGGATTATGTGTGGGATATATATTTCCTTTCTGCTACAATATTTTTATGTCTATGCCTTGTGATAAATTCCTTATGGCATGTTTGATGGATAGAATTGAATTATTTTTCTATCTTGTTAGCATGAGTTATTTATTTTCCTTAACTATGGAATGAAATTATATAAGTGTTATTCCTTGTGATATGTTCCTTGAATGTTATGATTCACCTTCTATGGGATAGGAGATAACTTGGGTCCTAATTTAAGGACACCATTGATGGAATCAATCTGCTATGTTTGGATTTACATAAAGTTCCAGAAGTGATACATTCGATTTCAATGTACATGCTCTCCGATAGGATTTATATACTCATTATTTACAAAAGTTGTCTAAGAAAGAAACCAAGGATGGGTCCATTGTCATGATGGATACACCATGACTCGAGTGATACATCGTCCCCTATGTGAGATAATTAGTATAGACTTAGAGTTCACCATGTCATGAGTGATACAAGGGACGTTGTATGGGACACCTATGGTGGACTCTATGGAAATGGTTATATTGGATACTTTTGTAGTGACCCTCAGGATTTTATTTGGTCACATTGGATAGACTTGGGTCTCCACCCTTGGATTTTATAGATTGTGTGATTTATTATGTTATCTGGGATGTATCCTATTTATATTTTGAGCATAGTAGTATGTTGTTATGGAAATGTCACCCTGACACAAAGAACAAGCGTGGGGTATGCCAGTGGACCATGTATGCATAATATGTAATGACCTGACCCTGGTTTCCCAGAGTCAGAGATTTTATTATTACATTTTTATGATCACAAGAAAATCAAATCTTGAAGGACCGATCAGTTTAGTAGCCTTGGAAATACTAGATAAAAACATAAGTTTTACACTACATCGTCAAATGAAAAACAAAATTGTATTCCCTATGATAACTATCGTATACCCTAGAATATCCCTATAGGTAAATAATAATATTATTCTTTTCATCTTGGGGAAAAATGAAACATAAGTAAGTGGTGAGCTTAGATTCTCAGTAAGGATAAACTATAAAGCAATAGAAATCATAAATTAGCATAAAATTTTAAGGAATGTTATAAAACTCAAACATAATACATTTAAAAATAATATTCAGCATAATATGGATGGAATAAATAAAATAATTCCATTTAAACATTCACATTGATATTCTAATAGTTAAATAATCACATGAAAAATGAATTACTAATCTTACAATGAGGAAATGAATATTACCAAGCATTATAGCCATACCATCAAAGAATCATGAAAAGATCATTACCATACCATCAAGGCCTTGTTCCAAGACACTATTTTGTCTCATGATACCTACGGATTTATCAAGGGGATATAGCAGGCCCCACCAGTCAGAAACTAAGCCCAATGTATTCCTCATTAGAAAATGGTGAAAAAAATATAAGCATTCGTATTAATACAAGCATATGAAATGTTTATACGTTAACCATAAACCAAGAATGGTATAAACATAGCACATCCATAAAAAAATATATCATAGATCCTTCAATAATATATGGAATATTTTATCATAATTAGTCAACATCAAATAATCATAAAATCTAATAAAGGATGTTTACATAGATGAAAATAATTTAATAAAATCATTAAAACAATTTGATGGAAACATCCCTTTTTATATTGAATTCATTTAGAAGCCGCACAGTTATAAAAGAAAACATTTACTTTGAAAATTTACTTTTAATATTATAATGAAAGCATCAAAATGTTATGGAATGATAATGTTAGAAAATATCCGCTTGCGCCGTATAAGTTAAAAAAACATTCTTTCATTAATTTGTCGAAAAGGTTATCAAGTACCTCATTTAGAAAAAGATTGAAATATTCCTTTAAAAATATTTTATAAAATGAAAAATACTGGTAAAAATTATTTGAAACAATTATTGATAATATTTTGAATTACATTTTAAGAAACATGGACATGGATGATAATGATGTCCTGGTAGATTATTACATATAAGTATTCTCAAATAATAAAGAGATTTCGAAATTAACCATTACCTTATACTTTACATTAATTGAGAGTGAATTTAACTACAATATAATGGATAATTTATTTTATTAAATTATACAATAACTTTATTCATATTTATGATATCATATATGATCCTCTTTTATCATCTTGTGGATAATATTTCAATATTACCCTTGTTTCGGGTGTTAACTGATTCATTTTCCCATTTCTGTTTTGTCATGTAATTCATGTTTTTTATGAATTGAATTTATTTTACTCATATAAATAATTATATTATTTTCGTAATTATTATTTTTACACATCATTAAAATTTTATAATCACTCCTAAATGGTTAACATTGAGAATACATCTCACTGCGTCATGGAGATGGTAGGCCATACGTATGCACAAGTGACAGTATCATTCCCTTTGAGGTTAAGAGGAATGGATGATATATTAATTTTAAAGAATAATTATAAAGAATTATTAATTATGTATATCTTTTATACTCATCATTATACTCATCCTTATAGATTATTGTTGAATAATAAATTACACCACGACATGTAGACGGTAAGCAGTACGCACACACTCATGTTGATATTATTATTTGTGAGATGGATAAATGGAGGTATAAGGTTGTACAACATTTATAATAATATATAAACATGTATAATATATTAGATTTATAACTTTATTCTAGAAATAATATAGAATGAGAAAGTATAAAAAGAAAAGAACTTTGAAATATGTGGTAAAATAATTACCACTTTTTCAGGTATCTCTTTTTTATTTACACAAAAGGACACATTAGGTTGGAATTATGCACACAGTTTGGCCTCTATGATTATTTTAGGGATGTAGAGAGTTTAATTGGGTTGGTTTTGTCTAATAAAATGGTCTTTGGAGTTGTGAATTAAAGATAAGGTGAAGTTCCCTTTTATAAGAGATGTGATGGTCACTTTAGGAAACTCTCAAAATATTAAATTAATATAAATTAATTTTCAATTCCAAATGGACCAAAAATATATTATTTTGAATGTAAGGTAATTTTGGGTTTAATACCCATCATTCAATTAAAATTATACATGTTTTAAATATTTTTTAATTATTATCTTTTTGGAGAAACCCTTATTTTACCCTTTTGAACCCTACCTTGATATCTTGTTATTTATACATTGTGTGTTAATGTGATTACCATAACATGTAAAACGACAAAAAATAGTGTCATTTATGAAATATTATGACTTATCCTTACCATGTGATTAAATATTTTATTTTTAAGAATTTTATATGATTTAATAATCTATTTTATACTTTATGTTATGAATAATTTTAATTTTTATAGTATTCATACATGACTTTTTAAAAAAATCATAACCTCATTCCTTCAAAAAAAACTAAGTCAATTATAAAATTTTATATTCATCCATAAAAATAAATTATAGCATAATATATTTCAAAAAATAGTTCTTTTAAATTTTATAATATCATTTATTTTATTCTTTCATTAATAAATCTATTATTGCATTTTTATTGTGTCATAAATCAATTTAAATATTAAATAAGTAAATATTATAAATAAATAACCATTAAATAAGTAATATTTTTTTCTTAATAAGGACTTTTCATAGTCTAATATATCACTTATATAAACCCATATTAAAATTGTTTTAGTAGGAAGATACATGTTTATAACATTTTTCCATTACTTTAAATTAAAAGTTATAAGTATCACAATCACACCCAAGTGTCTTCCAAAAGAGGTATTTTCATACCAATTGTATTATTGGCCACCCATAACTCATATAATAGGATTAAGATATGTTTTTGGGTAGTTTTTTGTTATTATAATATTATTTTTACGCTTTTTACCTGATTTATCCTTTAACCGTGGTAAATTAAAATAACTACCTACGTTACTATTATTAATGTCCAAAATTAAAATGGACCTATTGAAATATTTTGGAACACTGGATTCCAAATATGAAATCAATTTTTCTAAATTAAAAACACAGAAGTTGAAATAAGTAATTAAAAATTTATTCCTGTTGACAAAATGAGATAAAATGTTTTTTAGGTAAATATCCTCAAAAGCTTGACATGTGTATATATCCAATATTAATGTGAAAATAATTAAAATGACCTCAATTTTATTAAATTATAAAATCATAATCTAATTATACAATAAAACCAATTAAATGATAATATAACAATATAAATAATTTAGATGAAAAGGCTGCATTGAATTAAAATGCATTATTCTCACTATTCATTAAAATGTGAAACATTTCATAAAATTACCAAAATGTCTCAAAACAATATTTTTATTTCCTACTTCTAAATATGAAGTTTACTTTTTTCAAAATTAATATATAAAATTGTCAAATATTTAATTTAAATTGGGTTCTCCCTTAAAATGCGGCAAAACTGCATTTTCTGAAAAATACTTCTTTTATCCAAAAAATTGAATTTGTTCCTATATAATGTATATAAATTATATAATATGAATGTATAAATTATATTTAATATAAAAATTCAATATTTGGTTAACATTATTCATAAATACTAATTTAACAGCTAGGTTATATATTGTAAAAATATTGTTTTAATATATTATTGTTTGTTAAAACTCGGCCTTGCATGTCATGCTGGCCAAATCATTATAGTGTGTTGTATAAGCTTAATATGGTTTTTTATAAATATAAAGCAAAAAAATATATATTAAATTTACTTATAAATATTATAAATCTTAGGGGGTTACCTTCTCCCTTCCTCTAATAAATTCTTTCCTCACAATTTATACCCGAAATAGAAAACTACAGTTTTGACATTTCAAAATATCTTTATTAAAATACCACATCAGAAAATTGATTAATGAGACCTCCATTTAAAAATAATGAAATATAAGTATGAAGGTCATCTGGAATAACATATACTATGTTTCCATGTATGAAAACATGGAAATTAAATAAAAATCTAACCATTATATTTTGATGGAGAGTGATAGAGAACATGATGAGGAAAAATTTTAACAATCATAAAGCTAGAAGTCAGTAATGATATTAGGGACCATTTGATTCATAAAAAAAATAAAGTAATATGAATAATTTTTGGTTTTTATGATATTTTACCTATATTAAAATAATTCATTTAATTCATAGATTAATAACATAATGAAGCATACTTCCCTACATCACAATTATAGTTTTCTACATTAATAAATTTCTAACACAAAGTCCCCTTTCCCTCCAAAATATTAAAAAATTCAATTTATCATAATCGTATCGGGTTCCAAAAAATAACTTATAAAATATAAATCTTGCACTTTATATAAAAAAACATTTTTATACAAACAGGTAAATCACATAGGCCAATAATAGGTGATGCACTCTTTTCTCCCTTTGGTTGGGGATTTAAGTCTTGTGACCTTTCCAGATACGAAAATTTGTCACCTGACCTGTGAGTTGTCCTTTTTCTAAAATTATATTATTATTACATTCCAAAAATATCCTGTTTATGATCAGCATTAAAGAAATGTATTATCCTTAAACAATAATATACAATATTCAACTTAATCCATTACAACCTTATGACCTTTCCAAAATACTACTATCCAAATTAATAGTCTAAATGGGTCTCTAAATTTCCAATATCAAACATAACATCATATTCCCCAAACAACGTGATGAACCACTTATTGAAAAATACCATTATAAACTCAAAAACCATAGTGAAATAATTCATTCTTCCTAATATATGAAGAATATATACTATAGTATAATCTTTATATATCACATTATCCTTTTAACCAAAATATAATAACATAATTCTTGAACACAAATACATTAATAATTCCACTTTGACAGTAGTAACAACATAAACATAACCTTGATCCATTTTCTTCTTCTAGGATATATTTATGTGACACTTTGGAAAATCATTTTCATAATGTCCCATCCCATTAAAATTACAACATTGCACATTTACATCTTCCTTATTTCCGAGACATTCACAAGCCAGATTACCATTCCCTCCACACTTGTAACAAACTCTCAATTCTTTTTAGAAAAGTACCAGGATGTTTATTCCAAAAATTATCACATATGGTAAAATCCTTCTTTCAATTTTCCCTTTATCCATCTCTTGATCCACTGTTTTTTTTTCTCTTTCTTCACATAAAATTCATAATACTTAGATAATTCCATTGACATCTCAATAGCACATGAGACTATATCTTCGTATAATGGGAAATATTGTGAGACCAATGCTAATCAGAGGAATGGATTTATCCTATAAATGATTTGAACAATTTTAATTCTAGGGTTATGTATATAGCATACAACATGAATTTCTAACATTGTGAAGTTGGCCTCATACTTTGCAACATTATCATCCACTTTTTACCTCAGACTCAGTAATTTCCTTTCCATATCAGCTAGTTTTTCACAAGGAAAGTATTTTTCTAGGAAATGTTTTTTAAATTACCACCATTCCATATTTGATACTTATTATTCCTCCTTAGTATTTTGAATAATTTACCACCATTGATCTACATCTCCTGAGTGATGATAAAATTCCATGACAACTTTCTACCTTTCATTACTTCCCTATGAATGAAATGTTTTCTCTATGTAAGATATCCATTTTTCAGCCAAAATGGACATGTAGTCTCATTTAATGTTGGAGTTTGTTTTCCCATGAAGTTTTCTAACATTGAGCCTCCACATTTTGGATCAGGGTGCTCTGTATGGGTATGGTTATTATTCATAACATGCCGCAGTTGTCTCAGTATAGTTATAAGATGTTCAGCACTAGTTCTCTCTCCCACCACCAAATCCATAGGAAATCACTCCGTATGTTCTTCCTTCCCCTCACATCTATTTTAGTTTTCATCTTACATCCATTGCTAAAATTTTTTGTGACACATTTTCCTATATTTTCAGGGTGTTTTATGAATCCTTCAATTTATCCCATTATAAGTTGAATCAATATTTGAAAAAAGATGAGATATGTGATACTACATAAAGGTAGGTGGTCTAGGTATTTCCCTCCCATTTCTCCTCTTTTTAAGTGATTCTTTGTTCTTTCTCTCACCCGATCCTTTCCGCGAGGCTTCAAATTTGTTAAATAAATTAATTAAGTGGGTTCATCCCATACTTTTTGACCATACCTTATGGTAAAACTCATCCATGGGTAATTACCTTTGTCTTTTACACTCCTTTGTGTGTTCCCACCTTACTAGGATATTTCCCATGCCTTAAATGTTTAATATTCATGTCTGTGTTATTCCCATGTAAAATGCCTTAATTATATAATTTGAAGTTTAATAATTGTTTTTCAATATGATAGGTTATTAATCTTTATGCCTCAGACCTTATATTTAAATTATTATTCTTGATTATTCACTTATAATTCTATATGCCTTATGTGTATGATTTATATTTACTTACCTACACAATATTCTTATGCTAATGCCTTTTAATAAATGCCTTATTCCATGTTTGATGGATTGAATTGTATTAGTTAGGTAGATATTTATCATGATCTATTTCCAAACCATAACAATGAAACATGATTATATAAATTTTATGCCTTGTGATATGTTCCTTGGTTTTTATGATTAACCTATTATGCGTTCGGAAAGAACATGGTTCCTGATTTAAGGATTCCATGGATGGAATCGCTATGCTCGGTTAATATTTACTTGACATGGCATGAGTGATACATTGTATTTACATGTACGAGATTTATGGGAGGGTTTAAATACTCATGAGTGACATAGGCTCCCAAGGGGAGAAACCAATGACGAACCCACTGGAATGATGGCTACACCATGCCTCAGGTGATACCTGATACCTTATGTGAGATTCTTCACATGTAATTAGAGTTTTCCATGTCATGAGTGATACATGGGATGTCGTATTGGTTTCCTTGGATGGGAAATTTTGAATTTTTTATACTGGATACTCATATAGTGACCCTTGGGATTCTATTAGATCACCTTGGATGGACTCGGTACTCCGCCACTAGATTTTACAGATTCAATGATTTGTTTTTTTATCTGGTATGTGGCCTATTTATATTTTGATCATTCTAGTATATTTTTATGGAAATGTGACCCCAAGACATAGAATAACTTGTGGTATTCCATCATTTATTTATTTTTTTACAATTCTCCATGCATGTGTATTATGAATTGCACATGTATCTCATTTCACACATTCTTCATTCTTCCAAAGAAGGTGGTATTGGTCACGTGTCCATTGAGGAACCCAGACCAAGGTGGTTATTATTTATTTATTTATTTCCTGACATTTATTATTATGTCATAATGATCATTTATTTGTATCATGAAATGGATTAGAATAGACATCGTGGGAGATGAACTACTTATATTATATCTCAAGCCCTTCATGGTATCCCCTTGGAACACATGCATATTTTATGACCATAGTTATGGATAAGGGGAAGCAAGAGGCTCTTGATTCATGATTCATTTATAGCATTAGGATGAAGTTTGGAGGAAGAAGACCGATCCTCTTCTTGAGATGAATGATATATATTTTTTTAATTTTTTTGGTAGTTTTTTACAGCGTGCATTATACTCATGTATACCCCATTCCCCTAAAATTCTCATTTTTTACAACATCATTATTATCAGCATAATTGTATATATTATTTCTATTCAACATCAACTAGTTATTTAATTCTCATGCATGGTTTATTATCTCTATCATTATTCTTCTATGGTTTCTTGTTTTCTAATTATAATGTTCCACTGAACATTGATTAATAATGGAATATTCTCCCCATAGAAACACCATAGGATCGTTTTACTAGAAAAAATTCTCTATCGTTTGGGGAGGCACACTTGAATTCATGTGCACCACCATCTCATCGCTCAGTTTAGTGGAGTTAGAGGTGGGAAGATAAATGTAATAAAAAAATTAAACTTATAATATCATGGGAATAAGGATGTTCATTTTATAAAATTTCAATGTATAATTATATACAGCTCATAAAATATGATGGTATTATAACATACCAAATGTCTCAATGAAGGGTAATTGTGACAGAAGTCAATTACTGCTTTGGTAAATTCAGAACCATAAACCCCATGAATGATAGATCATCTAAAGGATATGTAAGAACCCATAAATTTATGTATAATACTCATCAAATACATTTTTCGGTAGTAAATACACCATAAAAAACCAACTAATTTCATAACAACAAATATATCTCAAGGGAATGTAAATTGAGAAGAAACCGCTTACAACTATGGTAACATCTGAATCGGAAACCCATGATGTAATAATAATCAAATGAAATATTTAAATTCAATGAAGATAAAATAATTCGTGATATAATATTCCAAAAGGATCAGTAAACATAGCACATAAAAGAAATATGTGGTGATAATGATGTATGCCTCACCAAAGTAAACCTGAGACAAGAATCCATTTCCTTGAGTCCTATTTTTCATTATTTTTCTCTATATCACTGAAAAATAAGCTTATGTAAATTATATAATTTCTTCATAACATTTTCCAAGTTTATTAATAATTTTATTTCACATATAAACAAGTTTTATACAAATAATTAATAAATAATGTTTAACCCGGATGTTTTGACCATAGTCAGTTTCTGTATAAAAAACAACTTTGTTTTGAAAACTATAGTAAAAAGGGTCATTATTAAAACAAATAAAGAAAAATAATCATGGCATAATTATCATACCTTTACTTAAATTATAATTTTATAACCAATGATGAAATATGGTTATGAATAGTGAACCAACGTTATAATCATGGAGAGGGTATGCCATACATATGCACAAGTAACGTTATCATTTTCAATGATCATCGTGGAAAGAAGGAAATCAAAATTTATATTTACAAAATCATAATTATATCATAAATACTATATAACATAATCATATATACTTATATATATTATTCTTTTTATGTAAAAGGAATCACATCGCATCGAGGAGGCAGTAGTCTACACATCCACGAATGATGTTATCACTTTTTTAGTGTTTGAAAGGGTAATAAATAAAATGATATAATATATTAACATAAACTTAATTATGTAATTAATATATTATATATTTCATTTATTTCACATATTTTTAATTAAGCCCATCCTTAATACATTCCATGTAATTTGTGAATGTATCACATCGCTTTGAGGTGGTGGTAGTCTACATGTCCACAAACGATGGTATCATATTTATATCAAGTGGAACACATAATAGTATGTGTTATATAACCATTACATAATTATTAATTCATATAAATATCAAAAATATTATATAAAATAGGGTTTCCATCATAATTCTCTACCATGTGTGGTGGTAATGGAAAAACGAACGACATCATTTCATGAGGATATAGTTCATCGTACATTAACACTAATTTCATTACCTATTTAATTGAAGTGTCTGTAGGTGTAGTTTGAAACCTTAACATAAAAAATATCATAATTTTGAGGAGAATAATGTTATTATATAATAATTGAATATTAATAATTTAATGGGTTGATTAATAAATAAAACATAAATGAACATTGAAGAATGTTACCTCTTTTTTGGGTAACTCCTTTTGGTTTGCACCGAAGGGCTTCCTTAGTTGTATTTCGGACCAAATATATGACTATATGTTGATATTAGGTATTTTTTAAGATTATATGAGTAGGTATAGGATGAGAAAATTTGGCTTGATAGCTGTGAGTGAGTGGAAGAGTGAATTACATTTTATAGTGCTTGAGGAGTGGAATTCTTGTAAATACCAAAAGTTAATCATTATTGGGAGGCCTTCCTTACCTCATGTGATTAAAAAATAGAAAAATAATAGATTAAATGGGATTCATGGTATATAAATACTCACAAAACATAAAAATACAATCATTTATATCATTTTGTTCCTTAATCTTTATGTTTCATTTTTTTATTCATTTTGGTTTTTGTTAAATTATTTAGTTTTCTACCCTATATAATTAAACCATTAAGACTAAATTTAAGTAATATTTATTTCAATATATAGACCCACTTAATTACAAATATTATATATAATTTAAAATATAAATCCTATTTTTTTTTTAAATTAATATTAAAAAAGAGAATGTGTCACGCAAAAATAATTCTTTAACTCGAACCGTGCTAACAATGTTTTTACTATTTATGAGAAAATATGTTAATTATATGAAATCAATTGGTCCATTAATAGATCATAATTAATATTTATTAACACTTAAAAATACCTATAAATAAGTTAGTATTTTTTTATTAAATTTAAATCATTTAAAAAATTATCATTAATTGTGAAATGGCCTTAATGTCAATTTTGATATTAGTTACACAATTTAAATTTAAAAAAATATAAATATAATTATGGAACTAAAATATATTTATTTAAGAGATATTTAAAATAAAATTTTCATATACAAAATTAATAGAAATAAATATTTCATTAAATTGACTTTCCTTTTAATGTTTTTAGCAACATTTGTTTTATTTAATTATTAACTAAATAATACATTTATTAGTGTTTGTTAAGTGTTGAATGTAAATATATTATATATAAAAGTTATAGTAAAATTATCATGATAAAAAAATTAACATTAAAAAAATTATAATCAAAACTTTGTATCTTCCCCTATACTCCAAATCCTTTTATGAATTAAAAGAAAGGAAGGTGCATTTTTTATCTTCTTCTTTACTTTACTTATTATATGGGTCACCATCATAAAAATGTGTCCCACTAATACATAAAATTTGAAAAAAGTTGATATATGTTCAAAATGTGGGAATAACATGGCTTTGGGATAATTGTATAGGTTATTATGGACCTTAAGTATAATATTTAGTCTCTTGTTAAGCTTCAATTTACTTTAATCACTCTATTTTATTTTAATTACTTTCACCAATATTTTTGGTCAAAAAAGTTAATTTGATATTATTAGACTAAAAACATAAAACCTATTCCAACTATTTATATCCATTTTTCCAAATTCATTTCAAAAAAACTGGATAAAATCAATTTAAAATGAATCCCATACAGGTTGTGAGATATGAGGTTTTTAAGGAGAAAGGTTCAAAATTTTGAAATGAATTCATATCCAATTCTATTGTGAAATTGAACATATTGAACTGAATTGAATTTATTTATTTATTATTGAACTAATTATATTTTATAACCTATTAAAAATATAATGTAACTATGTAAATAAATTATACAGAAAATCAGTTTTCAATTAAAATGCAATGTTTTTCACTATTCATAAAAAAATAAATCTTCTCATAAAATACTAATAATTCATCTAAAGTAAAATTTTTATATTCATAATTACAAAATGAATTATATTTTTTCATATAAAAGTTAAGGAATTTGAAAATTTTATATTGAATATATTTTCTCCATTAAAAGGCTGTAAAATAGATTTTTAGAAAAATACAGTTTTAAGCATAAGACTAGATTTATTCATTTCTTATGTCGATCAAATATATTAGATGAATGTTAAAAAACATAAAAAAAATTTTCAAACAATTTTTTAATAACTTATTTAATATCATTCATTTCCATCATTCAAATAGCTATGTGATAACTATTATGTTAAATAAATAATATTAAAAGTATATTGTAGTCCGGTAAGTCATGACCATGCATATAAGATAAGTCATCGAAGGGACATGATGTTTCATGAAACACATGAAAAACATGGAACTATTTGTGATGAAATATAAACTACATATTGGGTGTAAAAAACTATTAAATAATTTAATTAAATTTTAAATAATATATTTCCTAAAATCTTTGGATGTTACACACACAGCTTGGGAAACTTCCCAATAGATCACCCATTCAATCAACACTCCCAGGTATGATTTCTTAACTGCGGGGTTCTAAACTGGTAGGATCCCAATGATGTGCACCTGGTTGACATAATTATTATCATTTAATCATTATATGTCTCACTTTATTAATGGTGTTACACTCCCACCTTTAAAGAACAATTCCCTTTTTGTGAAACCCGAACATAAAACCCTTGTAGATTAACTACACTTCAGGATAGTTATTGTCTTTTGTACTAAATTTCACAAACCAACCTCCTGGGGTCATAATCCTGGTTATCTGACCCGATGGGTCTCTTATAATACCTTGGTTTCTTAACCAGCACACCATAGGTTATTATCTATCATGGTCACTTATTAGACTAATGACTATCCCCACATGCCAACACAAGATCTTTCAGTGTTCTTTTTACTCAGTCACACACACCTTGGAAAACATCCCAGGAGGTCACCCATCCTGAAACTACTCCAGGAAAAGATCCCTTAACTATGGAGTTCAAATCATGTTGGTTTAAAAAAATTAATGTTTTACCTTTTCAAAATGGATAATAACATTTTTCATTTTTTGTGACACATTTCTAGTTATGTCACCAACCCACTATGAAAAATAAATTCCAACAACACATCATTTTATAGGGTATAATGATTCTAAAATAGTCGTGGTTACTCTAAAATGATGTGGTGTTAGGCCGTGTCACATCTAATAGATGAAAATTTATTAAATTCACCATAACCATGGTGGATCTAGTAGGCCATAGTGACCTTAAATATCATTTTTAAATGATCATTTAATTCATAAATTTTAAGGGGTGAATTTTGGATACATGTTATATCATTATGGGATGTATTTTAATGTGGATCTGATATAAAATAATATTTTATAACATTCATATTTTTAATTTGTTAGGTTTTTCTAAAATAGGATTTTTTGGGCCGCCTTAAATGACTACCTACTTGTCATTTACAAATTCATATTGGGAGACTTATTATTTGTTCAATTGTAAAATTATCCCTCAATTTTGAGTGGGAAAATCGATTGTAATATATACATGGATTCTCTATCACTCCATTATTTCTATAACTGGGTGTCCTATATTTCTAAACTATCTTGATGTGATTTTCAAAAGAAAACACATGTTGTAATTTTTTTTTGAAATTACATGGATTTAAGTGATATTTCTTGAAAGTAATTTCATTAAAAATTGTGAAAGAATTATTTTTAATTATTGGAGAATAAAATTTGTACATCTACGTTTGTTGTGTGGAAATTTGATATTTTTTTTAATAAAATGGAGTATGAAATAAGGTATTTGAAAAAAAGGTGGAATGTGTTAACATTGCATTGAATGGGAAATTTTTTTATAGATGTGATGTTTAGTGCTTGACTGGAAGAACATGGGGATTTTTTACCTTGTTAGTACTTATTGAAGGAAGAGAATCTACTTATGAGTATGGAACTGTCATTATTCACAAACACATGTGTCTGTGTGTGTGTGTGAAAAACATGGTATGAGTATTCCATGTGTAATAGAAGAGTGGATAAATTATTTTAATTCAATTCTTATTCATAAGTGGAATTTTTTATGGATAATTTATTGTTATTTTCACTCATTTTTTATATAAAATCCACGCAAACTTGTGTCTTATCCAAGTTGAATGATTGGGATTATTTTGGATCATTTACTAATAGGTTTTTTCACTCACCCCAAGAATAAGTATATTTGTGTGTATTTATATGTTATTCGTTATGACATAGGTAAAGGAAATCTCCCATATTGTACTTGTGGATGATCGTGATGCTACTTCCTTGGGATGGTATTTTGAGCTTGGAGTTTCTCTCTTGGAGTGGTTGGAGAGATTCCATGATGGTCTTTCAATGTCCGTATGTTCTCTGGTTTTCTTCTATAATCATGTTACACTTTATTATTTCTATTATAAGTTTTTTAATAGTTTTTCATATTAGATGGATTGTTTGTACTCATAAATCGTACTAGATAGTTTGGTTATTTTATTTTATATTTTCATGTTTTGTTTATCCCAAAATGAACAACCATCACCCAATGTTCAAGTGAGACCTTGGAATTTATTGTTATCCATTACTATCTTGGATATGTGACCATCATGTAGTAGCACCTCTAATCCTTCCAAAGCTAATGGGATGGGTGTGGATGTTAAAAATGGAATAATACATGGTCAATATATCATCTTCATATTGAATCAAGGTGATAGAATATGTTTGAACATGAATTTTATAGAACAAAAAGATGTTGATAAACAATTTATGCTGAATATAATGTTACCATAGTGGTTAAGGTATAAAAGTATTTTTATACTTCTATTGGTGTTTTTTCATCTCATCTCTAGGGGTTTATCCGATGAGAGTTTCATATCATGAATTATAAATGATACATATCACTATGATTACATTGTTCATGTTATGTTTAATGATTCATTAAATTATTTATAATGATGGTTGATTTTGATTATTTGGAATATTCTAGACATCAGTTTGAAGTGAATGATGACTAAGTGGTGTTTCATTCTGACTTTTAAGATATGGAACTAGTTTGGTGACTTAGATACCCTCCATAAGATCCAACAGAGGATTTGGTCACACTATCACCATATGTAAAATTGAAACTAGTTCATAGTATCATCTAGGAATTTCATGTTATTGATATGGGAAATAAAAATTATGAAAAACAAAAAGAGGACCATTCTATTTTATTTCAAAAATAGAATTTTCTATTATTTCTCACGGACATAAAACAAGAAAATATAGAATTGTTTCCTAACAGAATTAAATTGTTTTTTTAATTACTTAGTATAATAGATAATATAATATTAAAGTTATAGATATATATTCTATAGTATCATTCATTAAAATGGTTGGATTTAGATGTCCAAGTTAAAGTTAACTGAAGCCTCACATGGTTAGGATCTAAAATATTTTTCAATAAAAAACATTATCCTCACACCTTTAAGATAGCTCAGTTGAATGATTTCATCAGTATCAAGAAATAATATTTATCATTAATGTTGTGTGAAACTTTTTTTATGAACATTGTTCATGTTTACAAGATCTAACTAAGAATATATTTTAAGGAAAACATCTTTGAGTCTGTACTGTGATCAGAAATTCATTTTAAGATATACATTATCTATTTTACTAACCATTTAAAGATAGATAGTAGCATGACTGTGTGTGAAATTTATATTACTAATAATCCTATAGAAGTAGGTACATATTTATATATTGGAACTTATGGGAAATCTAATGCTAATAATTAGTAGAAGAGGGAAACATACTTCCTAGGTGACGGAGTTTCAATGAATCAAACCACTAGATTAGTTAATATTCATCCAAGACCCACTGAAAAGATTGTTTATTTCTAGTATGGTTCACTTGAGAATATCAATTGATATTTTACAACCAAACCTAGAGAAACTCCCAGATGAAATAAGAAGTGTCCTCTTTGAAATTATTTTTGATACACTACAAATTTTTTCACTAGAAAAACATATCATGTCACTCTGGCATATTGTGATTTAGTTGGATTATCATGTAAGAGTAGTTCTAATCCATAGAACAAATTTAACTAGGGATATTATATAAATACCCCAACTTCTTATACAATGAAAACACTACAAGGAAATAAGGAATAATGAGGACTCTGTAAGTTGTTATATGGTGCTGACAAGATGATCTTGGAAGAAAAACTATGTCCTTTGACTGTATTTGGAACAATTATTCTTAAATAATCACTTATGGAAGTTATATAAATTATAGGTGCATCCCACTCTTTTATTTCATATCATGTTTTATATAAAATGCAATTTTATATTGAGATGATACCACACATAATGAGTATCCATACCCCTCTAGGGTGGTAAGAGTGCATGTGATTTAAATGTGTAGCTTGTTTTATAATTATTGACGAATAAACTTTTTATTTGATATTTTTTCAAAAATGGATTTATTTGAATTGATCATGGGAATGTATTGGTTAGTTACATTCATTGACCATACTAATTGTTATTATTGACAAGTATTATTTACTTCTCTTGATGGTACGATGCATCATTTTAAAGGATATAATGATTTCAATAATGGAATAGTAGGACCTTTAGAACCAATGGTTGTAACAATTTATTATAAATTAGTAGCACTCACTTTGGTGACTAATGAAATAATTAAGACTATAAATTTTCCTACAATTCTAGATCGTTATCCCACATGTTTCCAAAAATAATTCAATAATTCACCACCTGAAACGGAATTGAAATTCTAGATTTTTCTCATTATAAGGATAAATCATAGTTAAATCGCATTGTATATAATGGAACTAACATAATTGAAGGATTTCAATATTTAATTTAATGAATTGGAAAGTAAAGGGTTCATAAGACCATGTGATTTAATTTGGGATGCTCTTGTTCCTCTTATCAAGAAAGCATGTGGTAATTTACAACTCTTTAATGATTATTATATGCTGAATCAAGTTATAATAAAGATAATATATCCCCTTCCTCATATTTATAACCATTTTGATCAATTAAAGGGGGGAAAATGGGTCCCTAAAATAATTATATGTAATATGAATTTCTAACTCTAGATTAGGAAATATTATATTTTGAAAACATATTTTAGGAGTTATTATGGTCATTATGAATATGTGGTTTTTCCTTTTGGGTCACAAAAATGAACAAATTGTTTTCATGTATTTGATTAATCTTGTATTTTAGAAATACCTAGACACATTCATTGTGGTATTTTTAGTTGTTATTCTGGTGTATTCTTATACATGGAAATAACATGAAGAACCATTATAGATTGAGCTGATCATTTTATGGGAGTATCGATAACATTAAAAATTCACCGAATTTGATTTATAGGCACTAGAAGTTTTCTTCCTTGAAGATTTCATTTTTGATAATGGGGTATTAGTATACCATGAAATGATTGAATTTATTGTCTCTTGAAAACCATCCAAAAATGTCTTTGAGATAGGAAAAATTTTGGGCAAAACAGATTACAATTTTCCTTTTTTTTTCAGGATTCTCACAAATCGAATATTCAAAACAATCACTCATAGGAAAGGGTACTTAATTACATTGGATTGATGTTTTTATAGAATATTTTTTGGATCATAGATAAAGGTTAACTTAAGCAAAAATCTTATATTTACATAAAAATGAAAATGTAATTTCATGTTTTGTGACAAATACTAATCCAGACATGGTTTTGTTCTCATTCAAAGAGATAATGTGGTCGATTTGGAATCCTGATAGTTTAAAATTCATGAAAAAAATTATCCAACCCAAGGAATGGAATTTTATTTTGGACTACATGCTTTGAAAATGTTACATAATTATCTCTTTGATGAAAAAATAATTATTTTAAAAAACAATAAACAACTGAAATGAATCTGTTCACATTGGTATTTAAAATTTAGATAGTTATGGTGGATAAAATACATCTAGATATTCAATTTTTATTTGTTTAATTCATGAAGATAAAATAATTTTGTGTTGTTTAATGAATTTTAAATTCTTATAATCGATTAGAAAATGGATCTCATTATCATTTTCAATTTATGTCTATGATTTGTTATGTGTATTTGGATCAAAATAAGAGAAATTGTGTCAAGATTTTCATTCTGGTGAAAATCATATCATATTTAATAGTGAAAATTAAGGAGGCTAAAAGAAAATTTCTTTATTTCATAACCATTATGTCAATACTTAATTATGGGGATACCATTGATATATGAAAACAAGATCAGAATTATGTTTTTCATTTTAGACATCAAATTTTTTTCCAATTCGATATCAGGAATAAATTTTTTATATATTCCACCATAAGAAATGTGATTTTCATTGTGGAATTTAGAAGATATATAAGTTGTTCTGAACTCATTTCTAGTGGGCTACAATGAAAAGTATAGTGGTAGAATATGTCTCGAGATACCTCACTTTTCAGAATGTCTTTGATGTTCACCAAGGAATAATTATTATAATAAAATCCATGCATATCCTTTTCAAGAAACAAGAGAACATAGCTATTTATTTTTTACCAGTATACCAGGAATCATTTTGAGAAATGATTCCATTTGGTTTTTGTCTATTGGGTCACAATGTCAGCTCACCTCATGCCAATTCTAAAATCAAATACAGGTGAATACATTAAAAAATCTATATTTAAGAATTTGTAATGTTACATGGAATACTTGTTTTAATCACCTTTGACCAATAAATTTTTTTTACCTCTTGTATGTGGAAATATATACAGTAGACATTATGTATGTAGTTGAACATGAGTATGGATTATCATCCTTAAATTGATGGATAATCAGATTGGATAATCCAAATATTAGAAGGAATTCTCTGATCTTGTGTAATGGATTCTAGAGGCTCCTGGGAGCATCATATACCATTAGTGGAGTTATCCTATAATAATAACTATCAAGACCTGATTCATTTGGATCATTAGGATCCATTTTGGGGTCTTCCTTTTCAGCCTCCAATTTATTAGGTAAAGACCAAGGAAACATCATTGTTGGGATTTATTACTATTTAGGAGTTGAATGAGAAAGTTTTTATGATCCTACAAAGATTGTGATAGATAATAGTCATCCAAAATATTTTGAAAATCACCACCATTGACCATTATCATTTTATGTGGGAGATCATGTGTTTTGGAATGTTGTTAAGAGGATAGGGAATCGATGTTTCGGTAAAAAAGGTAAATTTTTTCCTTGATACCTAAACCCTTTTAAAATATCATAACAGATTGGTGATTTGTCCTATTGATTAGATTTTCCCTAATGATTAATCTTCTTATTCAATGTATTTCATGTATCAAAATTAATAAAGTACTATCTTAATCCTAGACCTGTGATTCTATGGGGCCATATTAATCTAGCATCGAATGCTAATTCTCTACACATTACAACACATACTGTAGATAGATATCTGAAATTATTATGTGGACAGAGGATCTATTTAAATAATTTTTTATAGAAACATTGAAATATTTAAGATGGTATGCGGGAATAGAGGTACATTATGGTAGAAAAATGTCTCGAGCTCTTCCAATTCAATACCAATATCGATCTTCCAATGGATGAAAAGATTACTGATGGGGTAAATGTAACACCCCATGTTTGAGGTATGTTCTATATATTTTTATTTTATTCAATCCTTTTTTTTAATTAGTTTTTAGGATATTTAGTGTGTTTCTATGATATTATGATAGGGGATGGAAAATTCTACATCCACCATGGGTAACAATATGACATGGGGTGGGTGTGTTTTGTTGGGTGTGCCACATTGCAACATAGGGAGACTAAAATTCTTGATTTTATAGTTTTTTTATCATATTTCCCATGGAGACCAATTGAGAACTTGGTATAGGTATTATTCACCACACCATGGTTCAGTGTGTGGTGAGCCTCAAATTGATTTGGTATTAGTAATAGTCCACATGGGTGGTTGTGTCACAGATCTGAATATCAAAGGTTCAAAGGAACCATTTTTGTGGTGAATACACTAGGTTTTGGTGAAGTTAAATATCATATTTAAATAACCATTTCAATAGTTCTTTTGGACATGTAAATTTAGGGTCTTCCCCATATGAGTCCCTACTGTTCATTTTTTTAGGTTTTTTATGTATAATTATTCTTGTTATTATAGAGTCCTCTCTCAATTTTGAGTTGTGAAATAAAATGTATAAGGTGGGTGTTGTCTCTATCACTCCATTAATTTTTGAATTTTAAGGCTTATATTATTAAAATATCATTAGGTGATTTTCAATAGAAACCCCACATTGTGTTTTTTTGGAAATTCAATGGCTTTATGTTATTCATAACACTAGTTTGTCAAAACAAAATTGTGTATCAAAGAAGTTTTTTTACCCTTTTGGATGAATTGATTTTACTTGTTTAATAATGAATTTTTTTTCAATGTTTATGTGCAAATATAAAAAAATTCTTACTTCTGATAAAAAGAGTTATGGAATATCCTCCTGGAATACAATGTTATGAGTGTTTATATGGCATTATATGAGGCCTTTTTGGTATATATTTGGATCAAAGTTCCATACAAGACGATCTTGGCGATTTATCACTCTTGAAAGATTCAGTGATGGGTAAAAAATCACTAACAAGTATGGAACTATTACCCAGAAATAATGTGAGTTTCTGTGATAATCAAGGGATGGGTATGACATGTGGAATGTGAGATTGAAAAAAAAAATATTTCAATTACTTTTCTTAAAATTTATTCTTATTTAAATTTTTTTTTGTTGAAATCCTCATGTATTAATCATGTTTTAATTATCACAATTCCTATATAGTCTCTATACCATGTTAACTCTATGTAATATATCTCACATCAAATGTACTGTAGCTTAGTAAAAGCTATCCAAATCACTTAAGGGATATACATTATGTTTGGATACTATATACTATCTTTTGATTCACTTTATAATGATTTCTCTGAAAATGACTAAGTTTAATTTATTTCATGAATATCACTACTTAAGACTGAATACCAATATTTTTCTAATTTAGAGACACCGTAAATCAGACATCGTGGAGCAGACACCATGAATCCGACACCATGAAACAGACATCTTGAAGCAGACACCGTGAACCAGACACCGTAAAGTAGAAACTGTGACCACTAGACACTGTGACCTAGAGACACCATGACACCATGACCACAAGACATAGTGACCTTGGGACACTATGAAACCATGACCATAAGACATTGTGAACCAAAAACCGTGACCACAAGACACTGTGACCAATTTAGATACCGTGTGAAGGAGACATCATTTCCATGAGATACTGTGACACTGTTTCCTAATCTTCTTTGTCATTTTTGATTTAATCTCAAATGGTCATATTTGAGGATTTTAAATGAATTTACATAATTAAAGCTTCTACGTAGACATGTCACCTATTAGAACAAGGTACAAGGTGCATAATACATGAAACCTATCGGCTCCAACACATGTACTCTAAGATAAAAGAGTAGTGCGGCCCCGAAACAAATACGGCTCAGTGCATGAAATATAACACATATGAAAGGGGAAAAAGCTGGCGTGAGCATGACAACGAAGAACACACTTAGAGAAATTTTTGAAGAAAGGATTTTTGAATTCAACTCGACACAACTGAAGAACACACGAAGAATACTAGCATATTAGAATCGAGGACATCTTCGCAATGTAAAACATCACGAAGAACAAACACTAATCTTGTTGTCTTGCAACACTCTGTTTACCATACGAGGAATTGATTTCTGCATCTGTTTCATTCCAGAAGTCCATAGATGCAATGAACAACACTCAGAGAACTTCTAAACTTATCACAATATTTATGATCAGTTTTGTATCATTTTTATTAGCTTTCGAGAATTGTGTGTAACTGTATAATAAAAAACTATGTATCCTCTATTAAACTAAAGGATACAAGATAGCCTTACTCAAACATCTTTTTACTCTTGTGTATACACACAGATAAGTGTGGAAGAGGTCTCTGTGTGTCCAGATTGTTTGTACCCATGAAGAACTGTGGAAGAGGTCCCTGTGTGACTCGGACAGTCTTGTGTACTATTGTTAACCCCAATCCAGTGTGTGGATCAATTTTATTTACATAAACTGCTTGGTAGAAGGTGATCACCAAGGGGAGTGGATTAGGTCTCAGCTTGATACTGAACCACTCGTTTTCATATCCGATGTTCTACTTAATTTAGTCTTCTCTGTTTTACTGCTTTACTATATAATTCAGAAATCACTAAATTCACTATCATAGTTAGTCTTGGAATGAAGTTATAATTGTCTTGTCTTAGTAGAATAACTTCAAAAGTAATATTAATAACTAATATTAAGATTACTTAGAATTAATCAATCTTCTAAGAATTTATTTAAACAGTCAAACTCTTATAACAGTATAACATTGATTAGATAGGCTTTAATTAACTTTTGGGAATCCATTTAAAGGATTATTTTCAATAAAATTTTTTTATAGATGCTATATTCACCCCTCCCCTCTTGAGTAATCTACTACGACCAACATTTGGTATCAAAGGCTGTTTATTTGGACCCAATTTAACCTTATTCAACTGTGATTGTAGTTGTTCTTTAATGATCTTTAAATTTCTATTAATTCTAAATTTGTAGCTCTTTTAAAGTAATTATTTAATATGAATAATAGATTGGTAGGTGTTGCAACCAACAGACCACCATTCATCAATGGAACCAACTATGATCAATGGAAAATCAAAATGAAAATTCATTTAGAAAGTATGTGGTTTGAAATTCGGTCTTCCATTATAGATGAATATAAGATTCCTGGTACTAATAGAATCACATGGGATGAAACTACCAAAACTTCCTACAATATCAATTGCGAATCCATGAATTCTTTATATTGATCTTTAGGAGATGGATAATTTAATAGAATTTCTTCTTGTAAAACTGCCCATGAAATCTGGGATACATTGTCTATTTCACATGAATGAACATATAGTGTAAAAGAAATGAGACTTAATACGTATACCATTAAATATGTTAATTTTAAAATTTAACTTGATGATCCTATCTCTGAAATGTATCTTAGGGTCAATTAGATTGTCAGCACAATGATTTCACTTGGATGAGAAGTCACTGCCAAGCAACAAATCTTGATAATTCATAGATTCTACCCAACAGATGGAGAGGAAACTTTGTCTCTATTAGAGAATCATGTGACATAAGCAAGCTACCTGTAAAAGAACTTATTTGGAAACTGATTATGTATGAAGAAGAGCTGAAAGTCAATAAGGAAGGAGAGGATGAACTAAAGAAGAAATATGTTGCATTCAAGACCACCACCTCTAAACACAAAGACAAATGCAAACTAGAAGATTGTGTAGAAAGTTACAGTAGTGAACAATCATCACTAGACAATGATGAGGATATGGATAAATTATCCAGAAGATTAAACTAATTTTAAAAGAAGAATATATTTTAGAAATCCGATCTTCGAGGGAAAATATGACCAAAAATGAAGTTGGAAGTAGGATTGGAAACGAAGTAACATGACTGATGAGATTGTCTGCTATGACTGTAAGTGCAAAGGACATATCAAGGATGACTGTCCAAACCTCAAGTATAATGACAAATATGAGGACAAGGACAGGATGTATAAAAAGGCAATGAAGGAAACATGGAGTGCTTCTGAGGACATTTCAAGTGACTCAGAAACATCACATGATGAAGACGAAAACAAATCCAATATGTGTTTTAGGAAAAACACAACTGAGGTAACACTGGACTCTCCTATACATAATTCATACTATTCTAGAAATTAATGTTACTATGAAAACATGACTAATAAAGAACTGGTTGAATATTGTTACATTCTTGAAGAAACAAGAAATGAACTAAAAAACAAGTATAAATAATTAAAGAAATAGAATGCACTTATTGTGACTGTTAAATCTGAACTCACAACTGAAAAGGAGAAAAATGCGTAACTACTCAAAGAGAAAAATGAATTAAAAATTACTAATGAGAAATTGAAGAATAACTTTGAAAATCTTACCAATGGAAAAAATACTCGTACTCAAAGGCTTGGTAAAAACATTTCCCCTAAATAAAACATTGGCATTGGTAATCAACTTGGAAAAAGAAACCTTGGTAGAACAAACTTTATTTCTAAATATGGGATATATTCTTTTACTCCCAGATCAGGACTCAAATGAACTAGTTCATATTATGATACACTTTCTACTGTTTCATGTTTTTGTTGACCAAATAGTGTTTATTTTTTAGATACTTTACATAATGTTTATAGGAAACCTATGAGGAAAATAGGGATTCCCAAAGCACTTATTAATAATATTACTAGAACCAAACAAGTATGGGTACCAAAATATGTTTTTTTCGTGATCATTTTATAGGAAAGATACTTAAAGAGTTCTTGTAAACGTTTATGGTACTTGGATAGTATGTGTTCAAGACATATGACATGATACTACTCATGCTTCAAGATCCTAATAAAAATAGATGTAGGACATGTCACATTTGGTGACAATTCCAAAGGAAAGATTATTGTCCTCGACCAAATCGGTAACTCTAACTAAGTTTTAATTTCTAAAGTATGATTTGTTGATGGTTTAAAATATATTCTTCTTAGTATCACACAATTATGTGATGATCGATTTCATGTTAAATTTGAAAATGATGCTTACAATATCTTTAATTATAAAGACTAATTAGTGTTTTCTGCATCAAGAAATTAAAATGATTATTCTTTTAATTTAGATTATTTAGCCTCTTAAAATTCTTCATGATTAATTGTATTTCATAATGAATATTAGCTCTGGAATAAGATACTAGGACACAATAATATTTACTCCCATAGAAAGATAACTAAATAAACGTAGTTAGAGACATGCCCAAACATGAGTTTCCAAATGACAAAGTGTGTAACCCTTGTCAAATGGGAAAAACACAAAATTTCCTTCAAACCAAAGAAATAAGTGTCAACATCTCAACCTCTCGAACTAGTTCACATGGATTGTTTTGGATCATCTAGAGTTTCTAGTTTGAATGGGAAGCACTATGTTTATGTTCTTGTAGATTACTTTTCTAGATATACTTTGACCTTCTTTCTGGATCACAAATGTGAAGACTGCTCTTATTTTAATAAATATGCCAAGTTTGTAGAAAATATCAGTGGAATTAGAATTAAATCCTTAATAAGTGATCATGTCCATGAGTTTGAAAATCATGTTTTTGGATCATTTTTCTCACAAAACGGTTAAAGTCACAATTTCTCTGCCCCTATAACACCTCAGCAAAATGGAGTTGTACATAGAAGTAATATAACCCTAATAGAGATTTATAGAACAATTCTTAGTGAATATGACCTACCAATTTATTTTAGGGTGGATGTTGTCAATATAACATGCTACATAATCAACAGAGTAATTATTAGACCTATTCCTAAAAGGACTATGTTTGAGTTATGGAATAATCGAAAACCCAAGGTTAACTACTTCAATGAATTTTGTTGTAAAGTATATATTCTTAATAATAAGGACAATATTGAAAATTTTTCATCCAATAGTGATAAAGGTATCTTATTAGGATATTCCATGTCTATTAAAGCCTATAGAGTGTTCAATAAGAGAAATAAATGTGTGGAAAATCTGTCCATGTAAAATTTGATGAAATAGATCCACATGAGCAAAAAACCATTCTACAAAACCTAGAGGATGATGAATCAAATATGAACATCAATTTAAAATCCTCAAACATTTTTGTGAGGGAATCTATGAGAAATTCTAGTTATGAACATTCCTTAGAATCAATTCACAATGAACCTGAACCTGTTGATAAAACTGAAATCACTAATCCATAGGCACTAAATTGGTGATTAGAAATAAGGTAGATGAAGCTGGTAACATTGTTAGAAACAATTCTAGATTGGTTGGACAAGGGTGTAGTCAAAAATAAGGAATTGACTATGTGGAGACTTTTGCACCAGTAGCTAGACATGAAGCCATCAGAATCCTGCTTGCCTATGTTGCACATATGAATTTCGAACTATATGAAATGGATGTTAAAAGTGAATTCCTAAATGGGTATATAGTTGAGGATGTGTTTGTTGAACAACCCCCTAGATTGAAAAACCCTCATTTTCCAAATCCTATTTTTAAATTTTCAAAAGATTGTAATGGTTTAAAACAAGCTCCAAGAGCTTGGTATAATAGGATAAATACTTTTCATATTTCTAAAGGTTTTTCAAAATGAATAGCTGATCCTACCCATTTTATAAAATGAATTTCTAATGAGTTTTAGTTTTTCAAATCTATGTAGATTAAATTATTTTTAGATCTTCAAAAAATTCATTATGTATTTATTTTTCTACAATGATGCAAACCTAATTTGAAATGATCTTAATGGGTTAACTAAAATTCATTCCTTGATTTCAAATCTTTCAAAATAATGATGGTATTACATTAACTCAAAGTAAATATACTAGAGAACTTCTAAAACATTTTGGATTGGATATCAATAGAAGTAATGACACTCCCATGAGTACCATTTTTAAGTTGGATCTTGATGAAGATGGAAAATCCATTTATCAAACCAGTTATAGAGGAATGATTGGAAGTTTACTCGACTAACAGCTAGTCATCATGACATTATGTTTAGTGTGTGTATGTGTGGTTGGTTTCAAAAAAACCATAAGGAATATCATTTAAATGTTGTAAATAGAATTTTCAAATACATCAAGAATACACCAAATCTTGGACTGTTCTATCCCAAAGGACAATCATTTGAATTATTTTGTTTTTCTGATGCTGACTTCGGTGGCTATAAGTTGGATTGAAAAACAACATATGGAATATGTCAATTTTTAGGAAAGTCACTAGTATCATGGTGTAGTAAGAAACAAAATTATGTTTCATTATATAGTTCTAAAGCTGAATACATAGTTTTTGGCAGTTGATGTGCACAAATTTTGTGGATGAAAGAGACATTACTAGATTATGGATATCAATTCAGGAATGTACCTATAAACTGTGACAACACAAGTGCTATTAACATGTCAAAAAATCCTGTTTCACTTTCTACGACAAAGCATATTGATGTAAGACACCACATTTTGAATGATCATTATCAAAAGGGTGATATCACTTTGTAATTCATTAGTACTGAGTATCAGCTTGATGATATATTCACAAAACCACTAAATTATGAGAGAATTGACTACATCATACATGAACTAGGCATGGTTAATATCAAATAGATTACTTACTATTCAATATCTTACTATTTTATATTCTATTGTTTCATGGTTACGGTCTCATAGTTAGTGTTTTTTATTACTCTTTGATAGTCACTGTCTCAACGTAATGTTCGTTCACTGTCTCACCGTGAAGTTCGTTCACTGTCTCACGGTGATGTTCGTTCGCTCTCTCACCGTAAAGTTCATGTTCACTATCTAACTGTGAAGTTCATTCATTGTCTCAGTATAAATACCAGATATAGTCTCACCATAATGATTCGTTATGATTTATTTATTTATGAATTAAAAACCGTATCACAGTAATTATTCATTTCACCACATTATTTTCCCGCGTTTTTACTTTTTTCGATGTTTGGTATTCATAAATGATAAAATAAACAAAGTATCATTTGTCCTTCACTCGATCTCTCTTCTAATCACTAAATTTATAATCCTTCTTCAAACATTCTCTCTCAAACCCTCGGTGAATTCCCAGGTTGAAACTCCCTTTATCGTTGACTCCTGAAAAACGTAGCTCAAAGAAGAAGAAAATACCACCCAAGCTAGCACCCGAAGGTCCTCTAAACCCAAATATAGTAAACCGAGTTATAGTACCTAAGAAAGAGGTAATCCCAAAATGGATTCTCTGATGTAAGTCTCTTGTTCTGATCTTTTTAAAAGAGAAAGTCTGGTTAGAGTGGTTTTCAATGGAATATAAACTTATCTGTCCTAAGTTAGTAGTTCTGTTTTATCAATATGTTCAGTTCCCCTTTAATTCTGAAGATGGATATGTTGTGAAAAGCTGGATAATAGGCCAGAAATGATCATTCTCTTTGAGTTTATGGGTTGGATGCCCTAGGATACTTCATAAAGGCATTTGTGAGGACTATCAGAGTGGGCCTCCACCTTCTAGTGAGTTCTTTGTGTTTGGAATATTCTCTAAAAAGCATAACCAGAAATGACACCAAGAGAATAGCCATTGCTTCCGATCTATATGGATAATCGAGACTATTGTTTTAGATTATACAGAACCTGATTAGCCCTAGAAAAGGTGATTTTGATGTTCTAAAATATCAGGATGTGTTTTTGATTCATCATATGAAAAAATGGGCATAAGATCAACCTTTGAAAGTATATCATACATGATATGTGTGAACTGATCAAAGCCACATCCAAGTCAACCTCCATGTTTTAATCTTGGCTCATTTCATCTTTTCTTCATGTTAATGGATTAGTTGGACCAGATGAAGAATTTTTCAAGGATTGTGAGTATTTCCATTCTAAATTCACTATCAAGAGATTGAAGACAAATTGCATTCCTTGGAAAAAGGCATGGGTGGAACACAATGATAGGATTTTTGAGAAATTCAATCCAGTGGAACATCCATCAAGACCAAAATATATTTCTGATCCTGTCATGGAACCATATGAGGTTGTTGAGTATTCTAAAGAAGAATAAGAAGAGGTTGTTGTGCCTCCCAGGTAAATTGTCTCTCATGAGGAAGACAACACTCAAGTTCCTCATATAGTTCTTGAAGAAGAAGTCTCTGGTCCTAATGGTTCTGATAGTCTGAAAGATCGACCCAAAGTTAAAACTGAATATGTTGTCAAAGAAACCGAAAGGAATGCTATGGATGAAAATTTAGAAAGAGAATTAACTAATATGAAAGAAGCTGACCTTGGGGAAGCCCCATTGGAATAATTTGTTCCTAAATTCTTCCCTTCGGATGAATAAATGATGGAGCTCACTTTTCAATTCTCTAGATAGGAAATGGGTGAGGAACCATGAGATGAATTTGTAGAAATGGATCCAGACCCTAGGCCTCTCAATCCTAAGAAGGATGAAACTATTGAGGGGGAGAGACCCCCAAATCTATAATATATTTATCTACCAAACCCAATTGATCTAAGAACTGTAGAAACTGGGTACAAGTTCCCTAGTTTTTATGATGCGCCTGACTCTCAAAGAATCTCAGTAAAAAGTCTCTATCTGTCTATAATGTTCCAGCCGAATTATGTATCTAATCTTACCTCGAATAAAGAACCTAAAACTTTCTTATTCCCTATCCATGAATCTTCACTGGATCTACCATCCCTAGTGAGTAATTTTAATTTGAAAGATTTTGGAGTTACCCTTTTGTTTGGAGTTGAAAAACTCTTAAATACCCAACCATCTCCTATGACAAATCTAAGTGAGAGAGATGCCTCACTGTTGTTGGAAAAGGTTATTTGGAAGATTAAACCTGAAATGATTCATGAGATTCATGAAGTTAGAGTTGAAAATAGACAGAATATTGATGAATTGAAGACTATGAAAGGTATGATTGAAGAAATTCAGAAAGAGATGCATTCGAGATCAGAGCTTGCTTCTCATCCTATAGAACCTGTTGTTCCTAAAACACCAAAGGATGTTGTGTCTCAGATTCATCCTCATTTACCTTCTATGTCCGAAAAGGTCGTTGAACGTAAAAAATATATATTGAAGGAGATGAGAGAGCTTGTTGTTAATCTTAACAAGCTCACTGCTGAATATACAGGTCTTATTCAAAAAGTTCTAAACCAACTAAAATTGCTAACCTCAGCTGTCAATGCTTCTAAGGAATCCGTACAATCATCTCAATCTTCCCTAGATAGTGAACTACTCAAGAATAGTGGTCAAAGAAGATCTTCATACTGTTATCAGTGATTTCAAAAAAGATTCTTTAGCTGATGTTATCAGGAACAGTGACAGAGTTCTTAACTAGGACCAAATCCACTCTAAAATTTCTCATGATTCTCAACAAGAAATTGCCAAGAAAGAGGATTTATAATTCAACTGAATCTTCTCATATAATGACATGACCAATCATTTCAATCAAATTTTGTAAAATATAAGGATTCCTCATGTGACTAAAGCCTTCTTTCCCCAAGTCCAAAAGCTCACAGAGTTTACTCGACTGATGGAAAATATTATAGAAAAAAAGGATGAATTTGAGAAAGATGTGCACTATGGTGGAGAGATTATTGCAGATTTTGTCAAACTTCCGAGGTCCTATCTTAATGTCCAGAGTACATCCATTCTTTCTCCTGCATTTGCACCTCTATGACCTGGTCTTCTTACATTAACCACTTCCCTAGCCTCCACTTCTATGTCTGTCGGTTAGGCACCGAGTTAGATTAGGCATGTAATCCTTGATCAACAACTACCTTGGTCTTATACTTCACTTACTCTGGCTCCCTCTACTTTTGATGTCCTTCCTTTACCGTCTCTATCAACCAGCTCTGTAACGTCCTGACCCCAAAATCCCAGAGTCGTTGCATTATTACGTATCATTGGCATGATCACAAAAGATCAAGTCTCGAAAGATTGATTAGTTTAATATCCTTGGATGTTATAGATACATTCATAAGGTTTACATTACAACATAAAATGAAAAACTACAACAACATTGTTTCCATAGACCACACTCATATCCCCTCTGGCTATCCCTCCAGGTTAGTCATAAAATACTTTTCGCATCCTAGGAAAAATAAAACATAGAAAGTGGTGATCTCAAATGCTCATTAAGGATAACAACATAGCAAAAACATTCATAAATAAACATAAACATTTAAGGCAATGTATAAGACTAAAACAAAAGCCTTTTAAGATTGAACATTAACATAATATGGAAAAGATAAAATCAAATAATGCAATTTACTTACTCACATGGATATTTTACTAGTCGAATAATCACCTGAAATATCAATAGCCACTTTTATAATGATGGAATGCATAATGCTAGACTTTCATAACCACATAGTCAAGGCCTTGTGCAAAACTACAAATAAGATTTTTTGAAGGCCTTGTGCCAAGAAACAAATTTGTTTAATGATACCTACTGATGCATAGAGGAGCTATCATGAGCTGCACCCGTCACTTACTAATTCCGGTGCATTCCTCATATGAAAAGGTTGAAAAATAACGTAAACATTCGTATTAAAACAAGAATACAAAGTGTCAAAATTTTATCCATAAACAATAAATGGTATAAAAATAACACATCAATAGTCAAAAATATCACAAAACCTTCAATACAATATGGAATTTTTGTATCATAATAAATCCACTTCAAATAAGATTAAAATCCATCAAAGGATGTTGATATAATTGAAAACGATTTGTAAAACTATTTGAGAGAAATATCCCTTTTTCATAAAAACATTTAAAATTCACACAATTTATAAAGAAAGAAATTTAAAGACATTTTTTAAACAAAGTGTCCCATACCACATTGAAACTTTTAAAAGGAATTATCATTTTAAAAACATTCATTTCCATATAAATAAATCCTTAAAAAACCATTTTGAAAAAATGGAAATTAATGAGAATGATTTAGAAGAATAAATATTTAAAACATTTAAACTGATGTTTTAGTATAAAAGTACCTTAAAAATAATACCTTTGAAAACTCTTTTTCGAAACATGGGCATGGATAATAAATATTTCCCAGTAGATATTTACGTAAAATCAACTTTAGATAATAAAGAGATTTAGAAATTAACCCTTACTTTGTACATTTCCTTGGTCAAGGGTAGGTTAAACTCCATTATAATGGTTAAATAATTGTAATTAAATTATAAGAAAATCTTATATTTTAATATGATATAATATGTGATCTTTTAACATTGTTTTGTTAATAATATCTTAGTATTATCGTCATTTTGGGTGCTAACTGATTCATTTTCCTTCATATGATTTGTTACATAAGTAATTATTGTTATGGATAGGATGTATCTTATTCAAATTCAGGATGATATTAAGACTTTAAACATTATTTTTAATCATCTTTTGAAAATTAGTCTTGAATGGATATGATGGGGAACGAATCTCATCGCGTTCGTGGTGATGGAAATCCGTGCGTACACACAAGCGACAATATCATTCTTTTGATATTTAAATAATTAATAATTTGATGGTATATCATATATACAGAATAATTATCATTTCATATTTATTATTTACATCAGAATTGTTATACCCATCCAAATAATAATGTTTTGAATAACAATTACACCACGTTGTGGAGACGGAAAGTCGTACGTACGCACGTATGGTTACATGTCATTCAAAGGATGTATAAAATAATGATTATTGTTGTACAATTTATATAATAACATCATAGTATGTAGAAGATACTGGAGTTATTATTTTAGAATGGAAACATCAAATAAAGAGGAAGTGGAAGAAGAAAGGAACTAGAAAGAGGTGATGGAATATTTACCTCTTCTTCGGGTTTTTCCTTTTCATTTCGTCAAAAGGGCTCCTTAAGTTGGCTTTATGAATAAAGGAAGGCCTCTAGGATGAAGGGAGGATAGTTGAGAGGGTATTTGGGCCGAGTTTGGTCGAACCAAATGGCTCTGAATGTGTGAATTAGAGATAAGGGTTAGTGACCATTTATAAGAGGGGTGCGGGGCACCTTAGGAAAATCAAGAAATATAATTTTATAATAAAATAATTTTCAGTTTCTAATGGCTCCAAAATATATTATTTAAATACTAAGGTGGGTATGGGTCGAAAACCACTCAACTAAATTGTTTTACACCAGTCTGGGTCACTATATTATCTTTATCTTTTAGATTTAACTCTTAGTTAAATACTTTGAAATTTACCATCTCTTTGTGTTTTTGTATTATATAGTTAATAAACATACTATATACTTCCTAGATAACACCAAGTGGTTCATTAATGATTAACCTATAATTTTATAAGTCTATTGGCCAAACCATATATTTTTAAGAATAGAATATTAATTAATAATATAATATTTTAAAAAAAACATTTATGTCAATTTTGACAGTATTTGGTATTTTTTTCTAAATTCATAACATTACTTTTACTTAGAAAAAATTTATCTAACCAACCCTAATATGTCATATTAACCTAGAAAATTATTTTAATTCATTATAAATCTCAAATTAAATTTATTAGGATATTTATAATATCAATTATTTTAATATTTCATTAATTAAGTAATTACTGCATCATCATTGTTTCATAAATAAATTAAATTGTTTAATGTCTAAAAAATATAAATAAAATTCCATTATGTATGAAATATTTTTATCTTTCTAATTAATATTTATAGTTGAATTTATATTATGTATATCCCTATATTAAAAATGTATTAGTTATTAAACTTTGATTTTAAATTTTTTAAGTCTTCATTAAATAAAATAATAATAAGTGTCCTAATCTAATCCAAGTGGAAAAAAGGTTCATATTTTATTTTTAAAGTTTTTTTGGTCGAATTATACTTATCCAATAGAATTAGGACATGTTTTTCGTTAATAATAAAATCATTTTTACCCTAAATCACATTATTTACTTTTAATTGTTGTAAATAAAAGTAAAAAGTGACTATTCAATAAAATTTATTTTCATCTTATTGAACCACATTTTACTTATTGATATCAACCATGTCTCTCGAATTCTTGAAATTCAACTCATAGAAGTGGTGAAATTATGTTTTATGCGAATTTGTAAATCTCCTAGGAGGTGGGTAAAAGACGGTGAAAATTTAAATAAAATTTTATATATCTAATATTATTACAAAATTACTCCAATGAATTACATTGAAAAAATATATAATTATTATGTATCTATTCTGACCTAAAATAAATTTAAATAAAATATATAATTATTTAAATAAATGATCGGTTTTTAAAAATAATGCAGTGTTTTCACTATTCATCAAAAATTCTAAGTTTTCAGAAAAATACCAAAAATTCACCCTAAGCTAATTTTGATATTATGAATTCAAAAATTAATTCTATTTTTCCAATTTAAAAACATAGAATTTTCATTAATTAATTAAAAATTAATTCCTATTGTCAAAACCAAATGGCGTATTTTTTAGAAATAATATCTATAAAAGATTGACACCTATTTATGTTCAATTTCAAAGTGAAATTACATTCGATGACAAATAGTGGATTAAATGGTAAAAATATAATCTAATTATACTTCCAAACCATTAAAATTTATAATTGATCAGTATAAATTATTTTGATTAAAAAAGTTGTTTTGAGTTAAAATATAGTATTTTTCACTATTCACCCAACTAATAAAGTATTTAGAAAAACACAAAAAAATTATTGAAACTAAATTTTTATATACTTATTCTAAAGAAGAAGTTTATTTTTTCAAATTGAACATATAAAAGTTTCAAATATTGGATTTAAAAAAGGGTCTTCCATTAAAAGGTGGTAAGATTTCATTTTATAAAAAATACTTATTATATCTGAAAAAAGTGAATTTATTCTTAAATTATGTCTAAGGAAGTCATAATATGGATTTTAAAATATAAGGATTATATAAAGTTCAAAATTCAGTTAATACTATTCATAAACACTTTTGAATGGCTAGTTTCGTAAGTCGTGGTGCCTTTGAACTCAGTTTCGCATGTAGTACAAGTTATTGAATTACTTTTAAGAAATAACGTACTATGAAATCTTGGGGTGTTACAATATTCCCTCCTTAAATAAATTTCTTCCTTACAATGTGAAATTGTTCTTCCAAAATAAAAGGTTGAAAATAGAAAATACCTTTGTGGGAAAACCCACATCGGAAATTGGGTTAATGAAATTTAGTCTTAATAAGAGGAAAAGGAGAAATGAAAAAGTCACCACCAAATTATGATATCGATTAAGAGAACATTGGTTGAAATTAGAGACACATAATTGGAGGAAAAACATAAATATTTATAGAGAGTGATTGAGTTCATCAGTCACAAACAATTATAGAATTGAGCGCCTCAAAGACATCAATATATGATAATTTAAAATATCATTTTTCAACAAAACATAAGGTATTAGGATAACACATTTTTTGTTTTAATATCCCAAACATAATGTTTAAGAAATAATTTTTTCATCGAATAGGAGAAGAAAAAAATATATAAATGACACATAGGGTTCCATCTTTTAACTAATTTCATCACAAACTCAACTTTTACCCTAAAAGATAATAGAACTTTAAAAAACTATTATATTTATCATATTCGTATAGGGTTCCAAAAAATTAATTTATAATTCAGTTATAAGACCTTTTAAAAAAAACTACATTATTCCATCCAGGACATCATGTGGGCCAGTGGTAGGTAATACACCCTTGTCGCCCTTCAGTTGCGTGTTTAAGTCTCACGGCTTTGCCGGATGCGACAGGTTGCCGCCCGACCACTAGGTTGTCCTTTTATGGAAATCCAAAAAATATTCTCAAACTAGAATTATACAAAATACTTCTGTCCAAACTCATTGTCCAAAATTTATAAGGATGGTAAACACAATGAAGAACCTTTTTTCCACATAATAACATGTGAAAACCTTCATCATGTATTCTTTTAAAACACTAAAACATCCTGAATTACCATAAAACCTTATCGATTACATTCATGCTCTCTTATTCCATATAGAATACTGGATATACTCCTTCTATCCAAAAATGTTTTAAACTCCAACATTGATGGAATATACAAATCATTAATCAGTTTCAAGGTAGTCAAGAATATCTAATATAATTTACACAAATCAATCGTTTTTTATTCCAAAATCACTACCTTAGCTTCAGAAGCATATTATGGTTTATCATTCTCTCAACTATGTATTTTCCAAATATTTTACCTCCTATTGAGTATCTTTTCTTGGTTCCACAGAATCTCATGTCCTTAATGAAATAGTACTACAGTACAATCCTTATATACTCTATAAATCATATAACATGTACATCATTAATACATTACTCAAATGACACAATACATTAATAACAACTTAAGAAATCTAATCATTCCTCTTCATCTTCGGTAGTATCATGACTTTATTATTATCCAAAAGCAACATTTGGGGTATACTCTGATGATTTGGACATCGATTCGTGTAGTGTCTCAATGCCTTGCAGATGAAGCATTGTACCTTTAAACCTTTTTTCTTACCCTTGCAATCACGTACTTTGTGACTTTTTTCTCCACAATTATAACAAACTCACATTCCCTTCAAAAATTTACAAAGGTGATTATTTCCACAGTTATCACACATGCGAAAATCCTTCATTTCCCTCTTCCCTTTATCCATCTTTCTCTCTTCCATCATTTTATCCTCTTGCTTCCCTTCAAAGCCATAGGACTCATATAATTCTTTACTTATCTTATTAACACATGATATTATTTCTTCATATATTGAGAATTGATGGGAGACTATTTCCCGTCTAAACGATGGCTTAATACCGTGAAAGATATGATCCTTCTTACTCTTTGGATCATACGTATTGTCAGTGTTCACATTCCTTTTACTGGGCTCCATTTATATACAATGGAATACACTAGGTCAGTTTATGAATTGAAATGAATAATTCCATACTTTTAAAATTCCTAACGTAAATTGAATAGTTTATGGATATAATCCAAAATCATAAAAATATTTTCTTCAAGGAGGTATATACTCGTAAATCCTTCATAATGATTTGTAGAGAAGATGAGAATTATCTTAATTATATCCTTTGATAGTGTCATAACCAAGAGTGTAGCAAGGCTCGTTGTCATGAACCAGTTCCCGTTTGAGTCTAGCTCAAAGCGGTGTTTTTGGGTTTTACCCCTAGGTACATCTGAGCCAGAGCTGGTTCTACCTTCTTGTATCCAGATAGGGATATGTTGCTTGGAAAACTCACAAAAACTCTACAATACCAAAATTCAATGAAGTTCGTTTATACTAATCCTAAATGTCTATCATAGGGATATGTGCTCTAATTAGGGTTTATCTAAATATAGTTTCCATGGTTTGTACTAAACATTATATGATACCAACTATAAAACCGCAACCCCAGAAGCCCAGATTAGGTACATTATTACATATCATTGGAATGATCACAAAAGATCAAGTCTCTAAATATTGATTAGTTTATTTGCCTTGTAATTCCTATATACATTCATAAGGTTTGGATTGCATCATTAAATGAAACACTACAACACCATTTTTTCCATAGACCACACTAATATTCCCTAGACTATCCATGCAGGTCAGTTATAAAATATTCCTTCGCATCCTAGGAAAAATCAAGACAGAGAAAGGGGTGAGATCAGATTCTCCGTAAGGATAACAATATAGAAAAACATTCATAAATAACCATAAACATTTATGTCAATGTATATGACTAAATCAAAAGCCTTTTAAACATGAACATTAGCATAATATGGAAATGATAAAATCAAATAATTCCATTTACTTACTCACATGGATATTCTACAAGTCGAATAATCACATGCAATATCAATATCCACTTTCATAATGATGGAATGCATAATCCCAGACATTCATAACCACATAGTCAAGGACTTGTGCCAAGACTACAAATTAGATTTGTCATGGACTTGTTCCAAGAGACTAGTTTGTCTCATGAGACCTACCGATGTATCGAGGAGCTATAGTAGGCTCCACCAGTCACATACTATGTCCAATACATTACCTATATGAAATGTTTTAAACATAACATAAACATTAGTATTAAATCTAGCATACGAAATGTCAAAACATTTTCCATAAACCATGAATGGTTTAAAAATAAAACATCCAAAGTCAAACATATCAAAAAGCCTTCAATACATTATGTAATTTATGTATCATAATAAATCAAATTAAAATAAGATTAAAATCCATCAAATGATTGATATAGATGAAAATTATTTGTAAAAATATTTGAGAGAAACATCCCTTTTTCATAAAAACATTTAAAAGTCAAACAATTTATAAAGGAATACATTTAAAGACATTTTTAAAACAAGGTTTCCCATACCACATTGAAACATTTCAAAGGAATAAAAATTTTAAAAACATTTATGTCCATATAAATAAATCCTTAAAACCCATTTTGAAAACATGGAAATTAATGAGATTGATTAATAAGAACAAATATTCAAAACATTTAAAATGAGGTTTTAGTAAAAATTACATTAAAATTAATCCCTTTGAAAATTCTTTTATGAAACATGGACATGGATCATAAATATGTTCCAGTAGATACTTACATAAAAACAACCTCGGATAATAATGAGATTGTGAAATTAACCCTTACCTTGTACTTTTCCTTGGTCAATAGTAGGTTAAACTCTTGTATAATGGTGAAATAATTTTTATTAAATTATAAAAGAATTTTATATGTTAATATGATATCATATATGATCTTTTAACATTGTTTTGTTAATAATATCTTTGTATTTTCATCGTTTCGGGTGTTAAATGATTCATTTTTCATTTATATGATTCGTTATGTAAGTAATTTTTGTTATGTATAGGATGTATCTTATTTGTATTCATAATATTATTAAGTCTTTAAACATTATTTTTAACCATTTAATGAAAATCAGTCTTTAATAGATATGATGGGGAATGAATCTCATCGCGTTCGTGGAGACGGTAATCCGTATGTACGCAAGAGCAACAATATCATTATTTTGATATTATAATAACACATAATTGGATGGTATATCATATATAGAAAATCATTATCATGTTATATTTATTATTTTCATCATCATTATTATACCCATCCAAACAATAATGTATTTAATAACAACTACACCACGACGTGGAGATGGTAAGCCGTACGTACGCACGTATGGTGACATGTCATTCAGAGGATGGATAAAATATTGAATATGGTTGTACCATTTTTATAATAACGTCATAGTATATAAACAATACTGGAGTTATTATTTTATAATGAAAACAAAAATGAAATAGGAAGTGGGAGAAGAAAGGATCTTGAAAGAGGTGAGAAAATATTTTCCTCTTCTTCGGGTTCTTCAATTTGATTTGATCAAAATGGCTCCTTAGTATGGATTTATGAGTAAAGTAAGGTCTCTAAGATAAAGTTAGGATAGATTAGAGGGTATTTGGGCAGATTTTTTCTTGATCAAAATGGCTTTTAAGGTGTGAAATTGAGAGAAGGGGGAGTTCCCTTTTTTAAGAGGGGTGAGGGGCACCTTAGGAAATATTTGAAAGATTATTTTATAATAAAATACTTTTTGGTTTCTAATGGCTCCAAAATGGATTATTTAGAGGATAAGGTGGTTGTGGGTCTAAAATCACCCAACCAATAGGTTTTACACAAGTTTGGGTCACTATATTTACTTTATCCATTAGATTTAACTCTTAGTTAAATAGTTTGACATCTACCATGTCTCTTGGTATTTTTAAATTATATAGGTAATAAATATACTATATACTTCCAAGAGAACCCAAAGTGGTTCATTAATGATACAATTATCTATATATAAATCTTTATGATGAACCTTACATTTTTAGGAATAGAATATCAATTAATTATATAATATTTTTTAAAAAACTCTTTTTTGTCAATTTTGACACAATAAGGTATATTATTTTTTCTAAATTGATAAAAATATTTTTACTTCTAAAAAAATTCATATAACAAATAATAATATGTCATATTAACCTTGAAATTTAGTGTAATTCATAAAAAGTCTCCAATTACATTTATTTGGATATTTATAATATCAATTATTTTAATATTTCATTAATAAGCTAATTACTGCATCATCATTGTGTCATAAATAAATTACATTATTTATTGTCTAAAAAATATAACTAAAATACTATTATGTATGAAATATATTTTTCTTTCTAATTAATATTTATATTCTAATTTATCTTATGAATAACTATATATTAAAAATGTTTTATTTATTAAACTTTGATTTTAACTCTTTTAACACTTCATTATATAAAATAATAATAAGTGTCCTAATCTAATCCAAGAGGATCAAAGTAATTCATATTTTATTAATAAGGTTGTTTTTGGTCGAATTATACTTATCCAACAGAATTATAACATTTTTAGGGTAATAATAATATCATTTTTACCCTAAATTACCCTATTTACTTTTTACAATGGTAAATAAAAGTAAAAAGTTACGATTCACCAAAAATTATTTTCATCTTTTTGAACCACATTTTGCATACTGATATAAACCATGTCTCTCAGAATTTTGAAATTCAACTCACAAGAGCGGTTGAATTATGTTTTCTGAAAATTTGCAAATTCTCTTAAGAGGTGGGTAAAAGACGGGGAAAAGTTAAATAAAATTTTATATATATAATATTATTACAAAATGACTCCAATGAATTAAATTTAACATATATAGAGGTATTATGTATCTATTTTGACCTAAAATAAATTTAAATAAAATAAATATTTTTTTAAATAAAAGGTCGGTTTTAAACAATAACACAGTGTTTTCAATATTCATAAAAAATCGAATGTTTTCAGAAAAATATAATAAATTCACCCTAATATAATTTTGATATTATTAATTCAAAAATGAATTATATTTTACCAATTTCAAAAAATAGAAGTTGCATTAATTAATTTAAAATTAATTCCTATTGTCAAAACCAAAAAGTGTATTTTTTAAAAATAATAACTACAAAAAGATTGACACTTGCTGAAGTCCAATTTCAAAGTGAAATTACATACAATGACCAAAAATTGGATTAAATGGTAAAAATATAATCTAAATATACATTCAATCCATTAAAATCTATAATTGAACAAAATAAATTATTTTGATTAAAAAAGTTGTTTCAGTTAAAATATAGTATTTTTCACTAATCACCCAAATATAAAAGTATTTAGAAAAACACCAAAAATTAATTGACACTAAATTTTTATATACCTATTCTAAAAGAGATGTGTATTTTGTCAAATTGAACATATAAAAGTTTCAAAAATTGGATTTAAAAAGGGTTTTCCATTAAAAGGCTGTTAAATTTCATTTTTTTAAAAATACTTCTTCTATCTGAAAAAAATTAATTTATTCATAAATTATGTATAATAAACTCGTAATATGGATTCGAAAATTATAAGGATTATATGAAGTTCAAAATTCAGTTATTACTATTCATAACCTCTTTTGAATGACCATTTGGGTAAGTCGTGGTGCCCTTGAACTCAGTGTTGCGTGTAGTGAAAGTTAATTCATTACAATGAAGAAATAAAGTACTATGAAATATTGGGTTGTTACAAGCTCACTCCATTCTTCTACATCCAATTATTCTCCTATGGATTCATCTTCTGCTGCTGATGCTAAAGGCAAAGATAATACCAATGAGTAAAGAAGGATAGTGTTTACTATATTTTGATGGGAATCTGGTTTCATTTGATTTATTGTTTGTAATGCAAATCTTTTTATCAAATTAATTAGGGACTTTTATTGTCTCTTTTTGTCATTTTTACTGCTACTTTTTGATAATCCAAAAAGGGGGAGAACTCTATGAACTCTATATATGTTATATGCATTCAATCTATGTTGCTAGGAAAAATTTACACTCCAAATCTACATAGTATGTGATCATAAAAAAGGGGGATATTGTTCGAATCCTCATGTATTAATCATGTTTTAATGATCAAAAATCTTATTTAATATCTAAACCATTCTAACTCTGCGTAATCTATCTCACGTCAAATGTACAGTAGCTTAGTAAAATCCATCCAAAGCTCTTATGGGATATACACTCTGTTTGGATACTATATACTATCTTCTGATTCACTTTATAATGATTTCTCTTATAAATTACTAAGTTTAATCCATTTCATGAATATCACTGCTTATGTATGAATACAGATATTTTCATAAGTCTGAGACACTGTAACGAACACATAGTGAAGCAGACACTGTGAAGCAGACATCGTGAAGCAGACATTGTGACCACAAGACACCATGTCCTTGAGACACCATGACCACAAATCACCCTGACCTTGAGACACCGTGACACTGTGACCATAGGACACCATGAATGAGACACCATGACCACAAGACACTGTGACCAATTTAGACATTGTGTGAAGGAGACACAGTTTCCCTAACATACAGTGACACCATTTCCTAACCTGCTTTTTCATTTTCGATTGAATCTCTAACGGTCATATTTGATGATTTTAAATGTAAAAACATATTTATTGCTTCTTTATAAACATGTCACCTGACAATATGAGGTACAAGTTGCAGACTACAAGCAACCTGCAGGCTACAACACATGCACTCTAAGACAAAGGAGTAGTGCATCCCATAAACAAATACAACTCAGTGGATGAATGGGAACACACATCAAAGAGAAACAAGAGGGCGTGAGCATGAAAACGAAGAAGACACATAGAGAAATTTTTGAAGAAAGGATTATTTCACACAACTTAACACTGATGAACAACACATGAAGCATACTTGAATCTCAGAATCAAGTACATATTCGCACTATCAAACATCATGAATAACACACACCAAACTTGTTGTCATGTGACACTCTGTTTACCATACGAGGACTCGATTTATGCATATGTTTCATTCCAAAAGTCCAGAGCTGCAATGACCGAAACTCAGAGCACTTCTAAACCTATCTCAATATTTCTGCTATATTGTGTATCATTTTTATTAGTTTTCAAGTAGTGTGAGTAACTATATAACAACACACTCTATATACTACATTAAACTGAAGGATACAAGATATCATTACTCAAACATCTTTTTACTCTTCTGTCTACCCACATATAAGTGTGGAAGAGGTCTTTTTGAGGCCTGATTGTTTGTACACATGAAGAACCATGGAAGAGGTCATTGTGTGACCTGGAAAGTCTTGTATACTATTGTTAACCCCGATCTGGTGCCTTCATAAAGTTTATTTATATAAACTTCTTGTTGGAAGGTGATAACCAAGTGGAGTCGATAAGGTCTCATCTTGATATTGAACCACTTATTTCATATCTGATGTGCTACTAAATTTATTCATCTTTTTTTTACTGATTTACTATATAATTAAGAAATCACTAAATTCACTTTGATACTCAGAATTGGTATGAAGTTATAATTTTATTGTCTTAGTAGAATAGCTTCAAAAGTAATATTAATAACTGATATTATGATTAATGATAATTAATCAATCTTCTAAGACGTTATTTAAATAGTCAATCTATTTAAACAATATAACCTTGATTAGCTAGGTTGTATTTAACTTTTGGGAAACCTTTTTAAGAATACATTTTAATCATAAATTTTCTATAGATTCTCAATTTAACCCTCCCCTATTGAGTAATATACTCCGACCAAACAATTTGATATTCTTAATCTATCATTTATATAAACTACAAGATAAATTGTTTATGCTTTTAGTGGTGTGTGTGGGAATCCATTAGTGTATTTTCTAATGGTAATAATTACTCAGCCATAGTATATTCACATTGGTTTATATTAAAAAATGTTCTGCATGGCATATGTAGCACCCTCAGTTTGAGGTATGTAACCATTATTTTTGTATTTTTTTGTAAAGTGGTTGGTTAATGTTTGAGAGTGATTGGGGGGTTTTTTAGAAACTTTTTGGTGTTGGGAGCACAGCTTGAGCACGGTTAGGGGAAATCGTGCAGGATCTCTAGGAAACTGTGTTGGTTGATGCAGTTGTACTTTCATGGTTTGCACACAGGTTTTCTAATAGTGAGGGAGAACTGAAGGAGTTCCCTTTAGGATAGTAGTAGGAGCACTATTAGCACATGATTTTCCTAACCGTGTGAGATAACTATGAAAGGCTTTAAAAATTGTGTTTTTTTTAAACCGGAACACTATAGACTTTCCAAATACACTCAATTTCGTACCCAAATCTAACCCCACATATAATTTTTAGTTCTCAAGGGTTAGAAGGGATATCACACTTATTTTGGAGGAGATTCAACGGTTTTTAAGGTGTGGTGAAGGTGATTCTTCTCCTATTAGTCTTCTCTCTTAGATCTCTCTTGGTTTTCCTTAGATCTAGTTCTCCACATCTCTCTATTTTCAAGATCTACATCCTTCACATGTAGATCTATGGTTTTTGTTACAAAAAATGATGATTTTGGGGCTTTTGATGATAGGAAAATGGGTCTATGGTTGTTTTGGGGGAGATTTCATCCCGATTTGTGGTACGATTTTCAGTTGGTCGATTTCACTAAAACCCTAATTTAGTTGGATTCTCTCTTGACTTCATTTTAATAAAACTAGAAGTCGTGTTTTCAATTAGTTGGTTTTTATTTAATTTAGTTGTTATTATGATGTGAAAATCTTTATGAAGATTCATTTTTTTTTATTTGTGGATTTTGGGGAAAATTGGGTATTGTGGTGAAATTTTCATGATGTTGGATTTTAAAATATAGATTTTAAAATCAGTTTCTTATGTTGATTAATGAAAATGGTTTTCAATAAAATGGGTTGTTTTATTGGAATTAAATTTGGTAGAGATAATGTCTTAATGGATGGTTTGGGTTTAAAATGATTGTTTGTATAATGTTATAGCCTTGGTGTGAAATATGTTTGTTTGTTGGTTATTTATTTATGCATGTGACTGAAATGGATGTGAAGTGGGTGAGGAGTAGCACTAGAAAATGTGGATGGATAGTGGATGCAATGTCCACCATCAAGGATAAGTGGCTTGGAAGAACTACTAGATTGGTAAATAAGTAAATGGGCTTAGACGGGATGTTCCACCACAACTATTACACCAGGTTAAGGGTGTGAATCTGTATGGATGTGTTTTTATTATGTGTATTTATAAGAAAGAATAAATCATTATTCTAATATGTAATTGTAAATGTATTATGGCATTCTTGATGGCTTTCCCTTCTATTGCGTGGTTTTGGGTGAAAAGTGGCTTAGTAAGGGTGTGTTTAGATTGCTGAAAATTATTACACTATTTGATGTTTTATATAAACTAATTTATATAAGTGTGATAATAGTTCTATACTAGTGGTTTTTGTATGAATGTAATTTAGGTAAAATATACTATGTATTATTACTCAACCCCTGCTTTTTCACCTGGGTTCTTTTGGAGATGTGGTATTTCTAGATACACGAAAAGTTATAACATCTCATTTTTCTAGCGGTACATCCTCAAGCATGGGTGGTATTGTGGTGCATGGAACATGGAGCTTGTTTTGTAGTAATTTAGTGTGTAATGGCTTCCATTGGGTCTTGTTGGTGAGTCATCTGATTGGTACCCTGATTTTGGGATTTTTGTGATCTGGTGGTAATGAGATTTTTAGGAATTGTTATAGAAGTGTTTCAGTGTTTGGTTATCTTTTGGTAATGTGTTATAATCATTTACATGTTGATATAAATCATATAGTTTTTATTGGTTATCAATTATTTTTTGGTTGGATTATTCTAATGGAAAATTGTTCACCAATTTTCCATGAAGTCCACTATATTTATTTCCAGCAGTTGGCACCTTAAGAGTGTCTCCTGAGGCTAAGTAGCATCTCGCTTCCTTCTCAAGCCAATGAGTTTGGGATGGGAATTTACATAAAATATAAAAGAAAGAACTCATATTATACTAGTATATCATCATGATTCTGCTTCCTTGGGATAGTATTTTGAGATTATAGATTATCTCTTGGAATGGTTGGAGTGACTCCTCATCAGTACTTCGAAATCGGGATTTCCTTTGTTACTCAAGAATATTCTAATTATACTTTTTAAATTCAACTAATTTTATTTATTTTTTGGTTTTTATTTGAGTTTTATTATCATTACTAATGCATAATATAGGTTTTTTATATTTTTTATTTTATTATGTCTATTTTTGTTTAATTTAAAAGGGGAAAACTATCCCCTGATGTTTTCCTAATCCGTGGGGACTTATTGCCTACATTTGGTGCCTGGGGGATGTCACCTAAAGTTAGTAACACCTCTAAACTAATCCAAGGCAATGGTTTGGGTGTGGATGTTACATAAGAATCAATAAGTAGTATAAGACTCTAATGTAGAAGTAGAAACATGAAACTATAGTCATAATTGAACTGATTTGTGATAATATTTAACAAATGATGGTAGATAAAGAAGAAAACAAATAAGTTAAATCCAAATATAGAAATATAATTCATAAACATGAGCATATTTTCCGAATGAATAAGCTAATGAAAAATAAGTAGAAGTTGAAGTCATAAATAATTCCTTGAAATAGAAGAAAATTAAAATTTTATAAACCTAATAAATGATTTCTTATTATCATGAAATTATTGGGAAAGAATAATTTAGTTTTTTTTGATATGCATGAATTGGCAGCTTGTCAATCTGACATGTGGTGAGCTCAGAATATGAGGTTATTTGATAGGTCTGGATCCTTTAATGCATGTTTTAAAGACATTTATGTATACTAAAACTATAGTTATGGTTATTCTAACCGCACTATATGATATGAATGGATAGACCATATGTTAATTGATCATGTAGTGTATTAAAAATAACCAAAAAATGAAAAAATATTTTAATGAAATTGTATGAAAATGATATTTTATTTATTTATGAAATAGAGTAATATACAACATATTAATCAATTGTGTAGTGTGGTTGAAATGTATAAAAACCATTTTATTAGATTTAAGAGTCTTTAATTTTTTTTCCAATGGATAATATTTAAAATCAACTCTTATTATTGTAAAATTGAACGAAAATTAGCTCGATTTAACTTTTAATATAATATAATTGACAAACACATCAGTCTAAAATCTGGTTTGCATAGAATCACTAAAAGTGAATTTTTCATTATTTATCATCAAAGGGTCAAAATATCAAAAATGAGCTGGATTAATGAAAAATTCATAGAACAATGATAAATGATTAATGTTTGACATGTATGAATAAATATAATATCTAATTGAAGTTTATTTATTTTTTGATGATTGAAAATAGATTTCAATATATTAAAATGTTTTAAAAAATCTATTTCAAAATGTCAAAACCTATCAAACAACTTTTGATTATGAAGAAATTTCATTGAAATAACCTTCGTTTAAAGGTTTATATATAAGAACATTACACACAATAATTCATTATGTAATTTGATTAGAATGACTAAAAGTGCATTTTTATGCCTTTGTAATTCAAAAAAAATGTTTCAAATGGTCAAAACCTATAAATGGTCCTTAAAATATCATGTAATCATATGAAAACATTTCTAAAATTAATTTTTACTTGAAGAAATATTCTCCTCTTTAATCCAATGTGAAGTGATCTCTAAATAACTAAAATAAATTTTATATTATTTTAGATTTCATTAAAAAACATGTTTTAGAATACCTCATATGATATGTTTTGACAACATGATGATTGATATTTTAATTCAATAGAAATATCAATGTGAAATTATTCATTAAATCATAGAAATAAATTTGGGAATCATTTTAACACACTATTTGTTCTTACATATCAAAAATGATTTCAGTATCATTCTCATAGATTTTCATTAAAATTTGATCCTATTTTCTTGGTTTTGATATCTTTTAGGTGACTTTTCACTTTATTAACAATGTGAATATAAAACAAAAAGATTAATCATACCACACAATTCACTTTTTCGATTGATTTTTGGTAGATTAATATAGATCTTAAATACTTCATAGATCATTTTCCTATGTTTTCATGCCAATCTAAACTCGTTTTCATGATTGTGACCCCAAAAGGTGATTTTTTATTTATTAATAAGAGTTAAAAATATAAAATCATGGTTTCCATAATATTGAGAAATCTATGCATCTAATTGATGAACTAATATTTTCTACATATCAAAAATGACTCAGTGATTGTTTTCAAATTATTATAAGTTAATCGAAATCCGTCTCTTCCATTTTAACTACTTGATGGGATATATTTAATTTGAGTAAAAATATAATTATTAAAACATATTTTGATTTATATAATGAAAACTAGTTATTATATTGAAATTTCAATGATTATTTTATTTATAAATTCATTTGAGGATTATTATACTAAGTTAAAATTGTAATCTGAACAAGTTTTCTTTGTTTTTACACCTTTTAAGTGAGGATTTTCAATGGGAAGGCCAAACATAACTTTCTATCATACAATTAAGTTCAAGTCTTTAATGAACATGTTGTTGGTTTGTATAAGTCATAAATGACTCAAATATTGTTTTCATATGTTTTCATATCAATTTGATCTTGTTTTGCCAGTTTCAACCTCTACATGTGTGATTTATAATTTAATAATGGGTGTTAATAATAGAAAATGGTAGCTTTCATTATACCAATCCATCATTGAATAAAAGTGATACATGGATGAAAACTATAGATCAAAAATTCATTCAAATTTATTGTCTTAATATTCAGTATTAATGTGTAGTTTACTTTTAGGTTTGGATCCCATAATGTGTGATATTTCATTTTAATAAAATCATGAATTAAAATAGATACATTAGATTATACAAAGAAATCTGGGCATCAGATTGACACTTAGTTTATTTACATAGATCTAAAATAATTTTAGGATAATTATCTTAGGATTTCATGGAAATACAATCTCATTTTCTCAAAATTAACCACTTTTAGGTTACTTTTCACATTTACAAGAATGTTAATTCCAAATGTAACATTCGATCAAAATTAGTAATTCCTTTGTAGGATTGATGTGTAGTTGGTGTGTAGAGATCAAAAATTATTCGAAGGTCATTTTTGTTATGTTATTTTATTAATCAAAGATCGCATCCTCAATTTTGACACCTACAAAGGTGATTTTTCATTTATTAGTATTCATTAACATAATAAAATCTTAGTTTCTAGCTTTTTAAGAAACCCATTCATTGAATTGATGTGTGGAAAATTAAAAGAGATATAAAATTTCTCAGGTATCACTATACTCATTTTCCATGTCAATATAAATTAATATAATTTTTTTAGCCCCCTTCATAGGTGGTAATTCCTTTTAAAAATTCATGGTGAAATGATTTTGTGGGTAATACTGGTCAACCCAATCATCAGATTGATGCGTGGTTTTCAATGGTGGAATAGGATCAAGGTAAGAAGTAGAAATTACATTTTAAATTATTAAGTGAATGTGGGAATGGTATGAAAAAATAAATGTAGAATCATTAACATAATATGAGGAATGATCATCATAAAAAAAGGATGCCTCTAAAAAATAATATTAGAGGTAGTAGAAAAAAATAACACTAGAACAACATTATAAAAAAGTTAAACTAAAAAAAAATAAATTAAAAATTTCAACGAACCACACCATGAAGAATAAAAAAATGTTTCATCTAAAAGTAATGATCAAATGTGAATGTGGAGGAAAATTTGAAATCAATTATCAATTAAAAAAGAAAATATAAAAATAAAGAGGTGATAGAAGGATGTATAGTGATTTAAAATAAAATAAAATAAACATAAAATAAAAACAAACCAGTACCATAGAATATATAATAAAAATATGAATTTTAAATAAAAACATATTTCATAATACATTTTTAAATGTTGAATAATACTATTATGTATAATAAAAAGTAGATGAAGGATTTATTGTAAAAGTAAAAGTTGAACTATAATGTAAGTTCAAATAAAAAAACTAATATTTATAAGAAGAAAAAAAATAATTTGGTAAAAACAATTGTTAATGTATCACCAAATAATGAAATAGAAGTTGAAACGGAATAAAATTCTTAAAATTGGATTGAGAATATCATAAAGGATTTGAAGAATATGTAACACCTCAAGCTTCCACAGTACGCTTCTTTTTGAATAATACAATAGCGTGTGTTGTACGCAACTTCATGTTCTAACACACACCATGACCAATAAAACTAGCCGTTATGAATTGTAATACCCACTTTTGGAAATTTCATAAATTTTATCTTTCAAAATTGACTTCATTTTTGGATTTGGAATATAGAAATTATCCTAGGGTGAATTTATGTTAATTTTCTGAAAACATTCAATTTTTGATGAATAGTGAAAAGACAATGAGTTATAGTTTAAAACCGAATTTTTATTTAAATAATTAATTATTTAATTTAAATTTATTTTTGGTCATAATAGATACATAATACCTATATATGTTCAATCTAATTCATTGGTGTTAGTTTATAATAATTTTAGTTATATAAAAATTTTATAGAACTTTTCACCTTCTTTTACCCACCTCCTAGGAGAATTTGAAAATTCACATAAAACATAATGTCACGAAATATATGATTGGAATTTCAAAAATATGAGATACATGGTTAATATAAAGGAGTAAAATTTGGTTTAATAAGTTAATTTTTTTGGTCAATAGTAACTTTTTACATTACAACGGTTAAAATTAAATTGGGTAATTAAGGGTAAAAATGATGTTATTATTACCTTAACACATTTCCTAATTCTATTGGCTAAGTATAATCCGACCAAAAACAACCTTAGGAATAAAATATGAACCTCTTGGGTTAACTTGGATTAGATTATGATATTTATTATTATTAAATTCAAAGAAGAGTTAAAAGAGTTAAAATCAATGTATAATAACTAAAGCATTTTTTATATATGGTTATGCATAAGATAAATTCAATTATAAATATTAATTATAAATATAAAATTACTTCCTATGTGATGGTATTTTATTTATAACTTTTAGATATTATAAAAGTTAATTTATTTATGACACAATGATGATGTAGTGATTACATAATTTATTAAATAGTAAAATTATTGATATTATAAATATCCAAATAAATGTTATTTGAGGTTTTTTATGAATTAAAATAATTTTCTAAGTTAATATGACATATTAGGGTTGGTTAGATTAATTTTTACCGAATCAATAATGATGTTATGAATTTAGAAAAAAAAAATACAAAATAGTGTCAAAATTGACATAAAAGAGTTTTTAAAACAAATATTATATTATTAATTGATATTAACTTTCTAAAAATATATCGTTCAGAAAAATTACTTATATAAATATAGGTGTATCATTAATGAACCACTTGGGGTTCTCTTGGAAGTATATAGTAAGTTTATTAACAACATAATATAAAAATACAAAGAGACATGGTAAATGTCAAACTATTTAACTAAGAGTTAAATCTAAATGTTAAGGTTAATATAGTGACACAAACCTATCTAAAACCAATTTGTTGAGTGGTTTGAGACCTATCCCCACATTTTCATTTAAATAATCAATTTTGGAACCATTATAAATTGAAAATTATTTTATTATAAAATAATATTTCTATCTTTTCTTAAGGTGACCCTCCCCCCTCTTATAAAAGGGAACACACCCTTCTCTCTAATTAACACCTTCAAATCCATTTGGATAGGCCATCCTCTGCCCAAATACCCTCTCAACTTCCCTCAGTTCATCCTAGAGGCCTTCCTTTAGTCAAAAAGCGAACTCAAGGAGCCCTTTTGATCAAATAAATAGGAAGAACCAGAAGAAGAGGTAATAATTTCAACACTCTCTTTCATGTTCTTTTCTTCTTCCACATCTTCTATCATTGCTATTTCCATTCTAAATTAATAAATCCAGTATCTTCTATATTCTGTGATGTTATTATAATTATGTTACATCCATATTAATTATTCCATCCATCCCTTGAATGACATGTCACCATACATGCGTACGTACAGATTACCGTCTCCACATCGTGGTATAATTGTTATTCAATACATTATTATTTGGATGGGTATAATAATGATGATTAATTAATGTAAATTATAATGATTCAGTATATATCATATACCATCCAATTATATATTATTTTAATATAAAAAGTATGATTTTTTCGCTCAAGCATACGTACGTATTACCATCTCCACGAACACGATGAGATTCGTTCCCCATCGTTTCCATTCAAGGGTAATTTTAATTAGATTAAAAATTATGTTTAAATACTTGATATCATTCTGGATACTAATAATATACATCCCATCCATAACCAATATGAATCACATGACAATTAATATAAAGGAAAATGAATCTGTTAACACCTGAGACAACGATAATACAATGATATTATTAACAAAGCAATGTTAAAAGACTATAAATGATACCATATTAATGTATATGATTATTTTATAATTTAATAAAAATTATTTACCCATTATACATGAGTTTAACCTACCCTTCACCAAGGAAAAGTACAAGTAATGGGTTAATTTCACAATCTCTTTGTTATCCAAGGTTGTTTTTACGTAAGTATCGACCAGGTCATCTTTATAATCCACATCCATGTTTCTCAAAAAGGGATTTTAAAACATTCTTACTATTTTATAGAATATCTATTAAATTCATTTATACCCTTGTTTGAATTTTTATACGATTTTTATAAAGGAATCTATCTATCATTTTCTAAACAAGGTCCTTTTAAAAATTTTCGACAGAATTAAGGTAAGAATGTATTTATAACTTATAAGGTGGGTGTGGCTATTTTCCACCGTTATAAAATCGTAAAATATACCCTTACAATCTTATAAGAATATTTTCAATGTAAATGTTTTATTTTATAATTATGTGACTTTTATATGATCTAAAAAAAGAGATATTTCTCTCAAATAATTTTGATTTCATCTATGTCAACATCCTCTGATGAATTTTAAGCTTATTTGATATTGATTTATTATGATACAAAGCTTCAATATAATATTTAATATTTTGTGATATGTTTGGTTGTAGATGTGTTATTTTTATACCATTTATGGTTTATGGAGAAATTATTAACATTTCGTATGATAGTTTTAATACGAATGTTTATGTTATTTTTAAACCTATTCATATGAGGAATGAATTGGACTTAGTAAGTGATGGGTGGAGCCCGATATAGCTCCTCGATGCATCGTTTGGACTCATGAGACAAACTAGTGTCTTGGCACAAGGCTCTGACAAAATCTTATTTGTATTCTTGGCACAATGCCTAGACTATGTTGTTATGATAGTCTGGCATTATGAATTCCGTCATTATGAAAGTGTTTATTGATATTTCAAGTGATTATTAGACTAGTCTAATATCTATGTGAATAAGTAAATGGAATTATTTCATTTTATTTTTTCCATATTATACTGATGTTCATGTTCAAAAGGCTTTTGTTTTATTATACATTGCCTTAATTGATGATGCTTATTTATGAATGTTTCCACTATATTGTTATCCTTACTGAGCATCTGAGATCACCCCTTTCTATGTTTTATTTTTTATAGGATTTGAAGAAGTATTTTATGATTGAACTGCAGGGATAGTATGAGGGGTTATGAGTGTGGTCTATGGAGACTATTTTATTGTATTTTTTTACATTATAATGTAATGTAAGACTTATGAATTTATCTATTGTTTCCAAGGCTACTGAATTTATCGGTCTTTTGAGACTTAATGTTTTGTGATCATGACAATATTATGTAATATTGCAATGATTCTGGGTAACTGGGGTCGGGGCGTTACAGAATAAGAAAAATTAATTAGTTGGATATAACTATAAAATGAAAAAAAATATAATTAAAAATCCATGAATAAAGAAAAGTATTATGACATTAGTTTGAATAATTCTACATAAAAAAGAACTATATTTAAGAAAAAAGTAATCTCGAAAATATAAGACAAAATATAGAAAAATATTCAAAATTAGTCCAAAATGAAAAATACATAAAAAATTAAAAGTATAATAGAAATAAACATGATGAAAATTAGTTGATAAAAAAATTGATTTTAATATCAAAATAAAAATTAAAGTAAAAAAATAATCTGATGAAAAAAAAACAATAAGTTATAGAGAAGTCTAAAAGTAAAAAATCCAAAATTAAGAAATTGATTAAGAATAAATAATTCAAAAGAAAAATCCCATGTTATCATAAATGCAATATTAAAATTTAATGGTAGATGAAGGAAGCGTTATATGAATAAAATTGAATTTTAAGAATATGAATGTTTGAATGTTGAATCAATGAGTAGAGAAAAAATATAGGGGATGAATTCTTAAGAAATGTAAATAGTTGTAATATGATAAGGCAATTTTATAATTAAAAACATAAGTAATAAGATAAATATAAGTATAATCCATAGAATAATCGTAAGAATTAAAATCGAAATCCAAAATCCAAATTCACATATTCAGTATCTAGAAATGGAAGTAGGTTCATATTTATGGGAACAAGCTTTGTAAAAAAAATATCTATAATAAAAACCATAAGATCAATCAAAAATAAAATCACAGATAAATTAAAAATAAAAAAAATAAAAAAATAAAAAGTTATATATTAAAAATGATGAAAAGATAAGAATCTAAAACCAATAGTTGAATCTAATGTTTCCAATAATCTATAAGTAGCTATTGAATCTAATGTTAATATAGACCCTAGAAACTAGAGTCCTAAATGATTTGAATGTAAATATCAGAGAAGAAGTAATTGTAGATGGATAAGATGATATAGAATTTGAATCCAAAATAAGAAACATAATCTATAAACATGATTATAATATCCGAATAACTAATTAGAAGTCAAATAAGTAAAATTAGAAGTCATATGTAGTACATAAAAATATAGGAAAATGGAAGTGCTTAAAATTATATAAAATGATATCTGATAATCATTAAATCATCAGACATATGTTGTTAAATAATTTTTGACATGTTGGAATAGATATCCCATCAATATAACATGTGGTGGGTTCACAATCTATGTATGTTAGGGCTTGACTTGTTAACAATTATTTTTAAGGGATTTTATTTTTATATAACTATTTTTTTGTCATTACATCCCCCTATAAGACTCTTTTGTAGTACTTGTGATAATTCACATTGGTGGCCTAGAGATTAAAAATCACTAATAGTAGCTTCATTTTTATGGTTACTAGTAGGGCTATCAGTCCCATTAGACCTCCCAAAATATGATGGATTGTGTTGCCTCTGATACTCTCACTTATGTTCTTTGGGAATGGATCTGAAACCCCAATAAGCCAACCTAGATTATTTTGGAAATTTAATTAATAATCACACATCAAGTTGACTATGATTTATAAAAACAAGGATCTATTAGATATTGTTTTTTATAATTAATATCGACTTATCTCCAATGGTGGTTGTGGTTGTCCCATTTTCATTAGTATAACCAAGAATCAATCCTGTTATTATACCAGAGTGGGGGAAATTTAATATGTTAACAATCAACCCTCATTATCTTTATTATATTTAACATTATTTAAGTTAAATTTAAATAAAATTTAATTAAAATAAAAATTAAACTTTATATTTTGATCTTAAATAAAATATTAAAATTCATGAAGAAAATAGAAATTTATATGATATCTAATTATATATCATATTATTCATCTATCCTCACTAAAATGCTCTGGGAACCACCTCCTAATGAAATAATCCCCAAAGTGTTTACAAATAAAAATTTCAAAATTTCATTCTATAAAAAATATTTCTCTAATAAATTGTGAATTGATTATTTTCCAATATTATAGGAAATTTATGAGATATATTACATTTTGTTTCACAATACATTATTCATTATAATGTCAAATATTAAAATAAATTAATTTAAATAATTTAAATAAAAATTAATAATATAAAAAACCACAATAAAATAATATCACTCTTATATCATGGTGATCATTTATATATTAGGACATTAGTGCTAGCATGAAGAGTATATAAAAGTAAAAATTAAAATTAAAAACTAAATGTAATAGAAAATGGGAGGATCAAAATGGAAATGGATATAGAGATATAGTTAGTTGAAAATGCAGGAGATGAAGAAAATAATAAGGGTTTGAAGGTGAAAATATGAATATATAACGAAAATTTTATAAAACAAATTGAAAATTCATATACATATGTAGAATAAATGATTAAACAGATGAAAATGTAGTTTCACAAGATAGAGTATTAAAAATAGTAGAAGCGGTAAAAACATTTCGATTGAAGAAGTTCAAGGGGAAGGGGTAGTAGTTATAGACATAAAAGCATTAGAAAAAGATAAAGAAAGAACATCATAATAAATAAAATCCACCAACATATTCAAATATAGTGGTAGAAAAAAATATAACACTAAAAAATGTTTTTTTACCATTGAAAATCCAAAATGTGGTATCATTAATCAATAGTAAAATAACTAACTATATTTGAAAGTAAAATTTGAAAAATTAAAATGATGATTGAAAGTGAAATTATGGGAAATTAGAAACATAAGATGAAGAATAATTCAAAATATATAAATAAGGAGGTTCTCTAATTCCTTATAGATATGGAAAATTAAAAAAGAAAATTACTAAAAGAAAATCAGAAGGTAGAATATAAATTAAAAATGAAAAGTTGGAATAAATTCATAGTTCTTTATACAATATTAAAATTAGAAAAAAATGTATGTAGAAAAAAAAATTGATAAATTATTTGATGTAAAAGTAAAAGGAGAACTAGAAAAAATGGTCAAATAAAAAACCATAATCCTGAAGAATAAGAAGGAGAAGGAATAAATCCAAAATGAATTCCTAATATATCACTAAAAGTGAAAATATAAGGTGAGGTGGAATCCGGAACCACATAGTCATATGGAGAATCTCAACTATGGAATATAATTATAAGAAAGAATTTATCAATTTTATATAAAAGTAAAAAAATACTTTTGGATAAGGGTAATAGTACAAGTACAAAGTAATTTTGAATATTATTGGTAGATGAATGAAAAAAGTAAATGGAAGAACTGAGTTTCATGTCGAAGAATAATAAATAAGAGTCAAGACATAAGGAAAAAGTAAAATCAAAATAAGGATTAAATGAAAATTACAAAATACATAAAATTAAATTAAAAAAACTATAATACATTGTAGATAATGAAACAAAAAAATAAGACAACATGAAAACAAAAACAAATATAGAAAAAAAATTTAGGAAGCAATTAAATAGAATAAGAAGGAAATTAAAATTCTAGAAATAAAAATCCCAAATCGTGAAGAATAAGAAGAAGAGATAATTCGTAAGAAAAATTAGAATAATAAAGGAATGAAAAATAAAAAAAATCAATGTTAAAATCCAAAAAAAATATATGAACAAAAAACTATGTGGAAGAATAAATATGATAGAGAGTATAATAAATGAAATTTGAAAAAATATAGGAGAATTATTATGAAATATAAATATTAGTAATAGGATAAATAAAATTTCGAAGAAGGAAACATAAGGAATATCATAATGTAAATAATAAATATATTAAAATTAAAGAGATCTAAAATAAAAAAAACTCCTAATATTATTGTTAGAATATAGAAATATATTTATATTTATATGTAAGAGAAGATATATATGGAAAAATAAATGTTAAACAAAAGATAAGAAATAGAAATAAAATTACAAATTAAGGAAAATGAAAAAATAAAAAAAAAATCCAAATTCAAGAATAAGGAAATATAAGAATCAAAAAGTATTTATTGAATATGAATTATTTAGGAAGAATGAAGTAGTAGATCAATTTGAAGAATATTTGAAAGCTAAAAACTTGAGTCATAAAATAAGTGAATTTTAATGATTTGGGTGAATTTGTGGTAGATGAATAATAAAATAGGGAAGATAAATCCAAAATATAAACTGAAAACATTAATATGAGAATAAGTGTGTAATGTATCATAAGAAGAATAATATGTAAAATTAGAATTTATAAGTCATACCCATAAATAAAAGAAAATGAAAAATGGTCACAACCTATTTAAGGATCCAATATTATCATGAGATCATTAGGTAGTGATATTTTAATAATTTCTGACCTGTAGGAACACAAGACTCACAAAACTGACATGTGGTGATATCAGAATCTAAGGTCGTGTAATAGGTCTTGGATCTTTGAGAAATGTTTTTAAAGACTCTTAATTATAATAAAAAAAATTATTCGGCATTTTTTCACTAGTAAATGTTGTTTTATGATGAAACATATTTCTTCCTTTCAAAATTAAATCACAGATCAATGTAACTTGATTTCATGATAACTATTTGTTATTATCTACATTTTAACCATATGATTCGTGTTTTCTATTATTTAAAAGAATAAAATAATTCTTTTATTCATTTGGTAAAAAAGACTATGATGCTGACATGGGGGACATTGCAACATGTCAACAAAAATAAATTAAGGTTGTTTTTCTAATGTTTGACTACAATCTGATGGATTTATCCATGTTTTTACCCTATTATGCACGTTTTTAACATTTAAATCATAAAAAAAACACATTTAATAATTTTGAGCAAACCAAAAGTCTGATTGATTAATGGACTATTATTATATACCAAATACCAAATGAACTAAATTTTCCAATTATATAACATCTTTATAATGTCATAATAAAGGTTATTTCTCCCAAGAATATGTTATTAAATACATTTAAATCTAAAACAAATTCTATGGTGGGTCATTATTAGAACATCACATGTCCAATTGATAGGTTGTCTATTCATAGATTTCATAATTTTTCATTGAAATTTGAACATGTTTTCTCTGTTTTGAACAAATTTTACAATAATGTTAAAGAAAAATGGAGCATTTGATCTTACCAAAAAATTAAAGGGTCTAATTGATGTGTGGTTGGTTTGTATATATCAAAAATAACTCAAATACCATTTTATAATGTTTTCATGATAATTTGAGTTTATTTTCATGGTTTTCTCCCACATATTGAATGAGTTATTCAATTTAAGAAGTGTAATTTTAGAAAAGTGGATGATTCACATTTAATGTTGAAAAAATGGAATTGGTTTCATCATAAAGAATCTTCTAGTAAGTGATGTTCATTACAAAATCAGATTGTGTGTGTTGCATATACAATAATTGGACATAATAACTTCTACCTATAACAATTATATTCAATAGTAAAACGTTTTATAGAATGATGCTTCATTTTAGATCAAGAAACTAAAGATTCACCTTGGAATTGAAATTTTTTTGAAGTAAATTTCTTATCCATTATATTACATTTAAAATCTAAATATGAATAACTCTTAATAATAATCTAGGATCCAGAAGAATATAAAATACCAAGTCAAAATATAGGATTCTACATTACCTAATCTTAAATTGCATAGGGATGATCAATATATTTCACCATTACCCCTATGATGCCTCTAACACAGTAGTTGGGATAACACCCCTAGTCCCATACCTAGTATGGACCACTAAAATCAAATTCATCAATTTGGGTGCAATCAGGATCATCAGACCCGCCATCCGTCTAAATAATGGGTAGAATTGAATTTACCATGACACATGAACCCAAGTTCATCAGGAAATCATCTACAATCCCAACCAACCGACATAAAAGTTATTTCCATGTTAACATAAAAACATGTCATGTTATCCTAATAAGTTAATTTAAAATACAGTATTTAAAAATGATAATAATTAGATGGGAAAAAGATAAATAATTAATGATTATTTTGAAAAAAATGAAATATGATATAAATATGAAGAAGAATTAAATGAACTAGATATAAATGAAGTTTCAATATATATAGAAGGGGAAGCATAATTAGTTTTATAATTTTAATGGAGAAGTGTAATTGGAAGGGGAAGTCAAAGTATACACATAAAAATTAAGAAAACTAGCAATGATATATGAAATAATAAATGCTACAAACATATTGAAAAGTATAGGTAGAAACAAAAACAATAACACATGAAAATTATGATGCAAAAATAGAGAATAAAAAATTTGATATCATAAATAATAATTCAAATCACCAACCTGAGATGAAGCTAACCTATTAAATCCAACATTTCATAATGAATTTGAAAGAGGGGGAAATTTGAAGTATAATATGAACCAGAGTCCAACATATATAAACAAGAAAGAGGTTTTATAAGCAAATAGATAGATTAAAAACATTAATAATATTCATGAAACAAATTTATTAATAAAATCATAATTTAGGATGTAATAAATGAGAATTATGTATAAATTTATACGTTATGATACATAACACAAAGTATAATATTATTTTCATGTAGAAACAAAAACGAAAGTGGAAGAATGATTTAAGAAAAAGTAAAAGGAGAAATATAATCAATTTTTAAATAAAAAAATCATAATCCAAAAGTATATGTGGAAGGAATAAGTCAAAATAAATTATAAATATGGTTCCAGATTATAATATAGTGAAGCTGAAGCAGAATATAAAATCTAAATGTGGGAAGTACTAGAAAAAAATAGTATTTAAAGGTCAATAAAAAAAGTATTTGATGTATATATTATTAAATGGAAAAACCTTACATAAAAGGAATAAAATAAAATTACAAGTGAAATGAAATGTTGAAGAAATTATATTGAAAAATGTTAGAGGATACATAAATAATCATAGTTATAAGTAGAAGTATAATAGAGAAGTCAAGATATTTATGTAGAAAATAAGAATCAAACGTATGTGTAAATAGAATATCTAGTATGTATATAATTAGAGGGAAAAAACTAGAAAAAAAATTAGTAGAATAATTTTTTTATAAAATACATGAGTAAGAATAAAAGTATAAAATAAATATAAATAAAAATTTAAAAAAAACTATGTGAAATTAATGGATAATAATTAAAATCTGACATCGAGAAGAAAAAGAATAATAATTTACTAAAAATAAAACAATTAAAGAGAAATTAAATGAAAAATAAAATTTCAATTGTTAAAAGCTGGAGTATGTGATGAAAAAAGAGTAAAACAGAAGCATAACTATAAGTGAAATATGAAAAATATGAGTAGAGTCATGATCATGGGAAGAATTAATTGGAAATAGAAATAAAACTAATATGTGAAAGAAATTTTTAAATAAGAAAAGTAATTACAAAAACATTAGTGTACATATAAAAAATAAATATAATTAAAATCAAATTAAATAATCAATAAGCATGAAGTCATAATATTTAACTGGAAGTAGATGCATAATTATGAGATTAAATAGTTGGAAGAAAATTTATTAGAATAAAAAACATATAAATAATTAGAAATAAGAAATTATAAATAATGGTTAAAGGAAAAAATTAAAATACAATCCAAAATCCAAAAGAAGAGAAGGTAAGAATATGAATGACGTAGCTGAATTTTAAATAGTTATTAATCCTCAAGTAGTAGTTGAATCTAATGTAGAAGTATGAGCTATAAAATAGTGTCATAAAAGAAGTGAGATTCAATGTTGGGGATAATATAATGGTAAATACAAAATAAAATATAGATATTGATTCCAAAATTAAAATTATGTGCTAAAAATGATCATATTAGTAGAAAGCATATTTTAAAAAATAAGTAAACGCATATTTCACATACAATACATAGAATTAGAAGAAAATTTCAAAGGTTCAAAACCTTAGAAACAGTGTATGATTATTATAAAATCAATGGAAAATGATTATAAAATAATTTTTGACATGTATTAATTGATGTCCAGTTAATATTATGTGTGTTTAACTCAAAATATATGGTCGTATGATACGTCTTGATACTTTGATTCTTGTTTATAAAAGAATTCTAATTCAAATTAAATTATTTCTAGTCATTTCGACCACACTATATGTTGGATTTATACGAAGATTATTCATTCATGTAAAAAATTAGTCAATTATCAATATCTTATTATTTAAATACAATTCATGATCTTTATATATTATTTTCCCCTTGTACACATTTTATTGACATTTAAATCAATAAAATTTCCTTCTTTTCATTTCAAAAAACCAATTAATTAGATTTATGTGGGGTCTATTGTAACATTTTAATAATAAAATTATATTCAATTTCATATTATTTAACTAAATGATCGAGAATAATTTTATGTTTTAACACTTGAAGGATCGTTTTTTGACATTAAAATCATTAGAAAATCACTTCTGGTCATTTCAAGAAAACCACAAGTTGAATTGACATGAATTTTGTTCCAACATGTAAAAAATTAAATGATGGGAATATCAATTTAATTTATTTATAATAAGTTCATTTTCTATGTTATTAACCTCATATGCATGTTTTTAAAATATTTAAAATATAAAAAAACTGTATGTTCACTCATTATGAACACATCGCACAATAGACTGAAAAATGGAATATTAATTCATGTCATAAATTTTCATGGCAACACAAACTCATTTTATTGGTTTTGAAACCAGTTAATAATAACAAGATCTAAAAATTACACTTTCTATTATACCAAAAATATTAGGTATAACATTAATGTGTGTGTAACAATCAAAGATTTCATTGTACATTTTTTAAATAAAAAATGTGTTTGATATGTTAGTTACCACATTACACAAAACATAAATGATTTGAGCTATTTTAGATGAATATTATTAATAAATCCTTAACAAGAATAATGACATCTATTAAAGAAAAGTATATTAATCAACAAAAAAAAGATTTAATATTAACATGAATTGTTGTTTCTAAAAGGAAATTCAGAAAAGATATTATAAAATCCCTAAAATATTAAATTATAATATATACTATTATATTATTTTAGATCTCATATTAGCATTATTTTATTTATAAATTTGAAATAAATAATATTAAGAGCACTTAAAGTTTAAAGAATTTCATTTTAAAATAAAAGAAGTTTATATTTTTTATTTTTATATTTTTAACAAAATTAATTAAAAAACTTAAATTAAAATTTTTTAATTTAAAATTCATTTTTGAATTCCTCATAAAAAAATTTATTGTATGAATTTTTTAAATTTTTCGTTGGGAATTCATCTTTCTCCGAAAGAATAAGGTTTTTTAAAAACAATAGGATTATTGTTATTTTATATTTATTTATGAATGAATTATAAGAAAAAAAATCTTTTATGTAATAAAAATTTTCTTTATGGAAAAAAATTAAAAATTTTAAAAAAAATCATTGAAATTTGGAAAATTATGTCTACTAATTTTAGAGATAAAATAAAAAATTACATTAAAAAACTATTTTCAGTTTTTTTAATCAATAAATTTTAATGAGAAATTTAGATTTATATTTATTTTATTGACTCATACCATTTTTTTATAATAAATAAATTTATTCTATTTAAATTAGTAACCATGTCCATTTTACCTTATACATATTTTTACACTTAAAAACATGTTTTTTTAAAAACTATTTTAAAATGATTATATTAATTAATTTTAAGTTTAACATTTAACAATAATATGATTTTTTAAGAAAAATACATATTTAATTTTAAATAAAAATTATAAAATTAGGTAAAAATTTCAATTTGAAATTTGGTCATTTTAATTAATTACTAAGTAGAAACTTTAATTAGAAATGTAAAAGTCATTTAGGTTAAATGTTAAAATTTTAGTAGAAAAAGCCCTAAAACAATCAAGTATGTCTACAAAATGAGTATTTGAGTTCAGTTTAGAGCCACACTCACATTACCATCTTAGTTTGTCCAATTTTTTTGTTAACCATTTAATACTAAAATTACATTATTTAAAATGTAATGGTTTCTTCCAAAATTATCTTTCTCTTCACATATAAAAATGAGTGACTTATCCTACCTTGAGGAACATATTTCTTTCAAAATACCAATTATAATAATTCAAATTTATCCTCATATAATTCTATCCCAGTTATACAATCTTCGGGTTGCCTTTATTTTTCTTAAGGCCTTCATCTCTGAGGAATTTTCCTAGAGAAAACTCAAGCATCAATTATGAATATTACACTCACTTAGTCTATTCGTTTACTATAATACAACCTATTAATCTATAATATTATTAATATAAATAAATATATATCATTATAGTACAAAATATTCATTATATTAATTGAGAAATAATTATTCAATCATTTTCATCCACTATGAAACCGAATTACATTGATCATGTGTATGTGTGGATTACTACATCCATGAAGTGATGTAGTTCCTATTTTAACATAATCTATCAAGCATGGTATAAATTATGGATTTTATGAATAAATATTATTTATATACAAAAAATTAAATTCTTTGGTGATAATTTTTCATATACCATAATTTCATCTATTCGTTGAGAAATGTAATTGTTAATCGTGCATAAAACAAACTACCCCCTACAAGAACAAAAAATTTATTTTTCATCAGAAAACAACATTAATTATTCCTATATATACTTAATGAGTATATATTATGTTTATTAAATTTTTATGATTCTATATGTGTCACATTATTATAATATAAATACATCCCCTTACTCTTTAAATCATTTGAATACGTTTCCATTTGGGTCGATTTAACAGCCTGTGTAAACTATGTTATAATGATTATGAAATAAAAGATTATGGGATGTCATATAATAGTAATATAACGTAACAGTGATATATTTATGTTTTTTTATGATTCTAAAATTTTCATTTAATATTTAAAAATATTTAGTAATATATCACATTTTGATTGCTGTAGATGTCTAAAACTAGATTATCATGATTTCCATTTTCATAATCTATATTCATATATTTTACATAATGAAAATGATACATAATTAATAATTGGAAAAAAATTATTAATCAATTTTTAATCATATATCAATTATGAAATTGAAACCACTTATTTATAATCGATCCTATCATTATACAAGTTTGTACAAAACAAACAACTGATATCCAAAAAACATGATAATAAAAAAATCTATAATTAGATAACACAATTATAATATATAGTTATAAAATAATTATAAATAGGGTATTGTGTTTATATTATGGTTATTATATGAGTTATTAAGATAGTTTTTATTGTGAACCATAATTTTCATACATAAATATTACATCTCATTAGATGAATATTCTTTACATGTCATGACGATTCAGTCCATAATCATATAAGTCTAGTGGATTTGGAAACCTGGATATATAGAGAATTGTTCAATAAATGAACTAAATCATATCCAATTGAGTTCCTCGTAACAATAAACCTTATTATAAAAATTATACCAAACAAAACATAAGAAAGGGTGATCTCTAATTCCCAGTAAGTGTAACCAATGGAGATATTAATCATCACATAATAATTACATGAGAATAAGGGTATGAAAACATTAGTTTAATATCTTAAATTTGATCCATTCATTTCAAAGATAATAATATTTTATTATGGAATAAATCGTGGCAATTTATAAGATATGAATCATAAAAAAATCAAAGATAATGAGTCAGGATAGAATAATATTAGCATAAGACAATGAGTTGTGGAATACACATCCAATAGCCCGAAGGCCTTTATTTTGTTATTGATTTTTAATAATACACCTTTCAAGGGGTGAGGTGGAACCCTTACACGGCCCATAGGCATATGTATTACACGATTCATAGGCCTTAAGAAAAATTTATTGCCAGTAGGCTTCAAACGTTACATACTACCCAGACTAACTACTTGGAACTGCTCCTCCCCAGCATCTTCCTCGTGAAATCATCTCCCCACCTTCGCATGACAGTTCTACGGGGATTTACTATGCATGCACAGACCTGTCCTGATGCAGGAGACCTACCCTCTAATTCTTGAAATCCGTTTTATTTTTCTATGGTGAAAGATCCTTGCTCATCCTCCTTCAGGAGCTTGTTCCTTTTAGGTTTTCTGGATTGCATTTGCACTTTAGGTGGCCCGAAGGACATAACGTGGCCCGAAGCACTTGAGGTGGCCCGATGTCCATACTGACTCAAAGGAATGGGTGTCCCGAAGGCCTTAATTGACTCAGGGACCAAATCAGTGGCCCTAAGACCCAAACAGGGGAATAGTCCCTGCATCTATAGTGACGAATAGTTTCTGCTACAGTACATCATACTGTCCTTCTAGTTTACTACTCTAGTGAAATAGAAATATGCCTCCGCATAGATTTAATCTTGGGTGGCCTGAATTCAAATTAAGAGTCCTCGCCAACCAGGCTGATGCTCATGTCCGGGGCATACTCATTAGCATTAAAAACGTTATATCAAGTCTAACCATTAATAAATTCATAACATATTAGGCTTGGGTTAACCACCCATTTACCTTTTCTGGTCTTGTTATATCCTCCTATATAATCTCTGTTGGACATGGGATAATCTCTTTATATCCTTTGAGCTTATTGAAAATTAATCATTGCCCAATTCACTGAAGATATATATAGGCCGTACCTATCACATAATGAAAATCAACTATATGTGTGCCAAGAGATCAAAAAAAATTTAATATTTTTTCCAGTGAGATGAAATGAATTTTATAATCATTTCATCATAGCATAACGCATGGAGAATGTACTAATTTTCAAAAATATTTCATCATTACATCATTTAATATCCCATGGAAAAGTAAAGTGATTTGTAAACATCTTGTCATAAACATATACCATCCAAATAAAGAATATTTATGGTATCTCTACAATATATCTCTAGTAAATCATAAGTAAATTAATTTTTTGTTTTGTTTTATTAATATAAATATGATTAAAATGTCATCAAAACATTCTTATGAAAATTAACCTTCCCATTTTGAAATCACTACTTTAAAATCTTAATATTTCAAGAATGTTATGTCAAATATTTTCTTTTAATATATACATAGAAACTTATAATGTGATATTCAAAATATGGTTCTATTATGATGGAAATAATTTCATTCCTAACATATAAATAAAAAATAAAACATGGATAAAAAGATCAAAAAAATACCACATTCTGAAATCTATGAGATGATACCTATAGAACAAATTTATAAAAAAATGAAACATTAGTATAAATGACATTATAAATTCATATTAGAATAGTAAATTATTTTTTAAAAACATTTTATGAACACATGGATATGGATGGAAAATATTTTTTGATTGAATAGTGAAATAAAGTTAATTTTAAATAAAAAAATATTTTTAGCCGCCTGAGAACATAAGGTGAGTAAAATGAAATAAAACAGTATATATTTAAGAAATAACCATAATATAAGAGAACTCATAACTTTCTTGAAATTTAGATTATATGGTTTCATCATCTAAAATATAATCATAATGAATTGTGACACACTAGGATATTGTAACATAAATCACTTACTACTTTGATATCATTTTAATCATTCATACCACTAAATAAATAAACTTATATGTATAAGTAAATCACAATATTTTTTTGATAATAATCATAACATACATTCATAGGTTGTATATACACCACACAAAAGAAAAACATTATATATAATAAATGTGTCCCATAGAAATGAAAGTGAGATGAAAATCCCCTACATTATGTTACACTTCTTAGAAAGTGTTCTAACCTCCTCCCTTTTGGGAGATAGTGATTAGATAATTTCTTAAGAAACAATGGTTATGTATTTGGAGAGATAAATACCTCCAGAACATGGATAAGAATGTTTATATAACAATTTTTTTAAATAAAAAAACATCTCAAACATATTTATTGCTTCTTAATAGGGAAATATTTATTACATGACATAATGATCCATTCCCGAATCATTTATTCTTATTGGATTTAGAAACCATTAAACATAAAAAATAGTTGTTATGTGAGCTATCATACCCCATAATTTTCTCCATAATGAGAACCATCCCGAGACATATCATACATCATACCTTTCTTCGTATCATGGGTAAATGAAATGAAAGAAATTCTTTTCTCAGATACTTAGTAAGGCTACACATGGGAGTTGTCTGTTATCACATAAGAATAACATGAGAATAAGGGTGAGTTAACAAGATTGTAACATTCAAGAACTATAACGAACCAAGATTGATGTACATGAAAATTACATTTCTTTTGCAGAATACTCAATACAATACATATATAGTTTCCCACAGTCTGTATTAGTTTAGTGTCTTTGGAAACTGGAAACACATTCTTCTATCTTGGTGAAAGATCTTCAACATCTCCCATTAATATCTTACCCTCACTTTTCCTACCTAAAATATTTTTTTATATCTTGGGGAAAATATTATATAAAAAGCGTGAGCTCAAATTCTCATTAATGGTAACCACGGATAATATAAATCTAAACATAAACATAAGAATGTAAGAACATTAAGGTAAATTGTGAATATCAAAATCCTGAGTCATGAAATAAATCTTGGCTATTCGTAAGATATAAATCATAAAGGAACACGAATCATGATAAATAACATTGGAATAAAACATGGAATTTCGTAAAACACATAAGTATAGAAAATCTTTTCCATATTATCCAAGGATAATTTCTAAGACCATCATAGTGGAAAAACTCCATTACTAAACTGAGTACACTCCTCATTCTAGCCCTATATTATTGAACTAGATTTACTTGTCGTTTCAGTCATGTATTACTGAACTAGATTTATTTTCCATTCCAATAATTTCTATATAATGAGACACAAATATTTACCCAATGCATTGGAAAGAGATATAGGTCCCACCCATCACATAATTAAACCTTACATATATGTTCCATAAAAACATAAATCATTTATCATAACATAACCCAAGGAATAAAACGGGTTTCTTAAAATTCATTACATCATAACATAATCCATGTAAAATAAATGGATTTAATAAATATAATTTCATCATAATTATAATCAAATAATAATAATAATAATTGTATTAACATAATCCTATTTAAAAAATGTCATCATATATGGAAAATAATATTTCTAAGATACTTGATATTAATTCTTGAAGAAAATATATTTCTATATTAAAAAATGTTTTTTTTTCTAAAAAATGTCCACACTTTTTAAAAAAAATATAATTTATATGAAAATAAAATTGAAAAAATGTAAGGTAAGATTCATGTAAATAAGTCATTATGTAATATTCTATTCATGTTTTATAAGATAAAAAACATTCTTCTTGTACTCTTTCTAGAAAAGTCAAAAATTACCTTTAAAGGAAAATAAAAGAATGATTCCTTACATACCATTTAATAAAAATTCACCAATGGGAAAAATTAATAATAAAATGGAATAATAATAGAAAGAATATTATATATTTAGTAAACATGGATTTTTATCATATATATACCTCATTAAATACTTACGTATAAATAATCTCGGATAATAATGAGATTAATAAATTATCGCTTACCTTACGGCCAATTTCCATTATATATTTCTGAAACTCTGGTATACTGATTTAAATAAATTCATTTACTTATTCTAATAATATTACAATTTTTATGATTTCATATATGATCATATTATCATCTGGTTGTTAGTAACATTTCATTATTACTCATTATTCGAGTATTAACTACTTTAAGTTCTTATGTGTTTTTTGTCAAATAAGTTCCGGTTATCCTTCTCAAGTCCTAGTTATATAATTAAAATGATATAAAAATAATATATACGATATTTTTTCATTCTTTATGTTTTTTTAATAATTTTTTAATTTAGATCGTGTAGAATGAATCACATCGCATCGTGGTGATGATAGATCATACGTACCCATGGGCGATGATATCATTTCCATATTTGTAGAATGGTTTTGAATTGGATGGTTTATAATATTTCATAATTAGTATCATGTTATAATAGTCATATATATAGTAATTATTTCCATCATTATACCCATATAATTCAATTGGTGGTGAAAAACATATTAAACCATGACGTGGAGATGCTAAGTCATACGCACACACGGGCGTATGATGATTTCATTTTTCATAGGATAGATAGATGGTGGAATATGGTTTTTGAATAATTATAATAAAATCTCTATATATATGTTATACTGAATTTTTAATTTATAATGAAACTACTCATGAATATTATGTAGAAGAAGAAAAGTTTTTGAATGAATCGGTAGAGGAGATTACCTCTTCTTCGACGTGCTTCATCTAAATCTTCTCTTAGAGCACTATATTTTGTCTTTTAATAAGAAGAGAACCTATAAAATGTACCTTGGGAAATTTTTAATAGAAAATGGCATGTAATGGGTGATATTGAAGGATCAAATGGATGTCAAGAGGTGAGAGAGGAGGTTCCCTTTTATAATTGAGGTGAGGGGTACTTTTGGAAACCTCAAAATTAATAATATATAATTATATAAATCCCCATCCAAAACCCTCCAAAATGTCCCGAATTATAATATAATATTAGATAATGTTTTAATATCATAAACCAATAAATTTATGATGAGTATTTATGTCAATTTAATCCATACCATTTTAATTACCACTTAGTAATTCTATTTATTTTTTAACTAGGGTAAACATAATTCAACATTAAAAGGGTGAAATATTTACTTATCTGATTTAAAATATTCCATAAATAAATACCTTAGAACATTTTAGACTATATAATAAATATTGTATATTTTTTAAAAACAATTATGATTTTTAAATAATTTAATGAAAAATTAATTTGAAAAACTATCAATAGTATCAATTATGACACTATTTAATTCATTGATTATTTAAAATATAAATATAACAAGTTAACTTAGAAAAAACTATTTCATTATATTAATAAGTGGTAAAGGTAAAATATAAATTTCATTTTAAATATTAATTATCTCAAATTATATTTATTTTATCATTTTAATAAGATTTATTTTTTATTTCTACTAATAAAATATATACTACATCAGTTTTGTGTAATTTTTTAACATAATTATTTGCTGAATAAAAATTAAAAATAAAATAATATGATGAAGATAAGTCTACTATATTTTATAACAATACCTTTATTATAATTTATCTTCTGTAAAATCTAGCATTTAAAATGTAATACTTAATAAATTATGAATGTGACAACTCTAACATCACATTAAATAATATAATTTAAGTGTCAAAATATATTCAATAAGGCTCAAAATGGAAAATAACTCGAACCATGGATATTTATCGTCGATTTATACTCTACCACTATGATTTATTAATTTTTTGGGGTCATTTGATGGTTATTAATTTTTTCATAAAAATTGTTTTATTGATTTCTCATCAATTAATTAATTTTTACATCATCAAAATAAAAGTCTTTAAGGTAATTATTTATTTTCTAAAAATAAAAAATAAATCACCATGATAAATAAAAAAATATCTATCAAATTAGTATTTATAATTGAATTTATCGTATCGATAACCTTATATAAAAAATTATCTTGTTATTAAAATTTGAGTGGGACATATTTAACTTTTCTTTAAATAAAATAAATTACATGTCCCAATCTGATCCCAGTGGAAACCTAGGGACACCATTTTGACCCAAGGATTATATAGGTCGAACAAGATTTATCTAATGATACTATGTCAAGTGTTAGGGTAATTTTATAATAGTACTATTACCCTTAATTACCCAATTTATTCTTCTACCATATTAATAACAATTACCAAAGTTACTATTCATAATTCCCAAAAATAAAATAAATATATTTATACAATTTGGACCTATAGATTCCAAATATGGAATCAATTTTTTATAATTAAATATACAGAAGTTTCATAAATTAATTTTAAATTATTCCCATTGTTTGAAAGAGATAACATGTTTTTAAATGTAAAAATCTTGCAAAATATTTGAATTGTTTTAAATCTGAAATCATTGTAAAATTATAGATAATGATATGAATTTTATTGAATGATAAAAATTGTTCTATGTATACTTTAAAATCATTAAATAATATAATTTATCTCCATAAATTATTTTTATGAAAAATGTTGTTTTCAATTAAAATTTATTATAATTTTACTATTTATTAGAATTTAAAACATATCAAAAAATATCAAAAAATCAACCAATGAAAATTTTTATATTCCAATTCCAAATAAGAAGTATATATTGTTAAATTGAATATATAAAATTGTCAAAAACTAGACTTAAAATGGGTGCTCTATCAAAATGTGACAATACTGCATTTGTGAAAAAACTACTTCTTTTATCTGAAAAAATTGAATTTGTTCTTCTATCAGGTCTAAAAAACATATAGAATGAATTTTAAACATTATATTGAATATATTATATATCTTATTCATTAATAAAATCCATAAAGAGTGATTTAATTATTTTTTAGACTTACTTATTTTCATTTAAAAAACATTTCAGTAGAAAGTTAATATTGTTCATACATTCCATTATAATGGTTAGGTTATAATATTTATTTTTTCACATATACTCAGTATTTAGTTAAATGAATTCTATTAAAATAAATTTAAATTTATTTTAACACTAACCATGCATTGAGTTGTGTATACCACCAGCTAATCTGTTGTTGCGTATTGCACAAGCTTATCTTGGTTTAGCGTACAACATAAGACATAGAAGAAATAATATCTATATCATAACATTATCATGGTGATATATTATACCCCCCTAAAAATGAATTTATACCGCAAAATAATTCGGGGTAATAATAGGTTTAATACTTGAAAGTTTCTTTTATAGAAACTCTCATCGTAAAAGAGAATACTAAAACATTATTTCAAAAAGGAAAGTTAAAAGAGAATGGTTACCTGAAGTAACTAATGACTGGGTTTCCACATAAGAGAATAATGGTGGGAATTGAAAACATGGGTATGGAAGAAAAATATACCTATCATGTTCTGATGTAGAGTGATAGAGAACAAGGTTTTGAGAAAGTTAACAACCATAAATCCTTAAATTTGTGATGATTCAAGGGAACATCTGATTCATCGGATAATAAGGGACTATGATAATATTTTTATTTATTTTTAAGATACATTCCCTAATGTTGAATAACATAAGAATAAATACTTAATCAATTTCATTACAATATCACTATTGTTCGTGCCTTGAAAATTTTCCACTTCATATATTATTTATAGAAATAATGTTGAATTTTTCATTCCTAAAATATTAGAAGATCATTTAATACATAAACATAATTATAGGTTATTCCATATATCTTTATCATAAAAAATTGTTTATCACAAGTAATAAAATATTCATAAGTACACCTAGGGTAATATAAAACATTATCTTAAGAAACATCATCTGAAGTTTAACATAAACATTCCATAAATTTATAACCTTATAATAATTCTAAAAGTTGAAAATACAAAAAAAATAGATATAGGTGAACTAAATCATCTTATCATTTATATCCAATATCTCATATGTTTGTTCTTGTTTTTCACATTCCAAAAATTTGAATATCTTAATCATATATTCTCTGGAAACATGGTAAAAACATTAATTACCATATAACGTTAGTGAAAACATGAATGTTGTAAAAACATAACTCATTCCACACACCAAACATTCTATATACTCAAACCATGATATCAATTTTTTCCTTATATTATGCATGAGTTCATTAATACTATCAAACATCTCATTATATATGTATCCCATCATTATGCACATATCTTGTTTTTTCCATATATATATAGAATCACATTTCATATATATGAGATGAAAGAAGTGTTCTGGAATAAAATAATGAAGCTTGATCAATGGATTAAGAAGATAATGGGATTATTGAATGTTTATCCTGAATAATGTTGTTCATTTAATTTTATTGTGTTAAATAATAATGATAAATCTAGGGATTGTTACCATAAAATTAATGCCTCTTCTCACATGATTTACATGTGTCAAATTGAACTTTCTTCCCTATGTGGTCACCATGAAAATCTATATTTCTCTTATTATGTAGGTTATGATACTCCCCAATGTTGAGAATGTTGATCATATTATAAGATTGCTGATTAGGAATAATAATGATATTTTTCCATCCAACTCCCATTTTATTTGGTTTCTCATGAAGAATATCATTCCATTATACATCATATTTTCAATTAACATGAATCCTCCAGTTTTTAGTCATTATCTAAAAACAAAAAATATTATCGTGAGAGGCAAAAATCATACAGGGAAAACAACATAATCAAGGGGTATAAATTCACTCTATAACAGCTTAGGTTTAATCCTTTGTTAATCATGATATTGAAAATAATTATTGGATAATACCCTATAGTTAGAATTATCCTTAGGGACCCTTAGGGACATCCATCGAAAAATCCTTATAAATATATTTATGGATCTCAGTGATGTTTTCACATCCTAGATTCCAAAGGTTAACTAATCCTTGATTCTGATACCAAATCTAAGGACCCAAGATTTACATAAATGTAAATTACATTTATTTTTCCGAATACTTCATACCATACATAAATAGATTCCCAAACACTGTATTAGTTTAGTGTATTTGGAAACATAGAACACATTCTTCTAATATTGTGAAATATCTTCAATATCTCTTATAAAGAAATTCCACTTTATTTTTCATGCCAAAAACATTTTTTTATATCATAGGGAAAGGAAAACCTAAAAAGGGTGAGCTCAAATGATCATTAAGGGTAAACATAGAGAACATCAAACAAAACATTAACATAATAATGTAAAAACATAAACATAAATTCGGAATATCAAAATCATGAATAAAGAAATAAATCATGGTAGTTCTTAAGACATAAATAATAAAGGAACATGAATCATGCTAAAAAAAAATAAGAATAAAACATGGAATAGTTTGAAACACATTACCATTGAAAATAATTTCTATAATATCCAAGGCTCATTTCCAAGACCATCATAGTGGAAAAAGTATATTATTTTATTGAGTTCACTCCTCCTTCCAACCCTGTATTACTGAACTGGGATTACTTGTCGTTTCAGCCTTGTATTACTGAACTCAATTTACATTCCACTCCAGTCATGTCTATCTCATGAGATATATATCTTTACCCAATGCATTAGAGGGAGATATAGGTTCCACCCGTCACATAATAAAAACCATACATATGTGTGCCAAAAAATATAAATCATTCATCTTAACAAAACCCAAGGAATAAAATGGGTTTCTTAAGCTCTATTATATCATAACATAATCTATGTAAAACAAATGGTCTTTATAAATATAATTACACAATAAATAATAAAATCATAGTAAAAATAATGGTAGAAATATAACTGAATTTAAATAATCTCATCTTATATGGAAAATAATTTTGATAAAATACTTGAAATTAATTCCTGAAGAAAATATCATTTCTTCTACAATTTTTTTAAACACTATGAAATTTTAATAGAAAATAATTTCATTTAAATTAAATGTGAAATTTTTTAATGGAAGATTTAGGTAAATAAGGAATTATGAAAAAATCCATTCATTTCGTATATGTTAAAAAACTTTCTTCTCGTACACTTTCCAGAAATCTAAAAAATTACCTCATATAGAAATATGAAAGAACGATTCCTTCAATACCATTTAATAAAAAATCACCAACGGGTAAAATTGAGATTTAAAAATATTTTAAGAATAATAGAAATATTATATATTTAGTACAAATGCATGTGGATGATAAATATACCCTAGTAAATACATACATATAAACAATCTCCGATAATAATGAGATTACAAAATTATCCCTTACCTTAGGTCTGATTTCCTTTATATGTATCTGAACATCTTGTATAATGATTTAAATAATTTCATTGACTTAATATAGAAGCATACCCATTTTTATTATATCATATATGATCATATTATCATCTGGATGTTTGTAACATTTCATTGTTACTCGTCATTCGGGTATTAACTGGTTTATGATCTCAGGTGTGTTTTGTCGAATAAGTTCCATTTATACTTCTTAGGTCAATTTTATATCATTAAAAAATGATATCATCATTATATATACCATATTTTCTCATTCATAACATTTATATAATCATTCCTTATTTAAAAGCATGTATAAATAATCACAATGCATCGTTGAGATAGTAGGTATTACGTTCAGACGGGCGATGATATCATTCTCACATTTGTTGAATGGAATTGAATTGGATGGTGTATAATATTTCATAATTAATATATTGTTTTAATAATCATAAATATTTATTATTTCCATCTTTATACACATAAAAGTCATGTGGTGGTGAGAAACAGATTACACCATGGAATGGAGACAGTAAGTCCTATGTACACACGCATAGTGATTTCATTTTTCATAGGATGGATAGAATGTGGAATATGGTTGTTTCATAATTATAAAAAAATATGATTATATAATTCATACTTTAGTAATTACTTTATAATGAAACTACTCATGAAGAGGAAGTATAATAAGAAATAATTTTAAATGAACCGGTAGAGGAGATTACCTCTTCTTTTGTGTGCTTCCTCAAAATCTCCTCTTAGACCACCAGAGTTCCTCTTTAAAGAAGACCAGAACTACTAGAATGTTACTGGAGAATTATAAAAGGGAAAATTTATGGGTATAGATGATATTTAAATCTTAAATTGAAGTGAATAGGTGAGGGAGGAGGTTCCCTTTTATAATTGACGTGAGGGGAACTTTTGAAAACCTCAAAAATATTAATTTATAATAAAATAAATCCACATCAAAAAACCCTAAAAATAAAACATATTATAAGATGATACTATATAAGGATTAAATATCATCAAAAAAATAAATTTTTAAAAAGTCTTTCTATAAATTTAAACCTTATAATTTTAATGATCACTTAATTGTTCAATTTAAACTTTAACAAGGGTAAGAAATAATTAAATTTTAAAACGGTGAAATATTAGAAAATAAATATATATATTATATAATTTTATAACATAATATAATTATTATATATATTTTTTTAAAAAAATTACGATCTTTTAATAATTTAATAGAAAATTATTTTGATAAATAATCAATAGTGTCAATTTTGATAATATTCAATTCATTGATTTTTAAAAATATTAAGTTACAAGTTATCTTAAAAAGAACTATTTTATTATATTCATATTAATTCGAGGTAATATATAAACTAAAAAATTGGTAGGATTTAATTTATGATTAATCTAATAAATGCGATGAAAAAACTGTTTTCCAAAGAGAATTTTTTTAAATGTTTATAAAGATAAAATAGAAACATTAAAAAAATTGATGAAAATGAACCAAAATATATTAATATATATATTATTAAACTAATTTTACTTTTAAAACAATATTTAAATAAAATTTATCTTGTAAATTCTATTAACGAAAATGTGATTTTTAATAAAAATCTGTATATTTTACTATTCTTTATAAAATTAATCATTTCAAAAAATTCTCAAATATTCCCTCAAAAAAAATTTAAATGTTGATTTAGAAAATGAATTTTATTTTTCCCAATAAATTTTATAATATTGTCAAAAAATAAATTTATTATTTTTTAACAAAAATAAATAATTTTTTTTGATTCTTATGAAGTCTTAACTAAAACTTATGTTCTTTTTTATCAATGAAATTTCTTTATATAAAACGTTTAAAACTCATATTTAAAAAATTTATTCGTATTCATACCACAAAATTTATTGGTTAGGTTACAATGGTCTTTTTTAAATAATAATTTCAATAATAAATCATGGTTTTTTACAACTCCGTATTCTGTCAAACACAAGATATCGAAAAAAAATTAAATTTATTCAAAAAATATATTTCATAAAATCTCTATTTGTTACAACATTATAAGTTATGGTAAAGATATATTTCTTAATGTGGTGATAAAAAAATATAGAAGGGGAGTCCTTTCATAAGGGATGGAGAGGACACACTTTCAATTTCCTAAAAGATTAAATTATAATAAAGTCATTATTAATCTTAATGGTCCCTAATGGCCTATAAAAGGATAAGGGATAAAAACATAGACCATATAATAAATAATTTCTAATCTTATTAGTTTTTATTATTTTTATGTAATTTAATAAAATATTACCTTGATGCAATATTATTAATGTAAATTTTGACACAATTCATTTAATTTGACTTAAATAACATAAATTAAAAGTTTTAATTCAGTCCAAAATTTTAAAAATAACCATAATATGTCATATTCTACAAAAAAATAATGTAACACATTAAATAACTAAAATTATATTACTTTTAATATTTTAAAAATCATTTATTAAATATTTTTTACGAATTCGAGAAATATTGCATCAGTGTTGTATAAGCATATAAGGTCATTATATAATAAAAAATATATAAATAAATAACTATGTTGAAATTAATTCCATTTAGTTAAAAATTAATATCAATTTTAGTTCATAATTATTTTTTTCACCTATGTGAATACATAAATGATATTTAAAACTAATAGAGTGGTACTTTCTAAATTTAATTATTTTCAATATGATAATTGTAATATTCCACAAAAAGTTTCAATTAACCAAATAAATTAATAGAATATGGTCATAATGGTAGAATAAAATTCATCCAATAATAATTTTTATGATAAATCATCATCTTTTCACTTAGTTTTAACCTAGACTAACTTGATTTACACTTTACCAAGGTGATAAATTGTTTCAAGGTTATAATTTATATGTGGAAAAAATTAAAAATGACCTATTTAAAATTTTGAACCTCATGATTGCAAGTATAGAATCAATTTTGTTAAATTATATTTTTAAAATTAAGAGAAATTAATTTTAAAATAAGCATATAACATGTGATGAAAACAGTTTTATATAAATAAACTAATATTATGAAAAAATATTGGTTTATTATAATCCATTGATTAGAAAAAAAATTAAATAAATAACAAAATATTTTATTAAATATATAACGTAAAAATATATTAAAATAATTATATTATAGTGATTAATTTATTTTTTTAAGACAAATATACATTGTTCTCAAAAAAACAGTTTCTTATAAAAATATTTCTTATTTTTGAATGTTTTTTTATTTATAACTAGTTGATATCCAATGAATTTATTTTATACATGTGTAACCACAATTTTTTAATAATTTAGTCCATCAAATTCATACCATCTATTTCAACGACTTGGAGATAACATTAACTTTATATAATAATATTTAAATATTTTATAATGGATTACCAAAAATCGGTGTTGCGTGTAATGGAAGCGATCAATGAATAAAAAATTTATTTTAATATAAATATTTTATAAAATAAAAGGGTTTTCCAATTATATTCATTATACATGGGTCTAGATCTTGTTTATTTAAGAGGAAATACAATTAAATGGGTTTTTCATATAAAATTCCTCTTTTTGAGACATGTTTTGTGTCATGAACCTAATTTCATTTAAGAGGTGAATATGCTTCCCAATTGAGATTTTATATCATGAAATACCATTTATTCAGGGTAATATAAGTTGAATTAAAATCAATATATATACCAGGAAAGTCAGTTAGAGTTAGGCCCCTGACTATTTATTAAAGAAAAAGAAAATTACAACAAGTACATAGAAAAATGATTACATATCATAAACATCATAACTATCACAACCCTTATGAGAGCCTCCTTCCGTAGTGGTCGTCTCCCATTAAGAGCTTCCATAGTGCTTTAGGATCTTGGTGTACTTCCTTCTAAGGTTCAATTTCTCCAAATATATCAAGTCCTACATAGAATTTTTGAAAGGGGACCCAGTGTACAGTGGCTTCGGCAAATTAGAGTAGTCATTACTCGTCCGTCTGCTTGATATGGTGGTCACCTCCTGTCCAGATTTCCCCTTCCCATCGTTGAGAACCTCACAATATGAAGGCCTAACCATCACACTATGGTTTTCCTTGTCACTGTCCAAGAAGTCCCCCCCATTTACAGTAACCAGTTCATCATTGAAACCATCAGCCACCCCTCGGGCCTGTTCATTACACCTGTTATAGTTAATCACAACCAATCATTGCGGCTGCCCGTCAATAACATGACTAACATCTACCACCTTCGCCGCATTAACTGAACCAATCTCTTCATGCAGCCCTTCAATCTCTTGGTTATCATCCACCTCCTTCACTGCATCAACTAAAACACATTGTATATTCTTACCTTCTTTCATTGAATCACCCATCTTCACTTGACATACCTCTTCAGTCTCCAATACTTGGAACTAATTACAGGTAGCAACATTACTCCCTGAGGAAGCAAGGTGCAGCTGCACATTATGACCCTCACTATTCAGACATGGATTTGCGTCTGTCATTTTCCTACGACCCTCTGAATTCGAAGGCATCCCCCCTCATTCGGACCATCACAGTTAAACCCAGCATCAGCAACACATCCTTTGATTCCACTATCCCCTTGACAAGTAGTAGAAACACACACACCTGTAGGCTAATCCACAACATAGTCCTGCATGGCACCACCGCCTGAAGAACTATCCCTGAGGTCCTGCTTCAGTCTCTCAAACACTGCAACAACAGATGGATTTCCCAAGACCGGCCCACCCACAACATTTTTATTAATTGAAACACCCATAATCATCTGACCCTGACCCGCATATCTACCATTTATTTCCATAGGAATTGAGAAGGTTCCACTTTGAAATTGTTCATCTCGATGGCCCAGACGATAACACCCCGGAAAAAAATCAACCCAGGATTCAAAGAACACCGCTTGCTTCCAGGGATACTCCCACCAATTGTGATCCATATCCACTCCACTAGAACATTTGAAGAATCCACCTCATCACAGAGTCTCAGATTTACAGGGTGACTAACCGACACAGTGCGGTCATCAGCACAAATAAAACGCCCTTCCATATTCCCTATCATGCGGATAATCTCTATATTCTGAAAGGGAAAAAGAAGATGGGGAAATCTTACCTAGTTCGCGACATAGGGTGTTTCCCGGTTCATGAAAAGATCAAAAGTCCATTAGAGAAGAAATAATCGGCATCCATTGCAGTGTCGAGGAGCTCGACACCAAGAGAAATTAAATCTTCCTCTGAGGAAAATAATATCATCATATGATGCTTATCAATCAAACCCACCACTACGCGGTCTTGCTGGTCCCAATTACTGAACACAGATATGTCGAAGTCATCTACCGAAGGTCTTAGGTGACTAATGCGAGCCAACAGGGTCAAATTAATGAGACTCGATGACCCCGAGAACTCCGATAATGAGATCTTATGTTGAGGATCCCCAAGATGCAAATTTGGAACCTTCGAACTCAACGAAATTGACAGAAATTCAGGAAGAATGATAGGGTTAGAGAATGGTAAAAAACTCGGCTGTGAATTCGAAGGTTGAGGAAGAACCTCCACCCCACCCAGCTTCAGGAAGGTGGGGGGGGGGGGGGGAGTCCATTCTCAATCATGATCTAGGGCTTGTCGCCGGGAGCCATCACCGAGCGCCATCACCAGGAGCCGTCACCGTCGTCGTGCGCCATCCTCCCATGTTCTACCAATATATATATATATTGAATTTTTTTGATTTAAATAATTAATAACTTATGATGGTTTCATCTGAAATTTTCTCTCTTTGAGATAAACTTTCATATATGCACCTAATTCCATTTAAATGGTATGTATAATATATATTGGATATATAATTTCATGAATTTTCTCTTCTAATGTTATGTTAGCATCATATTTAATCAAACTCTCTATTTCATGGGGTTCTTATTATAATTTTACTCCAGTGGTAATGGGTTTCTGTTACTAAAATGCTTTCCTGGGGTCATAATCCTTCTTCCATTATAATATTATTGTTTTTTGGATATCTATATTTTTATGATTAATTCCCATTTCTTTTATTAGGATTTTCCTCCATATAATTTTTGTGTGTCTTATCAACGATCTCTTAAGCCTATTGGAAAATAAAATTGTTTATATCCCCAATGATATATTTACTCTACTTATTTTAAAAAAATTAATTCTTCATCCTTATAATGATATGGATTATAAATTAAGTCACCTTTGAATACAACAACTTCTTTTCTATTCAACTATATTTAAGCCTTTTTCTTCATATTTTGTTGTTTGATTTATTTAATGTCATTATAACTTTATTGGATTTTTTTTCAATAAATGGATAATTTTAATTGATCTTCATTTTAAAAATGGTTTTTGAAATTGGCATCTTTTGATGAAGATATTAATAAACTCTTTTTAAGAAAAAATATTATCAGTATTTATTTCCATTTTCAGATAATTTTTATCCATGAAAGTAATGGTACACAAATAACACTATATGATTGATTTTTGATTAAATGTTATATGTTATCATGATTTTCTTATCAAACGATCCAAATTTATTTAATTAAACACTATTTGGAAAAAAAATTAACCCGTTCTCATTAAATGGGTAATTTATGATAAAATGAATTATTTGATTTAATGTTGCACTCATATGCATGGATGATGATGTATGGTGTACTATACCTCTATCCAATGCATTAGTTAATGTTTGATATCACTTTAGATGATGAAATGTTGCATGAATGGGATATATGAAGCATTATTTACATGTTTTTTGTGTTAATGCGTTGAAATTATGTTTTTCCATCAGTTTATTATGTAAATGATACGTGAGAAGATTTATTCCCATGTTTCTTATGTGAATGATATGTGGGAGGAATTGTTCACAAGTTTTTTGTGTCAATGATATATAGGATTCTTTGGTCACAAGTTGTTATGTGAACATTATGTGGAACGATGTGTTCACAATATTTTATTTTCTTATGTTTGGGCCATAGTTACAAGACTATATTCATTATGATCTTATTATATCATGATTGTAGGGTTGTGTAAAATTATTCGAAGTCGGGTTACAATTATTCTATACCCATGATGATATTTTGGGGTATTATTTAATTCACCCTTGTACTTTGAGGCACACGTATGTTTTATTTTTATCACTCAAGATGATTTGATATTTATATTTTGAGCATATTTTTAGTAATTATTTTGAAATAGTTAGTGAGAAAATATTTACTCACCACATTTCTAAGTGTTTGAGCTGACCCATTTATAATATTTCTTATCCCTAGTTTTGAAGATTATTATATCATTTGAGATATCTAGAAATGGGTCTAGAGTTGCAGGATTTTGAATGAATGTTTTCATGTGTTGTAAAATAATATGTTAATGTACCTAGTCTCTAATAAATTAATCCTTTCATTCATGGGTTTATGAAACTATTTGTGAGATGCATTAACTAAATCATGGAAATAATATTCTATATATATTTTTTTAATCTTGGGTATCTATAGTGTTGTTGGTTCAAAATGACTTGAAATTACTTGAAAATTATTTTCTTAAGTTTTCATGCAAATATGAGCTTGTTTACTCAGTTTATCACCCAATAATTATTGGTTTCATTCAATTTAAGAAGAATAATACTAGAATGTTGAATATTAAAATTTATATTTGATGAAATGGAATTGGTGTGATCACAAATAGTCAAATTTTGAGTAAATAACACTCCAAAATTAGTCAACGTGTGATGCATGGAGAAAAGTTTGGAATAATAACTACCAAGAACTATAATGAACTTCAACTGTGTAAAGATTTATAGAATGAGTATATTTATTACACAAAGAAACCAATGGTTCTCCTATGAAACAACATGTTCTAGTTGTATATCTTCTATCTATTCTATAGCTGATGAAATCTATACCTGCATAACCCTTAAGAGTAAAATCTGAACTAGAAGAATAGAAAAGGCCAATCTATAAGATATGATTCAACACTGAGTTGATTTTAAATTATCTTGATAGGATCAACAGATTTCACCCCTCTCCCATAATTACTCTGAAAATGTAATTTTTATAATTCACCTAGTTGGCCTAGCTGGTACAGATTTACGAAATTAGATCCATCAATATGGGTCCTATCAGGATCAGAATTCCCAACAATCTTCCATGTAGTAAGACTAATTGTGTATCCCTTAGAAATCAAAATTAATTTCAATGAGAATCTATCTAACCCCCCCCCCCCCCCCAACGGATTAGACTACTGGATATTATAAAGTTAACATGATCTCACATAGAAAGTTAATTGAACAAGAATATAAACTGCATTATGATTCATCACGATATACTTCTTATCATACCCTGTAGTTTGGGAATCAAATTCATGTGAGGTTGGTTCATACCTATAGGAAATGACTCAAAGATCATTTTCTATACTTTTTTGTAAATCCAATATCAGTTTCTTGATGTTGACAACTGAACTTGAGTTTTTTAATTTATTAATAAGAGTTGACAATAAAAATTCATAGTTTCTATCATATCAAGAAATTTAAGAAAAAAATATGTGCAAATGTTATTATAGATAAAAATTACTCAAGGATAAATTTTTTTATTTATCATTTTAATCTGAAGACGTATGCTTAGTTTTGACCCGCTCAAGTTTGATATATTTATTTAATAAAAATATCAAGGTAAAATTATATTTTTGGATCATTTATGTAAATCTGTGAATAATATTAACAAACAGTTATTTTCTATAGATCAAAAAAAATTTTGGTAGAATTTTTCTATGTTTTCATGGTAATCTATACATGTTTACATATTTTTGATCCATTTTTACTTAATTTCCACTTAAAAAAGAATATAATGGTCAAGAATACTCTTTCAATAATACCAGTCTTTTCTGATTTCAAATTAATGTGAGGTTGGTTCTTACATATCTTAAATGACTTGAAGATCAAATTTCTATTTTTTCACACAAATTGATGAATTTTTTCACAATTTTTATCCATATATAAATTATTTTTCATTTATTAATCAATTGTAAAAATTTAAAATCATTTTTTTCTTCATACTGAGTTTTTTAGACTTCAAATTCATGTGTGGCTAATTCCTACAGATTATAAAATAATGTTCGATCATTAACCTAAGTTTCCATGTTAATATAATTCTATCCAATCAGTTTTTTCCTCTTGACCTATTATATATAATTTTATTATAAATATCAAGGATAATAGATAATTTTCATAATAATGAGAAATTAAGGAATCCAATTGAAATATGGTTGATTCATGCAGATCCCAAATCATTTCAGTATTATTCTTTAAGGTTTTAATAACAAAATCAACTCATTTTCTCAATTTTGACCCATTTTAGGTCACTATTTATGTTAATAGGAATGTGATGGTTAACTGGAAATTACGATCCTAAAGAATAATTAATGTGTTATATTGATGTGTGTTTCGAACTGAAAAATTTGAAAAGAGTCAAACATTGTTTTCTTATGTTTTTTTTCAATATAAGACCATCTTCATAGTTTTTATGCTAAAAGGTTTATTTGACATTTATTAATAAGCTTTGATGATAAAAAATTAAAGCGAATGATTCATGATTTAGGTTAATGAGTGGTTAGTTTATGTAGATTCAAAATGTATCAAAGATCATTTTTCTATAATTTTAGGCTAATCAGTGCTCATTTTCTAGGTTTTCACCATTTCAATGGGGTTAGTTCGTATAGATCATAAATTACCCAGTTACCATTTATAATGATTTCTGTTACAATCTAAGCAGTTTGTCTGTCAGATTCATTTTATTTTTTTATAGATCAAAAATTACATGAGGATAATTTTTCTATGTGTACGCAATAATCTGATCACATTTACTCAATTTTTACCCCAACACTGGTGATTTGTTATTAATTAATAATCTTTTAAAAATTTAAATCATGGAATTTATCATATCAAGTAATAACATAATCATATTAATACATAGTTTATTCCTATAAATTAAAATTTTATCAAGGATTTTGTTTCCTATGTTCTCATACCAATATGAATTCTTCTTCTTAGTTTTGATCCCTTGGTGGTAGATACGTAATTTAAAATAAAATAACACGATAAAACGATATATTTGATTATACTATGAAATACATGCATCATATTGACACATTATTGACTACTATAGATTTAAAATGATTTAAGGATCATTCTTATTTGGTTTTAGGGAAATCCAAACATATTCTCTCGTTTTTACGCATTTTATGTCACATGTCACATTACTTTCAATCATACCAAGTACATCATGTTTTTGGTGGATGTGAGGTTGATTCGTATAGATCATAAATGAATATGATATTGTTTTTATGTGTTTTAATGAGAATTAGAACACATTTTATTAGTTTTGATCTCTAAATGTGTGTCTTTTCTTTTATTAATAGGAATTAATAATTTTAAATCATAGTTTCCATCATACAAAAAAATACGTGAATCATATTTATGTGATGTTAATTATTAAAAATTAAAACTAAATCAGGGATCTTTATCCTATGTTTCCAGGATAACCCAATGTCATTCAATTGGTTTCTACCCCAAGATGAGTGATATTTCATTTTAAAAAAATATCAAGATTATATGATACTTTTGAAGAAAACTATTAATTTAAATGAGGCAAGGTTTATTCCTATAGATAAAATAAATTTAGGGATCAATCCACCTATCTTTTCATAGAAATCATAACTACTTTGATCAATTTTGATCCATTTTAAGTGTCTTTTCACATTATTAACAATTTTAAGGTAAATTTATATTGTCAATCATATTGACAAATTCTCATGTCAAAATGATGTATGGATGGGTTACATTGATGAGAAATGACTCAAATACCATTTTACATATTTTTTCGCCCAATCCAAGATCATTTTCTCGGTTTTGACCTATAAAATATTGATTTTTCAATTATTAATAAGAGATAACAATATGAAATCAGTGTATAAATCATAATGAGAAATGTTGGTATCTAATTAATTATTATATGATTCCCACAAATTAAAAATTAATTGAGGGTCATTGTACTATGATTCCATATCATTTTGAATTTTTTTACCTAGTTTTAACCTCTTAATGGTTTTTTTGACATTATAATAAAAATATTTAGGTGATGTGATACTATGGATAATACCAAAAAAACTGGCCATCATATTGACACACAATTGATTCATAAATATCAAAAATATATTAAAGATTATTCTCCTAAAATGTCAAAGAAATCAAAAATCATTTTGTTTAATATTCCCCATTTTAGGTGACTTTTCACTTTATTAGGAATGTCAAGACCAAAAGATACTATAGACCATACCCGGAAATTCAATTGTCAGATTAATGTATGCTTGGTTCATACATATCAAAAATTAATTTAATTTTAATTTCATATGTTTCCTCGCTAATATGAGTTCATTTTATCAGTTTTAACCCCTACATGAATGATTTCACATTTATTAAGAAGAGTTAGCAATGTTAAATCATAGTTTCCATTATAAAGATTAATTTGGGCATCATAGATGAGTCCCATAGATAAAAATGACTTCATAATCATTGTTCAATGTTTCTTAATTATTATGAGGTGAAATTCATAGTTTTAAATCTTCATAGGTTATTTGACATTTTAATAAAAATATCATGTAAAAATGGTTCTATTGATAATACTAAGAAATCCATTAAATGGACTAATTCTTGGTTGATTCCTATAGATAAAAAATTATTTTGGTGTAATTTTATTATGTTTTCATGGAAATATGAACCCATTTTCTCAGTTTAGACTACTTTTAAGGAAATTTTCACTTTAATAAAAAAGTGATGGTCAAACGATATTAATTATCATTCCAATAAATTTGGTTTTCCAATTGATGTGTTGTTAGTATCTATAGAATAATAATGGTTCAAATACTATATTCATATTTTTTTTCACACAAATCTGAGCTTTATTACTTGTTTTTGAGCCCCACATGAGTGATTTGTCATTTATTTGTAAGTGATAACAATATATAATCATTTTTACCATCATACTGATAAATATTAGAATTAGATTAATGTGTATCTGATTTCTATAGATAAAAAAACCCTATGATTTTCTTCATAATATTTAATTCCAATATAAATTCATATACTTGTATTTAACCATATAGTGGTTGATATGAAGTTTTAATAAATATGTCAAGGTGAAAAGATGGATTAGATCATAATGATAAACTTGAGTATTGGATTTACACCAAATTTGTTCTTATTGATCAAAAATAATTTGGGGATTATTCTACTATGTTTTGATGCCAATACAGACGAGCCTACTTGGTTTTGAATCTTTTTAGGTTCCTTTTCACATAAATAAGAATGTGTAGTTAAAACCATGCTTTCGATCATACTACGAATTTTGGGTGTCATATTTATGTTAGATTGGTTTATAAAAAACATAAATAAATCTATGATCATTTTCAATGTTTTATTTCCAATTCAAGATTATTTGTTTCATTTTTACTTATACATGTGTGATTCTAAATTAATTAAAAAGAGTTAACAATATAAAATTATATTTTCCATCATATCAAAGAATCCAATCATCGTACTGGTTCTCGGATAATTATACAGATCAATAAATGACTCAAGGATCATTTTATTAAGTTATCATGTTATTATGAAGTGGTTTTATCCATTGTGCCGCCTTTTATGTGACTTGTCACTTTAAAATGAATGTGAAGGCCACATAAGTAAATTCGGTCATAATAATTATTTTGGTGTCAAATGGATGTCTTATTAGTTTGAACATATCAAAAATGAGTTGAATATTATTTTTCTTTGTTTAGTTAAAAAAGTAATATCATTTCTTCATTTATGAACCCTAAAATAGTGATTTTTCATTTATTAATAATGTTCAAAAATATGAAATCACAGTTTCAATCATGTTGAGTAAATCTAGAATTAGATTGATGTGAATATGAGCACCAAAAATAAAAATGGCTCGAGAATAATTTTCCAAAGATTCCATTTCATTCAAAAAAATTCTTCAATGTTTTCAAATATTAACATGTGAATTTTCATTTTAGTAATAATATGAATGTGAAATGATACCATGTATAATATTTAGAAATCTGTTAAACAAATTGTTACACGATTGATTCCTATGGATACAAAATGTTTTTAGGATCATTGAATGATGTTTTTATAGATAAAAAAACTTATTTCTTAGTTTTTTCCACTTATAGGTGACTTTTGTAATGTCATGTCCCATGTAACACATCATGATTCCCCAAGCCGGTCAGTCATATGACCTCAAATGAGCTACCACATACACTAGAGGCTACTGACTATTAGTTAGGGTCTGATAATTCATTCATGGCATGACTATAACCTATTTGGTTAGAGTAATACACCAACGAAAATAATGAACAATAGTGGATGATATATATATATATATATATCAATAAACAATTCTAAGATCTCAAGATAATAAAGAAATAAATACATTATCCAACAGAAGTACAATAATATTCCATGCTAAAGTAAGTGTCAATTATCTAAATTGAAATAATAAAATAAAAACACTATTGACTCCCAAGTAGGTCTCAAACCATATCTAATTCCCTCATCCATGATTCATCCCCAATATAGCAATCTAACACAGTGCATGTTCCCTTAATATATCATGAAACAACAAAGTCTATTTAGGTACAGATCATGCATCCCTAATAGTGTGTTAGTACAACTTAGTAGGCCACCACCAAAGGTGTCCACAAGAAAATCTAATCATGTAATATTTTATGCAGTCCTATAAAAAAATAATTACAATGCATAATTAAATAGTTATTACACTATAAAATAATCTTTATTTAACCACATAAACATTAAGTTCCCATGGGAACCTATATCTCAATACCAGCTTTGGCCCATGTCGGAGTCCAAACTATCCCCTAAATATATATCATGTTTGAATGTCAATGTTACCATTATTATTTTCCCAAATTAATGGCCATGTTAACATTCATTAATTCACACATTTGAATGACCATGTCACTATTCTTAATTTATTGTCTAAATTTCCTTGTTACCATTCACCATTTAATCATACATAATTGAATGAGCATCTTTCCATTTATAATATTTGGTTGAATTTCCATGTTACCATTCACCATTTAATAATACATAGTGGATTTATTATGTTACCATTCATAGTAATTGTCTGAATTTCCATGTTTCCATTGACCATTTTATAATTCCTAATTGAATGTGCTTGTTACTAGTCATAATACTTGGCCGAATTTCCATGTTACTATTCATCATTTTATAACACATAATTGAATGATCATGAAACCATTCATAACACATGGAATAATTTCAATGTTACCATTTCCCATATTATAATACATAATTGAATGAGTATGTTGCCATTCATAATACATAGCCAAATGTACTTGTTACCAATCAACATTTACATATATCATAATAAAACATATTACACCGATATCTCTACCACCCATTAACTAATTCAATAATTAATTAATCCTTTCACAATATTATCATTCAATAATTAATTCACCAATTAATTATCTGATTCATTACTTCTATATCACACACTCAATTTTTATTGTTCATTGTCCCCAAATACGACAATTTCCGGAAATTATAATTAATTAATTCACCAGATTAATAAATTCTATTGGGAAATTAAATTACTAAAAAAATATAGAAATTCTATAATTTTTCAATCACTAAATCAAAATAATGACTATAATATTTTTACATTATACCACATACCTCAATTTATTGGCAATTCTTTCCAAATGGAAGAATACCCAATATGAAGCAGATTAGTCAAGAACACAATGAAGATTGAAATTTAGGTCCAAATCATAAATCCAAGATAAAATAAATCAATTTCGAACAATATTAGATCTTCATCTAGTTTCAATAGTATTTAAACATCCTTCTTTTATCTGGAAAGTGTAGAGGAAGAGTGATATGGATATAAGCGAGAAGAAAGATCATACCTGGATAGTTCAAGTATTCAATATTCCTTTTGATTTCCCAAGAATATCGGTCGGAAAGGTTTGTGATCTGTTTAAGAGACTCCAAAATCATGAAAAATAGTGTAGGGTTGAAGGAAGATAGTTGTAGCTGAAAACATTGATTAATTCATCTTCACATCATGTTATAGAAAAGTAGTTTGAGTAATTATAAGTTGTAGAATCCAGTTACATTTCATGAAATGATTCTTAAAAGATTCCAAAAAAAAATCCATCTCCTTGGATTTATTTATTAATACCCATGAATAATTACAAAACGTGTATAACCATTACATGATGTGTAAATTTTCTACACTTGAGTTTCATCCCATTTTCCCTTCAAAGACTCTCAACTCACCAGAAAACCAATTTTTAACACTTAACCCATTTATACAAGGACTCCATTAATTAATAAAATAATAAATCCCTAAAATTTAGGTTATTTTATCCAATAAAGGATATCCATATCTAAATAATATTGGGCCACTAAGGTGCAAAAAAAAGAACATAGAGAGAAAAGTACCTGAAAAAGATGGGATCTTACAATCTCCCCACCTTATAGCAGCTTGTCCTCAAGTTGCACTTCTAATGATTTTCTAAGAATTTGAGTCAAAGATATTGGGAAACTGAGCCTATATATTCACTTCTTCTTCCCATGATTCCTCTTGTACACGTCTATGCTTCCATAATACATGAACTATTACCACAGTCTTTCCCCACAACAATTTCTCACTACAATCCAACACACACATCAGATGCTCCTCAAAGGAAGCATCTCTCTCAAGATAAAAATCCTCTACCTCGATCACATGAGAAGGATCAAGATGATACTATTGGTTATGATACAAATAAAATATTGTGTGTATCACTATATTTCTCTGATGTGACTAGACCGATTCATTCCACTACCTTAGATAGTCCAATGGACCTTGGTGACAACTTTCCCTGCCTTTGTATCCTATGGTGACCCCTCCTATAAAATATCAAAAGTTATACATGATTAGACTCTTTAAACTCTAGGGGTCATCTCTGTCTATCATTATACATATTATTTATACTCTGAGCTGTATTCATATGTTTCCGAATTAGCTGAACTTGCTTTGATGTCTCCTGCACGTGAGTCGGTCACAAAAAATTTGACTTGCCAACCTGTATCTATCATAGCATTGATCTACACGACCTAACATTTATATCCCAATATGGTTCCATATGTATAGTTTCCTGATAACTATTTTTATAAATGAATCCCACTAAAGCCAAGTTCTTCTCCCAAGAACCTCGAAAGTCAATCACACACACCTATATCATATCCTAAAGTAATTTTATAGTACGCTCCAACTACCCATCTGTATGTGGGTGGAAATCCATACTTAACAATACTTCTCTAACAAGTTCTTTTTGTAAGCCCTATCATAACCATGATGTGAAATGTGAGTTCTGATATGAAACTACAGTCAGTAGCACCTGGTGTAGATGGATTATCTCATGCACATACAAATCAGACAGCTTCTCTACGATGAAAGTCACTTGTATAAGAATGAAATACTCTATTTTTTTATGTTGATCCAAAACAACACAGATAACATAATTCTTTCTGGGTGTCTTTGGGAGACCCACCACAAGATCCATTTTTTCATCCTCCGAATTCCACTCTAGGATGGGTAATGACTAATACAAACCCTTAGGTTGTTGATGTTATACATTCACCTGCCGAAAGGTGTAGCATCATGTCACAAGACCTACTATCTCCTTTTTCATACTCAGGCACCATAACTATCAGCATCATTCACAATACATTTTGGTCACACCTGAATGTAATTCCCACATTGAGGCATGCAATTCCCACATGAGATCCTCTCACATGCTCTTATGCACAACAACCTAATTCCGAACATAGATGATCTCATATTCATCTATGCTCCAAACGGAATGCGACTCCCCACATTCAAGGTTTTCCCTTAATGATAATCATTCTAAATCCTCATAATTCCTATCTCAGATCTGTATCAAAAGAATATAATTCACTTAAACTGATACAAGATTAATCTGTTCCAGGTTCTCCTAAACCACCACATGTATATCATCCAGTAAATTCATCAACATCCCCTTAGTACTAGTCTCTTGAACTATATGAGTTTGAGTTTTTATATGTAAAGAATAATTAACATTATTTCTTCTTCCATGAATATATTCCAGCTCAAAATAAAAAGACTACATATATTCCACCCATCACTTCTACAAATGATTCAAGTCTCCTTGAAAAAAAATGTAACTTAGGATCTTTTTATTAGTAAACACAATAATATTTGTTCCCAAAAGATAGTGCCACTACACATTAGATAATAAACCACTTTCTTTTGCTCGAGATCGTGTGTAGGGTCATTCCGTTCATGTGTACGCACCTTCTAATACCCATATGCAACAATTAAATCTCCCTACATTAACATAGATCCATGTGAGATTCCAGAAGTTAAACAATACAATGTGTACTCTTCACTAGATCATGTAGGATCAATATTGTTGTCGATATCAATCACTTATTCAACTTCAAGAAATAATTATATAATTCTTCCATCCATTAAAACGTTACCCCCTTAATCGTTTGGCTCGAAAGGTGCGCTTCCAAATGGGAAAATACCTAGATGAATCGATGATAATATAAAGCAATCCCCATAAATCAAAAAATATTGAAAACATTTTTGGGATGCTCTAAAAATTCCACTTCCATAACCTTCTTTGGTTCCACTGACAGAAAATCCTCCAAGATTATGTGTCCCAAGATGTGTACCTAGTCAATCCAAAACTAGCACTTAGATATATTTTCATATAGCTTATGCTTTCTCAGTGTACTCAAGATGGTGACAAGATGTTTGGCATGATCATCATTGCTCTTAGAGTCCACAAAGATGTCATCCATGAACACCACCAAATAATAATCCTTGTACCAATGGAAGATTATATTCATTAAGTACATATACATTATTGGTGAATTCATCAACCCAAATTTAATTAAAATTTCCACATATATTCTATACCTTCAGCTGAATTCAATCCTTGTTATATCAATAGTCCAAAATCTTAGCTGGTGATACCTGGATCTCAAGTCAATCATCAAAAACACACAAGATCTTTTCAATTGTTAAAATTGATCACAAGTATGTAGAATATGATATCAATTATTTAAATTCATCTTGTTCAGCTTTCGGTAATCGACACACAAACATAAAATCATATCATCCTTCTTTATAATGAACGTGGGTGACCTGAAGGCAACATAATCAGACGGATAAATCCCATATCCTCCAAATCCCATAACTGAGCCTTGAGATCTTGAGGCTTTGTTAGTTCCATTATATATGGTGGAATAGATACAGGATCAGACACCGACATGAGATAAATAATTAATTCCAAATCTCTCTCAGGTAGAATTCCTATGAAGTATTCAAGAAACACATCCTGAGACTATTCCATTGCTTATGGAAAGATGTCATGTTGTACACCCCATTATCCAGCAATAAACTAGTAACATGGATTGTGATCTCTCCTAGTTTCAATGTAATTTTCCCCACTCAGTCTTCATGGATATCCCACTCCCCATGGTGAATATAATGGGCACCCTTAAGAGATGTAAAGTTAACTCTACTTCTGTAGCATTCTATGTGGGGTCGATATGCGAATATATAATCCATAGCCATTATTAAGTTGATGATTGAAATTTCACGGATATAGATATCCCATAGAAAATGATATTCCTCAATTTAGGGATAAAATCCCTTGCATAAAAAAATGTCTCTAGACCGTAGTGCCAATGGTTTTTCTATAGTCATAACCCCGCTTATGAACTCAACCACCATGCTCAAACCATTAAAATGTTTTATGGATATGAAGGAATGAGAGGCACCAGTATAAAATAAGGAACTAGATAATTTAAAAACTACAAGAATAGTGCATCTCAATATTAATGTTACAACCACACTATCCACAAGTACAGGCTGTAATCCATGTAGTTATCCTTCCCCTCTCCCTTATGATGATGTCTAACTCCCCTGAGTCTCTCCACGCTATTGATATGGGTGATATTTCCTAGAAGAACCATGTCCACTAAATCTACTTCCCTGACCAATAAAACTCCACTTTCCAGCCTAATACGGTGTAGACGATCCCCTTGCCACATTTTGACCATGCCTAGCTGCACCCTCACTGATCCTTTGTCTCGACGTCCTGTAGGACTTCTGATAATGTCCCATCTTTAAACAAGACTGTCACTCTACTATTGGATGGGAAAAATCCATATGATAATGTCATGACCTACAAAACTAATAACAAATAACTCATGTAAGGTCCTATGCAACCAATCCTCTTATCTGGGTAATATGTTTCCCACTACTATGACTAAGGTTTCCATACCGATGCTTCCTGCTCTCAGAAGTTAAACCTTCTAATCATCTCATTGAAAATTACTATCCAGAACTAGAAGCCTCATTTATTTTAACCTCATATATGAGATGCTGATCCACTACCTTAGTAAATAGATTTAACAGAAAATGTTAAATTGGGACTTAATTACACACTTAATTCTATCCTGAAAGTAACTCACCGTAGTTGTATCATATCCTAAAAAAGATGGAGAAAATCACTGTAGGTCTATAAAGAGTCCACCATAATCCATCACAGACATTCTACTTAGAGTGATACACATGAATTACACTAGTTTCTCCGGTCTTATCATCTTTGGATAGAAGTTCTCCAATAACATTTCCAATAAGTCATTCAAAATCATGCACTCAGCATGTTCGGTCTGCACCTGAATATCCCTACAGTGCTTTGTTGATCCTCGTTGTATATAAGTGGCCAAAATAATCCATTTTTAAATATGATCCTGTAAATGAATAAGTATAATCAATATGAAATCAACCCATATCTCACCCCCTTTAGGTCCAACCCCACCAGTGAAATTCAGAGGGTGTTGTAATTGGGACTCTCCCACTGAAGTATTATCCATTGTCATGTCATTCAGTAATCCTCTCAGTAAGATTTGTCTTGAATTCATAAATCTAAAATTCCAAACATGTAGTGTAGGACCAAATAACAACCTTAATACATTTACATAATAGAAAAACACAATATTTCACCACAATTTTTTCCACACATCTCACAATGTGGTCAGAACCGATGTCTTATCACTACCCTTAGCCATCCAACACTTAAGTCTTGATTACATGGTTAAAAAATTATCATATTTTAGGTTTTTCACTTAGAACCCGATTTATTCACATTATTACATCATTTTAAAATTTCTAATTTCTTATTGGGCACCATTTTCAATTCGATTTCACATTCCAAGAATTCTGTTCAAGTTATATAACTTACCCAAAACCCATTTTCAAGTGCATGCCTAAAGTGATGCAAGTCAAATAATAATCATATGTTCCTAAAATGATGCATGTAGACTCAAAAAACATTCCATTATATTTGAAAATTCAATTCTTTGAAAATCTCAATAACAGTTATCACATTACACAAAAAGAGTGCCACTCAAGGTGAAATAATATTCAACTGTATCAAAAAATAGAAATAAAAAAATTCCAGCATGTGTACATGGGTTTCCCCTTCATACATGGGTTGGAAATTTCATTGACCAAGCTCATTAATAAGGAATAACTCTTCCTAGTCTCGTTTATACCTTTCTGATATAGTAAGACAAATGAAAAATTAATAAAACTTGGATCTGATACCATTTTGTAACATCCCATCCTGGGTTCCACGTATCGGTTCCCTGAGACGGTTAGTCACATAACCTAAAGAGTGCCTCCCCAAATGACAAAGGTATCCAAATATTATTGAGGGTCTGATAAGTCATTCATTGTGAGACTATACCCACTTTGATCAGAGTAATACAACATAGAAAATAATAAACAATAGTAGAAGAATTGTATATCAATAAACAATACTAATATTTCAAGATAATAGAGCATGAAATACAATATCTAACTGAAGAAGAAAAATATTTCATGCAAAATTAAGTTTCATGATTCTAAAATGATGATAATAAATAAAAAAACCATCACTCCCATGTGGGTATTGAACCAAATCTGGGCCCATTATCCAAACATCATCCCCAAACTAGTGGTTTAGAACATGGCCTTTGACCTTAACCTATACTATAGAAAAAATTCTAATTTGGAACCGATCATGAAACACGAATAGGGTGTGAGTAAAACTCAGTAGGCCACCAACAATGGTGTCTAAAACAATATCTAGTCAGGTAAAACATCATGAAGTCCGATAAAGAAATAATTAAAGGGAATAATTAAACAGTTATTGCATTACCAATTAATCGTCATTTAACCACATAAACCTCATGTTCCCATGGAAACCTATATCTCAATATCTACTTTGTCCCATGCAAGAGTATAAACTATCTCAAGGTAATTCCCGTGTTTGAATGTCCATGTTACCATTATTTTTTTGACATATGAATGACCATGTTACCATTGATTAATTCAGACATTTGAATTACAATTTCACCATTCATTATTTCTTGGTCGAATTTCTATGTTACCATTCACCATCTAATAATACATAATTGAATGAGAATTTTTCCATTCATTATTTTTTTCCATATTTTCATGTTACCATTCACCATTTAATAATACATATTTTAATGAGAAAGTTACAATTTATAATACATGGCCAAATTTACATGTTACCATTCAATAGTTTATAAAACATAATGGAATTAGTATGTTACCATTCATAATAATTGGCCAACTTTCCATGTTACTATTCACCATTTTATAATAAATAAATGAATGATCATGTTACCATTCATAATACATGGTCAAATTTCCAAGTTACCATTCATGACTTTATAATACATAATTGAATGAGAAATTAAACATTCATAATACTTGACCGATTGTCCATGTTACCATTATCCATTTACATATAACATGGTAACAAAATATTACACATTTATCTCTACCACCAATTAATTAATTCAATAATTAATTAATAATTTCAAAATATCAGTAGTCAATAATTAATTTAAAATTTAATTATCCAGTTCATAACATCCATATCACAGAATAAATTTTAATATTCCATTATCCCCAAATACCATAATTTCACAATTATATAAATATTTAATTCACCAAGATAATTAATTCTAATGGGAAATTCAATTTAGAAATAGATATATAAATTCAATAATTTTTCATGCACAAAAAAATCACAACTATGGGATTTGATCATTATACAACCTACCTCAATTTGTTATTAATGTTCTCCAATAGAAGAATACCCATTTTGAAGTGGATTAGTCAAGAATGCAATGAAGAATATAATTTAGATCCAAATTAAAAAATCCAATATCCAAAAAATCAAGATCTAACAGTATTATATCTATATCTAGGTCTATTAGTATTTAAACAACCTTATTTTATCCAAAAGGAGGAGTAGAAGAGAGATATAGATCTAAATGAGAAGAATGAACATACCCGGATGGTACAAGTCTTCAATCCACCTTTTGATTCTCTATAAATAGAGGTTGGGAAGGATTGGGATTTTCCCGTGGGCCTCCAAAATCATGAAAAGAAGTCTAGGGTCTAAGGAGGAGAGTTTTAGTCAAAAACATTGAAGAATTCAACTGCATATTAGGTAAAAAAACCAGGTCGAGCATTTACATGGCATGTAATCCAGTTATACGTCTTGAAATACTTTTTAATGGTTTCCTTAAAAAACAATTAATCTAATATTTATTTATTAAAACCCACAAACAATTACACAATGTGTAATACCCTTACATGATGCATAAATGTTATATAGTTTAATTTGAGTTTATTTTCCCTTAATAACTTCTCATCTCACCACAAACCCTTTTTTAACACTTAACCTATTTATAGCTGGACTCCATTAATTCAAACTAGAATACATACCCAAATTCAAGGTCATTTTCTCAAACAAAGGTTCTTAATCTAAAAACAATATTATTCCACTGAGGTTCAAATGAAAAGAACCTAGAGTGAAATGTACCTGAAAAATTTAGGATCTTATAGCATTTCAATTTAATATAAATTTGATGTCCTAAAGACACTTTGAGTCATACCAAGAAATTTGGGTGTCATATTGGCTTGAAGTTGGTTCTTATAAATAAAAAATGACTCGAAGAACATTTTCCAATGTATTAACATGAATCTAGGATATTTTTTTGGTTTTTAACCCTATATGTGTGAATTTTAATTTATCAAAAAGAGTTAACAATATGAAGTCATCATTTCCATCATACCAAGAAATAGAGGCATTCAATTATTGAACTAGTAATAATAATAGATCATAAATAACTCTAGGATCATTTTTCTATGTTTCTATGTTAATCTGATGTCTTCTCCACATTGTAGAACCCTTTTTGGTTAATTTTTAATAGTAATAAAATATAAATTTGAAATGATACAATGGATAATAATAAGAAATATTACCATCAGATTTACACGTTGTTGATTACTATAGATAAAAAATAATCCATAGATCATTATATTATACTTCCATATCAATATGAAATGTTTTTTTTTGTTTATGGATCATTTTAGGTGGCATACCTCTTTACGAATTATGTGATGGCTAAACTACACGTTTGTTCATTCCATGAAGTCATGGTTTTAGATTCACATAATGTTTGTTCACGCATATAAAAAGTGACTCAAAGATCATTTTTATTTGTTTTTAACCAATATGAACTTGTTTTTATTGATTTTGACTACATCACATGGGATTATTCTTTTATTTACAAAATTTAACAATTCGAAATCACACTTTACATTATATTGAGAAATCCATGAATCAATTTGATTTCTGGATAACAATATAGAAAATAAATGGAACAATGTTAATCTTGTTACATTCTCTTGTACAGCTAATGAAACCTTCTTGGTTTTGACATTATGATGAGTAATATGTGATTTTAATAAAAATATCAAGGTGAAAAGATACTCTAGTTCCTATCGAGTAATATTTACTCATGGTATATTTATATAGATGGAAAATTATTTTTGGATTATACCCATAATTTTCAACGCAATCTGAACTCATTTTATCATCTTTGAACCCCATTAGCTAACTTTTCATTTTAATAAGAATCTGAGGGATAAAAGACTCTTTAAATCATAATGAGTAGTTCATGGGTCGTATTGTCGTTAGTATGGATTTTAAAGATACAAAATGACATGAAGATAATTTTTCTATATTTGTACATCAATTTGGAATCATTTTCTTTGTTTCTACACATATATAGTAGAATTTTCATTTATTAATAAGTGTTAACAATATGAAATCATAATTCCCATCAAACATAGAAATTTGGGAATATGATTAATACATATGTGATTCTTATATATCAAAAAATTCATTGTAATAATTTTACTAAATTTCAATGTGAATCCGAAGTAATCCTATTTTATTTTTACCCTTTGTTGGTGCTTTTTCATTTTAATAAAAATATACTGGTTAAAAGATACATTATATTATACAGAGTAATCTTGGCATTAGATTGTGATATGTCTAATTTCTATTGATCCAGAATAATTTTAGGATTATTCTATATTGTTTTCTTGACAATAATAATTATCTTTCTTAGTTTTCACCACTTTTATTTGACATGCCACAATAATAAAAATATGTTGTCCAAATTATAATTTTGACCATATAGGTCTATTCAAATATAGTATTGATTTGTGGTTTGTTTATACAGATTAAAAGTAACTCGAATATCATTCTCATATGTTTTCACTCAAATTTGGGATCGTTTTCTTTGTTTGGATGATACATGGTTGATTTTTCATTTATTAATACTAATTTATGATAAGAAATCATGATGAGTAGTTGTAAAATATATGGTTTTTTGAGAAGGGTGAATTCCTCACCCTTTATTAATTTTCAGAGTTTAGTGGGTAGACGAGCACTTTTCTTGATAAAAATAAATTAACTTTGATTTTTCCTTTGACTAAAGACCTTGTTTTTAGATTTTTTTTAATGGTTCGAAAGTTATTAGGGTTTGGGTGGGTTTTGAGTACATTGGAGACCAAAAACCCATGTTTTCAATGTGTGTAGAGTGAGGTGCATTGTTTGGAAAAATCATGAGGCCTCAAATTATTAAATGTGTTGTTTTACAAGTCTACTAAGCATGGAATGGAAAACCATGTTGGATGAGGCACAAGTCTGCGTGGCCATGTCTGTAATTTTTGATATAGTGATCATGAACGGTTTTGAAAATTATGCACATGAACTGTGTGAGCCTAAAGCTTTGGGATGTGGGTGTCAGACAGTTTTCACATATTTTGCAAAATTGTGAAAGATAACCATTTCTCCCATTAATAGTGTGGAATGAATTTTTTACCCTCTTACCCTATTTATTCGTATCCTCATATTTTCATTCTCCTTTGATCACACACAGTAGATAGGTTATCCCATTTTCATTTTCACCTAACTTTTGAGCTACATTCTCCATCCAAGAAAAATTTATCAATCCATCTATGGTGTTGGATTCGTATCTGTAAGGCTCTAACTCCCCTTGGTTTTATTTTCCTTTGATCTTTCCTTAAGGATTTCTAAATTTTTGTGATCTGAATTACCATATTTTCATGGTGTTCATCTAAAACATTGATTTTTTCGAAATCAGCCCTAGTTAATGGCTAAGATTGAGCCTGTGAGTTTCTATGACTATGAGGTAGGTGGTTATTATCATTATTTTTTATTCCACATTTTTTGGGGGTGAATCCTTGAGTGTGAAACTGTGTTGACTGATTGATACCTTGATAAATTAATTTTTTCCATTTAAATTAATTAGATGATGAAAAGATATGCATGTTGGTATGATATTTCAAGTCTACATGTGGTTTAATCCTGATGAGAGGCTTTGGACCTTAGGAAACACTGTAAAGTTTGTGTTTATTATTAAAAATAACTGTTTATTTTTTTTAATTATAGGAATTGAATGTGATGAGTTCCAATGGACCTTGATGGGCTTAGCCAAGGGATTGGTATAGATTTGGATATTTGATATGGGGAAATGTAATCATCAGGTTGGGTGAGGTCTTGATTAAATGTGTGATGTTAATCATATGTTGGGTGACTTGGTCATCAGTTTGAAGTGGAGAGGCCATTGGGATACAAGAATTCATTATATGAAAAGAGATGGTGGTGACCATCAGGATGAGTAACATAGGAACAGGGGAATGAGGTGATGGATTGTGTGGAATAAGGATTCATTTGGTGATTGGCACTCACCTGTTTTGTCTAATTAACTATTTGAAGACGTTTGCGCATAGTAGGACTTAGATTATGGGGTGGTATTGACCAATCATGTTGGTAGAGGCCTCCGATTGTAATAGATTATGGAAATTATTGGAGGTTATTTTCAAAGAAATCTAAAAATATGGTGATGAGCCATCTGTTGATAGTGTAGATATTGTCAGTTTGTGGTTGAGGATTGATGTACTTGAGTCCATTAGGCCAGGACTTGTTTGGGAGGATGGACATCGAAAATCCTTGGGAAATTGATTAGTGAGCTGACGATGATATTACATGGGGGAAGAAATCATTATGCCTTGGACATTGTTCTTTGAGCTGATAGGGTTTTGTATGAGTTGAGGTCTGTTGGAAAATGTTTTTGATTATTATGGCCTTAATTTAGGGCATCAAATATTATTAGACATGAGGTTTCAGTTGGCTTGAGGTGTCAGGTGATTTCATTAGAGGTGGAACCGAAGGGTTCACCTGCGCTAATTTACATCAGGGGATTCCTTGGGATTAGGCTAAGGATACTCTCGACAATGGTATTCCAGCATTGGCTGAATTAGGTGATCATTCCTTTGATTTTTTTTTTGAGTTTAAGGGGAGTGGGTTATTATGATGATTTTTTACAGAGCTCTTTCTTTTATTATTTGACACACCTGCATAGTGTTAGATGTAGGATAGTCCCACATTGGTGATGGCCTATTGAGATGGTTTATCACACACTACCCAGTCCCGTTGATACACATTTATAATTTATGGCTTTTTGTTCAGGTAATGTTTTATGCTCAAGATCTGGATCGTAGTTCTTGAGTTGGCATGGGATGGAATGTATGGAACCATGGGTTCATTCCACAGTTGGATTTTTCTTTTTGTCTTCCCTTATGTATTATCAGGCTTATATTTATGTACTACATTCATCCATTGTCAACCCCTTTTCTTATTATATATATGACCTTTTAATATTCATTCTTTGTAAATGGTATCTTAAAATTTTTTAATTACAAAAATGGTAAATTTGATATTTCTATTTTTTTTATCTCTACTATTTCTGAACATTCGCTATGCATGGGTTACTAGTCTATTTTCTGTGGGTATTTATTTTTTGTAACCAATATATATGTTATATAATTATTATAACATCACTAGAGGGTATAGTCTCCCCACTATCTCCCCTTTACACCCTCACATCTAGTCGGCAAACTTTTTCAGATGAGGAGGTCTCCCTAAGGTCTAGTCTCACTTGACCCGTATTACTATTCGGGTGGCTAAATGGTTTGGGGAGCTAAAAATGTTATAAAACGAGTTTCTTTTACCTATTTTGGGTCTTAATATTTGGGATATGGTAGACCAAATATTAAGATATTGTTATGACTAGGTTCAGAGATCATGTTTAGGTTCCTATAGCCCCATGGTTGGGGGAGAGACAAAGTTTCTACAAGTGAAAATTATTTTTATGCTTTGATCTGATTGTATTTGATATGATTTCCACCTCCAGTGGTGGATTTGGTTGTGGTTATTTTCTATTATGACTTTTGACTTGTGATCCTTGGCCAGGTATAAAAAAGAAGGAGGAGTAAGGACCCTTGTCCTGGTATGACTAGGGGTGTTTTTAGGCTTTCTAATTAGATACATAGAATGTTTTAAATATATTTCTATGTTTCTATGAAAAAAATTAGATTATTATTATAATTTAGGACCTAGATTTGGATAAGAGGTGTTGTGTTGTTTAAAATGTCAACAATGGAAGCTAATCGGTGTTTTCATACCTAGCCTCTTTTTGGTGGCGTCTTAGTCAACCAACCCAGGTAAGTGGTCCCAATGAAATCTATTTGGGATAAGTTATATATATATATATATATATATATATATATATAGACACACACACATATGTTTGGTCATGGATCTTATATGAGTGGGAAGGGATGATGATTTGGGGTGATGATGATCACGAAGTTCAGTGAGGAGATTGACGGTTCTAGGTGAAATGGTTTGTCAGGACATGGATTACCTGAAGCATATGTGATACCTAGATCTGATATGCATGGGTAAGGGGCTAAGAGGCTGGATTTCACGGGAAATGGTTGCGATGGGGGAGGGTATAGTAGTGATTTTAATCTACCCAATACTACTTTCCCTATATTATATATATATATATATATGATATCTTGGTTTTATAACCATTTCATTGGTATTCAGCAGGATGAAACCTTGACGAGATCCAATTGATTGTCAGGAGGGCGGTGATATGGTGTCGTAGGAGAATGCATAGTTTAAGCACCCTGAGGGTTATGATGAGGCCCTAAAGGGTTAGGCAGTGTGTGAGCCGTATGTACATGTTCTATTATAGGCTTTAGTATATGTAGGTAATTCACTGTATTTGATATCCATTGGTTCATGGATGGATGAGTAGCTCAGAGTCAGTCTGATACATGTCATCTGAGGGATTAACAGTGAGGCTCATGGAGAAGATCCTTCCATATAATACATGAATCATTAATTTTAGTCATATCCCCCTTTGCTATTTCAGGGTGAGGGTGGACCACAAACAACTATGAATTTGATCGAGTCTATTCATATGATCTTCGAGTAGCTTCAGAAACCACCGTTCTGGAGAGTAATGCTGGCTACATACATGCTTAGGGGACTGGCTAAGCGTTGGTGGGATGTGAAGGTTCAGACAGGAAGACTTGAGGGATTGTTCTGGAAGGACATTGAGGCCAGGTTCATTGAGAACATCATCCCAAATACATTAATGGTAGATACATCTTGGGATTTCTTGAGCCTATATATGGGTGACATGCCCGTTATGAACAATGTAGTGTCATTAACTATGTTTTCTCATTTCACACTCAGTATGGATGGCACTGACACCTCGAGGGTGAGGTGTTTCGATGATGGTTTACAACATACCATTTGGGTATAGGTAAACATATTTAGGTTAGCCTCATTCTCATATTTGTAGAATCTAGCACACATCATCGAGGGAAATCTGATAAACTGGCCTTATTCGAGACAGGTGATGGATTTTGGTAATGAATTTTGGTTATGTTAGTAGAGATCCATTAGATATCCAGAAGAGGGAACATGAGGATTTCATGCAAGGCAGTCTTCCAAGGGACTCGAGCAAACCCCTGAGGATTGGGTCATCAATGGTGTGATTCTACTGTGGGAATCCAATACATGTGTAGAAGTAATTTGATAATCTATCGAATGATTTCTGAGCATGCAGTAAGGTTAGCCAGCATCACATGGAGGTTAGGCTTTAGGTAGTCGAGCTTCAATCCTGGTGCATGTTGTGGAGCTTCTAGGTTCAGATTAGGAAGATGATCGGATTAAGTTTAGAGTTATGTTGTGGGTATGATTAGGGTTCCAATTTTATTTAATTTTGGCATGGGCCTAGTATAGGATTTTCTATTTTTTCTGAACAAGGTGGAAGCTATGTATCTATGGACTAACTAAACAATGGTTAGTAGGTTAGAATTAGTTCGAACATGTTATATATATATAAGAAGTTTGGTAGAGAGATATTATATGAGAATCATTGGACGCATGGCTTATGAGATGAGTTGGAATCAAGGATTTGATGTGATCCACTAATTTTTTGAGGTACGAGATTTCAGGATTTATGTTAAACATCTGATGAGGTGCAGGACCTCATAGGTGTCAAGAGAGGCATGGACACAAGGCGTGCATCTTATGAGATGTGTGACATGATGGGTGTTGAGAATGACCCATGATCACTTGATGAGTTGCATGAGTAAATATGTGTCATGAGAAGACTTTTGAGTTTGAGGATTTTCAATGGACCATCAAATATATTTTATTTTTGGGTTGGGAAGCGACCAAGGTAGGTAACTGCAAAGGTGGTGAGTGCCTTGAGGTAATTAGCATGTTCCTTGTTGACCGAGGAAGTCTGGGATAGTTTTAATAGCATGGGTATGTTTTGTACCATCTCTGACTTTTCCTTTATTGATTAGGGATGATATGCGTTAAGGTGGTGAGATTATAGTGTCCTTATTTTTTTTGAAGAGCTATAATTCCACACCCGTTTTGAATTTTCAGAGTTTGGTGGTTTGAAAAACTATTTTCTAGAACAAAAGAACATTTTTATGAGTTTTAATTTTGGCCCTTTACATTTTTATAGATGAATCTTAATTATCAGTATGTGTCTCAGGGGTTCGGTGGGTTTTTCAGTCCATAAGTGTTTGAAAACCCAAGTTTTCAATGTGCATATACTAAGTCATATGGGTTAGAAAATACACGCATCCTTTAAGGAATAACTATGCAGCCCACTAGATCTACATAGCATGGTTTGGAAAACTATGGTAGAGGGGTGAATGGCCATGCCTCCATGACTGAAACTCTTGAAAGAGGTATCACACATGGTTTGTTTAGTTTTTGGAAAACATTTAACATGACCCATGTAAGCCTAGAGCTTTGAAAAATAAGTGTCACATAGTATCCAAACAGTTTGGAAAATAGTGGACCTAACCATATGTCCCATTAAAAATGGGGAAATGACCTTTCTTCCCTCCTACCCTAATTATCTTCTTCCTCCTCTTTTCCTCCTCCTTCAGTCATGCACAACAAATGGGTTTTCTCATTTTCATCCTCTCCTATCTTTTAAGCTAGATTCTCCATCCAAACTCACTTTCTCGATCCGCTTGCGGCGTTGGATGTTTATCAGTAAAGATCCAACCCCCTTACTTCTATTCTCCTTTACCTTCACCTTATAGACTAATAAATACCTGAATGTTGATTTAACATATTTTATGGTGTTCATCTAAAATGTTAGTTTCTTCCAAAATGGCTCGAGTTATAGGATAACATCGAGCATGAAATTGTTTACGAATACAAGGTAGGCAATGGTTGACTTTCTTTGTGATTTAGTGGTTTTTTTAGATCATCATTGAGATCACCATTGTGTTGAGAGAGATAGTGTCCTTGATATATTAATAATTTCATTTTAAATTAATTAAATTATGATAACAGATACTTATGGGCATTATCATCCATGTTTACGAGTGATTTAAGCCCAGTGAGAGGCTTTAGAACTTCGGTGGTTAGGCAAGGGTGTGTTTGTTATTAAAGTGAATTGTTTAAAGAAAATTTATTATATGAATTACTTATAATGAGTTCCAATAGAACTAGATGGGATCTTCCCAAGTAATGATATAGTGTTGACCATCTAGTATGATGCTATGTAATCATTAAGTTGGGAAAGGCCCTGATTAAATGACTGATTCTGATCATAGGTTGGGAAATATGGTCATTGGTTTGAGGTGGAGAGGCCATCAAATTATAGGAATGGATTGTTTGACCTAAGATGTTGGTGACCATTTGGATTAAGTAAATAATAATAGGGCCATAGGGTTCTAGATGGTGTGTCTTAGGGATGTATTTTGTTATTTTCAATCACCTGTGTTGGACAATTCACCGTTTGGAGTCATGTTTACACAGTATGACTCAAATGATGGGGAGGTTTTGACCACTCGTATGGCAAGAGTCCTTTCGTAGTTGTGGATTAGGGAAATGGTTGGAGGTTATTACAGTAGAATGAAATGAGGATAGTGAGAAGGAATCAATTGAAATTGATGAGACTATAGATTAGGGGTTGAGGATAGTTTGATTTGAGACTATTTGTCCAAGACTTCTTTAGGAGCATGGACATCACTGATCCTCATGAAGTTGGTTTTTGAAATGACGGTTACATTACTGGGAGGGAATACATCGCTATGCCTTAGAAATAATGCTTTGACACAAAGGGGTATCTTTTGAGTTATGTCCCATGGGAATAGGTATTTTAATATTGGGGTGTGCCTTTTGGACAACAGATATTGTCGGACATGAGGTGTAAGATGGGATGAGGTGTTGTGAGATTTCATTAGAGGTGGAACCTAAGGGTTCAACGGGGCAGATTTATATCAGGGGATGCATTAGGCATAGGCTAAGGATCCTCTATACTATAGTATTCTGGTTTTGGCATAATCAAGTGATCATTCATTTGTTGGTACTGAGCACAAGTGGGGATCATTGTAGTTATGATTTTTACAGTGCTAATTATTTTATTATTTAGACCCACCTGCATAATCACAGATATAGGATAAGCACATGTTGGTGGTTTCCTACAGAGATTATTTCTAACACACAACACGGTCCCTTTGGGATGTGTATAGAATTTGTATATTTGAGTTTAGGTAAAGGTTTGATCATAGGAGTTATATCATAGTAAATGAGTCAGCATGTGATGGAAGTCATGGAACAATGAGTTATTAGATCAGTATGAGTTTTCTTTTTGTTTTTCCTTCTATATCAAAATGATTATATTTACTTATTGAGGTATTTGATTGGTGACCCTTCTTCTTATTGTCTGTATGACATTTTATGTATGCATGTTCTACAATTGGTATCTTGTAATGTTTTAATTCTATAAATGGTTAAATTGATATTGTTGTTTAGTTATTTATACCATTGCATGTACTTCCTCCATTGGTAAGTTACTGGTCCAATGTCTATTGGTATTTCTTTTCTTCTACTTATATATATATATATATTTGACCACTATTATATCATCAAAAGAGATAATAGTATCCCAACTATCACCCTATACACCCTCACTTCTAGTTGGAAGCCTTTGGCATACCACGAGGCGCGCCTAAGGCCTATTAGAAATCGTCCCATAGCACTATTCGAGTGGCTAAACAGGTTTGCGAACTACATTATTTCTCTTTTCATAATGATTATTGGATGGTTAGTATATATTATAAATGACTGAAAGATCATTTTATAATGTTTTTATGCCAATGTGATCTTATTTTCATTATTTTTTCCTCACACATGTGTCTGGTTCATATAGATTAGAAATGAGTCAAATATCCTTTCCCTATTTTTTTATACTAATTGTAGCAGTTTGGCTACCAATTTCACTTGAGGTTATTATAGATCAAAAATGATGAAAGGATATAATTTTAATGTTTTTAAACAAATACATGCTCATTTATTCAATTTTCACACCTATATGAATGATTTTTCATTTATTATGAAGTGTTAACAATATAAAATCATAATTTTCATTATATAAATATTTTAGAGAATTGGATTATTTCAAAACTGACTCATTCAAATCAAAAATGGATTGGGGATCGTTTCCCTAAGTTCCCATGTCAATCCAGAGTCTTATTCTTTATTTTTATTCATTGATGGGTGATATGTAATTTATTATAAATATTAAGGTGAAAAGAAAATTGGGATCATACCAAAAGATCTAAGAAATTGATTAATGTGTGGTTTAATCCTATATATAAAAATTATTTAAGGATCATTATATTATGTTTTTTCAAGAAATATATACCTGTTTTCTAATCATTGACACATTTTTGGGTCTTGTCACTATACTATAATTCATATAGAGAACTCCAGGTGTGAGACTAGTGTAAAGTTTGTCTATATATATTAAAAATGAATCAATGGTTTTTTATAAATATTCACACTAATGAGAAAATATTTTCATAGTGTGGAACATAAAATTGGTGATTTTTCATTTATTAATAGGAATTAACAATATGAAATAATAGATTCCATCATACTAATAAATCAAAGAATATGATTCATGAATGGAAGATTCCTACAAATCATAAATTACTTGGGGATCACTATCCAAAGATTCTAATTCAATCAGAGTTTAGACGATAGGTTTTAACCCCTATATGAGTGATATGTCATTCTAATGGGAATATCAAGGTAAAATGAATCATTGGATAATATAGATCAATCCATTCATTAGATTGTTTCATATTTTATTCATATAGATTATAAATTATTTCCGAATCATTCACCTATTTTTTCTTGGTAATCTAAACTATTTTTCATGATTTTGAGTAACTTTCCACTTTAATAATAATGTGAACATCAAATGTCACATTTGATCATACCACATAATTCAAATACCAAATTGATGTGAGGTATGTTTTTAGAGATTATAAAAAGGATATATGATAATTTTCTTAATTTTTTAGGATAATAAAAGCATGTTTTCACAATTTTAACCCATACACTTTTGAATTTTGATATATTAATATGTGTTACTGATATGAAATCATAGTTTGAATTTTATTAAGAAATCTAAGAGTCTGATTAATGTGTGGATGACTGCAATAGATCTAAAATGAATTAAGGATTATTATAATATGTTTCCCTCTTAATCTTTTTATATCTACTCTAATTTGACCCCTTGATTGGGGAAAAACATTTCATTAAAAAAATCATGATGAAATGATACATTATTTAATCTGAGATATACATGGATTTTTTTGTTATGTGGGTTATTTATGTATATAAAAAATTATTTAAGGGTTGTTATCCAATGTTTCCTTGACAATAAAAACTTTTTTTTCTAAATTTCTACCCCTTTTAGATGAATAGTCACTTTAATATTAATTTGAAGGACCAACTACAATTTTGATCATACTAAGAACCTTAGTTGTAAAGTTGAAATGAGGTTAGTTTATATGGATCATAATTCTCCCCAAGAAACAATTTCATGGTCTGTATCAAAATCTAGTATCATTTTCTTGGTTTTGATCCCTATAAGATTTATTTTTCATTTACTAATAATCATTAATCACATTAAATCATGTTTTCCATTATATCAGAAAATATATGAATCAGAGTGATAAAAACTAATTCCTATAGGTCATAAATGATTAGATGATAATTTTAGAATGATTATATGAAAATGTAAAATTATCTTCTTAGTTTTTACATCTAGATAGTCGATTTTTCAATTTAATAAAAATATCAAGGTGAAATTATACTATGGATAATACTAAGAAATCGAGTTATAAAATTACAATACTTTTGACCATTGTAGACCAAAAATGAATTGAGGATCATTATTCTAATTTCTTATAGCAATAATAACACATTTTTTCAGTTTCAACCCCTTTTAGGGTACTTTTCACTTTAATAAAAATGGAATGTCAAATGACACTTTTTATCATGAGATGAGATTAGGGAATCATATTCATGTGCGGTTTGTTATTAGAGATCATAATTGACATGAAGATAATTTTCCTTTGTCTTCACAGTAATTTGATCTCTATTTCTTGTTTTTTATCCTTTAATTATTGATTATTCATTACTAATAATCCTAAACAATATGAAATAATCATTTCCTTCATACTGAGAAATTTGGCCCTCGATTTATTGCAAGCTAGTTCCTACATACCCGAAATTAATCAAGGGTTGTTGTCTTATGTTACCATGTAAATATGAAGTATTCTACTATGTTTTAACACCTTGATGGGTGTTAGGTGATTTTAATAAAAATAACAAGGTGAGAATATATATTTGATCATTTTGATGAATCTATGAATCAGATTATTGTTTGGTTGATTATTAGAGATCATAAATTATTCAATGATTATTATATTAAGGTTCCATGTCAATAAAAAAAAATTATGATGAGTTTTGATTAAATTTAGTGTCCCTGTTAATTTAATAAGAATATAAATTAAAAACCATAATTTCGATCATACTATTCATTTTTGATGTCTTATTTAAGAGTTATTAGTTTTTATAGAACAAAAATGTATGATAACATGTTTTCCTACATTTTCATAAATATCTAGGATTTTTTCTTCAATTTGGACCCTAAAACAAGTGATTTTTCCTTTATTTATAAGAGTTAACAATATGGAATCATAGATTCTATCTTATTGAGAAAAAATAGTCATCTGATTCATGAGAAACTGATTACGAAATATCCCAAATGACATAGTGGTCTTTGTCTTATGTTCCTATTTTAATTTGATGTGTTGTTTTTGTTTTTGGTCCTATTACTAGTTATATGTAATTTCAATAAAAATAAAATGGTGAAATGATAATTTATATTTTACTAAGAAATAAAATAGTCATATTTATTCTTATAGACCAAAAAATATTTAAGGATCATTCTCCCATGTTTTAAAGGATATGAAAACATGTTTTCTCATTTTAGCCATTTTAAGTGCCTTGTAACTTAAATTTTAATGACACCACGAACTTCAGGTGTTATATTAATGTAAGGTTGGTTTGAACATATCAGATATTACATAAAGATAATTTTTATTAGTTTTTTCAATAATCAAAGATTTATTGATTGGTTTTGACCTTTATAATGGTGTTTTATCATTTATTATTAAATATTAACAATATGAAATCATGGTTTCCATCATATAGACCAATCCATGAATCATAGTTATAGGCAACTAATTATACAGATCAATAATGAGTCATATATCATTTTTATAAGTGATCATGTCGTTCTAATGTCCTCTTATAGGTTTTTACTCCTTGATGAGTGATATGTAATTTTAATAAAAATATCATAGTCAAATGACATAATGGATAATATTGAGTAGTTTTTTCATCAAATTAGTGGTTGATAAACTACTGAAAATCATAAAATGACTGTGTATCATTCACATATGTTTTCCTGATAATTATAAGTAGTTTTCTTGATTTTGACCAATTATAAATTATTTTTCACTTTAATAACAACATGAAGGATAAATAGAACTTTCAATCATACTGATCATTTCTGGTGTCAAATTGATGTGGGGTTAGTTTGTAAAGTTAAAAAATGACTCAATGTCCATAGTTAACTTTTGATCAAACCAAAAAAAATTTATTTATAATTGATGTGATGATGGATTATACCTGTCATAAATGTCTCAAATATCATTTCATATGTTTTTTCAAAAATAGTAGCTATTTTTTGCCTTTATAAGGGTGATTTATCATTTATTTATAATTTTTAAAAGATTACATTGATATTTTCCATCATACCATGCAATCTAGGATTCATATTATTGCATAAATGAATCATGATGAACATAAATGAATCAATGATAATTATCCAAGGTTTACAAGTCAATATAAAATAATAATCTCATTTTTGACCTCTTAATGGGTGATTTTTTATTTTAATGATAAAGGATAAAGTGAAATGATATTATGGACAATATCATCCAATTAGATAAAAAAATTAACACATGGGCGATACTTATAGATTAAAAATAATTTGAGGATCATTATCTTACGTTTTCAAGGAGATTATAACTTATTGGATTTGTTTTGACACCTTTTAGGTGTGTTGTAAATTTAAAAAGAATGTGATGTTCAAATGACACTTTTGATAATACCATGAAATTAATGTTTCAAATTCAAATGTGGTCAGTTTTTACTGAATAGAAATGTCCCAAAGATCATTTTCCAAAATTACCATTCAAATAAATAAAATTCCTGGTTTGTTCCCCAACATGGGTGATTCTCCATTAATTTATAATCATTATAAATTTGAAATCATGTTTTTTCCAACATACAAATAAATAAAGGAATCAGATTAATGTGAAGATGATACCATCATATCAAAAATGACTCATGGATTTATTTACTAAGTTTCCTTGTCAATATGAAGACTCTTTATTTGTTTTGACCCCTTCAATGTCGATAGGCCATTTTGTTAAAAATTCTAAGGTGAAAAACACTTTTGAAAATACTGGGAAATTCGAGCTTTAGATTTACACATAGATGATTCATACATATCTTAAATAATTTAGGATCATTCTAATGTTTTACCATATTAACAAAAACTCGTCTGCTCGGTTTTTAATCGTATTAGGTTAATTTAAATTTAATAAAAATATTTAGTACAAACCAAAATTACGACCATGTTGAGCAGTTTGGGATTCAGATTCATCAGAATTTAATCTGAATATATTTGAAATTGTTCAAAGATCATTTGTCTTGGATTTCATTCCAATACAACCTTGTTAGTTCAATTTTGACCACTAAACATGTGAGTTTTCATTTATTAATAATAGTTAACAATGAGAAATCATATTTTACAACACACTACAAGAAAATATGGTACTTCTGATCGGTAAATTATGATGGGAAGTCAAACCATCATAAATACTCTCTAAAAAGAACCTATTTGTGATAGATGATCTATTCTGTTGAAAATAGTCATCATTTATGATGTAAAAATTTGTCTTTTGAAAATAATTTTTGTGGGAATTCTTGTGACATAGCATAAAAATCTATAGTGATGGGAATTTATGATAGATTACTATGTCTATCACAAATAATCATCAGCTATGAAGTATTTATGACGCGCATTAGTTCTCGTCGCATAAATTTTTGATGGAAAATAAAATTTTCAAATGAATTAATTTTGTCACATATAATCCATCACAAATAATATTAAATTATACCCCTATGAACCCCTTTTGTCCTCTCCCCCCTCTTCCACTCATTCTCTTGAATGTATTTCAACATGATGACCATAATTTCCCCTCTCTGACCCCACTCCGATATACTTTGTTGCAACTGATTTTTTACATATTTTGCATTGAATCACCCTGGTATAGATTCTTATTGTCTCCTTTTTCATTATTTTTTTTGTTTTTGTCATTTTATTACATTATTTAGTATTCAAAAACCTTATATTTAGAAATTTATCCAATTTTTATGCTTTATTCGGTATATATGATTGCTTTAAATTTATTATTCCCTATTTTCATGTTAATCGAGTCCAAATGAGTTATTTCAATTGATTTCTTGGTATTTTGATCATTGTTAATTTGGATACATGTGTTCCTGTGTGTATTAACTTGTGAATATGTTAGTGTGTGTGTTATTAGAAAGACATGTACGATTATAAATATATATAAATATAAGTTTGTTTGTATCTATGTATATATAAATTTGATATATACATTTTTAAAAACAATTGTCAGAATATATTTGATTATTTATATAAAATAAGTTGTTTTATAATATATATATATATATATAATACCGTATCAATATACATATATAAACATTTAAAGATAACATGTATTGTTTTTAATATATATATATATAATCGTTATATATATATATATTAACATGTCAATATATATATATATATATATATATATAAGTTTTAAAATTACGTGTATGGTTTTTAATACACACACACATGCACGCACATATATATATATTGATATATATATATATATAGATATATATATATGTATGTATGTATGTATGTATGTATGTATGTATGTATGTATGTATGTATGTATGTATGTATGTATGTATGTATGTATGTATGTATATATATATGTATATGTGTGTGTGTGTTTTAAAAAACATATAACGTTATATATATATATATATATGAGGTGATTGGGGGTGCAATTACATTAATTTGTCACAGATAGGCTGGAAAGGCATGTCGTGGCCCCCCAAAGGGAAGGACCACCCATCAAGCCTTTATTTATTTAGTATGTGGCCCGAAGGCCTAGTGGGCATAATGCACATTACAAAGACCAAAGGCCCACAAACTGGCCCAAAGGCTCAATGCAACATCATGTCTGGATCATATTGTTTGTGTCATTAGGCATGTGCCATGCCTATGTATGAATGTATGTATTGATTTGATAGGTATATTTGTTTAAAAAAACTTGTAGAAATATATTTGATTTAGAAATCTTGTAATATATATATATATATATTAACAACTTAATGTGTATATATAAACATTTTTAAAAAACCTATAAGGATTATTGTGTGTGTGTGTTTATGTTTTGTGTGTGTTTATATAAATTTGATCCATATAATTGTTTAAAAAAATGAGAAAATATTTGATGTATTTATATTAATTACTAAATCATGGTATATATATATTAATTATCAAAAAAGTAATAATAATTTAAATAATTATTAATAATCATTAAATAATTTATAATAATTAATAATTAATTTTTCAATATTATTAATAAATAGTAAATATTATTATTTTTTACAAAATATTATTAATAATTTGAAAATTTTAGGATATTACAAAAACATGCAAAATTTTGTTAAAGAAAAAAATAAAAAATAAAATTAATTGTTAAAAATTATTAAAATTATTTACAAATACATTTATAAATAATAAATAATTAGTATTAAATTAAAATTAATATTATTAACTAGAAAAAGATTAAAAAAACATTTTTAATAACACAACTTTTTGTTCAAACCTTTCAAATAAATATAAAAAAATTACAATTAAGGGTTCACAAAAATTCTTATAAATGTTGTATTAATTAATATAATTTTAATTTATAATTAATATAAATGTTTTAATATATATAATATTAATAAGTGATTAAAAATGATACCCTCGGACGTGATGATACCAAACAACTGACACACACAAATGTTATGACATGCCTAGGGTAAACCAAACATCACTGATCATATAGTGGCCTCTGATTTCTGATATTATAAAACATTACAAAGATACTTTATATTATTTTGTAAAAAATTATAATAAAAATATTAAATGTAAATACCATCATGTGTGATATTACCAAACACTTGACACATAAAAATATTATATCTATTTAAGGTAAACCCTATATCTTGAACCTAATGGTGGCCTCTTATTTATTGTGTGATACAAAGTTTGAGAGATACTTTAATATGTTAAAGAACTTATAATAAAAATAATAATGAAATGCCCTCACGTGTAATGTAACCCAACACCCGACCTAAAAAATTTAAATACTTCACCTAGGGGAACACTATAATCCCATACCTAATTGTGGTCTCATATTTCCCAAATGATACACCATTTGGGAGATACATTATTTAAAAAAAAAATATGATAAAAAAATTAAATGAACTACCATCATGTTCGATATTACCATACTCTCGAAAAACACAATTGTTTTTTTGTGTCTAGGGTAAAATCTACATCTAGCACCAAAAGGTGGTCTCCAATTTTTCATATGATACAAAAGTTGGGAGATAATTCATTTTTTATAAAGAATAATAATAAAAATATTAAATCAATTACCCTCATGAGCCATGTAACCGAACACCCGATGCACACAAATGTTCTGTACCACATAAGGTAAACCTGTAACACCCCTATATTTTATGAGATATATTATTTTGATGTCTTATATTATACACTACACCAATATTATCTTGTGCTATACGCAACACCGTATTAGCTTGCAGTATACACAACACTATTCTTGGCTCGTGTTACACACAATTTCAAGTTCGTTTTTTAGAAATTATTCTATAAAACATTAAGTATAGATTTTTTTAATGTATAAATGAAATAAGTTTTCAATTATGTTATAAAAAACACCAAAGGGAGATTTCACTACATGCAACCCTGACTGCCTTTTATTACACGCAATCACGACCTTCCTCGATAGCATGTGTTGTACGCCATACCCGGTTTCAATAAACAACGATATATGGTTATAATATTATCAAGAAATAGCCGTTATGAATAGTATTAACTACATTTTAAATTTTATAACATTATTATTCATCTTACTCATTTTATAGAACATGGTATGAGAATAAAATAAATTTTTCGGGTAAAATAAGCATTTTTAAAAAAATTGCAGTTTTGCCACCTTTTGATGGTGCACCAACATTAAATCCAGTTTTTGACATGTTTATAAGTTCAATTGTACAAAATAAAATTATTCTTTGGATTCATGATATAAAATTTTACCTTGGATATATTTCTCATATTATTCTGATAACTTTCATATTTTAATAAATAGTAAAAACACTCTATATTTTGATTAAAAACAATTTTTTTCATCGTAATAATTTATATGTTTCTATAATAATATTTAATTTTTTAAAGTATAAATAGATTATATTTTTACCATTTAATATAATTTATGTCATTGGCATTGATTTTACATTGAATTTGTAGGTTAAATCAATTCAATCTTTTTCATTGTTTTAATGAAAAACGTGTTTTCTTTCGACAAAGGGATTAATTTTAACTTAATTTCTAAAACATCTGTGTATTAAATTTGAAAAAATGGATTCAAAATTTGGAATCAGTGGGTCCAAATTATATTAATATACTACTTTTTATTTTTGGGCATTATGAATAGTGACTACGGTAAATTTTATTTACCATAGTAAAAGGTAAATCTGGTAATTAAGGATAAATATAATATTATAAAATTACCCTAACACATGTCCTAATATAATTGGATGCTTATATTTCGTCCTAAGTAATTTTTGGGTCTAAATGGAATCCATTAGAACCCACTTGGAGGTGATTAAGACCTTTAGTTTATTTTATTTAAAGGAAAGTGTAATATGTCTCACTTAAACATTAATCATTAAGGTATTCTTAATATAAGGTTATACAGAATATAAATTCGGATTTAAATACTCATTTGAAAACTAAATTTTTTTTCTTTATCATGGTAGTTTATTTGTAATTTTTATGAATTATTTAATTACCTTATTAGTTTATACATTAATGATGCTTAAATTATTTATTTTGTAATAAAATCAATAATATTGCTTTTATTGAAATAGTAATCCATATTAAAGGGCTCACAAACCTGACAAAAACTTATTCGTAGTGTATATATACACCATAATCATACAATTACCAAATATATGACCGTTTGGAGTCTTATAAAAGTTATTGTGACACTTATATTATTTTATTTTAAATGATATCAAAGTTGTCACCTTGATAATTTAATAAATAAAACATTTTAATATTTGGGCATTTTATAATTTAAATCCGACAAAAAGTATTATTATGAAATCTATAAGATTTATCTTCATCATAGTATTTTTTAAATTTTTAGGAAACAAATAAGTATATTTTATACTTATACAAAAATGATGTAGAAATTATTTTATTAAGAGAAGTATCAAATAAATGGTTTTACAAATATTAAAATAAATATTATATGAACTATTTAATGTGTTCCAATAATTTTATAGAGTCATATGACATGTTAGAAACCTATTCAATATTTTAGTTTGAATATATCCTCTTTTTGGATTTTATTTAAATTCAAATAAATGAATAGTGTCAAAATTGATATTATTGTTATTTTATAAAAATAACATATTATTAAATTGTTTAAAAATCACAAAAAAATTTAACAATTATAAATTGAAATTTATAAAGTCCAAAATTTCATAAATTATCCAATAATGGAAAATTAAAATCACATAAGTTATTATTTATAAACATTTAAAATTTATAATTTTATTACCACAAATAAAATAAAATTGATTAAATTAGCATAAATCAAAATGATAAGGTTTAAAATAAGATCAAAACGTGTTTAAATTTTATTGGATGATGATATTACAACCCTATCTTATCTAATATTTTAATTGAGTAATTTTTGGAGGTTTTTATGTGGGGTTTGAATTTATATTAAACTAATATTTTTGAGGATTCCAAAGGTGCCCTTCTCCTCCCTTATAAAAGGGCACCTCCTCCCTCTCCTCCTCACACCACATTGAACCTTCAATCTCGGACAACCCCTGACAAGTTCTCCTCTACACTTCCCTAGAAACATCCTATAGGTCCTGGTCTTCTTCAAAATCCAATCTTAGTGCCCTAATTGGAGGTTTCAAAAGAGGTGTGTCAAAGAAGAGGTAATATCCGTTACTAATTCTTTCATATTTATTTCTTCTTCTACTTCCTCTTATTTAGTTGTTTCATTATGAATTTATAACATCAGTATCACTCATATTCTTATATGTTATTATAAACATGAAATACCCCTATTCCACTTTCTATCCATCCTACGGAAAATGAAACCACCGCGTGTGCATATGTACGGAATACCGTCTCCACGCCGTGGTGTAATATGTTTTCCACCAACACCTTACATGGATGGGTATAATGGTGTAAAGAATAAATATATATGGTTATTATAACATCATACTTATTATAAGATATTATATCATCCACTCCAATTCCATTCAATAAATATTGGAACAATATCATCGCTCGTGTGTACGTACGGATTACCGTCTCCACGACGCGATGAGATTCATTTTCCATGTTAACAATTAAAGAATGATTATTAAGTGTATATAATAAGTAATCATGAAATATATGAAATAATAATGCTACTGGATTTATGTATATATATATATATGGATGTCATCTACATAATTCCATTCAATTCAATAAGGAAACAAAAACAGCGTCCATATATACATACGACCTACTGTCTCCATGAACGTTGTATTTCTTTTCATTTATCGATCTATTATATATATGTATTTTCTGAATATATATTATATATAAATAATGTTTTATATTCTGGAATTAAGTAATCATGATCTAATTAATCATATTAATAATTACAAGTCCAAACGCGGATGATAAATGAAACGATTTTACCAAAAACACTGCTTTAACAAGGAATTAACAAAATAACGGGTAATATAAAGTCGTAAGTGAATCATATATGATATAATAAATATTATTATGGTTCTATTAAAAGTTATTAATATATTTAAACCCACTATATAGGATTCTCAGACATATATAGAAGAAATTGGTCATAAGGTAGGTGATAATGTTGGAATCTCAATTGTTTTCTATCCGAGATTGCTTATACGTAGGTATTTACTAGGGTTATATTTATCATCCATGTCCATTTTTTATAAAACAAATTCATGTATGTTTAAATTCCTTTTTACCTAGTTTTTGACTTTTACTACATGGTATGTAAGGAATAGTTTTTTGTTTACCATATGAGGTACTTTTTGACTTTTTCGGCAAATGTAAGAGAGGAATGTTTTTTTAACTTATATGTCATGAACGGATTTTTACGGTTTCATAACGCATTATTTTCATGAAGCTTAATCTACAATATTTCATGAATATTTTCATAAAATTCTTTTTTCTTTTAAAAATGACTGGAATTTTGTGAAAAGAAAATGATTTTCAAGAAGAAAGGATATTTTCCTCAAGAATTCATTTCAAGTGCTTTATCAGAACCATTCTCTATTTAAGATGACATTATTTTAGATTTGTAAGTTTGGAGTATAATATATCTATGATTTATATGGTTTCACTTTTCTTATGTTGAAATGATATCCTTTTGTTTTATATGGACTATGTTATGATGGAATGATGTTTATGAAACCCAATTTATTCGTTGGGTTATGATGAATGATTTATGATTGTTTTGTGGCACACGTAAGTATGATTTCAATATGATATGAGTGGGACCTATATCTCCCTCCAATACATTAGGTAATGATTTATATCTCATGGGATAGACATGGCTGAAATGGCAGGTAAATCCAGTTTAGTAATACAGGGATGGAACGGCAAGTAAACATGCTTCAGTAAGGGACTTTGTCCACTAAGATGGTCTTGACAGCAATGCCTTGTCTACTATGGAAATCATTACTTGTGCTTAATGGATGCCCCAATTACATGTTTTATTCCCATTCTAGTTTATCATGATTAATTTTACTTTATGATCTATTCCTTATGTACTTCCATGATTTATGTCATTGCTCATGATTTTGATGTTTAGATTTTATGTTCATTTTTTTGCATTCAAATGTTTATGGATTATTTTATGCCCTTTATGTTTACCCTTACTGAGCATTTGAGCTCACCCTTTATATGTTTTCTTTTACCCAGGATTTAATGAATGGTTTTAGGTAAGAAACCAAAAGGGGATGATCTTTTTGGGAGATGTTGAATATCTTTCAACATTATTAGAAGATTATATTCTGAGTTTCCAAAGACACTAAACTATTACGATTATTTGGTGTCTGTTTTTTTTATGTATTAAATACTACGCAAAAGTAACGTAGTGTCCATGTACATCAAGCTTTTGGCCTCTACAGATGGTATCAGAGGAAAGGTTTAGTTAACATTTGGAAACTAGGATGCGAAATCTTCTGTGGGATCCCTAGAGATATTTATAAGGTATGTCTAGGGATGTCCCTAAGGTTAAGTATAAGTATATGTTATAATCGTAGAATTACGGTAATGATCATAGAATTAAACCTAAGATGTTAGATATTGAAGGTAATCCCCGTTTATTATGTTGTTTTCCCTAGCATGATTTTTTCCTCTCACGCTATTCTTTTTAGGGTTTTAGATGATGGCTGGAACCCGAAGGAACCATGTTGATCAATTTAATGGACAATGAAATGATTGTCTTCCTGAACAACCAAATGTGATGGGAGATGGAGTACAAAATCTAGTTTCTATACTTACACAAGCTATGAATCATTCTGGACATCCAAATGAGAAGAGAAGGGAACAATATTCTATTGATTATTTCATGAGGCAACATCCACCTTATTTTAGTGGGACTTCTAATCCACTTTTTGATGAATAATGGATCAGTACCATTGAAAAGATATTTTCCATACTTCGTTGTTCAGAGCATGAAAAATTCATTTTTGTTGTTTACCATTTAGAAGGTGAAGTAGACTAGTGGTGGACTCTAATTAAGAATACAATACCCCAAGATGAAATTGAATCCATGGAATGGGATGTGTTCAAGAACTTATTTTACAATAAGTACATTCCTTTTATTCTTTGACAAATATGGAAAAGGATTTCCTTGAGCTTAAACAAAATGATGATGAATCTGTTGGTATATACAAGGCAAATTTTACAAGGCTTCCAAGGTATGCATCTAGATTTATCATCCAACCTGAAATTAAAGTTGATTGATTCTTCAGTGGCTTAAAAGCAAGTATTCGAATGGAATTAGCTATAAGAGACTTTAGTAGCTATGATGAAATTGTGCATTGTGCTATCAAGGTAGAACTGGAAGTTGGTGTTACATATTCATCTCATGGGTTTGACAAGAAATGAAATATGGAGTTAAAGGAGAAATATTAGAAAAATGGTGAAAAGAAGATGAATGTTTATTTATGTTCAATGTGTGGAAAGAAGTATGGTGGAGATTTCCTAAAAGGTACTAGAAAATGTTTTACGTGTGGAAAAGAAGGTCATCGAGCAGTTGATTGTCGAAGTAATGGGATAAATTTTTCTAATGATGTCAATAGAGAAAATACTACAGAGAACTCTCCACCAACACGTCAATGCTTTAATTGCAAGGAAATGGGGAATTATGCTAATAAATTCCCTAATCCAAGGGTTAGTGATGATCGACATGAGCATCCACTTATGGAAAAGGACAAAGGGAATTCACATGCAATCACTACTAGCGATGTTGAATATGACAATGATGTGGTTGAATGATTAACTGTTTATGTAATGGGATTTCAAAAATAATTTTTTATATAGTATCATGGAATATTGGAATATTTATGTATTGGTCCATTGTGGTTTTCTATAAGAATATGGTAATCGTAACCATGAAAACTGATTGAAATAATTTTGGAAAGCCTATGATAAGAGCATAATGAAGGGATAAAGAGAAAATGAAATGACCTCATGACTGATAAAAGGAAAAATTTATATCATGGTTTGAGTATATAGAAATTTTGGTATTTTGGTATGTGGAAAGAGTTACCTTTTGACAGCATTCATTTTTTCACGAAGGTTTAGTGTGTATTGGTTTTTCAAGAGAATACATGATTAAGGAATTCACATGTTTGGAATGTGACCAACAAGATATATTGTATGATAAATGATGGTATTCACGTTCTTTTTAAGTGACCTTTCCAGTAATAGTTTTCTTTATAATATGAGATTTGACAGATGTATTTTGGATAATTCTAAATATTGAAAGGGTTATGTTATACCTTAGATAGTATTGTTTAAGGCTAGAAATTTTTTCGATATTATTGGTAAATGTTATAATAGTGTAGTTTACGAAAAGGAACAACCTACAGAATTAGAGACAACCCATCACATCAGACAAGGTTGCGGGAATCGAACCAACAACCGAAGTGCGACAGGACTTCATCGCCTACCGCTGGCCTACAAGAAGTCCCTGGTTTGTAGAAATTAGTTTTATTTTATTACGCGGTTTGATAGATGAAGTTTATTTCCCTTTTTGGAACCATGTACGATTAACCTCACCATAGATGGACTTATGTATATTTAATATCATATACTCACCTTTTATTGTGATAGAGACAGATAGAATGACCTATCATTCTATCGTGTGATCTTATATTACTTCAAGAATGTCAAATTAAACATCATATATTTAAATAAGAGATGAAGGGGAAATTGTTCATGGAATGACCAATGATGATTTTACACTGCAATCAAGTAAGTATTTACCCTTATAAAAAAATCATCAACATTAGGGAAATGATCTTGAAAACCAAAAATGTTGTCCTAGTACTCTCATATCCGATGAATCCGATGGTACCTTAGATCATCAAAAACATATGGCTTTGTGATTGTTTTATTTTTCGTAGCCATGTTCTCTACCACTCTCCATCAGAACATGATGGTTAGATTTCTCTTCCATATCCATATTTTTCACCTATCCTATTTGGAAACCCAGTGATTAGTTAATTTGGGTAACCGATACGTTTCATGATTTAGTTTTTAAAGTTATGTTTTGGAATTCCTTTTTAGGATGTTGGTTTCTATAAAAGAAACCTTCAAGTAGTAAACCATTTCTAACCGCGACGAATTTCGAGGGAGAAATTAATTTTAAGGTGGGTTGAATGTAACACCTCGAGATTTTATGAGATATATTATTTTGATGTCTTATATTATATACTACACCAAGATTAGCTTGTACTATACGCAACACCGTATTAGCTTGCGGTATACACAACACTATTCTTGGCTCGTGTTACACACAATTTCAAGTTCGTTTTGTAGAAATTATTCTATGCAACAATAATTTTAGAATTTTTTTAATGTATAAATGAAATAACTATTGAATTATGTTATAAGAAAAACCAATGGGATATTGCACTACACACAACCCTAACTTGGCGTGCATTACATGCAATCGCGACCTTCCTCGATAGCGTGTGTTGTGCACAATACTGGGCTTCACTAAACAACGATATATGGTTATAATATTATCATTAACTAGATGTTATGAATAGTATTAACTAATTTTTTTATTTTATAACATTATATTCATCTTACTCATTTTCTAGAACATGGTATGAGAAAAAAATAAATTTTTAGGGTAAAATAAGTATTTTTCAAAGTAATGCAGTTTTGTCGCCTTTTGATGGCGCACCCACATTAAATCTAGTTTTTGACATGTTTATAAGTTCAATTTTACAAAATAAAATTATTATTTGGAATCAGGATATAAAATTTTACCTTTGATAAATTTCTCATATTATTCGGATAACTTTCATATTTTAATGAATAGTAAAAACATGCTATATTTTAATTAAAAACAACTTTTATCATCATAATAATTTATGTGGTTAAATTATAATATTTAATGGTTTTTAAGTATAAATATAATATATTTTTACCATTTAATATAATTTATGTCATTGGAATTTAATTTACATTGAATTCGTAGGTTAAATCAATTCAATATTTTGCAATGTTTTAAACAAAAACCCGTTTTCTTTCGACAACGTGATTAATTTTACTTTAATTTATGAAACGTATGTGTATTGAATTTGGAAAAATGGATTCCATATTTGGAATCAGTGGGTCCAAATTATATTTATAGAAAAAGTTTTATTTTTGGGCATTATGAATAGTAACTACGGTAAATTTTATTTACCATAGTAAAAGGTAAATCGGGTAATTAAGGGTAAATATAATATTATAAAATTACCCTAACACTTTTCTTAACATAACAGGATGCTTATATTTCGTCATAATTCATATTTGGGTAGAAATTGAATCCATTAGAACCCACTTGGAGGGTATTAAGACCTTTAGTTTATTTTATTTAAAGGGAAGTGAAATATCTCTCACTCAAACATTAATAATTAATGTATTTTTAATATAAGGTTATACAAAATATAAATTCGGTTATAAATACTCAATTGAAAGCTAAAATGTTTTCCATTATCATGGTAATTTATTTGTAATTTTTAATAGTTATTTAGTTACCTTATTATTTTATACATTAATGATGCAGAAATTATTTATTTAGTAAAAAAATCAATAATATTGTTTTTATTGAAATAGTAATCATATTAAAGGGCTCACAAACCTGACCAAAACTTATTTTTAGTGTATATATATACCATAATCATACAATGACCGAATATATTACCGTTTCGTGTCTTATAAAAGTGATTGTGACAGTTATATAATTTTATTTTAAATGATGTCAAAGTTTTCACCATCATAATAAAAAAAATAAAACATTTTAAAAGTTGGGTGTTTTATAATATAAATCAGACTACAAGTATTATAATGAAATATATAATATTTAAATTCATCCTAGTATTTTATTTTTAATATTTAGTCAACAAATAAATATATTTAATAATTATACAGAAATATTGTAGAAATTATTTTATTAAGAGAAGTATCAAATAAATGGTTTTACAAATAGTAAAATAAATACTATATGAACTATTTAATGTGATCGACTAATTTTATAGATTAATATGACATGTTATAAACCTATTAAATATTTAATTTTGAATATATCCTCTGTGTGCATTTTATTTAAATTCAAATAAATGAATAGTGTCAAAATTGACATTATTGTTATTTTATAAAAATAAAATATTATTAAATTGATTAAAACTCACAAAAAAATTTAAAAATTATAAATTTAAATTTATATAGTCTAAAATATCATAAAGTATCCAATTATGGGAAATTAACATCACATAAGTGATTATTTATAAACATTTAAAGTTTAGAATTTTATTACCAAAAATAAAATTAAATAGATTAAATAAGGATAAATCAAAATGATAACGTTTAAAATAAGATCTAAACATGTATAAATTTGATTGGTTTATGAGATTAAAACCCTATATCATCTAATATTTTAATTGAGTAATTTTTGGAGGTTTTTATGTGGGGTTTGAATTTATATTAAACTAATATTTTTTAGGATTCCAAAGGTGCCCCTCTCCTCCCTTATAAAAGGGCACCTCATACCTCTACTCCTCACACCACTTGGAGCCTTAAAGATCGGCCATACCCTACCAATTTCTCTTCTACACTTCCCTAGAAACATCCTAGATTTCCTGGTATTCTTGAAAGACCAATCTTAGTGCCCTAAGAGGAGGTTTCAAAAGAGGCGTCTCAGAGAACAGGTAATATCCGTTACTGATTCTTTCAAATTTATTTCTTCTTATACTTCCTCTTATTTAGTTATTTCATAATGAAGTTATAACATCAGTATCACTAATATAATTATATGTAATTATAAATATGAAATAACCCTATTACACCTTTTATCTATCCTACGGAAAACGAAATCACCGCGCGTGCGTATGTACGGAATACCGTCTCCACGCCGTGGTGTAATCTGTTTTCCACCACCACCTTACTTGTATGGGTATAATGGTGTAAAGAATAAATATATATGGTTATTATAAAATCATACTGATTATATGATATTATATAACCCACTCTAATTCCATTCAATAAATATGGGAATGATATCATCGCTCGTGCGTACGTACGGATTACCGTCTCCACGACGCGATGAGATTCATTTTCCATGTTAACAAATCACGAATGATTATTAAGTATATATAATAAGTAATCGTGAAATATATGACATAATGATTCTACTTTATTTATGTATATATATATGTATTTCATCTACATAATTCCATTCAATTCAATAAGGAAACGAAAACAGCGTCCATGCGTACGTACGGCCTACCGTCTCCATGAACGGTGTATTTCTTTACATTTATAAATATATTATATATATGTATATTCTGAATATATATTATATATGAATCATGTTTTATATTCTGGAATTAAGTAATCAGGATCTAAGTAATCATATTAATAATTACAAGTCAAAACCCAGACAGTAAATGAAACGATTTTACCCAAAACACTGCTTTAACATGGAATTTACTAAAGAATGGGTAATATAAAGTCGTAAGTGAATCATATATGATATCATAAATATTATTATTGTTATATTACAAGTTAATTATATGTTTATACCCACTATACATGAGTCTCAAACACATATGAAAGAAATTGGGCATAAGGTAAGGGATAATGTTGCAATCTCAATTGATTTCTATCCGAGATTGCTTATACGTAAGTATTAATTGGGGTTACATTTATCATCCATGTCCAAGCATTATAAAAATGTTTTCATTAATTTTTAAAGTCCTTTTTACCCATTTTTTTACTCTTACTACATTTTATGTAAGGAATCTTTTTTTTACCATACGAGGTACTTTTTAACTTTTCTGGCAAAAGTACGAGAAAAATGTTTTTTTAACTTATACAACATGAACGAATTTTTACGGTCTCATAACGCCTTATTTTAATGAAGCTTAATCTACAGGATTTCGTGAATATTTTAAAAAAAACCTTTTCTTTTAAAATTTAATGGCAATTTGTGAAAAGAAAATGATTTTCAAGAAGAAAGGATATTTCCCTCAAGAATTCATTTCAAGTGCTTTATCAGAACCATTTTCCATCTAAGTTAACATTATTTCATATGTGTTTGTTTTGAGTATAATGTATCTATGATTTATATGATTTCACTTTTCTAATGATGAAATGATATAAATTTGTTTTATATGGATTATGTTATTATGGAATGAAGTTTATGATACCCAATTTATTCTTTGGGTTATGATGAATGATTTATGACTGTTTGGTGGCACATGTAAGAATGATTTCAATATTAGATGGGTGGGACCTATATCTCCCTCCAATGAATTGGGTAAATATTTATATCTCATGATATAGAGATGGATGAAATGGGAAGTAAATCCAGTTTAGTAATACATGGATGGAACGACAAGTAATCCTGGTTCAGTAATGGACTTTGTCCACTAAGATGGTGTTGGCATCAATTCCTTGGCTACTATGGAAATCATTATATGTGCTTAATGGATGCCAAAATTACATGTTTTATTCCCATTCTAGTTTATCATGATTATTGTTCCTTTATGATCACTTCCTTATGTACTTCCAAGATTTATGTCATTGCTCATGATTTTGACGTTTAGATTTTATGTTCAAGTTTTTGCATTCAAATGTTTATGGATTGTTTTATGTTCTCTATGTTTACCATTACTGAACATTTGAGCTGACCATTTATATGTTTCCTTATCCCCAAGATTTAATGAATGGTTTTAGGTATGAAATAAAAGTGGAATATCTTTATGTGAGATGTTGATGATCTTTCACCATGATTAGAAGATTATATTCCATGTTTCCAAAGACACTAAACTATTACGGTCCTTGTATGTCTTTTTTTGTTATTTATTAAATATTCCGCAAAAGTAATGTAATGTCAATGTACGTCAATATTTGGGCCTCTAAAAAACCCATCATCCACAATCTAATGGACATCTTTGATTTCTAATATGATACTTAATTATGGATTAAAATTAGTTATTTTTAAGAAAATTCTAATAAAAAATTAATTTAATTACTATTATGTGTGATGTTAACAATCTCTCGACGAACAAAAATGTTATATCGCAACTAGGGTAAACCCCAAATCCCAAACCGAACAGTGGTTTTAGATTTTCCCTATAATACATAGTTTTAGGGATACATAAATTTATTAAAGAAAATTATAATAAAAATATTAAAATTATTACCCCCACCGTCAATGTAATCAAACACCAGACACACCCAAATGTTATGTTTTGCATAGGGTGAAAACTAAATCCTAGACCTAATGGTGGTATTATATTTCCCATATGAGACGCCATTTATGAGATATTATATAATTCGAAAAAAATATCATCTGTATGAAAAAATATAATAAATATTCTTATTCTATGTACATTGAGTCTCTATGGGTCCTGGAATCATGTGTTAACCCATCTCCATACTCTGATCATATTCCATAAAATATTTCACAGTGTTAAAATATAATAATAATTTACAGTTAGTCAAACTGATTATTAATAATTATTCTTATTTTATTTATTTTATTGAAAAATATGGTCACACAAATTGGAAACCGTTTTCTATTATGTGATTATGATTGGACAAATCATCGTAAAAAACCCAACATATTTTGTATAAATAATTTCTACATTGAATTATTTGTAACATGTGAATCATTTTCATCATGATATTTAGAATTTTTTTTAAAGGAACAATTAAATGTCCATGTTAAAAATTTGATCATAGGATATTTAAAATGTTTGGAAATGTCTTACTTAAAGTATTTATTTTTTGTTTTTAGAAATATTATATTTTTTGTATCAACATGGTGAATAGAATTTAGTGTAAAATACATTTTTTTTGTTTTGGATCCATAATTTCATAATTTAGTACATGAGTCTTCTGGTCCATATATTCAAGGAACAACAACTCAAAATTATATTACATATCCTGAATCAGAACATTCTCAATTTTACAATTTTTTTAAATTTTCTAATGAGGAATTATATCAAGGATTCCAGATAAGAAAATGTGAATCTCTAACAAAATTTACGGCTATTAAATCATATTTTGAAATGTCAAATAGTTTTTTCAATCAGATATTAGTATAGGTTAAATTATTTTTCGTGGTAGGAAATACTTTATGGGCAACTTTCTATGAAAGTAACTGGTTGGTCTATAATTTGGGTCTTAATTATCAAAATATTAATTCATGTTCAAATCAGTTATTACTATGTTATGGTGATTATGAATACTTAGTTAATTGTCCTACAATTTTATAATCGATGTATAAATAGTCACGATAAGTAAATTCTATATTTCATATGTAATATTTGAGGTATTTTAAAATTACTCATCTTTTACAGTGTTTATTTTTGTCTTGAAATACATATGCATCATTTTCATTTCATAAATGAAATATTTTTGCCAGTAAAAGCTTAAATCAACAATGTGATGGTGATTCATTGAAACACATTGATCAAATGAAACCTTATTTTTGATCATAACCTCGTAACATAAGGTTGGGTCTCTCTACTGATGGTTTTCTTCCATTTGTAACTTATGGAAGTCAACATTGTTGTTGGCCTATTTTCATTACTCCTTACAACATAACTCTATGAATAATAATGAATAAACAAACTATATATATTTGTTATTATAAATTCTAGGACATCTAATGAAGAATATTGATGTTCATTTTGAATCCGCTAATTGATGATTTAATTTAATTTTTGGAAAAATATGTCACTAAATTTGATATAGTTATATATCATTTTTTTACAGTAAAGGATGCGTTAATATGGATGATTAGTGAAATTGTATTGTATGGTATGTTATCTTGATGGATCACATGTGGTCAAAACTCATTTTTATACTACATGGATTAAAAAAGGCATTTATTCTTTGTAATGGGATAAAGAAAAGTTATTTTGACTACCATCAGATATTTCTTCATGTAGATCACCCTTTTAGAAGAAATTGAAATAATTTTAAAAAAGGTCATATTGAAAGAGACGAACCTCCAGAAATTCTCTCAGGTATTCTAGTAAAATATATCATCCTTGAATTACCTCAGGTTACTTTTGGTCCAATATTAAATGAAAAAATTTGGTTTTCGGAGAGATCATAATGGGGTGAAGGATAATTTATTTTGGAATAGCTATGTTGGTCTAATTTGTTGGTTATTCACATGCTATATATATTGCAAATTGTGAAAATAATTGTTAAATTATTTATACGTTGTAGGACACACTAGGTAAGAACAAAGATAATATAAACACATTTAATAACATTTCTAGGATTGTAGAAATCCTAAAAGTTAATTATTTTAAGATAACATATCACGTGATTTAATGAAGGGAAAAAAATCTTACACACTTTATAAAGAAATTGTCTAATTATTTTGTAAATGGATTTGATATTTGAGGTTACTATATGGTTATTATTCTAATTTTTCACACTAGATCTGAAATAAGAATATTACCAATTAGAATAGTCATTACTTCCATGTCATAGTGGAAAGATTACTACTTGTTGGTATCAGAGGGTAGTTGAATTCATTATATGGGACATGTTGACCTAAATATAATATTTCTTCTAAGATATTAGTGAATAAATATCAGATATTTATGCATTGAGTATTCTATATAAGTATGTTGTTTTAATTTTATGTAAATTATAAAAAAATACATGTAGGGCTTCTTTGACTCAATAGAACATTTATTATTGCATTTACCTTATGAAGCTAAATATGGATGACTGGTACAATTATGATGGATGTACCAATCTGATATATGTATGAAAATTTTAAAAAATAATATATGTATTAATGCATCGGTTGGAGGGTCAATTGCAGAAGCATGCTAGTAGAAGGAAATTTCAAATTTATGCTCTTATTATTTTCAATTAGAATATCCTTCAAAACCTATCTGGATGGTTTGTAATGAGAAAAAAATTGATATCACAAATAATCAATTGTCTATTTTTAATCAGCATGATCTTGATTTTGGTTGTTATTATGAACAATTCGATTCAGATGAAGAACTCCACAGAGCTCATACATATGTTTTGTTGAATTGTAAAAAATAACATGATTTGAATAGTAAGTACTACATTTTATTATTTTGATATGTTTTTATTAAAGATACATTTGTTTACATAAATGTTTTGGTAGACTATATTTTGAAAATATCAAAAATAATTATACAAATTAAATCTTCACCCTTGAAGAACATCATCAACATATTTTTTTATATTTGTTTCAAAGATTGGTATGTTAAATTGAATTCGATGGAATAATAAATCAATTTTTAAATGATATATATTATTAATAATTTTTGTTATTAACAGGTAAAAACCTGAAAATAAACATGATGGTAAATTTTTGGTGCTTCAGATTGATAAAATTATATAATGTGTATGTGGTTAATGTATTTTGATTCCATTCACACATATATGATGCTCGTGGCTCGGATCGACGGGAAGGTGATCTGCGAGCCTTACGTGCCAACCCGGTTCGCCAGGCAGTTCGGGTGCCTTCAACGGATGCCGAAGAGGGTATTCACGGCTGTCCGGGAGGAGACGAACCCTGGCGTCCTTCGTCAGATGTGGCTGATGTTTGCCGCTTTCGGTTCTGGCGACGTCATCACCCTCCCTCCTACCGGAGTTGACGCAGGCTTGGCAACCGAGTACGCCGAACACTGGGCCATCGCGTACCCCGAGGGGCTTTTACGGAAGCCAGTTCGGCGGCTCGAGGTCACCCGTGCGGAGACCGGGCGTCAAGGAAGGAGGCGAGGCGCCGCCACACGGGGGAGAACGGAGGCGCGCCAAGCAGCGGAGCCGGCGTGAGCAGGGACTTCGGCGGCGGGTACATCGCAGGCTGCCGCTACGACCTCGGCGCCCAGAGAGGGGGCGCGGGCGGTGGTCGAAGAGCGGCCCGGGAAGCAGGTAAGGCGTCTGCTCAAACCCTCCCACGATGCAGTCTTCCCGGCGCTGTGGTCGGCCTGGATGACCCTACGACAGTCACTGGGGACCGATGTCATCTGGCGAAAGATACTCAGAGAAGGAATCTATCTGCCAGAGGTCGGGCGCCTCCAGATCGCCGACAGGGTGGACTTCAACCGGCAGTATGCATATCTGACGGCCATGGACGAGTACGCGCGCCAACGTGGTCAGCGTGCGGAGCCATCCCTTCTGGTGAAGGTGATGCTCGGTCTCGAGCCCGCTCCAGAACAGATGCCGCCGGGAGAAGATGACAGTAACGACTCCGGGGAGGAGGAGGAGACGGGGGAGGATGAAGGCTCCGAGGGAAGGTCCCATCGGGGGAGCCCGCGGGAGAGCGGCGAGGTGGCCGGCTCTGACAATATTGATGTCACTGAGCTCCTCGAGGTCCGCTTCTATCGCTACTCAACCTGCTTCATCCATTCTCTTATGAAGCTTCTAACCCGTTTCCCCACCTTTCCCAGGAGCACACGGATGTTGGTCAAGCGTCCTCAGCAGGAGTAGGAGAGGCGCCAGCAGGACAAGGCGGGGGCCAGACACCCATCATCGAACTGACAAGCGCTGAGGGGTCCCCTGCTGCAGTTGCTCCTGCGGCGGCCGGGATAGCGGAAGATGACGCTCTGAACTCCCGTAAGTCTCCTTACTTTACTGCTGGTGCTTGCCATTAACGATCCGTGACTAACCACGGCATGCCATGCGCAGTGATCTCAGGACTGGAGGCTCGTCGGGTTGCCGAACCCGGGCCATCCATGAGTGGACCAGTGGTGGACATGCCGCCTGCTCCGGAACAGACTTCCCAAACCGAGCCGGCCCCACCAACTGCTGATCAGGGGGCTACGGACGTCGGTGGTGCTGCCGTCGGAGAGATGTCGGGGGCTGACAAGGGTGTCAACGCCACTGGGGAGAGAGAAGAAGGTCGCCCAGATGTCGGGGAACCTATCCCTCATGAGGACCTCCCAGGGGCGGACCCTGCAGCAGACCTGCTGGCTGCCTTCCCTGCCTACCGGCCTGCCGACCCCGAGGAGATGGATGACTCGGACGCGGAGGCGGTCAAGGAGAGACGGATAGCGCGCCGAAGGGGGTGGAAGTGCATCCAGCGCTTCCTCAAGCGAGACCCGTCGGAGTGGCTGGGGCGCATGGGATCACTCCAAACCTGGCTGCGCTTCCTGTGTGCCGGGGGAGCTGATGCTCAACGCCTCCATCTGACGGTCCGTGATTTCATGGCCGAAAAGATGCGCGAGAGCTGCCGGCGTGCTGACGTCGCACAATGTCGGGACGTGTTGGAGAACACGCGGGCGCTCCTCGCGGCGGAGCAGGAAGTCCGGCTTCTCAAAGGGCAGGCAACAGAGAAGGAGGCCCTCGTCGCAACGTGCACCGAGCTTGTGGAGCAACTAACAGCCCAGCTGGTTGACGCCCAGGTACAGTTGACGGAGGCGGGTCAACAAATGGTCACCATTCAAGTCGAGCGGGAGCGTGCACAGGCCAGAATCGACGAACTGCGTGCTGCGACCGCCGACGAGGAGAGGGCACGCAGAGAGCGAGAAGCAGCTCTGGAGGCTGCCAGCCAAAGGGTAGCGGCGTTAGAAAGACTTATCCAGCACGCTGATCCCTAGGGGCTTTGTTTTCTTTGCCATTCCCAGAACATTTTCTTCCCCTACTCAATATTTTGATCCACTTGTATGAATCACCATATTTATCTGCGTCTTTTGGCTTAACATGCTCGACCACAATTCGTTGTCTTGCGGGAGCGTTAACCAAGCATCAGGCATCCACAATTGGGCCTGGATTTCTGGAGAAAAGAGGGAGGTCATTCCTAGGAAAGGAGACCGCAAGCCTAATCAATGTATCATCCCCCCAACTTGTTCCAACACACGGGCGGGACAATGATAGGGGCGTTGAGATTTTATCCGAACATAGGAAAATGAGAAAGGGTGAATCGCGTGTCCCGAATCCAGAAATCCACAACGGTTGTCCTTCCAGGAAATGCCCAAGACGGTAGGCGGACAGTGGATCGACCATAACAACTGCAATAGACGGACCGAAAAAGGTCATCATTCATATTGCAGGAGGCGGACCATATGTCATCATGAATACCGCTTTGGGGGTTCCTTCAGGCACAAGGGTGGAAATCCAGATCAACAGGGCATGCGAAGCGTGGGGCGAAGTGACGATTTGTTCGGATAGAATCCAACGCTCTCAAAATTGCGCCACCGTGGGGGAAGCGTATTAGGCGGATGCACTAATCTGGCCGTGAATCACCCCAATTCTCAGACAGAACCTCTTTGACGAGGAAACTGTCGCTTCCCATCATTGCGATGGGGCATCCCGAGCTGAATCGGGGAGAATATTACGACTGCACCACTCTACCCGAAGTCAGGCCAGACGGCTGGCGACGAGGAGGGGCGGGACTTATCGATCCCTGAGGCTGGACCCGAGTCGGAATGTCCGGGCGTTCCTACGTACTCCATCAGGCTGGAGATCAAGCCACACGTAGTTCTGAGAGTGCAGTTTAACGTCATGCAGGACGTAGAACCCCGTTTGGGGAGATCTTAGTTTAAGGTCGTAGAGCTTGGACCATGGGGGTAGATCTTAGTTTAAGGTCTTAGAGCTCGGACCATGAGGGTGGATCTTAGTTTAAGGTCTTAGAGCTCGGACCATGAGGCTAGATCTTAGTTTAAGGTCTTAGAGCTCGGACCATAAGGGGGGGATCTTGGTTTAAGGTCTTAGAGCTCGGACCGTAAGGGGGGATCTTAGTTTAAGGTCTTAGAGCTCGGACCATAAGGGGAGATCTTAGTTTAAGGTCTTAGAGCTCGGACCATAAGGGGAGATCTTAGTTTAAGGTCTTAGAGCTCGGACCATAAGGGGAGATCTTAGTTTAAGGTCTTAGAGCTCGGACCATGAGGGAGATCTTAGTTTAAGGTCTTAGAGCTCGGACCATAAGGGGAGATCTTAGTTTAAGGTCTTAGATCTCGGACCATGAGGGAGATCTTAGTTTAAGGTCATAGAGCTCGGACCATGAGGGAGATCTTAGTTTAAGGTCATAGAGCTCGGACCATGAGGGAGATCTTAGTTTAAGGTCATAGAGCTCGGACCATGAGGGAGATCTTAGTTTAAGGTCATAGAGCTCGGACCATGAGGGAGATCTTAGTTTAAGGTCATAGAGCTCGGACCATGAGGACCTCAAAGTACGCCACATCGTGGTCCTATCCCCTGGATATGCGAAGATGCACTGAGGGATAGTGTCAAGAGTGTCAAGGTTTCGCCTGGTCAGAATGGGAGGTGGAAAATGTGAATCATGCGGCCATTCATTCAAGGACTGGGGGCACCGGAGTAACGATATGGGAGTACTGCCGACCGTAGCGGAAAAGCAGCATCAATATCGCACTAACCGTTGGTGGAATGAGGCAGCAAACGAGCATCGACCGCTCAATCGCAGGATTCATATCGATTTGCTGCCCGAGGCCAGTGGGGGTACCGGCCCGAGTCGATGGGAGAGCACTGAGGCATTGTGTCCGAACCGTTCACGGGGGCTCCACCCAGGGCGTAGACGATGGGTCCGAATGAAAGGGAGCACGAAGCCTGAAAAGTGGAGGAAACCTGACCAAGCGGATCCTGACGCTCCTGGCAATAAACCAGAGTACTCTTGACACCGGTGGACCACTGCAAGGGGTCGGGGAACACGCCTTGAGGGTGACCTGAAGGCGGCGGATTCCCCAAAGAAGGGGGAATCTCTAAGAGGTGGGGGGCTGGACCCGAAGTTTCAAACATCCGGGCGTTCCTACGTATCCCATAAGGATGGGAATCAAGCCACACGTAGTTCTTAAAGCGCGGCACAACACAATCGGGCACCAGCGCGGGGAAGAGTGCGGGTCTGACCCTCGCACACAGAAGAAGCGGTATTTGATATTTCTTGTTTGTCCTTAAAGATGGATGGTTTTTCTTTGTGCGGCGACATGCCTATGATTGAGAAATCTCTGGCGTCGCCACAATAATCAAGCCGTGAAAGGCATTGATGAATGGCGTGGTTATTAACCAGCGCCCGACGTGAGTGTCCCCTGAGGAGGACATCACGATGCAGTGCCGTTTCTCGTCGGGCGGCCAAGACGATCACAGTTTACGGTCGTGTGGTAGGACCAGACAACACAGTTTAAGGTCGTGTGGTTCGGACCATGGAGGAATCCGGTTACCGCGATATGGCGGACACGGCGGAGGTGGGAACATACCCAGCCCTGCGGTCACGCACGATTCCGGGAGAAGAGTCTTGGGATAGGGGTCTGCGTATGTCCATCACCCGAGGGGCAGAGATGCTAGCCTCCAGATATACTGGGCCCAGAACGCGATTGTTCGAGCGACTCCTTCCTCCTTATGGGGACGGGGGTCCAGCTACGCATGGCCCTTAGGGAGGACATCCGCATATATCCTTGGTGCTCAGATCATGGGAGCCTCGAACGACATCATTACCCTGGTTGGTCTGCCTAACGTGTAGAGGTGTACTGAAGGTCAGTATGAAGAGAGTGTCAAGATTCCACTACAACGCACAAAGGCGGAGTGTGATGAGGACCGCGCAACCAATGTTCATAGCCTGAAAGAGCCGACATGGCGATCAAGGATGTTGCTGACGCATTCGCAACACAACATCCGATCGCGTCAGCCTAAGACGGGGCAAGCAAACGAGCATCGACCGCTCAATCGCAGGATTCATATCGATTTGCGGCCCAAGACCCGCCGGTAAATCGACCCGGAGCGGTGGGAGAGCACTGAGGCATCGTACCCAAACCGCTAACGAGGATCCCTTTGAGTGAAGGCTCAAACAAGAGGAAGCGCGAGAACCGAAAAGCAACACAGGGCTTGTCGGGATTGAATCTGACACTACGAGTCATAGACCGAAGTACCCAAAACATGTTAACAGATCATCGGAAAGGGTCGGAGGACTCACCCTGAGAGCAACCAAAAGAGGGAAGATCCCCGTGATCAACCGAGAGACAGGGCTGGACCTGAGACACAAGCGTCCAGTCGGTCCTACGTATCCCATAAGGATGGGAATCAAGCCATACGTAGTTCTTGAGAGGCAGTTTAACATCATGCAGGACGATGAGGGGTGTGAGATAGTCTCACACACGGGGGGAGGCGTACGGCGCGGCCAGTAGACCAACGCGAATGAGGACATAATCCCCCGCTCACGCGATACGCCTCACACAAAAAGGAGGAGAACTTGGGCCGGAGACCCAACGCGGGATAGAGATTCTCGGGAAATGGGGCTGGGCCTGAAACATGAATGTCCAGGCGGTCCTACGTATCCCATAAGGATGGGAATCAAGCCGCACGTAGTTCTTGAAGTTCAGTTTAACATCATGTAGGACGAAAAGAGAGAAAAAAGGAAGGGGGGAGCAGAAGGCATCCCCAAACGTGGGGGGGGGGGGGCGTACAGCGTGACGAGCAAACCGACGTGAATGAGGGCATAGCCCTGCGCTCACACCATACGCCGCACACCCGGGGGCAACTAGGCCAAGGGCCCGAGATGGGATGGAAATTCCCGAAGGATGGGGCTGGGCCTGAAATATGAATGTTCAGGCGGTCCTACGTATCCCATAAGGATGGGAATCAAGCCGCACGTAGTTCTTGAGGGGCAGTTTAACGTCATGCAGGACGAACGCTGAACAGTTTAACGTCTTGTAGCTCGGACGTAGTACAGTTTAACGTCATGTTGGACGAATGCCAAACAGTTTAACGTCTTGTAGCTTGGACGAGGTACAGTTTAACGTCATGTTGGATGAAACACTTGGCAGTTTAACGTCTTGCAGCGCGGACGATATGCTAGGCAGTTTAACGTCGTGCAGCTTGGACGTATGCAGTTTAACGTCGTGCAGGACGAATGTACACTCAGGCAAAGTACCGCTTGAGGAACCTAGCGTTGGTGGGAGGAGTGACACGCTCACCATCCATAGTCGCTAGGGAGTACGCGCCATTGGGATGGACCTTGTGGATGACAAAAGGTCCCTCCCACTTGGGCTCCAACTTGGGCGGCTTCCTGCCGGGGATCATAGGTGCTCTTAGGGCTAGCACTAGATCACCCTGCAGGAAGGAGCGGAGGCGAACTTTCTTATTGAAAGCTCGAGCCATTCTGCTTTGATGCCTCTCCAAGTTGTGCAAAGCACGAAGTCTATTCTCATCCAGTGCTTCCAACTCGACTAGACGGGCTTCAGCAGCTCTGTCCGGCACTTGCTGGTCGTAGACCGCAGTGCGCAAGGATGGTAACTGGATCTCGATGGGCAGGACGACCTCAGATCCATACACCAGGGAATAAGGGGTCATCTGGGTGGAATTGCGAGTCGTCGTCCGATAAGCCCAGAGGGCGTTGGGGAGCTTATCCTGCCAACTCTTCTTGTTCTGACCAACCATCTTTTGCAGAATGTTAGAGAGGGTCTTGTTAAACGCCTCGATCTGTCCATTCGCCTGCGCATGATAGCGAGATGTATGGTTCGAGCGAATGTTATACTTGGCGTACAACTTCTTCAACTCGGCTGCTCGGAAATTGGTTCCGTTATCCGTGAGGATAGCGTGAGGCACTCCAAATCGATAGATGATGTTGGAGGTCACGAAGTCAGCGATCGAACAGGATTTAACCTCTCTGAGCGGAATCGCCTCTGCCCATTTGGAGAAGAAGTCCGTGGCGGTCAGAATGAACCGGCACTGGCGAGCTATCGCCGGTGGGTAGGGTCCCACAACGTCCAGACCCCAGACTGCAAAGGGCCAGGAATACCTAGTGGTATGGAGAGGCTCCGGCGGCCGATGCACAAAGTTCGCATGAACCTGGCACGCATGGCACCTCCTGGCATACTCGATGCAGTCGTGGATCATGGAGGGCCAGAAGTATCCCAACCTCCGAATCTGGTGGGACAGCTTCGGCCCGGTCTGATGGGCACCGCATGAACCAGCATGAACCTCTTGCATGACTCGCGGGATCTCAACTTCCTGAAGGCAACGGAGGAGAACACCATCAAATCCGCGTTTGTAGAGGATCTGCTCCAAGACGGGACTACTCTGGAGGACAAACTGCGATGCGCGGCGTCTAACTCGCTCGCGCTCGGCCCGATCCGATGGAAGAATTCCATGTTGGAGGTACTCAACCAAAGGCGTCCTCCAATCAGGGGCTGATCCGATTGTCATATCTGGGGTACTCGGGGCTCCGGGCATGGGGGCAACCGCGGTGAGATTACGTACCGACGGGCCGCGATCTCCCTCCGGGATAACAGGAGCGATGAGCCTGCGGTGCGTCACGCGGACGATCAGGTTGTCCTGTTCAGGCTCCGCAAGTGACGCAACAAGGCTGGCCAAAGCATCTGCTCGACCGTTCTGTGACTGGGGAATATGGACAATTTCTGGCCGAGAAGGGAACCGGGCCATCAGCAGGAGGGTGCACTCCAGCAATGGCACAAGTTCCGGCTTCCTGACAACATAGTCGCCATTGATCTGCTTAACAACCAGCTCGGAGTCCCCTTTCACACACAGATGGGGCACGTCGATCTCGAGAGCTAACTCGAGGCCAGTGATGAGGGCATGGTATTCCGCCTCATTGTTGGTACAGCCCTCTGACAACAGGAAAGAGTATGGCAGCACGACTTGCTCCGGGGTAATGAAGACGATGCCCAAGCCCACTCTGTTGAGCTTAGGATTATCGAGTCTTCTACCGGTGGGGCTCCGGGAGGCACCGTCAAAGTGCATCTGCCAGCATGGACCGGCTCGATCGACCGAGAGGATGGCCTCATCAGGAAAGCCTAGATCCAGCGGCTGATCCGCGGAGGTTGGGTGAGCAGCCAGAAAGTCTGCCAACGCTTGCCCTTTGATGGCCTTCTGAGACACATACCTGATGTCAAACTGCTGGAGAATCACAGCCCACCGTGCTAGACGGCCAGTCAACATAGGCCGGCTCAGGATATATTTCAACGGGTCTACCCGAGAAACCAACTGTACCTCATGGTGCTGCAAGTAGTGCCGTAATTTCTGCACGGCAAATACGAGCGCCAGGCAGCTCTTCTCAATGGGGGAATATCTGACTTCCGCATCGAGGAGCATGCGACTGAGGTAATAGAGGCTATTCTCTGTTCCCTCGTTGTTCTTCTGGGCGAGAAGGGCGCCAAGGGACCGTTCCAGGGCGGTCACATAAAGGACCAGCGGCTTTCCGGATACAGGCGGCATCAGAACCGGAGGTTGCAGCAGGTACTGCTTGATTTCCTCGAAAGCGGTCTGACACTCTTTATCCCATACATAGGTGGCACCTTTCTTCATGAGTCGAGAAAAGGGCTTACACTTGCCGGCTAGATTCGCAATGAATCGGCGTATATAGGCTAAGTGGCCTTGGAACCCTTGCAGTTCCCGGATGTTACCTGGGGGAGGCATCTGGCTAATCGCCCTGATCTTCTCTGGGTCGATCTCAATACCCCGGTATCTTACCACAAATCCAAGGAACTTTCCGGAGGTGACCCCGAAGACACACTTCAATGGGTTCATCTTCAGGCAGCGAGACCGGAGGAAGCCGAACACTTTCTCAAGATCTTTGAGATGGTCCTGACGCTGGCGTGATTTGACTACCAAGTCGTCGACGTAGCATTCCACCAGTGTGCCGAGGATTGGCTTGAATATGCGGTGCATCGCCCGTTGATAGGTGGCACCTGCATTCTTCAGGCCGAAGGGCATAACCCGGTAGCAAAAGGTACCTTGGGGGGCCCTGAAGGCAGTGAACTCCTCATCCTCAGGGGCCATCCGGATTTGGTTGTATCCGGAGTATCCATCCATAAAGGAGAGGGCTTGGAACCCTGCAGTGGCATCAATCAACAACTCTGTCACTGGATGGGGAAAATCATCCTTCGGACAGTGGCGGTTGAGATTGCGGAAGTCGATGCAGACTCTGATCTGCCCGTTCTTCCTCCTGACCGGCACAATGTTGGCCAGCCATTTGGGGTACTGGACTTCCCTCACGAAGTTGGCTTTGATAAGCTTGTCAACTTCGGCCTCAACCATGGCACCATGGAATGGGTGCATCTTCCTGGGAGGCTGCTTGAACCCGCGATGGTTCGCCGGGAGACCAAGGCGGTGGACGGCTATCTGAGGATCTAGCCCCGGCATCTCGTCATAACCCCAAGCGAACACATCACGGTGATGCTTGAGAAAGTCCACGTACTGCTGCCGCTCCTCAGAGGGCATGGTGGCACTGACCAATGTGGGTCTTGGATCGGCCTCGGTTCCAAGGTTCACCTGTACTAACTCATCAACCGTGGCGGGGACGCCCTCCTCAAAGGCTGGGGGTGCATCTTCCACATCCTCTCCACTCGGGGAGGGATCATCAACGGGAGAGACTGCGTTGGCAGCTGTATTGGGGCTACCAGATCCTGCTGGGCCGCTGGTGCTGGCACGGGCGGTCGCGGTCATCTCATCAGGAGACTCACAGGCCGTCGAGACCATGGCTACGTCCAACCGTTGAATCGGGAGGACGTAAGCGTCATCCAGACTTGCCCAGGGATCACTTGCAACAGCGACAGGCTCGACTTCACCTGCCAGGATCTGCTTATCCTTACTCTTGTAATAGTCCGCGTCCAGATAACGGGCTTCACATGAGGCAAAAGGAGAGGCATCTCCCTGAAGCACACCTACTCGACCGTTAAGGGAGTATTTGAGGCATTGGTGGTATGATGAGGGAACCGCCGCATGAAGGTGGAGCCATGGCCTGCCCATCAAGGCGTTGTACGCAGTGTCTTGAGAGACTACCATGAATTCGGTGTTGGCAACCAAGTCACCGAACTGGGTCTTCAAACGTATCTTGCCGACCGGGGTTTGCTCGGTGCGGTCGTACCCCTGGATCCTGAGGTCGGAGGGAATTAAGTCATCCTCAGACAACCCCAATCTCCGGAGCGTCCGAGTTGGAATCAGGTTAATCCCGGACCCCGTGTCGACAAGACAGCGCCGGACTTCAAGGCCGTTGAACTGGCCGGTGACATACAGCGGACGAATATGTCCCTGTATAGGAGGGTCTTCATCCTTACCGGAGAACGAGATAACTGCCTGGCATTCGGCGTCCTCAATCGTTTCGGCGTGAAAGGCCTCTGCAGCCGCAACCTCCGTCTCAAACTGGAGGGGGCTCTTCAGGGCTTCAGCGAGTGCCTCGCGCATCTCAGATGACATGCGCAGAGCCTCAAGGATGGAGAGTCTCGCTGGGATGTCGGCCAAGTGTTTCAGGACATCATACTTTTTAGCCAAGCGCGAGCCCCTGGTTGCAGGAGGTTGCTCTGCGGTTGGAAGCATGACGGGCCTTACCGGTTGGATCGGCGGCCGACTGGTACTTGGCGCGTCTCGCTGTTCATTAGTTGAAGCCCGAGAAATGGTCACCGTACTGGGGTCAGGAGGCCGGGATGGACTCGTGGCAGGGCGGAGCTGGTCGTGACGCGGCTGAGGTGGTTCTGCCTGGTCCCATACCACAAACAGTGGCGGAGGCGAATCCGTCATCCCCGGATGGGGGGCCTGCGCACGCTGAGCTCGATCTTGAGCCTGCTGCCTAGTCTCAGTGGCGTGCACGGCCTGGCTGGAGGTACCAACGGCTGTGCCCCGGCGACTCCTGCTGCTACGGTTCTTCCGACGGTGGCGACGACCGAGGACTCTAGGGAGGTCCACCTGGTGTTCTTCAACGTCAGGAACCGAAAAGGGATTTACCAGCTCGACGGTGTTAACCGAAGCGTACCCAATACCATCATCGGACGAATCATCCACCACGGGGTGGATCCGAGGAGGGATCCCCATCTCCGGGGGCATGAAATCGCCGAGAGTGCGGGATAGTGGCGGAACCGGCGGGGCGCGCTCTTCCTTCTTGCGCTGCCTCCGTTTGCTCCTCTTGGAAGTGGCAGGCTGGGACGACGATGCCGAAGCAGCACCCGCAGCTTCTGGGGGCTCAGGCTGATTCAAGCGCGCACGGATGATTCCATGGGCGCGAATGGTCGTCTTGCGGGCCATCCAGTTTTTATACTTCTGGGACCCACGGTCGGAGACCAGCTGCCATTCGTCCTCATCGCCGCTATCGTCATCTGATCCCACGAACACGCCCGCCACCTGTGCTGGAGCTGGGACCAACCTGATTACATTGTTGTTAATCTGGTCTTGGAGACAATCCTTAAACACATAACACCGCTGGATGGTGTGCCCCAGGGCTCGATGGTAGGGGCAGTAGCGGGGGTTATCCGTGAGATGTGCCTCCTCTGGCCTCCAACACTCAGGCAGTCGCACAATCCTCTGCTCCAGGGCACTCCGGAAATAACCGGGGACCTGATCCTCATGGAATGAGTAAGTCAGGTGTCGCGGGCCCCTGGGAGCGCGGTCTTGACGAGGGGCTGGAGGGGCCTGCCGAGGAGGTGGACCCTGATTATCTCGCCTGGGTTGTGGCGGTACATTACGCGGAGGGGCCGGCCGGTTCTGAGGCTGCCGCTGCTGGGCCGGGAACTGAGCCCGTGGAGGCGGATTCCTGTGAGGCTGTGGAGCTGGTCTCGCCGGCAGCAGCTCCAACGGCCTGGGAGCCTCTATCTGGGCCACAGCAGCGGGCTCAGCCCTGCTGGCTCTCCTTGCAGGAATCATAGGAGGCAGCGGGTGTGCCTGGCTGGCCTGTTGCAGGGCTTCCTCAAGACGTTGGGCTTTGTCTGAGAAGTCCCGGAACCCTCCGGGGTAATTTTGGGTGATCAGGGAAGGGACCAGCTCGGTCTTGACGTTCCCGACGCACATTGTCAGCAACTGCTCTTGAGTCAATGGCATGTCAAGGGAATACGTGAGACCCTTCCATCGGGCGACGAAGTCCGCGACTCGCTCATCAGGCCTCTGCTTGCACTTGAAGAGGTCTGCGATACTCGTCTTCCGGGTCGTGGAACTGAACTGGTAGAGGAACTGTCTACGGAGGTCCTCCCAGCTGGTTACCGACCCGACGGGGAGCTGGCTGTACCAGACAAAAGCTGGCCCTTCTAGTGTCTGAACAAAGCAGCGAAGCTTAGCGGCCTCTTGCTGCGCCGGAGTCCCCAACATAGGCCCGCACCTCGAGTTGAAGTGGGCTAAATGCTGTGGCGGATCTCCAGTCCCGTTAAAGGGAGCGAAAGTAGGATTCCCGAATCCCGGAGGCGCCGGCATGTCATCCACCCATGCTGGGTAGGGCTTGCCGTCCGGTGGGATCGCCACCTGCCGAGTCTCTGAGGCTTCCAAGCGGGCAATGAGCGCCGCCATCGCATCGTCCGGACATGGGTTCCAGTCCTGGCGGGGATCTCTAACCGCGAGCGCATTGCATGGTCCTTCAATCGGGTCATCGACCGGGTCGTCGAACTCGGCAGCTCGTGGGATGGCGGGCGGAGCGGCCCTTGGGGCAGCGGGAGGAATCCGAGCGGGGTCTCTCAGGTAGTCACGCCGCTCGGGAGGGTGCGGCGAAACATACCGCGCCCTCTTGCCGTAGGCAATGGCCTCTCTCCTGTCGGCGAACACGGCGTAATCACGATTGCCCGGGAGAGTCTCGTCGAGGAGCGGTTGTTCCGGTCCCTGCTGTCCTGGCCTAGGATCACCGTAGTCAGGCCGCCGTTCTGCAGCGCGCTCGGCGAGGAGCTGGTCAACCAGCTTCTTCTGTTCGGCAAGCTGCTGACGTAGCGTAGCCTTCTCGGGATCCTCCTCTGCCCTCTGCATGGAGGCAGATGGGTCGGCGGGCTTCATAGCCTCGCTGTGCTCTTTTCCTTTGCTGACGTTTCGGCTCAACGTCAGTGCTTCAGTGGGTGCGGGGAGCCCCAGGAGGTTCCTCTGATGACGAGTGACTCTCACCGATGGCTCTGACGACGGCTTGTCTTCGGGGGGGAAGCCCCCGTCGAGAAGTTCCAAGTCGTTCCCCTCTCCCGACAGGTCAGCCATATTGACCGTCTCTGTCCCTGGGGATATACCCTCAAGGCCACCCAGCGAATCGGGCTGTCGGCGAATCACACTGAAGCGTAGGGCAGCGTACTGCCCCCATCCACAGATATACACGTGGGGAGTGGCTTCCTCGATAACTTTGCAGAGTACTTGAAAACACTCAACGCATCGTTGTTGGAGGGCCTCGTGGTGCCCAAATGACCCGGGGTGCCGAACCGCGGGGAGCATGGCCAGGTCAATTTGACGGCACTGCTCACCAATATCCTCCAGGTGCACTTGACTCCCGGGATATGGCATTTGCAAGCGGTGAAGACAGGAGCGAGTCTCCCGGAGAGTTCGGCGGAAGCATTCGAACTCATCCGGGGTGAGCGATTCGGGTGCATCAAAGCCCGGTCCTGCGACTGGCCAAAACTTCTCAGGGAAGTGGCCCTCTGCAAGGACGGTCCAGAAGCTCCACGACTCAAGCTCGGGACCCAAGTCTCCCTGGTCTTCTTCAAAGACTGGGAATGGACGGGGAACCGGCAGTGGTGCCGAGCCGGGACGCCGGGCCGACGGGCTGGCCGGCGGTGAATACGGCGAGCAGGCCGATTGGCCTCCATATCCCGGGCCGCCCTCTGAGGGTGGCGGTGCCCTGGCTACCACATCACGATAGGACGGGCCGGCGAGCGAACATCCTGCCGTAGCATCGGTGCTCGCCGAGGGTGCACCAGATCGTGGTTCGACCGTCGGTCCCCAGAAAAAGTCTCCGGCGTCTCCGATCGAGACGGAAGGCACTTCCGGAGGGGCCGGTACCAACCGCAAGTTTGATCCTTGGGGGTCTACCAGGCCCTCGTTGCTCCGGATATACCTTCGGAGAGAAGCGGGGATCACATCGATCTCGCTCTCGGGGAGCACGAGGCTGACGTGCCGCATTCCTACCCCTGCCCTTGACTGGCGGGATTGGGGAAAGGGCTCTGTCGCCGAATCGTACTCCGCCTCTGAATCAGAGAAGCGAACCGGTCGGATCTCTGTCCGGAATTCCGTAACATTCTTCCCTCGGCGCCGACGCCTTGCTTTCCTGCCCCTGGGTGGTTCTTCGGGGCAGGGCTGATCTCTGTCCTGGCGTCCTCCGGCCGCACTGGTGCTGGGGCCAAGAGGACTGGAAACCAAGGTGCGAGGGGCACCGGGACAGATATCAAAGGGGACGCGGGGAGAGATGATTCCGGGCAGGCCTCCGGGCCGGGATCGGAAGGTGGGATGACCCATGCCTCCTGGATCGGCCACACGGAGTAGCCCCTGTTGGTGAATAGCGCTACCGCGAGGTGGTCCGCGGTGGCCATTGTCTGTACCAGCGACCAGGAGAGTCAACCCAACCTGCCTTTGGGGCGGTCGGGGCCTCGATCCGGGTCGGGCATAGAAGTTCCCCTGCTCAGGATGCGCAGGGGCCTGGCGAATGGAGCCAACAGTGGCTTGGGCCAGTGCGGCCGCTGTTGCTAGGGCCCCAAGGTGGGCATCCTCTTCCGCTCGTGCCCGACGTTGACGTCGGGACAGACGAGTCGGGATGAGCGGCGCGGGCAGGTGGAGAGCCTGTTCCTCGACTTGAGGGGCCTGACGGCGGTGTCGCCGTGGCCTGGCGGGAGCCCTTATCGTGGATCCCTGAAGCGAATCCCGGATAGGGTGATCCCGGGCATCTTCCACTTCATCCGCATAGGGAAGGGAACTGTCAGAGCGCTCCGGGGATAAGCTCCCGAAGCGGTTGGACGTTGAGGTAGGCAGCGGCGCCTCCCTGCGCGGCCCTCGGGGCGGCGGTGGTGGCGAGGTGCAGCCTCCTCAAGGTCTAGGCGAGCCATGTCCCTAGTGGGGATGACTCCCTCTTCCTCGTATCTCCGCACCAGGGTGTTGATCACCCTTCTCTGGATGACCTCCGAGGGGGAGAGAGGGCGTGGTCGTCCCGCAATCGCGGCTGCTGGGACGACTGTGGAACGGGCGGGACCGCGCGGAGTAGTCGCGTCGGTGTTTCCCCTACCCCTGCGCCAGTGGGCGGGTGGCGATCGGGCACTGGATCGGGCGACCTGATTTCTGAAAGCAGGGAGAAGGACCCATTAACACTGACAGGAAAAAGGAATCGACAACCAACCATTAGCGCTACGACGCCTTCCGTGGGGGGAACCCAGGCCCTCGACGTTGCGAGACGGAGTGCCCGATGTCCCTTCCCCAGCCCCTGGCGGGTAAGACTGAATGCTTGGCCGGGCAACATGCCGGTCTTCCAACACCTCTGAAAGCCATCGGTCTTCATATCGAGGAGAAGAGATTCACGTCGGGTTCACCATTTTTCTGTTTCGGTGCGGATGTGCGTCGGGTTACGCTGTTCCTCAAGGACGCGTTCGCGCGTGCACCCGTCGACCCAAGGGGATAGGCGCGCGGCTTGTGGTCCTGCAGTCCCGCTTTCCAAGGGCGGGCGGCATCCGTCCCTTATTCAGGGGCGTCTGCTCCTTGATCGAAACCGGGATGATGGGATGTCGGCTCCTCCTTCCTTGGACGTCTCCTCGGAACTCGTCGCCTAATCCGGGTCTCCCTCATAGACTTAAGAATGTTCGTGAATCTCGTTCCCGGCGCCATATCTTCATGGACACCGGTTAATTACGCTGCTTCCGCCCGGACGTTCCAAGGAGTCCGGGCGGGGCAGCAACCTGCGGTGAGGAGGCCAGGTGGCTCTGGGTGCTGGGGGCGTGTCGTAACACTGCGGCTCTGCACGTCTGTCTTCCGTCTCTAATAGGGCTTCTCGAAGGCATGATGGCCTGAGGCATCCCGCACTGGGTGCGGGGAACTGTGTCCCCTGAGGTTTTCCTCAGCTTCCCATGTTTAACACGGGGTATGCCGCGAGTTTAACGTCCAGCGGGGACGACATCGGACAGATCGAAACGAAGAGTGGATCAGATGACAGAACCCCTCGCGGGGAACCTCTGACGCTGGGGCCAGCACATGGGCGGCTTCCCAAGTGATATGGAGTGGAGTGAAGTGGCATGACCCCCACCGGGATGTGGCGGCCCGGGTAAGGATCAGGATGGGGGATGGAGTGAAGAGCTTGGACCCCGTAAGGGCTTCCTACGTACCGCGCGTTAGCACGGATCAAAGTCAACGTAGTTCGGATATACAGTTTAACGTCATGCTGGACGTCGGCAAGCTGACTCACAGAGAGATCGAGGCCGCCGGGCGGAGGATTGAACCGAACCTCCTCACACAGAAGGGGGGTGGAACGGCCGGGTGGATCACAGTTTCACGTCGTGCTGGACGATAAAAGGAGAAATGAGAAAAGGGGCTGTGGGGAGGCACAGTGGAGATACGCACGGGCAGTCTCCCACAGGGGCGGATTCATAGGTGAATCGATGCAAGCGTGAACCCTGGAGGGGTCCACTGATGGACGAACCGACGTGGATACGACCGGGACGACCAGGTGGTGGGCTTGAACCTCAGGGAGGTTTCCTACGTACCCTGTGTAGAAGACAGGGATCAAAGTCCACGTAGTTCATTCTGTCAGGACTTACGCACTTGAGGCAGCCCGGATGCGGCAAAACTCAGTTGGAAGGGACTTGGACCGAAAGTAGGAGACACCTCGATCCCAGTCACACCCTCTACTGGTTTCGGCAGTGGGGGAGCGCAATGGAGATAAACATGTGCAGCCCCCCACAAGAAACTAGGGGTTTGTAATACCCTACCCCCGTAGGGAAAAGCCGCTCCCATTAAATCGTCCCTAAAGAGGGGCAATCCCGACATCCCTACAGAGACGAGCGGGTGGGGGCCACGTCCAAACCGGGGGGACCCTGTGTGCGGAGCACGGGATCAGGTTGCGGACGGTTTAACGTCTTGCCGGACGAAGTACAGTTTAACGTCATGTGTTGAGGACGAAGCGGACGGTTTAACGTCTTGCCGAACGAAGTACAGTTTAACGTCATGTGTTGAGGACGAAGCGGACGGTTTAACGTCTTGCCGGACGAAGTACAGTTTAACGTCATGTGTTGAGGACGAAGCGGACGGTTTAACGTCTTGCCGGACGAAGTACAGTTTAACGTCATGTGTTGAGGACGAAGGTGCTTGGCAGTTTAACGTCTTGCAGTGCGGACGTGGTGCGGTTTAGCGTCATGCAGGACGAGGTACAGTTTAGCGTCATGCGGGACGAGTATGCAGTTTAACGTCATGCTGGACGAATGCTGTACAGTTTAACGTCTTTGTAGCTTGGACGATGGAGGCTAGGCAGTTTAGCGTCGTGCAGCTTGGACGTATGATTGCCGCCGATGGGTCTGTGTCACTTCGCGCGAGCCTGGAAGGCTGCACGGGAAGACAACGCACGGTGCGGGCACCTGCGATGAAGATCATCGGGCGCCACGCAGGCGGGTACCCAAAGGGGGTCGAAGGGGGCGACCCTAGCGGCTTGCGCGCAAAAGAGGAGCTTTGCGCGCAATACCGCGGGTCGGCGCGCAAAAATGGCGGGCTGGCGCGCAATTGGGCCAGCGCCTTGCGCGCGGAAGATTGAGATTGCGCGCACCGGGCTTCGGACAGCTCGCGGGGGCAACAGCTCATTCTCTAACGAACGGCCACTTTGAAGAGGGGGGGGTGCGCGCAATCGGGTTGGATTGCGCGCACCCGGTGGCAATTGCGCGCAAGCGGGTTCTTTTGCGCGCAAAGGCCTTCGGGTTAGGGATTATTCAAAGGAAAGGAGCCAAGGGGATTGTGCGCGAAGGCGAACCCCAAGGCTCTATTGCGCGAAAGAAAGGAGGTTACCTGAAGATCGGCATTGCGCGCGGAAGGGGTTGGATTGCGCGAACGAGCGACGCTTCAGATTCTGGCAACCTCAAAATGTCGGGGGTCGCCTTATATTTATAGGCAACCCCGGGCGCGGAATCCGGTCTCGGGCGCGGAATTCGTTTCGCGGGCGCGGAATCAGGACCCGGCGCGCAAAGGAGCCGCGCAGGCCACGGGCGCGCAAAATAGCGCGTCGACCATCGCATTGCGCGCATCCCGGGAGGATTGCGCGCCGCGACTCAACTTTGCGCGCGGACCTCTGAAATTTCGCGCAAGTCCTCCGGGCCTTCCGGAACGTGCCTCTGACTCCAAATATCACTTCGCTTTCCGCATCCGGAGCTTCGTTTGGGAACAACGGACTTTTCCGGCGTCTACAGATACTTACCAAGACCAATATAAAAATGTAAATCTAGGGTTATGACCTGTCTACCGACTTTGGGCTTGGGATAGAAACATGTGTGCCCACATTCTTTTAGGCTTGGGCTAAAACCCATGCACCTATTTATTTTCAGTATTAGGCTACTAACAGTGTACCCCCTTTCATTTAGGCTTTGGTTATAACTCATACACCCTCTTTCTATTTTCGGATTGGGATACAACCCAAACACCCCATTTATTTTCGAGCATGGGATACAACCCGTACACCCTCTTATTTTTAGGATTAGGATACAAACCATGTACCATTTGAGCTCATATAAAACATATCATTACCCAAATAATTGGAAGGAGATATAGGTCCCACCAATATAATAGTAAAATCATTAACATATGTTCCACAAGATAATAAAACATTCACCATATCATTACCCATAAAAATATATAGGTCTTATGAACAAAATATTATGACCCATAAAATGAAATGGGTTTCTTTAACATTTCATCACATAATAACCTATGGAAAATAGATAGGTTTCATAACCATTTCATAGAAGAATAACCCGTGAAAGTGAAACAGATTTCATTAATATAAAACCCATGAAAGAGAAAAAGGTTTCATAAAGACCATGAAATTAAGAATAAACCATTCATAGAAAGTATATGAATGGAACCTATTGATAATTTTGAAAAATTAAATGATTAACATCCATTGATGTCATCTTAGATGGAAAATAGTTTTAAAATATCTTTCAAAAAGGTCTCTTGAGGAAAATGTCCTTTCATCTTTGAAAAATGCTTGTTAATACATAAACTATTTAAAAATAATTTTCTTAGAAAATACATAGAAAAATTATTGAATTCATTTTTAAAACCTTATTACGTAAAAATTAATTTAAAAAAATTTGTAAATATTATCCTTTTAAAAGAGAAAAGGAATCTTTAAAGGAATGATGACGGGTAAATATGTACATGTCCTTCGATTTAAAAAAAGGACATTAATTTTTCATGGTAAAAATGTTAGATGGAATGTCTTGTATTCGTAAAAGACCAAAATTGGTAAAAATTTCTTTTAATTATTTTAGTATAAGGGTATAATATTCTTGGAAACCCTTATTATCAAACATTGATTTCCGACTGAATGGAGGGTAAAGTCAATATTTATTAAATACACTTTCTTAACTATCCTTTCCACCAAAGAGGAGAAAATTGGTACTAATACATGATAATATCATGGATAAATATAGGATAAAAAATCATGAATTTCTATCAGATATATATCGTTATATTTTTCCAATGAATCATAAACATAAACAATATAAAAAAATGATGGGATTGTCTCAATAAACTCTTATAACGTGGTAACATGATATCAAACTCTCCATGTAGGAGACCAAATGAAATAAAGGTTAAAATATCCTTAAAAAATTTAAATTCATGATATTAAATGTAAAATGGAATTATATACACCATGAATAAATAGTTTTGGTGCATAACAAAACCTGATTCTCAGAGAAGGAAAAATGAGACAAAACTATTTTACTGATTTGGTAAATATTGTAACTTAATCCCCATGAATGAATGATCATTAAATGGAAATGTGAATAGAAATAAATTTAATTATAAGATATATATAATTCAATTATTTTCTTTACATACACCACACAAAAGGAAAGAGTGGCGAACAGAGCTTGTATCTCACAGAAATTAAAAGTGAGATGAAACCCCCTTACCTTGTGTATTGATTCTCTCTATACTCATAAAATATTCCTATATAATAAATAAAAGATTATTATATATTTTTTAAATAGTAATATTGTTATATATATTACCATATATTGTATTATTATAACGATATATTACCTACTTTTTAATGATCCAATGATAAGGTATCACTTTGAGTAATATTCTCTTTGTTCTTCGCATGTGTCTTAATTTACTATATAATTAATAATTATACTTATATTTTGATTAATGCATGTGTAACATGATATTAATATCAGTTTTATATAGTATAAGTATATTATAATAATCTAAATCATAATTAAGTAGTAATGGAATACATCGTTCACGGAGATGGTAAGTCATACGTACGCAAGAATGTTGTTTTCCATTTTTATTATCGTATTGAAAGAAAGTATGTGAATGACATATGTGTATATATGTATGTATATATATACTTATATATAATTATTACAGTTGCATTAATATATCATATATATCATACAATTTCATTAAACTCGTCATTAATACATTCTATGTGGTGTGTGAGCGAATCGCGTCACTTTGAGGGGCGGTAGTCCACACTTCCTCAAACACGACTATCGTAATAACACCAAATGAAACGTAAAAAGATGTGTGTTTTAATGGGAATACATAATATTAAAGACATAATAAATACAATATATTACATATATAAATATATTTTCTATTAATTTCCACCATGATTGGTGGTAATAGAGAAATGAACAATCACCATTTTGCGAGGAAGTAGTTCATCGTACACAAAATCATTATGTTCAAAATCTGTTAGATAGAGGTGTGTGTATGTTTATTTAAGAACCCGGACCTTCTTTTCAAGTATGTTTTTCCTTTTTCTGGAGTTTTTTAGAAAGGAGGAGTTTCTAGAACTTTTTAAAGTACACATCATGTATTTTATGGGTATACGTCGTGTACTTCAGTGCTACGTGAGGTCGTGTGCTGGCCATGTAAGGGTCACACACACAATCATTTGGGGTGATGTGGACGCCACCTAATGTGGAGTACATAAATAGTAATTACATGCTGTGTACTCCAAAAGTACATGCCATTTATTTGGTTTTTTTTCATTAAACGCACCAGGGTCACGTCTAATGGACAGAACACCCTACGTTTTTCTTTGGTTCGTCCGGGAGCGAGGCTACGGTCGTGAATCATCTCAGAGCCCTCGAGCCACCATCTGTTCTCTGAATCATCCTTCGTCGATTGCGTTGGAACCGCTGCGGTATGCTCTCCCTTCTTCTAGAGCATCGTTTCCCAATTCATCTTCCTTTTCATGTTATCGTGGGTTGAACGTTTTGTGCATTTTAGTAGATCTACGATGTTCTAAGGAGATTCAAGACTAATGGTTCATGTATATTGATCTCATAACATCAAGGTAGGTGTTTTGTGCCTTTCCATTGATATTCCTTGAATATTATGTGAAATTTCCACCAATACCCTTGAATGGGGTATTGTGTGTTTACTGTTTTACCCCCATTGTATGCCTGTCATGCTTGTATGCCTGTGTAGAGGTAAATTGGACATGTTTTGGGTTGAATGTTATACCTTGGTTTCTCTGCTCATACTATGTTCAGTTTATGAACGTTTGGTCCTGTTTGTCCCATTTTTCCATTTACCTATTTTCCATGCCTTGTGATCGTAGGATGGAGTGTTGTTTTCAGACATGCTTGAGATATTGGAGACTGGTCAGCCAAGTAATTATGTAGGTTTAATTTGGCCATATAGCATTATTATGCATTGACCTACTGAGGCCGTGAGAACCTAGAACTATAAAATAAAAGGGGATAGACCATGTGAGCTTCCTCAGAGATTCTTTGGATAGTAGTAGACTATAAGGGGATAAACCATGTGAGATTCCTCAGAGAGTCTTTAAGAAATAGATTATATGAGGATTTTCCAAGTGACCATCCTCAGAGAGCCTAGGATTACTTTGGGCTATAAGGGGATAGGCCATGAGAGCTTCCTCAGAGAGTCCCTAGCAGTATTAGACTATACGGGGATTGACTATGTGAGCTTCATCAGAGAGTCTATGTTTTGTTTGTATGAATCACCTGATTACCATAGTCTATAGGAGGGATTGATTGTGCGAGCTTCCTCATAATTTGGAACCTTAACATTTATTTTTTTTGTTTTCTGAGCTTCAGAGCAGTTTCTGATGCTACTGCCAAGAAAAACCCAGAATACACAGCGTGTACTTTATGAATTCACACCGTATAGTTTTTAACTGTGTCACTGACTGTGTGGGAAGAGACACAGGGTTGTGAAACATATTTCAGGAACATGCCATGTATGGTATGTACACGCCGTTTTGTAGTGACTATGTGTTTAACTGTGGGACTAACGACACGGATGGATGAAACATTGACTTTACATGTCGTGTCCTGTTTTCAAACGTTGTTTCTTGTAACCTAAGTACTTGGCCGTGTCACGAACAACACGGGTCGAGGAAATCCTTCAAGTATATGTCGTGTGCACAAGGAGCATGTCATGTAGAGTGAATCGTGTAGTTGGACATATTTCTAACAACACGGGTCATTGAAACATTTCTAGTACACGTCGTGTCCTTAGTGAACATGCCATGTAGTCTAGGGTTAAGAGGACCGTGTGAGTTAGTCGTGTATGGAGACTCGGGAAAGAACGTAGAGTCCAAGTACACGCTGTGTGGTTTAAGAACATGTTGTGTGTTTGGGGTGTTACATGACCCATTTAAACAAAAGTACACGCCCTTGTAAATGACCTCAAGGAACACACTGTGTATGTAGTGTACACACAGTGTAGTCTTGTTTTGGAAAACATGAATGTTTCCTTCCTCTTGTTCTCTTCTTACACTCCTTGTTTTCAATCATTGATAATCTTGAATCTAAGGTGTGTGTTTGACCTTGCAGAGTCTTGCCACCGCGACATCCTCCAGTTGACCGCCAGTTGCAGGGCAGTGATCAGATGCCCAATATGGCTTATCAGGGAATTCCTGTAGATCCTCCTGTTGCGACAGCCTTGGCACCGTGGGTTATACCAGTTGTAGGCACCGATGCACAGTTTAGGGAGGGTTTTTTGAAGATGATGCAGTCCTTACAAAGGGTGCATCCTCCTGCCCCGTCGATGGCTGATTTGACACAGGTTTTCCAATAGTAGCATCCTCCCACCTTCTCAGGGGAAGGATGGCCTCGGGCTGTAGAGTCATAACCCAAATCCATCATGACGATCATCAATCATCTCAAGGTACGACCAAAGAGGAAGGTTAATCTCATGACCTACAATATCTGAGACTCTTCCAATAGGTGGTGGGATGTCATCTCTCAGGCGGGACGCCACTAGAATATGGCTTGGGATGAGTTTCATCATATCTTTTATGATTAATTCTACCCGGAGACCTTGATGGCTGACTGAGCCTGGGAGTTCATGAGCATAGATCAAGGTACTCTTTATATGGTGGAGTATTCCTCTTGTTTCACAGAGTTGTAGTGTTTCATGCTTATCCCAGCAGGTGATGAGTTATTCCTGGCTAGGAAGTTTGAGGATGGTTTTAGGCAGGAGATCAGTTCCCAGGTGAACATCATCATTTTGAATTCGATATCCTCTATCATCAACCAGGCGCTTATCACAGAGTGCAATCTGAGGGATTCCAGAAATGTGATCCAGGGCTGTTTGACATCCAGAGTGAGTGTTCCTCATACTAATAGGAGTAAGCACCACATAGAGCTTTCTGAAGGAGATCAAAGTAAGCGGGATGCACTTTCTGGTAGCCACGTGGTGTGCTACCTGTGCTGGAGGAGTATTCATACGAGACCACGTTTCTCGAGAGACCCGATGGCATGCCAATATTACGGCAGGATGTGCCATCTCCAGCGTTTCTATCAGTTTTTCCTTCCAGTATCTAGAGATAGAGGTTCTTCTATGACTCTGCGTTCGGGAGCATCACCACCAGTTTCTCGCCAGTCTGGGAACTCGAGTTCTTCGGGCCGATCAGGCCGAGGTGGAGGTTGTGGCCAGGGTGGTCAGTCGCTGGTCTATCAGCGGCAGTAGGGCGGATCATCTCAAAGTGGTCAGGGAGGGTCACAGGGCCATGGAGCAGGCCAGACTTTTGCAAAGGAGCAGACCTAGTATGATCAGGATCCCAGACCTTCCACCGTTCGAGGTACGATTTTAGTATCCTCAGTTTTATCTTCTTCTCTTTTCGACACAGGGGCTACCCATAACTTTATCTCTGTTTCTATTGTGGAGAGCCTTGGGATCTGCATATTTTTTTATACCGATGATTTGACTCTAGACACGCCGTTGGGTGCTCGGACTGTTAGTGTGTGTCTGTGCAAAGAGTTCCCTCTTGAGGTTATAGGGTTTCACTTAATATGGGACTTCTATGTCCTAGAGATGACGAGCTATGATTTCATTCTCTGAATGGACTAGTTAGTACCCTTCCAGGAAGTCGTTGATTTCTATCACTGCAGGGTGAGTTTCATATCACTAAAGGGTGGATCGTTTCTTCATCGGGGTGAGTGGGATATCCAGGCTAGTCGAGAAGGACCGAGCATCATGGGCTAGGAGGTGTTATAGCCCAGATTTCCAGTCTATATATGGATGACCAGAGGGCTTCACAGTTATACATTCCTATAGTGGTGGATCATTTTAGATATGTCTTTCCAGAGGACTTTCCAGTTTTTCCTCCAGAGCGTGAGGTAGACTTCACGATTGAGCTTATGCCAGGAGCAACACCGGTGTCCATTTATCCTTATAGGATGGCTACACCTGAGTTGCATGAACTCAAGAAGAAGTTGGAGGAGTTGTAGGCAGAGGGTTTCATCCGACTCATTACTTCTTCTTGGGGTTCACCTGTCCTATTTGGGAAGAAGGAATACGGAACCCTCCGACTTTGTGTGAATTATCGGATGCTAAAGCAGTTGACGGCCAAGAACCGATATCCCTTACCGATTATTTATTATCTTTTTGATCATCTTTGAGGATCCCATGTGTTCTCGAAGATTTAATAGAGATCTGGTTATCATCATTTGTGTGTTATACAATCTGATATACCACTTACAGCTTTCCGGAGTATGTATGGTCTATACGAGTATATGGTTATGTCGTTCGGCCTCACGAATCCGCTACCAGTTTTCATGGCACTGATGAACCAGGTGTTCAATCCATACATGGATTCCTTTGTGGTGGTTTTCGTGGATGCCATCTTGGTGTACTATCACACTCGATACGACCATGCTACCCATCTTGAGATCGTTCTGAGTACACTAAGAGTGCATCAGTTATATGCTAAGCTCTCGAAATGCCTCTTTTGGATGGATCATATTCACGACATAAGTCATGTTATCTCAGACACAGGAGTGTCAGTAGACCTAGAAATGGTGAGGGCAGTAGTTTCCTGGTAGCATCCGAAGAACTTCTTTGAGGTACGGAGTCTCCTAGGGCTAGCTGGATACTATAGACACTTCACACAAGACTTTTCATGCCTATCAGCACCACTAACAGGTCTGACCAAGAAAGGAGAGATGTTCTTATGTTCGGATTCTTATGATTCGGCCTTTCAAGAGCTGAAAGGGAGGTTGATCTCATCACCTATACTAGTCCTTCTAGATTCGGGAAAGGGTAATACTATTTACGCGATGCTTTAGGTATCGGGCTGAGAGCTGTGGTTATGTATGGAGATGGAGTCATTGCGTATTGGTCTTGGTAGTTGAGGCCACATGAGAGGAATTACCGGATGCCTGATCTAGAGTTGGAATCTGTTGTTCAGGCCTTACTCTATTGGGGACATTATCTTCTAGGAGAGAATTTTTTGGTTTTCACTAACTATAAAAGTCTCAAGTACATCTTCACTCAGCGTCATCTGAATTTGAGACAGCGCAGGTGGGTCGAGTATCTTAATTCCATTGAAATTGAGTTTATCAATACACCTAGGAAAGGCAATGCTGTGGCTGATGCACTAAGCAGGCGGACTCATGTATAGACAATTTAGGAGGCTAGTAGTGAGTGGTAGCTTATGGCCCTGTTCTCTGAGATGCATTTGGAGGTGCACGATAGACAGGGGAAAACTTTTCTATCTTCTGTAATTGTTACCTCTACTCTTCTAGATCGAGTACGAATGAGGCAGCTGTCAGACACATAAGGCCCAGTCATATGGGAGAGTGTGTCAAGAGGGGACCCTCTTCCTGGATGGATAGTAGGAGAGGATGAGATCTTGCATTTCCAGTGACGCATATGGGTTCAAGTAGACATACGCGAAGAGCTGATGCGGGATTGTCATTCCTCAGTATGGGAAGTTCATCCTGGCGTCAACAAGATGTATTTTGATCTAAACCACCAGTATTGGTGGCTAGGTATGTAGACAGATGTTCCAGGTTTTTTCATGAAGAGTTCCACTTGTCAGCAGGTGAAAGTGGAGCATCAGCGACCAGCGAGTCTTTTGTAGCAGTTATCCATTTCTGAGTGGAAGTGGAACGATGTCGCGATGGACTTCATGCCCAGTTTTCCGAGGTCACCTCGAGGGAATGATGCTATTTGGGTTTTCATTGGCAGGATTACTAAGGCTGCTAACTTCTTTCTAATCAAGGATACCTTCAGTGTTGATGAGCTGGGATGGTTTTACATCCAAGATATTTTATGTCTACATGGAGTTCCACACACCATTGTTTTAGACAGGGATGTATGTTTTACTTCTCAGGTCTGGAAGGGGCTTCAAAAGGCTTGGGTACATAGGTACTTTTGATTACAGTAGACCATCCCCAGATAGAAGGTCAGTCTGAGTGTATGACTCAGGTGCTTGAGGATATGCTCTGAGCTTTCATCCTGAACTTTGGTGGTTCTTGGGAGAACCATATCCCTCTTGTAGAGTTTTCCTACAACCATTGTTTTCAAGAAACTATTCAGACAGCACCTTATAAGGCTTTGTATGGTAGGCCATGCCTATCACCCTTATGTTAGCTAGAGGTAGGAGAGATAGCCATTCTAGGACCTCATCATATTTAGGAGACTTTAGAGCAGATAAAGTTTATTCGGAAGTGGATGACTAGTGAATTGTCTCAACAGAAGTCTTATGCTGATCATCAGAGATGACCTTTGTAGTTCATGTTCGGGGATCTGGTTTTCCTATGTGTCTCACTGAGGTTGGTACACAAGAGGATTTGGAGATAGGGTAAGAATTCACCGAGGTATGTCATGTCATTTGAGGTGTTGGAGAGAGTTGGCCTGGTTCCCTATCAGTTGCATTTACCTCAGAGGTACCGAGCTATGCATGAAGTCTTCCATTTTTCTCAGCTCTAATGTTACTTTTCAGACTCATCTCATGTCTTTCAACCTGAGTAGGTTGATCAAGAATTGGATGCATCATTTGAGGAGAAACCTATCTGTATTATCGATCGCAGTACGAAGGTTCTCCATGGTCGGTTTGTTCCTCTGGTGTAGGTTCTATAGCAGCATAGGCGAGTACAAGACGAGACTTGGGAGAGGGTAGTCAATGTACGATCGCAGTGGCCAGAGCTATTCGGGGTTTCTTCATCTACACCTCGCTAGGGAAATTTGGGGAAGAATTTCTTTAAGGGGGGATGTTTGTAGGAACTCGGACCTTCTTTTCAGGTATGTTTTTCCTTTTTTTGGAGTTTTTGAGAAAAGAAAGGTTTCTGGAAATTTTTAAAGTAAATGCTGAGTACATTATGAGTACACACCATGTACTTCGTTGCCGCATGAGGCCGTGTGCTGGCCATGTAAGGGCCAAACACATGGTCGTGTGGGGTGACGTGGAGGCCACTTAAAGCGGAGTATGGAAATAGTAAGTACACGCCGAATACTCCAAAAGTACATGCCCTGTATTTTTATTTTTTTATTAAACGCACCAGGGTCGCGTCTGACGGACAGAACACCTTCCTTTTATCTTTGGTTTGCCCGAGAGAGAGGGTACGGTCATGAATATTCTCCAAGACCCTGAGCCTCCGTCTATTCTCTGAATCGACCGTCGTCGATTGTGTTGGAGCTACAACAGTAATCTCTCCCTTCTTCTAGAGTATCGTTTTCCAATTCCTCCTCTTTTTCAAGTTATCATGGGTTGAACCTTTTGTGTGTATTTGTATATATACGTTGTTTTAAGGATATTTAAGCCTCATTGTTGAAGTATATTGATCTCCTATATTCATGGTAGGTGGTTTGTTCATTTCTGTGGAATGTCCTTGAATATTGTGTGCAATTTCCACCAATACCCTAAAACGGGGTATTGTGTGTTTACTGCTTAACCCCCATTGTATGCCTTCCATGATTGTATGAATGTGTAGAGGTAAATTGGAACTTTTTTGGGTTTAATTTTATACCATGGTTGCTCTGCTCATGCTTCGTTCTGTTCACGACCGTTTGGTCCTATTTAGCCTATTTGGTTGTTTACCTGTTTTCCATGCTTTGTGATTGTAGGATGGAGTTGTGTTTTTTGACATGCATGAGATGTTGTAGACTAGTTAGAAAAGTAATTATGTAGGTTTACATTGGCCATATATAATTATTATGTATTGACCTACTGGGGCCATGAGAACCTGGTGCTATAGACTAAAAGGGGATAGACCAAGTGAGATTCCTCAGAGAGTCTTTAGACAGTCGTAAACTATAAGGGGATAGACCGAGTGAGCTTCCTCAGAGAGTCATTGAGCTTTGGGATATATGAGGATTGACCAAGTGAGCATCCTCAGAGAGCCTACGATTAATTTGGGCTATAAGGGTATAGACCGTGAGATCTTCCACAGAGAGTCCCTGAATGTTTTAGACTATTCCGGGATAGACTATGACAACTTCCTTAGAGAGTATCTATTTTGTTTATTTGAATCACCTGATTACCATATGCTATAAAAGGGATTGACTGTGTGAGATTACTCAGAGAGTCTATGAATGACTTGGGATATATGGGGAATTTGACCGGGTGTGCTTCCTCAGAGAGTCCTTGACCTTGTGACTATAAGGGGAAATGACTATGCAATCTTCCTCAGAGAGTTCCTAACTACCCTAGACTATTAGGGGAATTGACTATGTGTGCTTCCTCAAAGAGTCTTTATAATTCCATATGACCAAACCAGAGGGGTTATGTTATGTGCACTTCCCATAGGGTTATTGGTTTTTCTATGTAGGACCACCGGGTTACCTGTTTTTCTATGCTGCTTGATAGTTGTTGTTTGACTCTGGAACTGTGGATTATTTATAGTTCAGCATGTTCTTATTTACTATTTTCTTTACTTTTACCTGCCATATATTCACTAACTGTTAGGCACAGATCTTCTGGTGGTTTTCTACTGGGATTTATTCTCACACCCTGTTTGGGTTGTGCTTTTGGGATCAAACAGACTATATTGTTGCAGGTATAGACAAGGGAATGTTCCCTTTGACTTCAATTATTTGACATGATGTGGAGTTGGAGAGCATGAGACCAAGATTAGGCTTGCGATGTTGAGGATATTTTTACCAATTTTTTGTACTTTTTTTAGTACTAGTTGTATTTCCTGCATTGTTATTTGTTTGGATTCTTTCTTAGACATATGTATCATGCATCATATTTATATATATGTGCTCCTGCTGCTTATTATATTTAGTGATCCATTGTTCACTTTTGTATGGATTGTGTACTTCTTCTATTATTGTTTATTGTTTATTGTTTTTCTCTTATGTTGTGTACTCATCCAATAATGGAATAGTTTCCCCACAATCACACCCAAGGCCCTCTTGGCTAGTCTAAAGCCTCTAGTGTTCAGGGAAATGCGCTTGAGGCCATGTGACCAACCAGGTACGGTGCGCCTCTAGGTGGCTTTCAAAACTAGGAAGCTACAGTTTAGTTCAAAAACATTTAATAAAAAAATACTAGTATAAGTTAGATACATGTTTGTTCACACAATAATGGAATAAAGACAGTGCAGGGGTGGGGAATTAAAATAAAGGAAAGGAGCATGAGAGAAGACCGTACCTCTTAATAGGGTAGCTCCTTTTGGTTTGTGCCAAAATTATTCCTTAAGATAGTTCATACCCAATGGGAGGATTAAAGGTAGAATTTAAAATTTTAGGGAGGAAATTTGGTAAGGAATTGACTGAACATAAGTGGCATTAAAGGAGTGAGTAATGGGTAGAGGTGGTGGCCTTTTATTGGGAAGGAAAAGGACACACATGGAATTTTTAGAAACAAATTAGGTGTGCAAATTTTCTTACCTAAAAAATCCTTAATAAACCAAAAAAACTCATTAATAGAAGGTTTATGACCGAAATATGGATATAAAATAGGTTTTGGACAACTTTCTAGGTAAATTGGGACCTTAATTTTACGGTTTATTCCCCAATTATGCTTAATTTGGCCTTAACCGCTGCGATTAATTTTGATCAATTTGATTAATAATTTTGGTCAAATATTAGCATGATATTATTAGAATCTAAAAATAGATTTAATACAATGGCTTGTGTTGTATTTTTTATATTCCAATCACATAAGCGAAAAAATTATGATTAGTGTTAATCCTGTAGATGGGATCAAATAACTGGGTTTTAAAGTAGGAAAATGTTCAAATTTTTTTTAACGATTTTATATTCAGTATTAAGGTGGAATTGAGTCTAATGAATTTCATTTTATTAGTAGATGTAATATTTATCTAATTTGACCTTAAAAAATATTTATAATATCATTTATATATATTAATTAGTTAGAAAAAAAGGTATTTTTATCTTAAAAAGCAGTATTTTCACTATTCATCAACAAATGAATTTTCTCATAAAAATCCAAAACGTTCACCCTAGGCTAATTTTGATGTTCTGAATTCAAAAAAGAAGTTAAATTTATCCAAATAAATTTATAAATTTTTCTAAAATTTATTTTATTACTAAAATTAATTCATTCGAGAAAAAAAGTTTTTTAACATAAAAAGTAGTTTACCATAAATCATATAATTTATTATCAATATGTTTTATTTATATAAACCAATTATAATAAATATTTTAAAATTATTTATTACTATTAATATTACTAAGGTTAACCTCTAAGTTATAATTATGGTATTTAAATAATTATAATATTAAAAAGTGATATTTTGTATAAACTCGATGTTGTATGTATCACATGCCAACATTGTGTTGTGTGCATCATATTCCAAGTCAGTGTTGTGTGCAATGTACACCAAGTCATTATTGTGTGTAAAGTATTTCATGTTAGTTCCATGTGAAAGGAATCTTTTAAATTGTCTATTTCAAGATATAAATGAAAATTTAAATTTATTTGAAAAATAGTTCCATAAAAACTTTGTGTGTTTCATGTTGGCAAGAAAAGCCTTGGTATAGTGGATGTTATAAGTTTACAAGTTCCTGAAAATGAGGTAGAGTATGAGGATGTATTTCCTGATGTTGTTCCAAGTTTATCTCCCTATAGAGAGATAGAATTTTTCGTTAATCTACACGATGGTAAGACACTAATATGTATGCCATCATATCATATGTATCCCACAATGCTTCACGAGATAAGGGTAATGTTGGAGGACTTTTTGAGGAAGGGATTTGTGAGACCAAGTGTTTCACCCTGGGAAGACCTAGTATTGTTTTCCAAAAAGGAAGATGGTTGCATGAGTTTGTGTGTAGACTACCGGCGCTTTAACCCGGAGACCGTGAAGAACTCATTTCTACAATTGAGGAAAAATGAAATATTTGATTGGTTGAGAGGGGAACAATAGTTCTCAAAAGATGACCTTAAGTCAGTTCTTTCAGGAGATGAAGCATAGTTTAATGAGCGCTCACATATTGAAATTTCTATAAGAATGTGTCAAGTACATAGTGTTCTATGATTCATCTTGAATCGGGCTTAGTTGTGTTCTTATTCATAATAAAGTGGTGATTGTATATGGTTTACACCAATTGAGACCACATGAGAAGAATTACGTGACCCATGATCTTGAGTTAGCAGTAGTAGTATTCACTTTGAAGATGTGGAGACACAAACTGATGGGTGAATGATTTATCATATACTCTAATCACAATCTTCTCAAGTATATTTCATCACAGAAAGATTTAAATTTGAGACAGAGGCTTTAGATAGAGTTCCTCCAAGAATTTGACTTTGAGATTCTATATACACCTATAAAGAGGAATATGGTAGCAGATGCTCTCAGCAATAGATCTAGTTTATATTTGTTTAACGAGGAATCAGAGTAGTATAAATCATTGCGGATATCCTTTTTAGATGGATATGGAGTAGCGTACCTCTATTAGATGGTTGTCACCCCTCCACTCATACATGGAGTCAGGTAGGCACATCTTCAGGATACCGATAGTGGGACCCTGCATGCTTAGATGTCGATAGGTCATGCTCTTGATGGATTTCTAAAGGTGGGGAGAATATCATTCATTTCATAGGAAGCCTGATGGTACCAGTGATTTTGTAGGATGAGGTTCTAAGGGAGTTTCATAAATCCCCTTTGGCGGTACATGTTGTTGTGGTGAAGAAGTACCAGGACCTTTGGCATCAGTTTTGGTGGCCAGGGATGATGAATAGAGTTGTAGAGTTCATCTCTTGATAACTTACTTGTCAGCAAGTGAAGGTTGAAAACCAATTTTTAGTGGGTTTATCCAAAACCATTGAGGATCCAAAATGGAACTGGGATAGAATATCTATTGAAATCATGATGGTATTACCACGTATATCCAGGGTACACGATGCCATCTGGGTGATCATTTACCGACACACCATGTCAGCCCACTTCCTAGGTATCAGAGAACAGAGTTCAATGTTGAGTTTGAGATACATCTATGGGTGTGGGATATTTTGACTCCATGGAATTCCATTGAGCATCATTCCATATCATGGTGCTTGATTTATATCAAAGTTGTGGAAGGTATTACACAAGGCATTTAGGACTCAGTTATGCTTGAGTATAGTGTTTCACTCACAAATTAACGGCCATAATGAGTGGACCATTCAGGGTCAAGAAAACATGTTGGAAGCTTTCATGTTAGAATCTGGCCATAGTTAGTAGGATTTCCTACTACTATTAGAGTTTTATTACAATAATAACTAATATTCCACCATCATCATGTCACCCTTCGAGGATTTTTATGAGAAACTATACAGTTCAACACTTTTCTGGACTGACCTAGGGGAGTTGACACTCATGGGACCGGAGTTGGTATGAGCTAAAATAGATAAGGTTAAGATTATCCAAGAGTGTATGAAGACTACACTGATATATCAAAAATCATATGTTGATAGGTAACGGAGGCCTCTAGAGTTTGAGGAAGGAGATTATGTGCTCTTATGGGTTTCTCCTCGATGTGGATTGAAAATATTTGGCCAGGGAAATAATATATATTTGAGGTTCATCAACCCTTTTCAAATAATGTGTAGATTTGGAGTGGTGGGGTACTGGTTAGCTCTACATCTGTAGTTACATCGGGTAAACGACATCTTCCACATGTCGCAACTGAGGAGGTACATGCATGACCCATTACACATCATTGACTAGGGCGATCTAGACATCGAGGACAAAGCAAAATTTGTTGATTACCCAATCGAGATTGAGGATCAATAGAAGAGGGTCCTTCAAGATAGATAAATTCCTTTGGTGTGTGTTTGGTGGTAGCACAATAATCTTTATGATAGCATTTGGGAGTGGGAGACTCATATTAGTTCTCATTACCCACATCTTCTTGAGTATCCCTTGTTTTGGATTTTTTAGGACATAAATCCTTAAGGTGGAGAGAATGAAATATCTTATATTTTATGTGTATTATATTTTAATATTATATAGATTAATTTTTATACTACTTACTAAGAGAGTCTGTGATTCTGAGGACCGTTGTGCCCGAAATACATGCTTCAAAAATATTAAAATATTAAATATCATGTGTCAATGGTTTTCCTGAAAAAGTGGAATAAATTCTAAATAGATTCATGGATTACAAATTTAATGGATTTTTCTGAGTTTGAAACCGCATCTTTACCCTAGGAACGACCAAAAATTGGTTACCCTGGGTCATTTGTGGAATGTCACCATGGACGCTTAAATGAATAAAATAAATTAAGATAATTTATTTTATTTTCAGTTGTAGAAACAATGACGTAGAGATACGTAAATCTTTAAATAGGTCCCTATGTAATAGATCCATGGTTATCCTCCTAAACCTGGGATCCTCTAGAGACATTGGAGAGAGAGTGTGAGAGATCAAGATAATTCTTTCAAGTAGGTGATGAGGAAACCTTATATCCATGATCAACGTGAAAAATATTGTTAGATATCACCAACAAGGATGATTCAGTGATTGTTATTTGTCAGTTAGTGATATGAATCATGGTAGGATATGTTATTTTGATTCTATTTCCCCATTCTTTATTCTTACAACAAACGCAGACCAATCCATGAAAAGAATGATTTTTTGTTCCATTTTAATTTATGGATGGGATTATTTTGTGGGTTTATAGGGATGATTAAATATTTGTGATTATAAATTTTGATTGATTAATTTAATGATCTAATAGTGATGAAACAAGATCTACACAAACATCGATCGTGGTTCCTCCCGCTTGATCTGTTGTGCTTCTCCCACCCCCGGCCAAATTATTACATTCATTTTTAAGTGTTCGTTGTTCTTCCCTATATTTGAATCTGTTGTGAAATAAATGATCATTTGACCTTCAGTTCTTGGCGCAATGATTTGAAACCATAGATCTGTCATCGGGACGACTCGACAGAGGTGCGAAGGTGGGTGTGAAGTAGATCAAACAGTGGTGGGTGAAAAATACTCATTTTTCGGTGGAAATTATTAATAGATATGATCATGTTAGTAAGTAGTTTGGTGGCCCTACTCCCATAGATTAGGTGTTAGGATGAAAAAATGTGATTAGATATGGAGTTTCGAGGTGAACTGAGCATCGGAGTGAGATTATGAAGATTGATCAGCATGAGTGGAGGAAGAAGATGCTAATCTAGAAAACTTGATACACATGACGTGTATTCCATGACTACATAGTTTGTAGTCCCCCTTTTTATGAACTCAGCATGTACTATGGGATGTACATAGACACGGGGTGGAGTACATGAGTTTCCTCCTTAGTGTGTATTCCCCCACATGACTTGTCCTAGATCAGGTACACAAGATACCCCATGTATTGGTATACTGGTAGAGACACAAATGTTGATGTCATGTAATAGCACATGACCGGAGTACATGGGTAGACTCCAGATGTAGGGACATAGTTTGTAACCCTTCTACATGTTGTGTGTCCCTCTTCTACAATACATGTTTGAAATGACACGGGCCATTTTACATTGGTAGTACCCGGGGTCAGTGGACATGGTGCATGACCCTACTACCCATTTTGTATCCATTTCTAATTGTCTTAGATCTCTTATCCTCCATATCATAAAGAAGTTTTGTTCGGGTTGTTCCCTTTTATAGTTTCCATAATGGTAGGTTGGAATCATTTCTTACTCCTAAGACTACGATCCCTCTAATAGAACTTCCTAGATATAGTTTTTGGAATCCCCTGAGAAGCCCTGAGTAGGATCCTCTATTCATCTTCATCCCCTGGGTAGAGTCCTTGATATAGGAAGGACCAATCCTACTGGACATTGATCCTCTAATTAGTGGGTTAATCTATATATATTTTTGGTATCACCCCATGGCCTTGGATGGGATCCCCAAATATTGTGTCAAATATCACTTCAGATCAATTATCATATCTCTCTCTCATGATGGTTCTCGATGAGAACTACCTCTCAAACTAACATCATCAGTGCTATCAGACTCAGGAGTGTGTTCATCTAGATGAGAGCTTCATTGAATCTTCGAGCGGAATTTATAGGGATTGTATGTAGTGGATGTGACTTACCACTAGACCGTGTGTCTTGGTTTGCGTATATCTCAATATTCTTGTTTTATGTTCTATAGACATACACCTGTGTAGAGGTGAATGTACTTAACTTTGAAGTATTTTTATGTGGTTTTGAGGTGTCCTACTGAGTATTGTTATACTGACCCCTACATAGGATGTTCCCACACATGTCATGTCTTGTGAAGATGGATGACCTTTTGAGGGAGTACAAGGAGGACCAGGACCAGACAAGGCTTTGTGAGACCTGGCAGGCAGAGGTGTGTTTCTACAACTACAGATAGATGTCCCAGTACTTATTTCTTATAGGATGGACTTGTGGTTATAGACTCATTTTGTTGGTCTTCTATTTTGTCCCTATTTACATTACGTTACTTCCTGACATACTCTAGTTGTGGGATATAGTGGTATTCTAGAATTTCTTACATAGAAGATTTTACATTTCTACCTTTTGTGAGCTCAAATATGTGTGTGTGAATACTGGTAAATAGGAAATTCCTTCCATGTTAGTGATATTTATACTCGGTGCTAGTCACCATCCCCCACCATATTAGAGGTGGGCTTTGGGAGTCATGGCACGAGCCTCACTGGGACAGGTTGTGACAACCTGGGATCATTGTCCAATGTTTTCATTCCAATCTGAAATTTTCTGCTTAGTTTTTCCCTTATGACAGTTGATGAAACATTTATCTTAAATAATAAATCTTAAAATATAATTTGGAACATATCTAAAATTTTAGGCATTAGATTGATGCATTGATAATTCATATATACCCAAAAAATTGGACTATTCTCATTAGTTTTTATGGAAATATGAAATTGTTTTCTTGTTTTTGAATCCATTGTGGTGAGTATCAGTTTATTGCAATTGTGATGGTTAGATGGATCATTTGATCATAATGAGATTTTCATGTTTTAAATTAATTTTTGGTTGGTTTATACAAATAAAAAATGACAAAAAGATAAATTTCTTATGTTTTCTTATTAATCTGTGCTTGTTTTCTAGGTTATCACACTACATGATTGATTATTAATTTATTAATAATAATGGATGATATAAAATAAAAGAAATTAATTTATGAATCATATTTTCATGTGGTTGCTTCACACAGATAAAAAATTTAATGAATATCATTTTCTAATGATTGCATGCTAAATCAAGATCAATTTTTTACCCTATAAGTGTGGTTGGTTTATACATATCAGAAATAAATCGTTTATAATTTTCCAATCCTTTTTGTAGAAAACTAAGTAGTTTAGGAATCAAATTCATGTGAGGTTCTAAAAAACTATAACGGACTTGAAGGTTGTTTTTATAATTTTTCACACTAATCCGAGTTCTTTTGTCTGATTTTGACCCCCACATCAGTGACTTGTCCTTTATTAATATGTGTTAACAATATAAAATCATAATTTTCATCGTATCATTAAATTTAAAAATATTATTGATGTGTGGATAATTCCGATAAATCAAAAAAATATTTATTTAGGGATACTTCTCTTAATTTACCATGTTAATTAGATGTCTTTATTAAGTTTTATTTAATTAATGGATGATAAATTTAATTTAAAATATCAATGTTAAATGATACTTTATATCCTACTAACAAATCCAGGAATTAGAATTACATGTTATTGATTCATATATAGTAATAATTATATAATTATCATTATCCTAAATTTTTAGGGAAATCCAATATTGTTTTATTGTTTTTACCCCTTTTATATTACTTATTACTTTACATTCAATGTTATTGAGCATAACAACAACTGGATTGATGTAACGTTGGTTTGTAAAAAATAGAAATGACATTGAACTCTTTTTTTAAATGTTTTTATTCCGGTATAAACTCATTTTATTAGTTTTTAACTCCATACTGGTAGTTATTCATTTATAGATCATCTTTAAGAATATAAAATGATACTTTCCATAATAGAAAGTAATCTAGGAAGAAGATTATTATATAGTTAATTGCTAAAGATAAAAAACGAATTAGGGATAATTTTCCTTTGTTTCCATATCAATAAAAAGTCATCTTATATGTTTTGACCCCATTATGAGTGATTTGTCATTTTCATAAAAATATCATGATAAAATGATATAATGGATAATATCAATAAATCGGTTCATTAGAATTATGTTTGGTTGATTCCTATAGATAAAAAGTTATCGATAGATATTTCCACCTATGTTTTCATGGGAATATAATACAAATTTCTACTTTTTGACTCCTTTTTAGTTAATTGTCATTATTATAAAAATTTGATGGTAAAAAAGACACTTTTGATAGAACTTAACAATTATGGTGACAGATTCATATGTGGTTAGTAAATATTGATCAAAAATGACTTAAATAACATTTTACAAATCATTCAGGACAATATAATATTGTTTTATTAGTTTTCAACCATGAACAATTGATTTACCATTTATTTATAAGTGTTAACAATATAAAGCCATGGTTTAAATCGTCCTGAGAAATCCATGAATTAGATTTATATGAGGCTAATTCCTATAGATAAAAAATGACATGAGGATAATTATACTATGTTTTTTTTGTCATTTTTATGTCTTTTTCTCATGTTTAACCCCTTAATGTGTGATAAGTCATTATGATAAAAATATTAATGTGAAATGATACTATAGATCATACCACACAATATGTGGATTAGATTGATGTGTGATTGAATCCTAAATTCCAAAACTAATTTTCGTATCATTCCCTTATATTCTCAAGAGAATTCAAATTCATTTCCATAATTTTGATCTCTTTAAGGTGACTTTTCACTTTGATAAGATGTGAAGGATAATAATAAAATTATATCATGATAAAAAATTCATGGATTATAATTATTTGAGGATAGTTAATATAGGGAAAAAATTGATCAAATTTTTTTTATAACTTTTTATGATAATATGATCTCATATTCATGGTTTTATCCCCAATATGGGTGATTTGTCATTTATAAATAAGTTTTAATAATAATAAATTATTGATTTAATCATACTATGAAATCCCAGCATCGATTGATGTGTGACTGATTTATGCATATAACAAATTACTAAAGGATCATTTTCCTATGTCAATATATCAATTAGAACTCATTTTCTCAGTTTTTACCTCTTGACGGGTGATATGTCATTGTAATAAAAAAACAAATGTGAAATTATAATATGGATAATACATAGAAATATGATCGTATGATTGACGAATAGTTGGTTCATGTAGAAAAAAATGATTTTTAGGTCATAATCCATTTTTGTTATTGAAATATAAAATTATTTTCATAGTTCTGAACCCTTTTAGGTGACTAATAACATTAATAACAATGTGAATGAAAAAAAAAAAATTTTGAACATACCAATAAATTCATTTTTTGGATTGATTTTTGGTTGATTTTTTTCGAATCAAAAAATTCTTGAAGATCATATCACCATGTTTTCTCGAAAATTTGAGCCCGTCTGCATAGTTTTGAGTCTTAAAAAGGTGATTTGCCATTTACTAATTATAGTTAACATTATGAAATCATAATTTCAATCATACCAAGTAATTTATTCATTATATTAATATAAATATGAGTCCTACAAGTTGAAAATAACTCGGGAATCATTTTCCAATGTATCAATGTCAACTTGAAGTAGACTTCTCAGTTTTAAAAACATAAATTTTGACTTTTCATTACAATAAAAACATAAAGTTAAAATGACACTATGGATAATACTGAGCAATATAGTAAATGGATTTATGCATGATTTATTAATATTTATCAAAAAAAAAATTTGGGATTATTCTTCTATAACTTTCTGAAAATCCAAAATCATTATCCTGGTTTTCACAAATTTTAGGTTGCATGCCATTTTAATAAGAAAATGAAGTAAAAATGACACATTAGATCATAGAAAGAAATTTTGGGGTCATATTGATGTGTAGTTTGTTCATACATATCATAAATATATAAAAGACTATTTTTTAAATGTTTTTAGGTTAATCCATGCATGCTTTCTCTATTTTTACCCCAAAACGAGTGGTTTTTAATTTTTTAATAATCATTATCAATATAAAATCATAGTTACCATAATACCAAGAAATAAATGAATCAAATTAATTTTCATTAGATTCATACATATCACAAATGATTCAGGGTTCATTTTCCTATGTTTCCATGTCACCCTTAAACCGTCTTCTAGGTTTTGACCCCTTGATGGGAAATAGGTCATTTTAATAAAAATAGAATTTTTAAGATATAAATTGGATCAAACCACATAATAATTGAAACATATTTATACATGATTTATTCCTACAAATTAAAAATAATTTGTGGATCATTTAACTGAGTTTTCATGTAAATCTGAAATCATACGCACGATTTTCAATTATTTTTGGTGACTTGTGACTTTAATAGAAATATGAGGCCAAGCCAAAATTTGAACCATACCAAAAAATTTGGGAGTAAAACTCATGTGATGTTAGTTTATGGATATCAGAAATGACTTGAAAATCATGTTTCTATGTGTTTTCAATAATTGTTTATCTTCTGTAGTTTTTGAACCCCAACTAGTGAAATTTTCATTTATTAATAATAATGAATGATATGAAATAATTATTTCAATCTTATAAAACAATAAAGGTTCCTTTTTTGTAAAAATACCATATATATATCAAAAATAACATGGGGACCATTCTATGAAGTTCTCATTTTGTTACAAAGACCTTTGCTCACATTTCATCCCTTTACAAGTGATGTGTAATTTTAATAAAAATATTATGGTGAAATTATCAATTGGATCATACCAAGAAATCCAAGAATCAGATTTATTTTTTCATATAATTATTTAAGGATAAATATCCTAATTCTCTAGGAAATATAATTTTTTTTCTTTTTTTACCAAATTTAGGTGACTTGTCACTTTACATTTATTCATACTGAGTACTTTAGGGTTCAGACTGAAGTGAGGTTGGTTTTTACATATAAAAAATGAACCGATGATCATTTTTTATTTTTTCAATCAAATACGAACACATTTTCTAGGTTTTGACATCTATATAGGTTTTTTGCAATTATTAATAGGCATTATATATATATATATGAAATCATCGTTTCATTAATACAATTTTTTGGAATCATATTAATGTGTAAAAATTATTATATATCAAAAATGACTCGTTAATAATTTTAATATGTTTCCATGTTAGTTTGAAGTTCCCTTCATAGATTTTACACTATGTTATGTGATATGTCATTTTTAAAAAAATATTATATTGAAATATAACATTTGATAATAAAAAATAATCCATTCAATAGATATATGAGAGATTAATTCATATAGATCATAAATTATTTGATGATTATTCACAATTTTTTAATGGAAATCTAAAAAAAATCGTATACATTCCCATTTTATATAACATAATAGTTTAACATGAATATCAAGGTCACATAGAACATTTTATCAAATAGAGAAATTCATGTGTCAATTTGATCTATGGTTTGTTTATAAATATCATAAATTACTCAACGAACATTTTCCTAATTTTGAGGTCATATCCAATATTATTCTATTTATTTTGACCCCTAAAAATTTCATATCCCTTTTATTAATAAGTTTTAATGATATGAAATCATAGTTTCAGTCATACAAAGAATTATGGGTGCCATATTGATGAACAACTAATTCCTATAGATAAAAAAATAATATTGTTTTACTCTGATTCCATGTCAATATAAATTGTTCTGTTTAATTTTGATTCCTTGTTGGGTGATAATTTAGAGGCCCGAATCTTGACGTACATGGACAATACTTTACTTTTTCGGAATACTTAATACATGAAAAAAACAGACACACAAGGACCGTAATAGTTTAGTGTCTTTAGAAACTTGGAATATAAACTTCTAATCATGTTGAAAGATCTTCAACATCTCCCATAATGATCTTACCCTTTTTTTCTTACCTAAAACCTTTCTTTATATCCTATGGAAAGTAAAACATATAAAGGGTGAGCTCAAATTATCATTAAGGGTACGGATGGAGAAAATAAAATGAACCGTATACATTTTAACTTTAAAACATGAGCATAATGTTTAAACATGAAAATCTTGAGCAATGATAAAAAAAATGGAAGTACATAAGGCATAGATCATAATGGAACATCAATAATGATAAAATAGCATGGGAATAAAAATTATAATTGTGTAAAAACATTAAGTACATGATATGATTTCCATAGTATCCAAGACATTACTGTGAAGACCATCATAGTGCACAAAGTCCCTTACTGAACCGGGTTTACTAACCGTTCCATCCCTGTATTACTAAACCTGATTTACTTGCCATTCCAGCCATGTGTATTTCATTATATATAAATCTTTACCCAATGAATTTGGTGGAGATATAGGTCCCACCCATCTCATAATGAAATCATTTTTACTTGTGCCACAACATAAACATAAATCATTCATCATAACCCAAAGAATAAAATGGGTTTCATAAACATCATTCCATCATAACATAATCCATATAAAAAATGGATATAATTTCATCATAAGAAAAGTGAAACCATGTAAATCGTAGAGAAATTATACTTGAAAGATACAAATATGAAATAATGTCATCTTATATGGAAAATGGTTTTGATAAAACACTTGAAATGAATTCTTGAGGAAAATATCCGTTCTTATTGAAAATCATTTTTCATTTTACAAAATGACCTGAAATTTTAAAAGAACGGTATTTTTTTGAAAATAATCATGAAATATTCTAGATGAATCTTCATGAAAATAAGGCGTTATGAAACCGTAGAAATCCGTTCATGTCTTATAAGTTAAAAACATTCTTCTCGTAATTTTGCCGAAAAAGTCAAAAAGTACCTCGTATGGTGAACAAAAAAAAGATTCCTTAAATACCATGTAGTAAAAGTCAATAATGGGTAAAAAGGTCTTTAAAAATACATAAAAACATTTTTTATAAAACATGGACATGGATGATAAATATAATCCCAGTAAATACTTACGTATAAGCAATCTCGGATAGAAAACAATTGATATTGCAATATTATCCCTTAGCTTAGGTCTGATATGCTTCGTACATATCCGAACCTCCTATTTAATGATTTAAATAATGTCATTTAATTATTACAGAATCATATTCATTGTTATGATATCATTTATGGTTCACATATGACTTTATATAACCCGTTCTTTTGTAAATTCATGTTTAAGTAGCGTTTTGGGAAAATCGTTTCATTTATCATCCGTGTTTTGACTGGTAATTATTAATATCATTACATAGATCATGATTACATAATTATAGAATATAAAACTTTATTTATAAATAATATATATTCAGAATATACATATATATAATAGATCGATAAAGGTAAAGAAATACACCGTTCAAGGAGACGGTAGGCCGAACGTACGCATGAACGATGTTTTTGTTTCCTTATTGAATTGAATGGAATTAAGTAGATGACATAGACATATATATACATAAATCCAGTTGCATTATTATGTCATATATTTCATGATTACTTATTTTATATACTTTATAATCATTCTTGAATTGTTAACCTGGAAAATGAATCTCATTGCGTTATGGAGACAGTAATCCGTACGTACGCACGAGCGATGATATCATTCGCATATTTATTGAATGGAATTGGAGTGGATGATATAATGTCTTATAATTAGTATGATATTATAATAACCATATATAGTTATTCTATACACCATAATACCCATCCAAGTAAGGTGGTGGTGGAAAAACAGATTACACCACGACGTGGAGAAAGTATTCTGTACGTACGCACACACAGTGATTTCGTTTTCTGTAGGATGGATAGAAGGTGAAATAGGGTTTTTTCATATTTATAATAACATATAATTATATAATTAATACTGATGTTATTACTTTATAATGAAACAACTAAAAAACAGGAAATAGAAGAAGAAATAAATTTGAAAGAATCGGTAGCGGATATTAAATCTTCTTCGACATGTGTAAAGTCCCAGATTTTTCCTTGTATTATTTAATATTATATGGGAATTATTTCGAGACCAGGCTCTGAGAAGGCATGCTATTCCGAGGCCCGGTGAGCCCGGAACAAATGTTTGAATTTAATTTAATAATTAAATTATACTCTCATGCAGTTTTCATGAAAAAGTGGAATAACTCACGAACGAGTGCTCAGATTAAAAATCTGGGGGCACCATTGCATTTAGAACATCAATTTTACCTTAGGAGGGGCCTAACTTTTCCCGGCGCAGGATGGTGGAAAAATATGGTTTTTGGACGAAACAGTAATAAAATATTTAATAAAAATATTTTATTTATGTAGCAGGATCTTTTGAATCTTTTTCCTTTAACCTCTTTAAATAGAGGCTTGCACCAGGGAGCAGGGTTAAAAAAACCCCGTAACTCTGGAAAACCTTGGCGGCTCTGGAGGAAACCCCCAATGCGGCAGCAGAGACATTCTTGATGGATTTCGACGGCGACGACGACGCAGTGCACAGATCTTCGCCGGAAAATGCAGAAAATCCAGGTAGGGTGTTGTTTTGATTTTCCTTTTTCCCCGTTCATGATTTCTATGATGAAGGCGGGCTAATCCACGAATAGATTAGTTCGAGGATCGATCGTTCTTGCGGGATGAGATTTTGCGGGGATTCTGGGAGATTTAATCCATGTTGATCTTTTGTTGTTGATCTTTTCTTCTCCGTCTAATCCTATTAAAGGGAGCGGATCAATGCCGTGAAGAACGTCGGTGGAGGTTCGTTCCTCAAGCTTGTTTCAGTGGAATTCACTCCCTTTCCTCTTTCACGTTCATCGCATTATTCACAGGGCGATGAACAACGGGTCCTTGCACATCCGTTCTATTGTGCAACGATCCGATATTGTGGATCCAACACCGGTGTGGTGTCACGGAGATGCGACGACGGTTTCATCAGGCGATTCAGAGCGGATCGGTAGATATGAGTTTTTGGGCATTTTTCTTCGGATAGATCGTTCGACATTTATGATACGTTTAAAGAGCCGAAAACAACCGTTACGAAGTTGATATGACGAAACAGAAAAATCCCTGGAGTATCGGGACGAACGGATAAGAAACTGAGGATCTGAAGTTTCATCCGTGGTGCGAGGAAGAACACGACGTTTCTGGAAATTTTCCCAACTACACACCGTGTAGTAAGGATACATGGCGTGTGTTCGTCGTCGAACAATCTGGCATGTACTATGAGAGTACATGGACACATGCAGGGTACACGGCCATGGACACGCCATGTATACCCCTCCCCGGCTAGACCCGGCAAGATTCACGGGATACCTCGTGTACTAGTACACGAGCAGGTGGCACGGACACGGGCAGAGACCATGTATAGGCACATGGCCAGCGTACACGGAGCGAGCCCAGACGCTCGAACATGACGTGTGTTTTCTTCTACACACCGTGTAGTTGCTTTCGAAAAGCCGAGTCACACGGTCCATTTACGTGGGCAGAACCCGGGGTCAAGGCACAGAGCGTGTATTTTTCTACACGTCGTGTACTTTGGTATTGCACGGCCTGAATAAAGGACACGGCCCGTTTACACAGGCAGTACCCGAGGTCAAGGAACACGGCGTGTAACCATACTACACGCCGTGTAACTTTTTCTTCATGGCTTGAGCCACTTGCCTTATGTGACTTGGACTAGTCCTTAGGGTTCGTACCCTTGGTAATCTCATGAAGGTTCTGGTATCAACTCATTCATGCAGTATGATCCCTTCATCAGAACTTATCGAATAGAGTTTTTGGAATCCCCTCTATGAGACTTAGAGCTGGATCCTCTATTCATTCCTGCGACCGTTGGTAGAGTTCTTGGTATCGACTTGACCAACTTCACCCGAGCGTCTATCCTCTGCTTAGTGGAATAGCTCAGACTGAGTTGTCAGAATCACCCCATGTCTTGGTTGTGATCCTCATCTGAGCGTCTTGTTCCCAAGGTACTTGTGGAGTGTGTTCTCCCAGAACGAGTACTTTGTATCTCTCTCTTCAGACCTAGGAGTTTGTCCTCCCGATGGAATGCTTAGTGGAATCTTCGAGCTGGATCCTAGTGGCGGTATCGTGACGGTCGTTAGTGTATGGGTATATTTGGATATTCTTGTGATATGTTCGGTAGACATATACTGTGTAGAGATGACTGTACTTTTCTTTGTGGCATTTTCCTCTGTTGTATTTTCCTTTATGGTTTCGGGGTGTCCTACTGGGTATTGTTATACTCACCCCTGAATGGGCTTTGCCCGCATGTGTCGTGTCTTGTGCAGACGAGCGAGCCTTTGACAAGATTCTAGGAGTACCAGGACCAGACGGTGCTCAGTGAGATCAGACAGGCCGAGGCGTGTTCCTTCAGTGACAGGTTGCAGTCCCAGTACCTCTTTCTACAGGTTGGACTTGTTGCATACTTTCTTTGGTGGGCATGTACTTTTGGCCCAGGGTCTTACTTTACGATAATTTACCTTCCTGTCGTACTCTTTGGTTGGGTTTTAGTTTATGCATGCATCTTTTGTTCTTAGTAGTTTTTACTTTTCAGATTTGTGGGCTTGGAGATGTGTGTGTGTGTGTGTACAGGGTTTTAGGCAATGCTTGCCATGTTAGCAGCATGCCTACCCGGTGCTAGTCACCAGCCCCTGGCCTATTGGAGGCGGGCTTGGGGAGTTGCAGATCGGGCCCCACTGGGATAGGTCGTGACATAGTGGTATCAAAGGATAGTCGATTCTACATTAGGACCGAGAGTTGGTGAGTTGGTTTGGGGTAACAATGTTAAGTGTTTCGAGTTCGGCTCTCAGGCCAGGGACCCCAGTGTTGGTGTGGCGGCCAACGTATCCATGCACTAGGACTCTGTTAACTTGATTTTCGACTCAGAACATGAAAACAATAGTTGCATGGGAAAAAATAATGGTACATGCAACATATAGTAATGGGTTGTGGTTCCCATGTCCTTCTTGAGTCAGCTCTCCAGATATACTCACTGACTGTGATACATCTTGTTTCTTGAACAGGATTCCTTCGCGACGCGAACCCGCTATGATCCAGCACCTCGATCATGAGGATGACCCCCTCAGTGATGAAGATTTGATATAGGGACTAGATCCACCCGGTTCTACCACCAGGTGGCGTTCCAGTTGTTCCGCCCCTTGTGGAGCAGCGTTTAGTGCCTACTGTACCAGTGGAGGAGGAGTGCAGGCTGAGTGCACTCCACGAGTTTCAGAGATAGATACCCCTCAGGTTTCGAGGTGATCCTGACCCTCAGGTAGTAGAGGACTGGATTAAGGCAGTGACCAGAGTCTTCCATTTGGTCAGGACACCAGCAGACCCGATGGTGATCCTGACACCAAGCCTTCTGCAGGGCTCGGCAGGGTGATGGTGGAGTTTGGTCATCCGGACTCACGACGAGGAAACTCTTTTATGGTTGTATTTTGAGCGTCTCTTCAGAGAGGAGTTTTCACAGGTTACCCTGAGAGCAGTACGTATACAGCAGCTTCTTTAGCTCCAACAGGGAACCATGTCGGTGGCGGACTATTTATCGAGGTTTACTGACCTCTCGCGGTACTCGATGGATATGGTCAGAGATCAGTACTTCAGAGCTCGTACTTTTGAGCGGGTCTTGCGCAATGATATCCGAGCTAGAGTCATCTCTATGAGAATTCCTACTTATGCTAGAGTGCTCCAGTGGGATTTTACGGTCGAGAGCTTCCTGGCAGAGTAGGGACAGCCGACAGTTGTTAGTAGTGGGCGAGCTGGAGCAGAGACCTCGGCGGAAGGGAGTCGACGTTAGGGACCCAGGCGTGGGAGACGTTTCCAGAGGAGATCCTAGGATAGGGGATCAACCATGCATGGTTCACAGGGAGCTTCTAGCCAGCCTCTAGAGAGGCGATGTCACTCATTTTACGGTAGGGGCATCTCGCCCGAGATTGCCCGACCCGCCGTACTCCTGACACGAGAGCAGTGTATGGACCACCGAGGCAGAGGCAACGTGTGGAGCTGGCAGATCCGCGAGGCGGCGGATGCGGCAGAGGAGCTGGGAGAGAAGCTGGAGGTGGTCGGCCTTTCAACCCTTTACCTCCACCACCCCCAGGAGGTCTACCCCCAACACAGGGAGCTGGTGGACAGAGACAGGGATAGCTGCAGGCGGCAGAGGCTTATGACCCAGATACTCCCGGAATTATTAGAGGTACTATCTGTGTCTTTTATACCTTGGTTGCCGTATTGATAGACACATGTTCTAGTCATTCCTTTATGGCTGCTTATCTTGTTCGAGACCTTGAGATTCTAGTTGAGCCGTTGACTCGACCCTTAAGCTTGGAAACACCGACTGGAGAAGATTCAGAGATCACACACCTTTGCAAGCAGTGTGACCTGACACTTGGAGACAAGAGTTTCGGTTAGAACCTCTTGGTGGTGGCATCGAGGCCTTACGATTTCATTCTTGGCATGGATTTTTTATCCACAGTTCATGCCCAGATTGATTGTTTTAGGTGAAGGGTGTGGTGTGTCCGTAGTGATGGAAAGAGGTTCTCTTTTTTCGGTGAAAGAGAGACCCAGGAGGTGCAGGATGGACTCATGCATAGGAGGACACAACCGATTTCACATCAGCTGGCTAGCCTAGCCATTGGAACGAAAGATGTTACGAGTTTCCAGTTTCCAGCAGTGGTGGCTGAGTACGAGGATGTCTTTCCAGAGGATGTCCCTGGGTTACCTCCCCGATGGGAAATAGATTTCTGTATTGAGTTGCAACCTGGGACGACCTCGATATCAGCATCGGCTTATCGGATGGCTCCTACTGAGCTTCGTCAGATGAAGATGTAGTTGGACGACTTTTAGAAAAAGGTCTTTGTGAGACCCATCATTTCACCCTGGGCTTCCCCAGTACTATTTTCCAAGAAGGCGGACGGGAGCTTGAGGCTGTGTGTGGATTACCGGTGCCTAAATCAGTTCACCGTGAAGAACCGGTATCCACTGCCGAGGATTGACAACCTCTTCGACTAGTTGAGAGGGCACGATGGTTCTAGAAGGTTGATCTAAGATCAGGCTATCAACAGTTGCGAGTGCGGGATGAGGATATACCGAAGACGGCTTTTAGATGTCGTTACGGTCACTGTGAGTACTTGGTGATGCCCTTCGGCGTGACGAATGCCCCGGCAGTGTTCATGGGACTCATGAACCGGATCATTCAGCCTTACCTAGACCGGTTTGTGGTGGTCTTCATTGATGATATCCTTGTATACTCTGCGTCCGAGGAGGAGCATACGAGACACCAAAGGATGGTTCTGGACACACCCCGAGAGAACCAGTTGTATTGGAAACTCTCGAAGTGTCAGTTCGGGTTACAAGAGGTCCACTTTCTAGGACACGTTATCTCAGCGGATGGTGTAGCAGTGGACCCAGCAAAGGTGGAGGAAGTGCTAGCATGGGAGCCACCCCGGAGCGTGACGGAGATGTGAAGTTTTCTTGGTTTGGCAGGCTACTATCGAAGATTCATCCATGATTTCTCTAGGATTTCAGCACCCATGATAGTTTTGACCCGAAAAGGACATCCTTTTTCATGGACCGAGAAATGACAACAGGCTTTTCAGCAGCTGAGACAGAGTCTAACGAGTGCTTCGATCTTGAGATTACCGGAGGAGGGTGTCGAGTACGTAGTGTTCTGCGATGCATCCAGAACCGGGCGTGGTTGTGTCACGATGCAGAGTCAAGTGGTGATTGCCTATGGCTCACGTCAGTTGAGGCCACACAAGCAGAACTATGCGACCCATAATCTTGAGTTGGCAGCGATAGTCTTCAAATTAAATATGTGGCGGCACTACCTGATGGGAGAGCGGTTTACCGTCTACTCTGATCACAATTGTCTTAGATATATCTTTTCTAAGAAGGATCTTAATTTGAGGCAGAGGCGATGGCTTGAGTTCCTCCAGGATTACAACTTTGAGATCTTTTATACTCCTGGGAAGGGGAACGTGGTGGCAGATGCTCTGAGTAGGAAATCCAGTTCGCAGTTGCTGGATGAGCCAATAAGGTAGTTGGCCTCTTTGCAGTTTTCCTTCATGGATAGAGAGGAGGGAGCTTACCTCCAGTCAATGATTGTTACCCACCCACTCTTACAGAGAGTCAGGGAAGCACAATGTAAGGATGCTAGTTGTAAGACTCTACATGCTCAGATATACGCAGGTGATGATGCTGATGGATATTCAAAAGGAGGGGAGCACGTTTTCCTTTTTAGAGGATGCACGGTAGTATCAGTGACGTTGCGATAGGATGTTCTGAGGGAGTTCCATACATCCCCTTTGGCGCTACATCCGGGCATGGAAAAGTTGTACTATGACCTCTAAGGTCAGTTCTAGTGGTCAGGGATGAAGAAGAGTGTGGCAGAGTTTGTTTCTCGGTTCCTTACTTGTCAGCAAGTAAAGACTGAGCACTGGGTGCCAGCAGGTTTGACTCAGCCCCTTGAGGTGCCAGTGTGGAAGTGGGATGGGATATCCACGGACTTTGTGATAGGTTTAACATGCACGCCTAGGGGACATGATGCCATCTGGGTGATCGTTGATCGACTCAGCAAGTCGGACCACTTCCTAGCCACACGAGAGAAGAGTTCAGTAGAGAGCTTGGGACGCCTCTATGTGTAGGATATAGTTCGGATTCATGGAGTACCATCCACGATCGTCTCAGATCGTGATGCTCGTTTCACATTCCGGTTGTGGAAGGGATTTCAGGATGATTTTGGGACTCAGTTATGCTTGAGCATAGCGTTTCATCCCCAGACTGATGGTCAGACGGAGCAGACCATCCAAGTCTTAGAGGATATGCTACGAGCTTGCATACTTGACTTCGGTCGTAGCTGGGAGGATCACCTACCACTGGTGTAATTTTCTTACAACAACAGTTATCATTCCACTATTGGTATGGCACCATTCGTGGCTCTATATGGGCGACCTTGTAGGTCGCCACTTTGCTGGACGGACCCTGGAGAGTCAGCACTCATGGGCCCAGAGATGGTGAGAGATACTATAGAGAAGGTGCAGGTCATCCAGGAATGGATGAAGACTACACAGAGTCGGCAAAATTCCTATGCCGACCGGAGGCTGAGGCCTTTGGAGTTCGTGGAGGGAGGCCATGTGGTCCTTCGTGTCTCACCTCGACGGGGATTGCAGAGATTTGGCCGAGGTGGCAAGCTATCTCCGAGGTTCGTTGGCCCTTTTCAGGTTTTGAGTAGAGTTGGTGAGGTGGTGTATCGCTTGGCTCTACCTCTTCAGATGGACCGGGTACACAACGTCTTCCATGTGTCATAGCTACGGAGGTACATGCATGATCCATCACACGTCATTGACGGGGGCGAGCTAGACATCGACGATGGAGTGACCTTTGATGAGTACCCATTGGAGATCGAGGATCGGAAGGAGAAGATCCTTCGAGGACGAGCTATTCCCTTGGTGCGTGTCCGGTGGCAGCACAGGAATCTCCAGGAGAGCACGTGGGAGAGGGAGGCTCATATTCGCGTACAGTACCCACATCTTTTTGAGTATCCCTTGTTTTGGATTTTCAGGGATGTAAAAGCCCTAAGGTGGGTGCGAATTAATGTCCCGTATTTTTCCTTGTATTATTTAATTTTATATGGGAATTATTTCGAGACCAGGCTATGAGACGTCATGCAGTTCCGAGGCCCGGTGAGCCTGGAAAAAAGGGTATGAATTTAATTTAATAATTAAATTATACGCGCATGCAGTTTTCCTGAAAAAGTGGAATAACTACCGAACAAGTGCTTGTATTAAAAATCTTGGGGCACCGTTGCGTACAGAACAATGATTTTACCTTAGGCGGGTCCTAACTTCGGTCGGCGCAGGTTGGTGGTGCAATCTAGTTTTTGGACGCAACAGTAATAAAATATTTAATAAAAATATTTTATTTCTATAGCAGGATCTTTTGAATCTTTTTCCATTAATCTCTGTAAATAGAGGCTTGCGCCAGGATCCAGGGTTAAAAAAACCCCATTACTCTGGAAACCCTTGGTGGCTCTGGAGGAAACCCCCAATGCGGCGGCGAAGACATTCTTGACGGATTTCGACGGCGACGACGACGCGGCGAGCCACTCTTCTCCCACAAACGTGACAAATCCCGGAAGGGCGTTGTTTTGATTTTCCTTTTTTCCCCGTTCTTGATTTCTATGAAGAACGTGGTCTAATTCACGAATATATTAGTCCGCGGATCGATAGTTCTTGCTGGATGGGATTTTTTGGGGATTCTGGGAGATTTAATCCATGCTGATCTTTTGTTGTTGATCATTTCTGCTCTGTTTAATCCTATTAACGGGAGCAGATCAATGCCATGACGAACGAACGCGGAGGTTTGTTCCTCAAACTTGTTTCATTGGAATTCTCCCATTCCCTCTTTCACGTTCTTCGCGTTCTTCGCAGGGCGATGAACAACGGATCTTTGCGCATCCGTTCTGCGACACAACGATCCGAGATTGTGGATCCAACCCCGGTTTGGTGTCACGGAGATGCGACGACAGTTTCAGTAGGCGGTTCAGAGCGGATCGGTAGATACGAGTTTTCAGGCATTTTTCTTCGGATGGATCGTTCAACGTTTATGATCCGTTTAAAGAGCCGAAAACACTCTTTACGATGTTCGTATGACGAAACGGACAAATCCCTGGAGTATCAGGACGAACAGACAAGAAACCGAGGATCCAATGGTTCAGCCGCGGTGCGAGGAAGAAGAAGACGTTTCTGGAAATTTTCCCGACTACACGCAGTGTAGTCAGGATACACGGTGTGCATTCCTCGGTGAATGACCTGGCATGTACTACGAGAGTTCACAGACAAGGGCAGGGTACACGCCCATGGACACGCCGTTTATACCCCTCCCCGGCCAGATTCACGGGATACCCCGTGTACTGGTAAACGGGCAGGCGGCACAGACATGGGAAGAGACCATGTACGTGCACATGGCCAACGTACATGGAGCGAGCCCAGACGCTCGAACACAACGTGTGTTTTCTTCTACACACTGTGTAGTTGCTTTCGACAAGCCGAGTGACACGGGACGATTACGCGGGTATAACCCAGTGTCAAGGCACAAGGCGTGTATTTTTCTACATGCTGTGTAGTTTGGTTTTGCACGGCTTGAATAAAGGACACAGGCCATTTACACGGGTAGTACTCGGGGTCAAGGAACACAGTGTGTAACCATACTACATGCCGTGTAACTTTTTCTTCATGGCTTGAGCCACTTGCCTTCTGTGACTTGGACTAGTCCTTAGGGTTCGTACCCTTGGTAATCCCTTGAAGGTTCTGGTACCAACGCATTCATGCAGTATGATCCCTTCAGGAGAACTTCCCGAATATAGTTGTTGGAATCCCCTCTATGTGACTTAGACCTGGATCCTCTATTCGTTCCTGGGACCCTAGGTAGAGTTCTTCATATCGATGTGACCAACTTCACCCGGGCGCCGGTCCTCTGCTTAGCGGAATAGCTCAGGCTGACTTGTCGGAATCACCCCATGTCTTGGTTGTGATCCTCATCTGAGTGTCTTGTTCCCAAGGTACTTGTGGAGTGTGTTCTCCCAGAATGAGTACTTTCTATCTCTCTCTTCAGACCGCGGAGTTTGTCCTCCCGATGGTATGCTTAGTGGATTCTTCGAGCAGGATCCTAGTGGCGGTATCGCGATGGTCGTTAGTGTATGGGTATATCTAGATATTCTTGTGATATGTTCGGAAGACATATACTGTGTAGAGCTGACTGTACTTTTCTTTGTGGCAATTTCCTCTGTTGTATTTTCTATTGTGGTTTCGTGGTGTCCTACTGGGTATTGTTATACTCACCCCTAGACGGGCTTTTCCCACACGAGTTGTGTCTTGTGCAGACGAGCGAGACTTTGACAGGATTCTAGGGGGACCAGGACCGGATGGTGCTCAGTGAGATCAGATGGTCCGAGGCGTGTTCCTTCAGCGACAGGTTGCAGTCCTAGTACCTCTTTCTACAGGTTGGACTTGTTTCAAACATTCTTTGGTGGGATTTTACTTTTGGCCCAGGGTCTTACTTTACTGTACTTTACCTTCCTGTCGTACTATGTGGTTGGGTTTTAGTGTATGCATGCATCTTTTCTTCTTAGTAGTTTTTAATTTTTAGTTTTGTGGGCTTGGAGATGTTTGTGTGTGTGTGTACAGGGTTTTAGGCAATGCCTCACTTGTTAGCAGCATGCCTACCCGGTTCTAGTCACCAGCCCCTGGCCTATTGGTGGCGGGCTTGGGGAGTTGCGGCTCGGGCCCCACTTGGATGGGTCGTGACAACACGCCTCTTTGAATCCTCCTCTTAGGGCACTAAAATTGGTCTTTGAAGAAGAACATGACCTCTATTATGTTTCTAAGGAAGTTGAGAAGAGAAATAAGTATGTTTTTTCTGATCTTAAAGGCTCAAGGTTGTGTAATGAGGAGAGGGAGGAGGTTCCCTTTTATAAGGGAAGAGAGGGGCACCTTTGGAATCCTTAGAAAAATTAGTTTAATATAAATTCAAACCTCGCATAAAAACCACAAAAATGACTCAATTCAATGATTATATGAGATAGGGTTGTAATATCATCAACCAATCAAATTTAGACATTTTTTGATTTTATTTTAAACCTTATCATATTGATTTTTACTTAGTTAATCTATTTAATTTTATTTTTGGTAATAAAATTCTAAATTTCAAATGGTTATAAATAATCACTTATGTTTTTTTAATTTCCCATAATAGGAAAATTTATAACATTTTAGACTATATATATTTAAATTTATAATTTTTAAATATATTTGTGATTTTTAAACAATTTATTAATATGTTATTTTTAATAAATAATAGTAGTGTCAATTTTTACACTATTCATTTATTTGAAATTAAATAAAATCCACACAGAGGATATATTTGAACTAAAATATTTAATAGGTTCATAACATGTTCTATTCATCTAGAAAATTAGTTGAGCACATTAAATAGTTCCTATAATATTTATTTTACTATTTGTAAAACCATTTATTTGATACTTCTCTTAATAAAATAATTTCTACAATATTTTTGTATAATTAAATATACTTATTTGTTTCATAAAAATTAAAAATAAAATAATAGGATGAAGATAAAACTTATATAGTTCATAATAATACTTTTAGTAATATTTATATTCTAAAACACCCATCTTTTAAAATATTATATTTATTAAATTATGAAGGTGACAACTTTGACATTATATAAAATAATATAATACAACTATCATAATCACTTTTATAAGACACCCAACGGTCATATATTCGGTCATTGGATGCTTATGGTGTATATATACACTAACAATAAGTTTTTGTCAGGTTTGTGAGCCTTTAAATGGGTATTATAATTTCAATAAAAACTATATTACTTATTTTTCACTAAATAAATAATTTCTGCATCATTAATGTATAAGCTGTTAAGGTAATTAAATATCTCATAAAAATTATAATTAAATTACCATGATAAAGAAAAACATTTGATATTTAAATTGATTATTTATAACTGAATTTATATTCTGTATAAACTTATATTAAAAATACTTTAAATTTTAAAGTTGAGTGATACATATTTCACTTTCCTTTAAACAAAATAAACTAAAGGTCTTCATCACCTCCAAGTGGGTTCCAATGGATTCTATTTTGACCCAAATATGCCTTAGACCAAAATATAAGAATCCAATTATATTAAGACAAATGTTAGGGTAATTTTATAATATTATATTTCCCATTAATTACCCGATTTACCTTTTACTAAGGTAAATAAAATTTACTGTAGTTACTATTCATAATGTCCAAAAATAAAAAATAGCCTATTAACATAATTTGGACCCACTGATTCCAAATATTGAATCCATTTTTCTAAATTCAATACACAAAAGATGAAGAAATTAATTTAAAAATAATCTTGTTGTAAAGAAAAAGAGTTTTAAAAGTTAAAACATTGCAAAAGATTGAAATGATTTTACCTATGAATTCAATGTAAAATAAATGATAATGACATACATTATATTAAATGGTAATAATATATTTTATTCATAATTTGAAACCATTCAATATTATAAAATACCCATATAAATTATTACGATGAAAAAAGTAGTTTTTAATTAAAATATAGCGTGTTTTTACTATTCATTAAAATATGAAAGTTATCAAAAAAATATCAAAACTTTATCCAATGTAAATTTTTATATACTGATTCAAAATAGGAATTTTATTTTGTAAAATTTAACTTATAAAGTTGTAAAAATTATATTTAAAATGGGTGCGCCATCAAATTGTGGAAAAACTACATTTTTTTTAAAATACTTATTTTACCCGAAAAATTTATTTTGTTATCATACCATGTTCAATAAAATGTGTATGATCAATTATAATGTCATAATATTCAAAATTTATTTACTAATATTCATAATGTCTAGTTTATAACAATATTATAACCATATATTGTTGTTTAGTGAAACCCGGTACTGCATACAACACACGCTATCGAGGAAGGTTGTGATTGCATGTAATGCAAGCCCAGTCAGGGTTGCGTGTAGTGGATGAATCCTTTGTTTTTTCAAATAACAGAATCCAAAAATATTTCATTTATACATTGAATATATATATACTCAATGTTGCGTAGAATAACTACTATCAAACAAACTTGAAATTATGTGTAACACGATCCAAGATTAGTGTTGCGTATACTGCAAGCTAATACGGTGTTGCGTATAGCGCAAGATAATCTTAGTGTATCGTAAAACAGAAGATATTAATGAAATTAAAAAGAATATATCTTATAATATCTCGGGTTGTTACAGATACACCACATAATTAAAAATAAGAAGTTTAACTAAAACTTTGGATCATACCAATAATTTTAAACATATTTTTTATGGGTGGTTGATTTTTACAGAGAAAAATCATTTTGAGTATCATTATCTTATGTGTTTAGGACAATATATACTCGTTTTCTCAGTTTTGAACCATTTTAGTTGTCTGGTCACCTTATTTATGATGTGAGTTTTACAAGACACTTTTCATCATACTAAACAATTTATGAGTTATATTTCCATGAGTTTGGTTTGTCCTAGTTATAAATGGCTTGAAGATCATTTGTCTTCTATTTTTTAACAATCTAAGATCATTCCCTATGTTTTGATCCCTAAACAGATGATTTTTCATCTATTATTAAGAATTATCAGTATCAAATCACAAATTCATTCATACAAAGGAACATAGGCATTAGATTAATGTACAGATGATTCCTACCTTTCCAAATCGACATGATGATTATTTTACTTAGATTACATGTCAATATAAAACCATCTTCTCATTTTATACCTCATGTTGAGTGATTTTTCATTTTAATAAAAATATTGAGGTGAAATGATTCTATAGATAATACTGAATAATCCACTGGTTAAATTGATTCATGGTTAATTACTATAGATTAAAAATGGTTTTAGGATTACTAAATTTAGTTCTCATTGAAATATAAACTTGTTTTTCAATTTTTACCACTTTTATGTGACTTGTAACTATAATAAAAATATGATGTTCAAATATCACTCTTGATCATGCAGACAAATTCCGTTTTAGAATGATTGTTTCTGGATTTTTTTAGAGCAACAATGTGTTGAATATCATTTTCATATGTTCTCATTCCAATATGAGATTGTGTGATCAGTTTTGAACCTTATACAAGAAATATTGCATTTATTAATATGTGTTATCAATATGAAATAATTGATTCCATGGTAAAGATTAATTTAGGAATCATATTGATGTACTGATGAGTTATATTTATAAAAAAATGACTCTATAATCATTTCTCAATTTTCTTTTCATTATAATGTCATCTTCTCGATTTTAACCTCTTAATAGGTGATTTTTTTAAAGCATAATGTTGAAATTGTGTTTTGGATAATCTTGTGTAATATGGTAAACTGATTGATTCATAGAATATTCCTATAGTACCAAAATGATTTGAGGATAAATCTTTTATGTTTTCATGGAAATCCAAAATGTTTTTTCTCGATTGTATCCCCTTTTGTAACATTTCTATTTAATATGATTTTGATGGAAAAAATACACTTTCGATCATTCCAAGATATTTCTGTGTTAGATTGGAATGTGCTTGGTCTGTAGACATTTTAAATGACTCAATGATTTTTTAAGGTGTTTATTCTAATCCAATATAATTTTCTTAGTTTTGACTACAACAAATATGAATTATAATTTATTAATAAGCATTAACAATACAAAATAGGTGTGTACATCATACTGAGAAATATAATGAATAGATTAATGTGTATATTATTATTAAAAATTTCAAATAACTAAAGGATTTTTTTCCTAATATTCCATGTCACACTGATGTCTTCTAAATGGTTTTGAATCCTTGACTAGAGATAAGTCATTTTAATAAAAATATGAAGGTTGAATTATACTTTGGAACATAAAAAACAAATTTGAGAATCAGATCTACATGTTGTTTATTATTATAGACCACAAATATTTCAAAAATATTTTTACTATGTTTTTATGCCAATTTGAACTCATGTTCTTGGTTTTGAAACATTTTAGTTGGCTTTACACTTTAATTAGAATATGGATCAGAAACCATAATTTCGATCATATGAAGGATTTTGGGAGTAATATTCATGTGAGGTTTGAACATACTATTGAAAAATTACACAAAAATCGGGTTACTATGATTTCATTACAATCTATATTCATTTTCTAAATTTAACTACTAAAAATGTGTTTTTTCATTTGTTAATACGATTATTCATTACAAAATAATAGTTTTCTTAATATTATGAAATTATGGAATCAAATTGATGCATGGATGATACTGTAAATAAAAAATGAATGAGGTACCATTATCCAAAGCTCTTTTTTGAAATCCCACTCATCTACTTGGTTTTGAAACTTTAAATGATTTAATTTAGGTTTAATAGATATATCAAGATTAAATAGTAGATTTGATCATACTTAGACCAATAAATTTTATTTTCTTTTATTAAAAATCCACTTTAAAGAAAAGTGGAAACCATACACAGAACCTCAAAAAACAACGTTCACCATACATATTTCAAAATTCAAAATATTCAAATATTATCTGCCACCATGTAACACAACATAAGGAATAATATTTCAGTAAATTGTAGGCCCAGAAACTTGACCGCATTACCTACACCTCACCCCTCCAAATCCTTACCACCCAAACACCAACATTGGTGAAATTACAAATATCCAAATAGAACCTACATCGATACGCCTCAAACACTCTCTAGGCACCCTATTTCAAATTTCAAACAATAGACCATCATCAATGACTTCAAACAATTCGTTTACACCATTATCACAACAAAGATTTCACCAATGCACCGTTGTCGTTCACTCAAAACATTGTCTTTATCACCATCATCTGACTTCAATCCAAACATCACCAAACCCCAATCCCATCACTAAAAAACACTTTCCACTAGAAAATCTTTCGATCCCACAGAGATACACAAATCACCAATATCATCTGAGATAACCAACTTCATTCAAAAAGCCGCAAGAAGAAACACCAACCAGAACTGAAGGTGGAGAGACCATGCCAGATGTGCCTCCTGAAAACCAATGGCCACACAAACGTCACCTCTCAGAACCTCCAAGAAGAAACAAATCCTTCTTTAAAATAAGCCACCAAGATAAACATGAACCACCAGTAATGCTTCCATGAATGACCATGCTAACAACAACCTTATGAAAAAACTCCTCCATAAATGAGGAACCATTTCTATCACATCAAAACCACCATAAAAAACACATTATCAACAAAAAATGGGGTCTAGTGCCATAGATCTAGAACAATAGCTGGTAGAAGAACCAAGTAGGCCTCGATAGAATCCACGACTATAGACTAAGTAATGAAGAAACAATAACAGATAATATGCAAAAAAATTGAGAAACCTCAAAACAAAAGAAATGAAACGATATCAGATCTGGCTGCTGGGGAAAAGATCTGCATTGAAATAGGCGTCGAGGCACCCAAATCCACACAAAGGAACGATAACCAGGTGAATATGGCCTTCCATGGGCATGATTTTTCACCAAAATGGGGCCATTTCCACATGCACTCGATGAAATTCCTTCCTTGACTGACTGGGTAGAGTGAAATCGACACCTGAGGTGGAAGACCACCCGTCAAGAAGGGGAAGTAGGACTCGACTAGGTGATCCCGTGAAGAACTCCTGACCTAGTGGGGAATCGACGTCGGCTAAACCCTGGTCGGGAGACTCGCTAAAATATACCCTTTTTATTAGACCATACATTGAATTCAAGGAATATTATTGACATGTGGTTAATTTATACATATCCCAAATGATTTTTAAATCATTTCCCAATGTTTTCTGATTAATTCAAACACATTTTCTCAATTTTGAAATTCAGTGGGTTTGTATAGATAAAAAATGTTTCAAAAATGGTTTACAATGTTTTCATACTAATCAATGATCATTTTCATTATTTTGACACTAAATGGTTGGTCTATGTTTTAATAATAATTACTGATAATATAAAATTAAATTTAATAATTCATTTATCTGATTTAATTTTGATTAGTTTTTATATATCATTAATGAACGGAAGATATTCATCCTATATTTTCATTTTAATTCGAGGTTTGTTTCATGAATTTTACCTTACACATGTGGTTGGATCATATTTATCATAAATGAATCAATTATCAATTTCCAATATTTTTTATTACAATATATGTAGTTTGTGTGTTGGATTCACATGAAGTTCCTACAAATCATAAATGACTTGAAGATCATATTTCAATGTTTTTTCACCAATCCAAGAATATTAATTTGATTTTTACCCCTACACAGTCAATTTTCCATTTATTAATAATCATTATAAATATGAAAGAATTTTTTACATTATATAGAGCGATTAATTGAATATAATGATGCATATATGATTCCTACAGATTACCAATGTTCAAGGGATCATTGTCCTATTTTCCAATGCCAATTAGATGTCTTGTACTTAGTTTTGATCCCTTGATGGGTGATATGTGTTTTTTAAAAAAAAATTAAATTTAAATGATAATTCAGATCATAATGATTAATCTAAGAATCAAATTAATGCATAGTTTATTCATAAAAAAAAAATTATTAAAACATCATTATCCAATTATATTAGTGTAATCTGAACTTGTATTCAAAATTTTAACACCTTTTATGTGACTTTTACCTTTATATTAAATCATAACAAGAAGCTTATGAATTGGATTCACATAGGGGTGGTTCTTAGGGACCTTAAGTGACTCAAATATCATTTTTATATCATTTCAAGAAAATATGAACTCGTTTTATCAATTTTTATCTCTATACTACTGATTTTTCAATTATTAACTGGTGTTAACAATATGATGTCACTTTTTACATCATAACGAGCAGTTTAGGAAACAAATGAATGAATGGGTTTTTATTATAAAGGAAACATAACATTAGGATCAATATCATAATTTTCTAGGTCAATAAGAAGTTTTATTCTTGGATTTAATCCCTTGATGAGTTGTATGCCAATTTAATATAAAAATTATTGTAAAATTATTCTATAGATAATACCAAATTACTCATTCACCAAATTTATGTGATATTGATAACTATAAATTATAAATTATTTAAGGATCATTCACTTATGTTTCCATGGATATATGAACTAGTTTACTTGGTTTTGACCCATTTTATTTTACTTGTCACTAAAATAATATTATGAAGGTGACACAATACATTCAATCATACGTATCAATTTTGGATTCATATTGATGTGGGGTTTCTTTATATAAGTAATAAATTCTTGAAAGGTAGTTTTCCTATGTTACATTCCAATATGATTTCATTTTCTTAGTTTTAACCCCTATATAATTGAAAGATCATTAATTATTAAGCATTAATAATATTAAATAATAGTTTCAATCATCACAATCGATATAAGAATGGAATTTTTGCATGCTTGAATCATACAAAACAAAAATTTCTTAATGATCATTTTAAATGTTTCTATTTTGATCTAATGTTATCTACACATCTTTTACCCCATGATGGGTGATATGCCTTTTTATTAAAAAAATCATGGTGAAAATGTATTTTAGATAATACCGAGAAATCTAGGGATCAGGTTGATGGGTGGTTGATTCCCCCAGTTGAAAAGTAATTTGAGAGTCATTCTACCTTGTTTTCATTTTAATTAAAACTCATTATATTGGTTATCACCTCTTTTAGGAAATGTTTCAAATTAATAAGAATGTGAAGGCCAAAGAGTAACATCAATCATTATAAGACATTAAATATTTTAATTGATTTAACTTTGATATATATATGTCAAAAAAGAATAAAATATCAATTTTCTAATCTTTTATGAAATTTCAGGATCATTTACATTGATTTTTTCCTCTTTATGAGTGATTTATAATTTATTAATATGAATTTACAATATGGAATCATAGTTTCTACCATACAATGCAATCCATGCATTATATTGATGTGAAAAATGATTCTTACATGTCACAAATAACCCAAGGTTCATGGTATGAAGTATCCATGTCAATCTAAAATAATCTTCTTGGTTTTTACCTCTTAATAAGTGATTTTTCATTTTAATCAAATTATGAAGATGAAATAATTTTTTGGATAAAAAAAGTAATCCATTAAGGATGTTTATTGATGGTTGATTATTGTAGATCAAAAAATAATTTAAGATCATTAACCTATGTCTTCAAGTAATTATAAACTAATTTTCTTAGTTTTGAATCCTTTTACGTTGCTTTTCACTGAATTAAGAATGAAAAGGTATAATGGAACATTCGATCATACTGAGATGTTTGGGTGTTATTTTGATGTGTGGTTGGTTTATATCTATCATAAATAAAAATAAGTCCTTTTTACTAATTTTTTTATTGACCTATGATCTTGTTTTGGTCAATTTTGATCCATACATAGTCAATTTTTCATTTATTAATAAGAGTTAGCTTCATTAAATCGTAGTTTCAATCATTTTTAGTATTTTGGGAATCAAAGTCATTAAAATATAATTCACACATACTAAAATTACTTGAGGATCATTATATTATGCTTCCATGTCAATGCGAATTCATCTAATCAATTTTGATATCTTGATGGGTGATATTACATTTTATTAAAAATATCAATGGGAAATGATACTTTTGATCATACCGAGAAACTGGGGTATTGGATTAATTCTTGGATTATTCGTACAGTTTAAAAATAATTTCCAGATCGCTTTCCTAGGTTTTCATTATATTTAAAACTCATTATCTTAGTTTTCACTATATTTAGTTGACATTTTACTTTTATAAGAATAAGATGTATAACTGATAATTTTGGTCATAATAATGAATTTAGATGTCCAATTTATTTTAAGTTGTTTTATATATGTCACAAATGACTCAAATATCATTTTACTTTGTTTTTGTGCCAATCCATGCTCGTTTGTATGGATTTTACTACTACACATGTGATATCGCATTTATTAATAAGTGTTACCATTATGAAATAATATTTTACATTATACTATTAAATCCCCACATCAGATAGTTTCCAAGATGACTCTTATAGATCAAATATTACTATAACACCACACTATTTTATAGTATGTGATTTTTTCAAAGTAATTCAATTACTTGCACTACACGCAATATTGAGTTCAAGCGCACCACGACTAAACAAAAAAGCTGTTCAAAAGTGGTTATTAATAGTATTAATAGAATTTTGAACTCTATATAATCCTTATATATTTAGTATCCATATTATGAGTTTCTTATACATAATGTAGGGACAAATTAATGTTTTCAGATTAAAGAAGTATTTTTCAAAAAATGAAATTTTACTGCCTTTTAATGGAGAACCCTTTTTAAATCAAATATTTGAAACTTTTATATATTCAATTTGACAAAATAATCTTCTTCTTTAGAATGATTACTTGTGAATTTAGTTTCCAAATTTTTTTGTTGTTTTTCTGATAACATTCATATTTGGGTGTATAGTGAAAAATACTATATTTTAACTAAAAACATCTTTCTTAATCAAAATAATTTATAGTGTTAAACTATACTTATGAATGGTTTGGAAGTATAATTATATTATATTTTTACCATTTAATCCAATGATGGTCATTGTAAGTAATTTCACTATGAAATTTGACATAAACAAGTGTCAATCTTTTGGTTATTATTATTTCTTAAAAATACGCTTGTTGGTTTTGACAATGGTAATTAATTTTAAATTAATAAATTAAATTTCTATGTTTTTAATTTGGAAAAAAAGAATTCATTTTTTAATTCAGAATATCAAAATTATCTTAGGGTGAATTGTTTGGTATTTTTCTAAAAACATTGAATTTTTTTATGAATAGTGAAAAACACTACGTTATTAGTTAAAACTGACTTTTAATTTAAATAATTATTTATTTTATTCAAATTTAATTTAGGTCAAAATAGATATATGATACCTATATATGTTCAATTTAATTTATTAGAGTCATTTTTTAATAATATTAGATATATAAAATTTTATTAAACTCTTCACCGTCTTTAACCCCAACCTAGGAGAATTTAAAAATTCGCATAAAACATAATTTTACCGCTTCTGTGAGTGTAATTTAAAAACACCTAGAGACATGGTTGATATACATAAGAAAAATTTGGTTAAATAAGATGAAAATAATTTTTGATGAATAGTAACGTTTTTTTATTTTCCACGGTTAAAAGTAAATAGGGTAATTAAGGGTAAAAATGATATTATTATTACCCTAAAAAATGTCCTATTTCTATTGGATAAGTTTAATTTGAACAAAATCATCCGTAGTAATAATATATTGTCCTTTAGTTTCACTTGGATTAGATTAGGACATTTATTTTAATTTTTTTAAAGAATAGTTAAAAGAGTTAAAATCAATGTTTAATAACTAAACCATTTTTAATATTTGGTTACACATAATATGAATTCGACTATAAATATTCATTAGAAGTATAAAAATATATCTTACATCATGGTATTTTATTTATAATTTTTAGACATTAAATAATTAAATTTATTTATGACACAATGATGATTCAGTAATTACATTATTAATGAAAGAATCAAATAAATTGTATTATAAATATTAAAATAAAAATAATTTGGGTGTTTTTATGACATCCACAAATTTTATAGGTGAATATGACATGTTAGGGTTGATTCAATGTTTCTTTTTTCAAGCAATCAAGTTGTGATGACTTTCCCAAAAACCAAATACCAAATAGTGTCAAATTTGACATAAATTAACTTTTAAAACAAAAACTATATTATTGGTTGATATAATATTCATAAAAATATACGGTTCAGATAAATGGCTTAAATAATATTATAGATGTAATTAATTAACCACATTAGGTTCTCTTGGAAGTTTAATGTATGTTTATTAACAATATAGTTTATGAATACAAGAAGAAACGGTAAAAGATAATCTATTTAACTAAGAGTTAAATTTAAAAGATAAGGTTAAAATGGTAACCAAAACTTATCTAAAACCTTTTGAATGAGATTATATTGAACCAAAACCACATTATCCTATAAATAAATCATTTATGAGCCATTAGAAACCGAAAATTATTTTCTTATAAAATAATATTTCAAAATTTTCCAAAAGTGACCCTCACCTCTCTTATAAAAGGGCACTTCCCCTTCTCTCAAATTCACAACTCCAAATCCATTTTTATAGGAAAACCCCTGCTCATATATCCTCTAAACTGTCCTCCATTCATCCTAGAGGCATTTCTTAAGTCAGATACCCAACCTATGGATCAGTTTTTTACAAATCAAAAGGATGAACCTGAAGAAGAGGTAAATATCTCATCACCTCTTTCAAATTCTTTTCTTCTTCCACTTCTTCTTTCCTTATTGTATCCATTGTAAAAAAAATAACTCTAGTATCTTCTATATACTTTGATGTTATTATAAATATGGTACAACCATATTCATTATTCTATCCATCCTATGAATGACATGTCACCAAACGTGCGTACGTACGGCTTACCGTCTCCACGTTGTGGTGTAGTTGTTATTCAATACATTATTATTTGTATGGGTATAATAATGATGTATAATTGATGTAAATAATAAATATAACATGTTAATGATTCTGTATATATTATATACCATCCAATTATATACGATTTTAATATGAAAAGAGTGATATTGTCGCTTGTGCTTGCGTAAGGATTACCGTCTCGAGGAACGTGATGAGATTCATTCCCCATCATAACCATTAAAGACTAATTTTCATTTCACGATTAAAAATAATGTTTAAATACTTGATATAATTATGTATATGAATAAGGAACATCCTATCCATAAAACATGACTTAAGTAAAAATAATATGATGGAAAATGAATCAGTTAACACCCGAAACGACGATAATACTAAAATATTATTAACAATAAATTATTAGAAGATAATATATGACATCATAATTATGTATATGGTTCTTGTATAATTTAATAATAATTATTTAACTATTATATAGGAGGTTAGAATAACCTCGACCAAGGAAAAGTACATGGTAAGGGTTAATTCCTCAATCTCATTATTATTCGAGATTGTTTAGGTGTAACTTTTTACTGGGACATATTTATTATCCATGTCCATGTTTCATAAATGAATTATCAAAGGCATTATTTTTAAGGGACACTTTTACTAAAACATATTTTTAAATGTTTTAATGATTTATTCTTCTAAACCTCTCATATTAATTTCCATGTTTTTAAAATGGATTTAAGGATTTATTTATATGGACATGAATGTTTTAAAATGTTAATTCCTTTAAAATTTTTAAAAGTGGTATGGGACACATTGATTCAAAACTATCTTTTAAATGACTTCCTTTATAAATTATGTGACTTTTAAATGATTTCATGAAAAATGGATATTTCTCTCAAAGATATTTACTGATCATTTTCAACTATGTCAACATCCTTTACGGGATATTATTCTTGATCGAGGTTGATTTATTATGATACAAATATTCCATATTGTATTAAAGATTTTGTGATATGTTTGACTATGGATGAGTTATTTTTATACCATTCATGGTTTATGGTTAAATTATTGACATTTCATATGCTAGTTTTAATATGAATATTTATGTTATATTTCACCCTTTTCTTAAGATGATTATATTGGAATTGTATGTTCTAGGTTGGGGACCAGTAAATTTAAGCCCTCCGAGTTGGGGTCCAGTTACAGCAGACCCTCCGGGTTGGAGTCCAGTTATAGAGGCTCTCTGGGGAGGAGTCTGGTTATAGAGGGTCCTTGGGTTGGAGTCCGGTTACAGAGGCTCTATAGGTTAGAATCTAGTTACAAAGGCTCTCTGGGTTGGGGTCCGGTTACAGTTATCCCCTAGGTCCTGTCACCAGGCCTTGACACAGAAATTAAAGTCTATTACTATAAATTCACACATTCTGAAATTAGTTATTACGTGTGATTATTAGACTAGTAGAATATCCATGTGCATGTTTATATGATAATTTTTTATTTAATTTTTCCATATAATGTTCAAGTTTATATTTAAAAGGCTATTATTACATATCTTTCCTTAAATGATTATAGCTTCCACTAAATTTTATACCCTTACTGAACATCTGATCTCACCCTATTCTTATGTTTTATTTTCCCAGGATCCCAAGAAGTATTTTATGCTTGAGATGCAGGTTTAAGCTATGGGAACAATGGAATTCTCAAAGTATTTTTTTTGTTTGTCATAAAGTGTAATGTAACGTTCATATATGTAATATTTTATCCATGACTGATAAATTGATCGGTATTTCAGGACTTGATTCCTTATAATCATGCCAATTTATTAAAATAATGCACCAACATTTGGAATCTAGGGTCGGGGCATTACAATTACTTTATAATAATTTTATTATGTTTCCATTTCAATCTGAAATCATTTTCTTTTTGTTATCCCCTTGATGGGTATTTATTCATTTTAATAAAAAATATCATGATGAAGTGATGCTTTGGATAAAACCAACAAATTTGGACATTTGGTTGATGAAAGGTTCATTCCAATAGATCAAAAATGATTTCAGTATAATTATCCTATGTTTTAAATGAATGTTGAACGCATATTCTCACTTTTGAATCCTATTTGGTGACATTTAACTTTAATTATAATGTGGAAACCAAACAATAATTTCTATCATATTGATAATCAATTGAGAGTAATAACATAAAAAGTTTATAGTAAACTTCAATAGTGGAATTCTATATAGTATTATGATTTTTATTGGACCATGAAATTAAAGATTATCCTAGGAGGTGATAATTTAAAGAATTACATTTTTTATCCATTGTACACCCTTTGAAATAAATACCAAGAAAAATTTTAAGAATAAAATAAAATACTAAAGAATAGAAAAATACAAATCCAAAAGATAAGTTTTTGAACATACATAATTTTACATTTCACAGTGAGAATCAATAGATTTCACCCCTCCCCCATTGTAGAGCCCCAAGAAAGATTGACCACTGAGAGGGGAGGGGGGAATCAGTTGTTTCATTTTATGAATTACTTTTCATTAAAATTCAAACTCACAATCATGTAGGTATTTTCAATCCACTCAATATTATTTCCCAATCTCAGCTCATGTATAGTAATAATAATAGTTTGAGTGGAACACAATATTTATAAGGTTCGACTAAATGGTCCACTCATTTCCATTTTGGTTATACCACATAACATGGATTATCTAATATAATTTTTTATAAATTATAACAGTTGTTAAATAATCACCCCATATCATTCCTTAATCCACATTGTAGTTTATTTATACTTTATACCAATGTATTTCCAGAATCAACACTATCTTCCTTATGAATCCACATGAGGGAAATATTTTTCTATATCTCAAACTGGGATACACCTTCTACTCTCATATCTAATATAAATTCTAAAACTTCTCTAAGATCCAACATAAAGACTTCTACCATTATTTAAGGATAATCCAATAAATGATGATCTATTGATCATCCTCCATGATCTCACATAATCACATTGTATATTGTACATATTCATGTACCTTTAAAGCTTGTGGGTCCTGCCAAAATATCTCTAATCACCTATAACTAATATGCTTCCTCATTGCAACACTGCTCAGAATATTCTTCCTTATTTTTAATTCCTGGCATCACATTATGTGTTCATGAGGTTCAAAAAATTTTCTTCAATATTTTTTATTTGAATAATAATTTCATAATGTCAAAACTCATCTTCTGGAATTATACACTGAATTAATTCCAAATCAATTCGTACATGTAGAGTATGTTTTGTGGTCTACATAAAGCCTACCACATAATAATATTGGTTTATTATTATATCTAATGGATATTTGTACTTTCCAATCATAGATTTATAATTCCTTTGTATATATTTATTTTATTTGGAATATTCATGTATTTTATGAATGTGTTGGAAATTTCCACTATTTATTATCTTCTGTACAAAACTGAATTGGTGTGAGTGTGAACGACACATTAATCTCAAGATTTATTCATGTAAGGCAGTATTTCTATGTAATTTATATGTACAATAGTTATTCAAAATTAAAGGAACGTTTCATACATATGAGCACATTGTCCACTTCCAAATCATTTCATTCACATACACATTGCTTGCAAAAAGGATCGTTAAAGTGTATGAATGTTTGGGTTCTCAGTAATGTTCATGAAAAATAATATGGTTTCAAAGAAACCATTATTATTTAAACACCCTTATTGTCTGATTAAAAAGACATGAATCCCATAGAATCTTCATCTCCTTCATAAAAGAGTATCATTGGAGGGATTCTATCTTCATGAAGGATAGTGTTACACAATGGCTCTGTTTTCTATGGAAAAAATGACATCTCTCTCAAAATATCTATAGCACTCTCTTAGGAATTTTCTCTATTTATATAGGAAGCATACACTTCTTTACCTGTATTTTTTGGTCATGTCATGCCTCTGGAATTTATGTTGTGTCACAGAATTCATAAACATCGATGATTTTGGTAGATTCTCAAAATACATACACCTAAAAGTATGGAATTATTTCCCACGTTAATTCAAATTTTATTCCCCATGTTCATGTGATGTAGATACCATTATTCGAAAAAATTATGTTAAAACAAATCCATGCTCACCAACAGTCTCAACAACATCATTTCCATTCAATTGTGACATTCATTTGATTAACTTGCATGCATTAATGATTGAGATTGCATCCATAGTGGTTTAACAACTAATCAATTAATAAACAACACCATGGAACACCCATGGAAACCTCTAGAATTATGAACATAAATTCTAAATGAACTCTAGAATCTATAACACTTTTACGATACTTCAAGTGTCTTTGGAGGAAGAAGAAGATTCTAGCCCTATCGAACAGCTTTCATACATCGGATCCAATGGATGCATTTTTATCCTTATCATATTAATACATATGAATAATATATGAGTTCATGAGTCCAAAATTGAAATTAAACATCTTATGGGATCCTATATATCAATAATATCATGATGTAACCACTTCAAGTTGGTATTGGGTGTTCAGTACCGTCACACAATTTCTCAAAAGGACGGCCCCATTACCACCTACCCATGCGCTCACCCAATAATTCTCTCATGTGGGCCTATAAACTACACACACATATAACCTTAATGTCATAAAAGGTTCTGGGTATGGATCTCCCTTGATTTTTACCCATGGGTCTCACATGTGTGGTTGATGGGATAGCCCTTATTGTCCTGTAATTGTTGGCCCATATTTTTCATTATGGGCTCATTCATGTACATAAAAAAAATACTAAGTATGGAATACAATTCCAAACCCAACCCAATTCTTACTCATGCAATATATTAAATACTTTTACTGGAAACCATTAAATTTTATTAAAAAATCTATTCATCATAAAAATCAATATTTTCATGTTCATCCTCAAATTCTTCTTCATCATAATAAGAAACAGAAACATTTTTCAACATTGTGAACTCATTTAAACATCTCTTTAATCATTGATGATCATCTCAACAATCATCAAGGTTTACTAGGTGAATTTTCCTAGAAGGACCAATAATTCCATAATGTGAATCCATAACAATTATCCAAAAATCAGTACTTCTCTCCATCAACTCTCCAAACACATATAGAAAAATCATTGATAATAAATTAAACATTGGTCCCAATAATCCTCCCGTATGTATTTTTTTGTAAATATATATTCACAAATTAAAAATCCAATATGTGTACTCATTTTTTCTACTCCTTATCAGCAACCAAATAGAACGTATAAGTGGGGGGTCTTCTCATCTCGTCTTTCTCAAAAGCATGATCTTCTCCCTTTTTTGAAAATATCATGGTCACTTCAAGGAGAGGGATGATCTAGTATAGTTCTCTAAGAAATGATACTTTAATAAATAAAATATAATCCTATGTGGGATAATCCTATATAGAAAATAAAATAGATAAAACCATGGTTTTCTATTTTGTGGAAAAACTACCATACATGTTAAATCATAGTTAGATATTCTAAATTCTCCTGAAATGTGTTTTATGTAAATTGATTTATCAATAAATGATATTCCGAGTACATAATTCAACAAACACATTAGAATGTTTAGGTGAAAAGTATATAAATACCCTTTAACTCATCTTTACATCAATAAATCACTACCCCTTAATTGTTATGTTTAATATAATTATGAATGAGGGAACAAAGTGTGATTTTCATGCATATTCTTCTAATATTATAATGTAATTAATGTTTTTCATATCCACCATATAGATAAGATTTATCATATTTACCTTGTCAATGATCACCCCTCAGTGGATGAATCCTTCTACTTCAATATCCTGCATGTAGGTACAAAATAATTTATGCGATTAACCTGACACAGATACCCTCTATAAGAGGTACCCAACCCAAATATGCCACATACCCTAAGGGAGTTCCCGATCCCCACAGGCTGGAGACACGCACCGGAGTATCAACTATAACTAGAAGGAACAATTTTTCTCAATCTAAATCAATATCATCCCATATATTGATATACACAATAGTGATAAATAATGGATGGAAAAATTATTTTCCATAATAGAAAGAAAATAGTGAAAACTATACAACTCAAAATTAGAAACAATTTCTGAGGGACAAGTCCAAAAGTAATGGACTACAAAACCATAATCTATACTCTATGTGATAGAATGGGAAGACTCCCACCATCTCACAACTAGATACCCAGAATTATTGGATAGAAAACCTCACCCTCTCACTGTGGTCTCTTTCTTTTACCTATATCGAAATACATACAATGATTAATGCATTGTCGAAGGCGTGCACAGTGTGTAACCTAACAGGTTAATTAGGATCTCACCTTGGTCTTCCATAACAAGTATTCATACAATAATTTGAATAATTATCAACCTGAAAGTAAACATGTTATGATTAAAAATTTAATAGTTTTTATATCAAAATAATGGAAAAACATTTAATTTTTCTATTTCCCACATTTCCAAAATAAGCCTTGTAAAGTAGTTTTAAATCATCTCCTAAATCAAAAGAAATCATATCAAATAAAAAAAAAATCATGTATCACATACCATATCAAATATTTGGTAGTACGAGATAAAATAGTAAAAGCTAAAGAATAGGTAACATTACACCAAGGATCACAGTAGTTCAAGATAGTTAGGTCACCCCTACCCCCGATATAGTAAACTGTGTGCATCAATCCCATTGAAATATGAATTGAATCTAGGAAGCATAGGAACACCCCAGAATGTGAACCTCCAAAAAATTATATTCATTCCCTTGAATAATCGGCCAAGGGAGTAGTGGAACACGCCATAAGTGAAACCCCAATAGTACCAATGGTAGGGGCTAATTACATCATATTTTACCTATGTGCCCATGGCTTCTAATGTTCTCTATTTTTCAAACCATTTCATCAAACCATGATTTGAAAACCATTTCCTGAAAAAAAATCTTGGAAATAACTATTATTTTACCAAAAAAGTGGGAACCCATATTTTATCAAAAACACCACTTCCACACACACAAATAAATCAATCAATTATTCAATTTAATTTATAAGAAAATTTTTTAAAACACGGGAAATGTAGTTTATCTAAATATGATAGAGGCGTGAACCCTTAACTCAAGCTCTAGTCGCACAAGCCCACCATAAGATCCACCAACAAGGAAGAACACAATAAAAATAACACCAATGGACCTAAAATAAATCTACACATCTCATAATTGATTCACCAAGAAGAACAGTTGGTAGATAATAAGAAACAACCCATAACACAATGAATGATCACCCACCACACGTCAAATGGGAAAGATCAACCCCCCCCCCCCGAAACAAGAAAACATGATGGATTTGGAAAGTAAATGAGATATTTATTATCACATATCCATATTTCCAATAATTAAAAATTTTTATCTACCACGATCAATGTAAATGAATAAGTAGAAAGGATTACTTTCCCTGAGAAATTCACCACAACTATAATGATGAATAATTTTTAAAAAATGATTCAAAAGGGTTAGAGGTCTCCAAAATTACTGTAGAGATCTTATAGATATAGATAAAGGAGGATTTGGATGAATAAATGAGAAATATTATCCATAAATAACACTAAAATACCAACTATGGATGCTTACATGGTGTGGAATACTATTGCACATCATGTAATCCATGAAAATAAAGTGCACCAAAAAACTATTTGATTTTTTATTAAAAACCTACTTTTAACCCTTATATGTTGTGTAAAATTTTTCATGGTGTGTAAACATTAATGTATTATATTCAGTTCATGACATGAGCTTGGTGAGAAACATTACGTTGTGTAAATGGATTAAACGATGTGTAATCTCACAACAGACAGAAAAAATAAGAGATTCTTACTTGAAAAATCCAAACCACCCCAATATTTCTCTGAACATTATAATAACTCTGAAAAGAAAATAAATTTTATACCCAGAATCCATTAAGTCAAATAAAAATAAATCACCCAAATTTAAGTAATTTCCCCTAAAAAAAGGTCTCCATCCTCAAGAGTCCACAGGCACACCCAAACATGAATGAAAACAAATAAAGTGAAGGGAAATACATATAAGATGGTAATGAGTTGTTACAAACTCCCCCTGCCCCCATATTACATTCTTTCCCTGAGAATTCATTTGGACGAATGATGTACAAAAAATAGGTGAGGCCATTGTTTCTTCATCAATGACTCTTGCTTCATCATCTCATGAGAATCTGATATGTTCATCCATAATAGTCTGAAAAATGGAACCTACATCCCATATAATACATTCACATGAGAGTCAAAGATCTTCATTGGCTACTCCACAGAAGAAAAATTGGTCTATAAATCAATCTTCTACCAACTCAAAACAAGAGAGGGGTTAGGATTGTATTTTCTTATCTATGATACGTGGAAAAAATATGAATACCATCAACTAAACCAGAAATTACAACTGATAAGAAACCATCCCATACTACCGAGTGACCTCAAATGATCTAACATATCTTGGATCCATCTTTCCCTATTTTCCATGATAACAATGATCCAATCAATGAGAATCTTTCAAAAAAAAATTGATCACCAACTAAAAACTCCAAAGGTCGATACCGCTGAGCAAAATTTTATTTTTGTCAACTCTGAGTTGTAATCCATCATTGGAATATATCTTGAGTCCTTTCTTACTTCTCTTGAATGAGACTTGGTCCCACAAAAAAAAGACTCACCCCCTCAACCCAACAAATAGGTGAGATGAACGTGAGACCATAAAAATAATTGAAGTTATCCATTATGATTGATTATTTATAACTATTGATATAAGGAAACTCAAATTGTCCTAGATGGATATACCAAGATCCTCAAAAATCCAAAACATAGGCACAGATTATATCCTCCAGGATATTAATTGCATGATCCTTCTAACCTTCTGTTTATGGATTGTATGTTGGACACATCTTGACCTGAGTCCCCATCACCTCGTATAGATTCCTACCAAACGTCAAATTAAACCTTGTATCCCTATCTTTATCAATGGGGGAAATGACTATATTAAAGAATATATTGTTCCTATATATCTCTGTATTATGTGTTTTTATGATTCATTAAATCCCTAATTTTATTCTTACAAGTTTTTATTAACTTTTTCAGATTATATTTATCTTACTCTATATGTTCAAGTATTTATTTTACAATATGAAATATTTTTATCTTATAAAAATTGAAGAAAAAATTTAGTTGATCAGAATTAGAAAGTGATGATTTTTTTTGTAGTATGGCTGGCATTATCTTACAAGGTATAATTGAGTTTCTCAAAAAAATTCTTTAGTCAAGTGAAAATATGAAAGGACATTATCTCAGGAATTTTTTTTTTGTATTCAAAAAAAGAGTAAGATTCTAATAATTAAATCATAATAATATTTGTTATTATGCTAGAGAATTGTCTTAAACTCCTTTTATGTTATCTTATCTTATAAAAAATAGCTACTTTCTCTTAGGAAAGTTATCATATGATAGAAGGTTGGTTCCTCTCTTATCTTATGAATATCTAGTGCTATATAATGTCATGATTAATTTATTAATCTCTCGATAAGTGAATTTGTTCTTTTAGATCATATGAAAAAGGATATTATCCAATTAAATAAATATCATTCAACATTGACTTTCCATAAATAGTAATATCCAAAGAATAAAAATATTTATGACATTGTGATTTCAAAATAATTTCTATATTTAGAAATTTTAGACAAATAATCATAATAGCCTATCTTATCCAGATCACTACATGGATTACTAAACAATTATAATTATCTCATGTTCAATCTTAAACAACACATATATAATGATTTGTTAGCTACTACAAGAGAAATGGACAAATGGATTTAATTTTTTAATGATAACATCATAGACCTGTATATACTGAAAATAAAAACGTTTTTGTTATTCTTATCAGATTTATCAATTTCAACAAATATCATCCTAAATAAAATCCTGAAGTCACTAATATTCTTAGTAAGAATCTTCATCTACTATCAGTTTCTTCTTATAACTATGTGCTACAACAATTTCCCTAATTTTTTTATTGTATCGTGTTTACACTCAATGTAAGAGTTTGGTTGAGAACATGGATAAGTGTTTTAAAGGTTGATCATAGTTAAAAGATATTTTACCATTTTATTAAGTGAAATATATTTTTACTCTTCTAGGATCCCCAAATAAAAGGGGTGGTATAGTGAAAATCACCAAACTCTGTGAGTATACTATTGGTGAAGTGGACTAGGGGATTCCATTTCCTCGAACCACTATAAATCATTGTGTTCAATTTACATTCTATATTCATTAATATTTCCACTATATATATTATTAAGGAAATAATTGAACTATAATACACTTAATAGAGAGTTTTAATATTCAAAGAAGGTTTTATAAGAACTCCATTCACCACCTCTTGAGTTATTCGATCTATCATTATCTAAGAAAACAACTGGTATCAGAGCTTATGAATATCAAGTTTACAAATTTCAAAGGTTGAATTATAATTATATATCCCCAAATGTATTCTATGATTGATTATTGACATGCTATGTTAATTTTTAGATATCCATAATTCAATTGTGAAATCTATGGTTTTTGGAAATCTTGCATGATCAATTATCTAAAAAATTGTTTGAAATTCTATCTCAAAGTAGTTTAGCCCAATGAAATTCCTATGTCAGAACCTGAAACATGGGATGCTATAGATGATGAAATTTTTTACTTGAAATCCAAATATATGAATGGTATCATTTTCAGTTTAGGACCACATGAGTTTATCATTATCTCTCATTGTCAAGAATCACAAGAAATATGGACCATTATAGTAGTTACATGTGAAATCCCTGACAACCTGAAATATCTTAGATGACAAATGGATTAAATCAATTTTGATAAATTAAAAATGTCTAAGGTAAATATCATCACTCAAATAAATGAAAGACTCACTAAGATTGTGAACAACATTGTTTCTCATGGAATTCCTATCACTGAACCTAGATAGGCATTAAAATAACTCATTTGTACTCTCATAATGTATGAAGATTAAATGGAAAATGGAATTGAAGAACATAAGATGATTAAGTAGGAAAATGATTCCTTAAAGGTTGATAAATCAAAATATGATAGAAATAGTAAAATCATACAAGTCTCTGAAGCACATGAGGAAGAATAATTAACAAAAAATATGATTCAAATGATGAACACACTCAATTATCTTAAAATGTCAAAAAGTAACAAGAGGTGAGGTTTTCGAATATCTTTCAACAATCCTAGGAAGCACGATGAAAATTATAATGAGTTGAGATGCTATGAGTGGAAAAATATGGATCACATCAAGCTTGACTGTGTGAGAATTCAAAAATATAAGATAACAATAAATAAATACTTCAATAAGAATGGATACAAAAAATATATGAAATATATGAAGGAAACATGGAGTTCTTCCGAAGATTATAGCAGATGCACGTCATTAGAAATCGTAGCTTAAGCTAAAAATCAGAAGTCCAACATATGTTTTATAGAAAAGTAATATGAGGTAAATTATTATTATTATTCTAGTCATACACATGAATCCGAAAATGAAAATTTCTCATATAAGGAATTATATTAGTACTCCACCATGTTGGAAATCAAGTCTGAAATACGGAAAAAGAAAAATAAATCCCTTATAAATTATTTTAAAAAATTTATTAGTGGATAATAAAAAATGAAAATTCCAATTTTCTAATGATAAAATATGTTAGAAAAATCTACTATCTCAAATAATAAGAAAGTCAAAACAATTGAGAACTCTTATAAGGAGGATAAAAAATTCAAAGATATTATAAGGGTTTTTACTGAAGGGAAAAATTATATAATCAAACTACTTGGTCAAAATCATCTCAGAAAAGTGAAATTTGGAATTGGATGCCAAGTAGAAAGTCCCAAAAATTATAAAAACCCTTTTTTACTTGCTTTAAAAATAATCACCTTCCCAAAGTTACTTGTTTTCATTGTAGAAAAATAGGTAATTTTTCCAATATTTATGACTTAAATAAGCCTCAATTTTGTTGAATAAAAAAAGTTTTCCCTATTAACTTTTTTTTCAAAAAAATATGTAAATTTTTTTGGAAAACAGAAGAAATCTTATATTATAAGATTTTATATAGCTAACATTTCTAGACCCAAATGAATTTGGGTACCAAAGGACTCTATTAATTGATAAATCATTATAGGGAATTTTCTGCATGAACAATAGTGAAAAATGATACATGGATAGTGGTTTTTCGTGGTGTATTCCTGGATATTACACAAATTGTCATTATCTATCAAAACTAGATGAAGTATATGCCACATTTGGTGAAAATTCAAAAAGAATTATAGCATTTATTTCTTTAGCTGGAAATCCTAGGTTAATTTTATCAAAAATGTACTTTACATTGAAGTCTTGAAGTAGAACCTAATAATTATTTATCAACTTTGTGATGATGATTATTTGGTTGATTTCTATAGAAATGCATGTCTTTTCTTTAAGAACAGATTTATCAAGTTTAAATAACCTAGAAAAGACTATGTTTACACATTATAATTTAATTCTTTGTGTAGACATTATCTAAACAATTAAAATGATAAAGTTGATGAATCATGGATTTGGAATAGAATAATTGGATATTAGAATGATTATTACTTGAAAAATTTTCTATTTTTATTTATTTATGAATTACCAATTCATAAATTTAATATAAATAAGTTATGTGATGGATTCCAAATGGGTATGAAACACAATTCAACTTTATAACCAGTTAAAGATGCTGCTACTTCTAGAACTCTTCCTCTTATCCATACAGATGGGTTCTGACCAACTAGAGTTGCATGTATTTCTAGTATATCATTTTTAATATGTTAGTGGATTATTTTTCAAGATTTACATTGGTTTACATTTTAAGACTCAAAATTAAACTATGTTTTATTTTTATAGATTTTTGTAAACTCATAAAAAAATGAAAAATATGTCAAAAATAATTTCCTTAATAAGTGATCAGGGAGGTGAATTTGATAATCATGAATTTAATTCCTATTGCTATAAGAATGGAATTACACATACATTCTCTGCCCCTAAGATACCACAAAATATTGGTGTTATCTAAATGAGTAATATTACTTTGTAAGAAATTACATGGACTATGTTATGTGAATATAACATACCAACTCATTCTAGGTTGAGGCTGTTAATTCAACATGATATATCATTAACAAGTACTCATAAAGCCTATTTTAAAGAAAGCACCCTATGAGTTATGGAATAATAGAAAACCCAATGTAGGATACTTCAATGTATTTGGATGAAAGGTTTACATCATGAACAATAAGGAAAACTTAGGTAGGTTCTATCCAAAGGCAGAAAAAGTTATATTTCTATGTTATTCTACATCTTCTAATTCTTATAGATATTTAAATAAAACTTCATGTATTTTTGAAGAATAATATCGTGTTAAATTTGATTAATTTTCTCTATTTGGTTAAAAAATGATTCAAATTGATGATACAAATGATTCAGTAAAATATATAATACCCCAACCTCTCTTTAATGACCACATTGATTATGATTTGGAACTTGATTACTTTAAACCAGATCCAATAAAGGTATACACTAGTGAATCCTAAAATTCACATTTTAGAATACCTATAAACCATAAAGACCATCCTTTATAAAGAGTTATGGGAAAACTAATGAGGGTGTAAGATCTATAAGAATCATAGAAAATATTGTATATTTCTTTTCTTTTCTATCTCAATAAGAACCCAAATATTTAGAAGAAGACTTATCATATGAAATTTGGTTCTTAGTAAAGAAATAAGTGATAAATCAATTCAAGAGAAATAATGTTTGGAAATTAGTTGAAAGGCCCTAGAACAATCCTATTATTGGAACCAAATGGGTTTTTAGAAACAAACCAGATGATAATTTTGTAATAACTAGAAATAAATCCACATTAGTTTCCAAAGGATATAATCCAGAAGAAAGAATATATTTTGAAGAAACCTTTTATTCTGTAGCTAGATTAGATGCTATTAGAAACCTTATATAATATGAATCATTTTTTAATTTTATATTATATCAGAAAGAAATTAAATATTCCTTTTTATATGGTTTTTTAATGGAGTAAGTATACGTGGAACAACCTATTGGTTTTGAAGATCCTAATTTTAAAAATAATGTGTTTAAACTTATCAAAGCTCTGTATGGACTTAAATAAGATCCAATGGCATGGTCTAAAAGATTATGATCTTTTATTTGTTTCAAATGATTTTATAGTATGAATAGAATATCCTACATTATTTAAAAAAACATATATCTTCAATATTTTTTTAATAAAAATATATTTACTTCATGTGATTTTTTGATAAACAAACTAAAAACTATGTAATGGATTTTCAAAACATATGATAATTTTTTTTAAAATGAGTAAGGTGGGTGAACTAAACAATTTTTGGGGATTTCATGTTCATCAAAAATATTTCAGAAATATTTTAAATAAAATAAAATAAATATTTAATTTACTAAAAAAGTATGGAATTCAAAATAGTAAGACCTATTCAACTCCTATGAGTTCCAATCTAAAACATAAAATGGATAAAAATAGATAATCTGTCGACAACTAGATGTTTAGATGGATCAATGGAAGATTATTGTACCTTAGTGTAAGTATATCATGAATTATGTTTTCAGTATGACTTTGTGAAATAATTCAATAAAATACAAATAATCACATTTGAATGATGTGAAATATAATTTTAAGATATCTAAAATAAAGTTTATCACTTTATCTCTTTTTTACTAAAAAATATTATTTTAATTTAATTTCATACTAAGATGCTGATTTTGTTGGCTGTAGAATAGATATAAAAATCACCTTTGGGAAATTTCCTTTTTCTAGGTAAATCCGTAGTTTCTTGGTCAAGTATTAAGCAATACTCTGTAGCACTATCAACTGCCGAATCTGAATATATCACCATAGGAAGTTTTAGTGCACAAGTATTGTGGATAAAACACACCTTAATGGATTTTGGAATTAATTTTAATTGTGATCCAATTGGATGTGATAAAAGTAGTGCTAAAAACATCTCAAAGAATCCAATAAACCATTTAATAATGAAGAAAATTGATTTAAGAAATTTTTTCCTGAGAGATAATGCATATATATCTCTTTAGAATTTTTCTTCACAAAAAAATAAATTTTCGGGCATTTTTACAAAACCATTTCTTGCTGAAAGATTTTATTTTATAAAATTGGAATTCGGTATGTTTCATTTTACTAAGTAATATTTTATAACATATTTCTTGTATATAAAGTAAATTCATTATTTATTTTATTTAAATTTATTTTTGTGCTGCCTTTTTAATAATGGTCATATACAATAGGTTGCATCACCTACTGTTAGTAATAATTACCCTACACATTAATATTTGACCCCTTAACTATCATCAAGGAAAAATATTGTTTATCAAATCTACATGTGGAATGACTCACAACCCTTATAACACTCGTTCTCCTTGATCAAATATTTATTAATCTAACCTCAGAACCTCCAAACCTTAATACACTTTTCAAATGGAAAAAATAGATCATGGTGCATTATCTAATAGAATGTAACGTCAAAGTATCTCAAGGAATGGGCTATGTGGATAAGCTATTAATTTTAAATGTTTGGATTAGACAGGAATGTTGTTGAATAAAGCCACTAATTGACAGGAATGTGCATAATTTTATGATGAATTGTGAACTGTATTTTATTCAACAAGGAAGTCTATGAGTTTTATGAAACATAATTTTTTCACTTTGCAAATGATGTAGATTTGGTTACTTTGATGGTCAATCGGAAAACTATATTGATAACCTCGGTTCAGTTGGCTGAATCCTTGAATGTTCTTATAGATTGATACTCATTCTTCAGTACCTTGTTAGCTACCATGGAATAGGTTACTCCTTCATTAATCATGAAGTATCTCTTGAGATCATGGGTCATTTAGAAGAAACAAATAAATAATCTGGAGCCTTAATGAATTGTGTTAAGAAATTTCATTCAATCGAGTGTAGCACAACAAAATAGTGACTTCAAAAAAATATTTTTCAATATATCATATTATTTTATCATTTTATATGGGAAAACATTTAAATATGGAATGATATATTTTCTATTATCTATTTTATATTTAGAAAAAGATGCTAAATTTCTATCCTTTTAGAATAATTTTAACCCTTTTGTTTTGAAGCACTGGTGTTAACTTGGATGATAGCAACACAACTCTTCTTCATGGGTTCATGATGTTATGTGAATTGTGTTAAGGAAAAGTGGATTGTGTTGGGGATTTTCATTAAGAAATTTGGTAACATTGACCATGTTTACTGGAGAAAAATCTGTATTGAATCGGGGGTCATTTCATTTACATGAGACACCATTATTTGTAGAATAATCCTCTCATTATACTATGATCATAGAAATTCATGATGATGATGATGAACCTCATGAAGTATAGTGAAGAAGAGTTAGACGTGGAATTGAAATAGGCCAAAAATCTAGTCATCGAGAGAGCTCCCCTCTTAATCTAATTATGGTAAACATGCATGTTCAAAAAGATAGGATATCCTTAGTAATAAAATTAATGTTTTCAGTTTTACAACACAGAACAATTTCAGTAAGACCAAGAATGTCTCGTTTCATAATCGATTCACATTCTCAAGAAATAAAAAAGATATCTGAAATAAGAGTTGGTGGAACTGAATTGCAAGAATCAAATCATGTGAAAGATACATATGATGTTTTAGAAAAAATAAACTTGAGAAGAAATCATAGAAGTACATTAGGAAGGACATTTCCATATTCTTCAAGAAGGCAGAAATGAATAAATACCATAAATTGATGGAAGTATTTATGAAATATCTCAATAGATCTATTGAAAATTATTATCTAAAGTCGAATATTTAAAGTTTAAAATCATTGAATCCAATCAAAAAGTAAAATTTATTCATGGTCAGATGGTGTCAAAATATGATATTTGATAAGTGAATTTTTTATTTCAATCATTAGTAGACAATTGTTAAAAATAATCCTTTAAAGGAACTACACATGGTTCAAATGTTCAGTAAAAAATAATAGAATTATCTCAAACTATTGAAACAATGACTGCTACTATTGTTTCTCTATAGTTTGAAATCATCACAAGGGTGATGTGTCAAAATATTAAGAGAAATATAGTAGATGATTTTAGAGGGTTTCTAGTTACACTAAATATATTTTTTGAATCCATTGATAAATAATCAAAGGAAATGAGTTAAATGATAAAGTATATGTTTCCAAAAGCCCAAGAAAAATCATTTAATCTGTAGAAGGATGTCAGTTTCATCATCCTAAGGTTATAAAATATGGATGGATATTTATCTAACAACTATGAAGTTATTAAAAATAATGTTGAATATTTCTGTGAATTTGTTGTTAGTATTTTAAAGCTATAAATTTTAGAAGATGATGATGACGAAGAAGATGACACCTTTTTAGAAGCCTCATAAAGACAATTATATATGAATGAAAAGGAAATTTTCTCTGTTATTGGTATGATACACAACTAGATTGATATTTAGATGAATTTGATATCAAATTGATCCATGAAGGGATTCTTATCGAACATTGTTGGAAATTTCTCTCAATGTATGTGGAACTATTTTACAACCCTTGTGGACTATTTCAAACAATACATGGTAAAAATTATTGATGATGGAATAGTTAATCTCTTTCAAATTCTTGGATGATGGTTTCCTTGACCACAAATTGTTGATCGACACTTTTTGACCTCTCAACTCATGAAGGAAATATTTCATCCTTATGAGGCCTATCAAAGGGAAAATATCAGGTTTTCTAAAGAATCATCTTTACCCTTACCAAAAACATAATTTAAATTACAATTTACCCATTCATATAACATTGATTTGGTAAGGGAATGTCAATATGCTCTCAACATCCAATCGACACGAGTATGTTTTTTTTTCATGAAGATCGCATCGGTCTTTGAACAACCCTCATGGCATTGGGTGATGGTTTTTGGAATTAAAGTTGACACACCTCTTCCTTTATCCTCATTAACTTAGGATCAACCTTTTTCCTTCAGGAAAATTCCCTCAAAGAGTTGTTTGATGATTAGAATTTGATACATTCACCATCTTCAGCTCTTAGAATAGTTTTCTCATTGGTTTTTCACATTTAGAAACATTTTAGTCGCACCTAATCCATTTTTTTGTATTTAAAAATTTCACGTTTAAAGCTGAGTGTGAAACCTAACAATATCATCAAAATAATACCATTGAAAGGAAAAGTTACCCAAATCATGACAATTTGGCACTACCCTCCCCAAAACCTATATCGTTAAGTCAAGCCACCAATTCTATTTCATTCACAATTCTATTTATCAAAAAAAAATTAATTGTTCACTAATATTTATGTCAAATATAAAGTGGATTTATTATCCTACATATTTTTTATATCACAAAATTGGGGAGAAGGAAAGGAAAAATAGAAAAATATATATCTTATTTCAAAAAGGAATAATGGAAGGAAAAATACAATTTTTATCTTGTTTCTTATTTAAGGGAGGGGGGAGGAAAGTACATTTTACTTGAAAGAAAAGGAAAGGAAACATCTACATTTCATAAATCATAAAACATAATGTAAGAGATTATTATTTTTCCATATCATGGGTTTTATTATCATAAAAAATGGGTGATTATTGAAAATAATATATTGTTCCAATAAATCTCTTTATTATGTGTTTTGAAGATTCAAAAAATATATAATTTTATTCTAAGATTTTTTTCTTAAGTGTTTCATATTTTATTTATCATATTTTATATGTACAGAAATATATTTTATGATGTGAATGCTTTTTTTATTATAAGAATTCAATACCCTCTTTAGTTCGTCAGAATCAAAAAGTGATAACGTTTTTAGTACGTCAAACATTATCTTATGAATTATTACTGAGTTTCTTGTGAAAAATTATTTAGTCAGAGTGAAAATTTTAATCGAATTTATCATCTCAAAAGTTTTTTCATGTTCACAAAATTGGAAGAAGTTAAGAATCACATCATATTAACATTTTATCTTACACTAGAAAATTTTCTTGTGCTATATTGAAGATATGTTATCATACAAGGAAAAGATACATTATCTTAAAAAAGAAACCATATGATGACCAGTTCTTTTAGTTCATATCTTATGAATATGTAATGATACAGAACACCATGATTACTTTGTTAATATATCGATTAGTCACATTGTTCTATTAGGTCATATCAGAAAAAAAGATTATACATTTAAGGAAAGATCAGTCTTCCCATGATGTTCCATAAACTGTATGATACAAAGAAAAATAATGTTTATGACATAATGATTGTAAAAGAAATTCTATATTTTGAAGGTTTGGATGAATACTCATAATATAATGTCCTATCAGGATCACTGATAACTTATTTTACCATTATAATTAACTCGTATTCAAGTTTAGAAAACACCTATATAAGGACTAGTAATCCATTGCATGATAAGAAGAGAAGTATATTGCATTATTTATGGATAATACAGAAGAACTATACACAATGGGGATAAAAAACTATGTTGTTCTAAACAGTTCTATCTGTTTCATAGAAGATCATCCAGAATTTCATTTTTAAGTCTATTATATTTGTAAAAAATATATTCATCTACTTTCAGTTTGTTCATGTGATTGTGTGATACAAATTTTTCTCTCAATGTTTTTCTTTCAGTGCATCTTATTCACACTCAGTGTAATATTGGTAATATAACGATAGATACGTCTTATAAAGGGAGATCCTTTATAAATATTCTTATAGTTTTTTATTAATTGAAATCTACTTTTACTCAGCTGGGTTCTCGAGTAAAAGGGATGGTATAGGCAAAATTACCAAAATCATGGAGTAGAGTGTTGGCGTAGTGAACTAGGGTATTTCTATTCCAAGGGCCACTATAAATCCATATGTTCAATTTTTTTGGAAAACATTCATATTTCCACTACATATAATCTTATGGAATGAATTGAACTCCCATACACTGATGAGGGTGGTTTAATATTCAAGGGAATTTTTTTAAGAACTCAATTTACTCTCCTCCCTCTTGATTTATTTAGTCACTCATTATCATGGAAAAAAATAACCCCATGTAACCTCATGATCTCATACACATACAACTTACTTGGATCCTCATCATTAGTTGTGTCCATGAGTGGAATGATGTGTAGATACTTTTTCAACAAATCAATCACCACCGATATATCATTCCACACTAGAAGAGTATATTGTAATAAAACAATGATTTACATAGACACCTCAACCCATTTCCAAGAAGGAACTGAAAGAGGCTACTGAAAACCAGATGGTTTTAGATGCTCTACATTTATCTGTTGGCATATGTAACTACATGAAACATAATCTATAACGTTTGGTTTCATAATCAGTAACCAGAATAACCATCTCATGCCATAATACATATAATTAGTTCCTTGATGAATGGCCTATGAATAAATATGATAATAAAATAAAACTAATCCCCTTAGTGATTCTGGTACAACAACCCAATCCCCAAAACAGAGAATATTTTCCGAATATAGAGACCAAAAAGAAAAGGTCTCCCCACCGGAAAGGGTTCCTCAAATTCCTCTTAACTCGTCATCCTACTACTGACTCTATAGAATAAACTCAAGGAGAGATGATGATAACTAAACAATGCCAAAACCATACCTTAAAAATACTGTTGGGCATCCAATATAAATTGAGCGAAGAGTCCTATAAGGTTCCACTCTTCCTTCGATTCCAGAACAACCTATGATGTAATTTTCCAATTGAGAGAATCTACAACAACATTCCCCTTACCTATGGTGTAGGAGATGTTGATCTAAATTTTATTAAGGTACTCCACTCATCGATCTATCTATGATTCATTCCTTGTTGTGAAAATATATAATCAAACTCTTATTTTTAGAAAAGACTGAGAACCTCTCCCAAAAAAGATAGTGTCGCCAACACTTAAGTGCATTCATAATTGTGGGAAGATCTATATCAAGAGTGGGGTAATTCTTATCATGTGGTTGATGCTAAAGAGAGACATAATCCATCACATTATAATCATGAATAAAAACACAACCCGAACTAGTGCTAGAAACATCATGGAAAACCACATACACCTTACTGAGCTCAGATAAGATAAAAATAGTAGCTGATGTAAGAATTCATTTAATCTTGTCATGATAAAAATGACATTTGTCAACCCATATGAATTTAACCCATTTCGTGGTAAGATCAGTCAATGGTGATTCCATCTTTGGGAAATTCTTGATAAACCATTGATAATATCTAGCAAGAACAACAAATCTATGAATCTTATACATTATTAGGATCTCCCCATGACAAGAAAACCTTTAAATTCATAGTATCAATTCCTAAGATATTCTTTAAAATAACATCCCCAAATAACATCACTTTTTGGATCCATAAATTACATTCTCAAATATTTCCATATAAATAGTTACTCTTCGTTATTTCTAAAAACAAACACAAATGATTGTTGTGCTCATGCTTGGATCACAAATAAAAAACAATTTCACCAATGAACACTACCACAAAAGTGTTAAGATACTAATGGAATATCTAATTCATAAAATCCATAAAAACCAAAAGATAATAATTCAAAAAATGGCATAACAATATATTCAAAATGATTATACATCCTCCTAAATGTTTTCTTTGGTATATTAGACTCATGAATTCTATGTTGATGATAACTTGACTGAATCTTGATCCTTGAAATCCACATTCCCCGAATTAACTGATAAAAAAAGGCATCTACATGAGGAAAATGATACTTTACCTTAACCATTGCCCATTTTAACATCTCATATTCCACACACTTTTAGATTCATCCATATCCCTTCTTAACAAAGAGAATTGGGGCTACCAAAGTAGAAACACTAAGGAGAACAAAATATTTAGCCACCTAGTCATTCAACTGAATCTTGATCTCTTTCATCTCCATTTGTGACATATGATAAGAAGGTATTGAAATAGGCTACATACATGGTATCATATCAATAATAAAATCTACCTCCCTCTCCAGAGGAGGAATATAAAAATCATCTAGGAAAATTTCCGGATTGTCTTAAATAATAGAAGAAACATCATCAGGATCTACTCATATAGTAGACAACAACACCCATGCTCTGGGTGGGAAGGTATTTCATGACCAGACCTTAGATCCCACTCTCCCTAAAACACTCGTTATATCACTTAATCCACAAGAAACAAGACACAATGATGATTAAAATCAATCATATCATGACGGGTGATAATACAATCCATCCTGATGACGACATCAAATCAAAATAGATCAAGAATAAGGAAATTCGACCCTAAATTTGCATCATCTATCGATAGTATACAAGGAAACCAAAACCCATTGTATTTCCTTTTCCTAAGAGTATTTCCATACTCTATAATAAAGTGAATTTGTTCCATTAGAAGTTTAATCATAACAAAAAAACAATTTAAATAAAAACATGATTTAAATAAAAAACAGAACTCACTAAATATCACTCCTCACTTTAGGTGATCATTTATATATTAGAACATTAGTGATAATAAAAAGAAAATGGGGAAGTGAAAAAATAAAATAAATAAAATAAATAAAAAAGGAAAGATATAAAATCAAAATAAACATAGAGATAGTGTTATTTGAAAATGCAGTATAAGAGGAAATTTATAATAGTTTGAAAGAGAATGGTAGAATAAATAATGATGATTTTGAAAGAAAAATTGAATAGTAATATACATATGTAGAAGCTGAATATGAACTAGATGAAAATGAAATAAAAAAAATATAGTGTTAGAGAAAAAAAATAAGTAAAAAAACATAAAAGAATAAGTCAATGTTCAAGTGGAAGTAAACGTATGAACAAAATAATTAGAAAAATATGATGTAAAAACATAGGGGAAAACGAAAGATGTAGAAATATTCAAAAGTAGAGTTAGAAGAAAAAGTAACAACACTATAAAAATTTGATGCTCAAGTGAAATTCAAAATATATATATCATAAATGAATGTCTAAGAACCGACTATAGAAGAAGATATAATGTGAAATATGAAATTGAGGATTTAATGTGATAGTGGAAAAATTTGAAGTATAAGCTGATGAATAATACAATAAATATAAATAAGGATGTGATAGAAGGAAGTTGAGAGATTAAAAAAACAAAAAAAAACAAACAAATAAAATGTAAAAACAAAATTAAAAGGTAGAATATAAATTAAAAATAATAATTAGGAATAAATTCATAAATCATAATACATGATATAAAGTAAAATTAAAATCTTATTTCAAAACAAAATCAAAATCATAAGCAGTATTTAATGTAAACGAAAAAGTGAACTGTAATTATGAAAATCATGCTCTTTATTTCACATTAATACATAGTTTATTAGAAAATATTATACTTAAGACAACCCAAAATATTGATAAGTATATGGGTATTTGGTAATTAGGTATATTACCTAATAGAATAGAACAAGGAATACATCATCTTTATTGAAAACCTCCTTAACATGTTCATAATAATCTTTCATACATAAAACCACATGGGATAAACATATGACATACATAAGAAATGGGAGAGCTATAACGAATTGTAAGGGAATAAAAATGGAACAACATGAAGAGAATAATAAATCTTAGGCAGTAATCATATAAATATTGAGTAATAATCTTAACCATGAACAATGTTACATGATATAATATGATAACCATAAATAAAACATGGGAAATGTGGAAACAACTTAAAAATAGTGCATCATAAACACATGTTAAGCATAACTACCACGAAATCATGATGTAAAAATTCCCATAATGGAATATGGTTTACTCCCTATCCCAACATGACATCTCATGAGACTAAAAATTACCCAATGCGCTGGAGCTCTATATAATTTTGGGCACACCAATCACATTCATTTCATTCTCGTGATTAAGTGTCCCCCATATATCATAAAACAAGGATTCAGTCATCATAATATTTTATTTCACGATCAATCAGTGTATAATACATACATTTAATTCCCAAGACAATGAATTATAAGTGTATAAAGGTGAACACCCTTGATAGTAAATGGGTTTGGTATTCACTACACAATTATTTTGGCATGGAAAATAGAGATGAAATTTTGGTAGCATAACGACGTTAATTAAAAAAAATAAAATGAGTTTATGAGAGAGAAAGGGGTATATAATAATTTGGAAATAAAATTGGTAGTAATAGGTACATGTAAATACATATCCCAACATTATTAATTGAAAATATACGTCATAAGATAATAAATAATGTTTAATAAAGAAGAGTGGGTGAGGATCCCTTACTTTTGTGTGTGTCTCCAAATGATTGGGAGGAGATTCTTGAGAGATTTGGGGAACCATGAGAGGAATATATAGAAGGGAGGTAAGAGTAATGACGTGATTCATATATTTTTAGTAAAGATATATGGGATATTGGGTGGGTTTATATTGAACAAGAGATGGGATTTTTATCATTCCCGAAACATAGGTTTTGGATCCTATATAATAAAATAAGCAAAACCATAAACCATCCCATGTTTTTTCTAATTTTTTCAACCAAAGGGGATTAATTTTAGTTATACTTTATGTAAAATGGTGTAACATATTAAAATATTACTCTTGGTTATGTGGAGGTGAGTCACACTCTTAATGAAATGATTTTAAATCCTTAAAATATGTTAATGGTTTTTGAGAATTCAACAAGGATATATAAAATTAATAAAATAAACATAAAATATCATTAGATTAAAGTATAAATATATATTTGGTCTTGGATACCATTTTTTAATATTTATTATAACACTTTTGGGTCAGTATGATGACATAATACACACTATAATTATACCGTAAATGACTTTAACGGAAAATTTGAATGTCTTAGAATTTTTTGAAATGTTCACCATTTGATAATTTCAAAGTTTTGATTTCAAAATAATATTAATTTTATCTGAAGAATTTTCTAAATATGTGAATTTTTACTTTTAAAATAATAATCAACATTTTTTGAGAAATGATGGGTTTTTTACAATATCAGTTTTTGAACCCTTATAAAAATTACATTAGAAATTAAATAAATCATATGATCATTTATATTTAATAATAATTATTTATTAATCATTTTTATTACAATATTATTTATTCTAGAAAATCCAATTATTCATAAAAAATCCTTAATTGAATCTTAATATTTCCCAAAAATGTAATTTTTTTATTCTATAAAAAACAAAATAATTTATAAAATAAAATTAATAACTTGAAAACATCTTCATTATTATATAAAATATACATATTCATATCACAAGATTCCTAATATATGTAGATTTTATACACTAGTAAGCACTCTAAGAGAAATGTGTGTGATGATGAGACTTTCATGGGGTGGTTTGGTGTACATCATTTTGGTCGTGATCACGAAGGGATTGAAATTATACCTTAAACAGTTTCACTCAGGCTTATGTTATTTGATATCAACATGGGATTAGTAAAGGGTAAATACCATTTAGGCTATATCCTTAGTAATCTATGATAAATGGGCATCATAGGGTATGATCACCTTGGTTGAGTCCATCACTTCCTTTGTCTCTATCAATTGTATTTGTTAAAATCCTATACTTATACTAATAAACTGATCACTTTTCAATGGTTATATTATCAATGGTTATGATGATTGACAGTCTTTTAAATATGATAGTATATAATAAAATCAATTATATTCATGTGTATTCTATAACCATATTGCAAAATTAGACATTTAATTAAATCAGTTGGGGAATTTATAATTATAAAAGATCAGGTCGTTATAATATTCTGCCATTAAAAAACTTCACCCACTAAATTTTAATTTCACCCATTAAAATAGATAAATCTAATTATGATTTATCACATCCTTTAATTCCCTTATTTATTCTTAAAATTCTTGGTTTCTCCACAACACTTTTAAAAAGAGTATTCTCTTATTTCCTAGAACTATTTCTCTAAAATATAAGATCTTCACTGGATACTCCCCATAGACAAATATCATTGTCCAATGGAACCACCTCTAGATTGAGTACATGTGAGTGGTATGGTATATACTTACTCAATATGGATACATGGAATACATCATTTACTTAAGATAGGTTTGGTGGGAGTGATGTTCGATAAGTAACCGCTCCGATGTGATCACATATCTCATAGGGGCTAGTGTATCTTGGACCATGATTCGATTTCTTCCCAAATATCATGATTTTTTTGCATGGAGATATGTGGAGGAATACCATGTTTACAAAATAAAACTCTAGGTCTCATAGTACATTGTCTACATAGATCTTCTTTTGACTCTGTTATGGCTTGATGTGATATTGCATGATCATGACTTTTTTCCCCAATTCCTTAACCATTTTAGTACCTAATAGTTTTTCCCCCAACTTCATCCCAACAAAAACGTGTTTTGCACCTCTTCCCATAAATGGATCCATAGATATCCATTTTTATTCTAGATTGGAAACTATAATTTTATAGGAACTTAACCGAAGGTATATATTGATCCCATCCTCTTTTGAAGTAAAATGAGTATTCTCTCAACATTTCTTTAAGTGCCTAGATAGTATGCTTAGATTGGCCATCAGTTTGAGTAAGATAAGTCGTGATGAAGTTCAAAAAATTATTTAGAGAGTTTTCATGAATCTTAATAAACTTGGAAGTAAAGATTTGGTCTCAATAAGATAAAATTAGTAGTTTTTTTCCGTATACCCACACCGCCTCTTTAATGTATATCATTTCATATTAATTAACCGAGACGTCCTCTCAAATTTCAATGAAGCGTACAATATTTATAATAGGATCCACAACAGCCCAAGTATAATTTTTCCTCTTGATGTCATTGGAATACAAAGGATAAATTCCATGGCGATGTTTTTTTTATTTACATTTAGTTTTGGGTAATGTTTGCATCATCTCCTTGAATTTATTCCTTTCTTCCTTCAATTTCTTGAGTAAAATACATCTTTATGTGAGTTACATGATCTCCTTCTTCATATCGTCCCACTAATATTTATCTCATAGATATCAATACATATTCTTGATTTCTGTGTGGATGGAGAAGGTTGTGTTATGGGAATCATCCAACAACTCCATTATCTTATGATTTGATGGTACACATAGTCGTGACCCAAATCTCATAACTCCTTCTTCATTGAAATTGAACTCCAATGATTTACATTTTATTATAGTTTACACATGATTCTAAATTTCCACATCATCACTTTGTGCATAATTTATCTTCTTCAGAAGTGACAGTGGGGAAATCAATTTTGAAACGATTGATGATTTTCATTCATTTATGATTCCCATGTCCCTCTTCTTCATGTATAATAAGATCATATCATTCCCTATTATCATCAATGATAGAATTGTTTGATCCTTTACACTTAGAGTTTCTGCCACTTAATTTTCCTTTCCATGATGGTAGTGTACTGAGTATTCGTAGACTATTATTATCTCTAACCATATTCGTTGGAATGTATTCATCTCTTTATATTTGAATATATACTAGTGGATTTTGAAATCTATATATGTTTCACACATCTCCCCAAAGAGATAATGTCGCCATATTTTCAAATAGGATATCACTATAGTCAAATCAAGATCATGCATTGGGTATTTCTGTTCATGAACATTCAACTACCTTGAATCATATTCTATCACTTTTTCATTCTGTATTAACACACATCCCATGCCCTTCATATAAGCATCACTAAATACCAAGAAAATTTATCCACTTCTAGAGTATTGTGAGTACATGTGCTTCAATAAGCCTAATATTCAACTCATTCAAGATCTCTTCTCATTAATCATTCCATTAAAACATGAATCCCTTATAATTTTTCTTGGTTAGAGGTATTGACAATGGCAAGAAATTTCTTATGAATCAACGATGGTACCCAACTAATCATAGGAAACTACGGATATATATCATAGATGCTAGACTCATACATTCTTTAATTACTTCTTTCTTTGAAGGGTCCATAGATATCCCAATTCTTGTTATGATATTCCCCATGAATGATACTTCCACTAACTAGAACTCATATGTTACAAAATTTACAGAAAGCTTATCCTTTATTAATTTGATTTGCATAATGCTCATATTCACCTCAAGCTCCTCCTAGATTTTAGAGTATATTAGAATGTCTTCTATAAATACTACCAAATATTTGGAGACTTAATCCCTAAATAATTTATTCTCCATGTTAAATATTATTTATGGAGCATTAGTGTCATGACCAGTCCCCCAGGGCTCGTTCCATGACTACCTGAATCCTGCCTTCAATAGGCCAGGGGCAAGAAACTAGCACCGAAAGGTGTATTCCTTAAAATTGGGAAGTAACTGACTTTATAACACGTAACACGCACAACCAAGAACATAGAAATCTAAGAGCTCATATAAACTGAATAGTAAACAAAGTGAGAATAGTAAGTAAAAGATGCCAGAATACAAGCCCAATGGGAAAGTACATGGAAAACTGGAAAGTAAAAGACAATTGATAGTACAAGTAAAATGGAACAGCTCCTATGATCACCAACCAAAGATCCTACCTAAAGGGTAGGTACAACACTCGAACAGTTGTTTCTGTGGTATGCCCTATCTAGGTCCACCTCCGAGCTACCTCCAGTCCTGGTACACTCATCCACAGTCAGTGTTGTTCGTCATCTTCCCCAAACAGAATGATGTGCTGGCATATCCCTTGTAGGGGTGAGTATAACAATAGTAAGTAGGGACCTTGAGACCCTCAAGGTCTCACAAAATCCCCCAAGGATAAACCATACAGTAAGGAGTCAACTGTCAACCCTACTGAGGTATATGCTCATACATATACCTCAGTTATCAAGTAAACTCATCTCAATCCTGAGAAAAAAAGAGAGTCCAAATCAAAATCCCAAATCTCAACTGTTCCACAAATTAAGGATTACCACGAAGGTAATACCATATAGGTACGCCACAAAGAACAATACCACCAAGGTATTACCATGAAGGGAAGTACCACACAGGTACGACTCAGCTCACACCAAGTATTACTCAAGTACGGTAGTAAATATGGTTAGTTATAACTACTAAATCATCTTACTCCATTAAGAGGAGGACCCACAAAGGATACTAAATCATCATCATACCTACATAGGATCTCCAAGTGCTGACCCACATAGGATCGCTCGGTGCTGATGCACACAGGATCGCTCGGTGATTACCACATAGGATCGCTAGGTGCTGACCCACACAGGATCGCTCAGTGCTGACCCACATAGGATTGCTCTGTTCTGACCCACACAAGTTCTCTGGAGTAGTCCCACATGGAATCCCAGAGCAGTTCCATGGGGGACCCTCAATTACAAACCCACGAAGGATCTCATTCTCACGTCATAGTTTGCTACAAGGTTCCCGCACTTAGGCTTTCTCATCTCTAGGATAGTCCGCTTCTGAAGCCCCTGTTTGAAGCTCTAGTGGACACTAAGCCACATGAATAAGTATCCCAATATACCACCACATCATAGGGGTCTCAAAGCAACATACGGCGCATCAAGCGGACGCCTGGCCTGTGAGTTATAAGCCTTTTAGTCTCGATGGCCCTGTTGGATTTGTGCTCAATCCAACCCAAACATACCCGAAAATTACCCAAAACATTAGTGGGGATATACCAAAAGGACTATCTTTCTCCAAGGTCTACAGCGCTGTTGACGTTTCATCAAACTGATGCCTAGTGCCAAAATTATAGCCAAAAGAGGGTAAATGGGTCGATGTGGGTCTGGGTCTGGTCCCACCCGGTCGGACCAACCCAGCCCGACACGGCCTGGGATGACCCGGTATGGGTTGACCCAGCCCGACCCATTGGGTCTATCCTTTCCCTCAGTGCGGCTGGGCCCACTAGGTCCGGCCCGACCCGCGCTGGCCGTGATGGTGGCGCGAAGCCGTGGGGGGGGGGGTGTCGGTCATGGGCTTTTTCAGGCATAGACGGTGCAAGGCCATGGGGTGTCTCGGTAGTGGATGGAGCGAGGACACAAGATGGCTCAACCACGGATGGCGCAAGGCCGTAGGGCAGTGAGGTCGCGGGCAGTGCGAGGGCACAGGAGGCGGAGGCCACAGGTGCCCAAGAGTGGCGGGGGCTGCTGGTATGATAGAGGCCGTCAGTGCCGCGGAGCAGTAGAGGCCACGGGTATCACAAAACGGAGGAGGCTGCGGGTGATACGGAGGCCGCAGAGTGGTAGAGGCAGTGGGGGTCACAGAGCGGCGGACCCACAGGGCACGATGGCCGCGGGGCTGTGCCGTTGCACTGTCATCATCGTCATGTCCGGTGGTGGTGCTGATGACCATTCTCGTGCCCCACCATGGTTGGTCGTCTTCCTCCTCTATCATGAAGAACACCACAAATCAACACACGAATTATAGAGAGGAAGGGGCATGTTATTTTGGACGCACTCTCCGCATTAGACTTGTAGCAAGAGGCTATAATATTTTCTTTATTTTTACAACAAATTATCATGAACGAACCCGGGGAATAATTTCAAACAACCACCATACCTTGAAGGATCATTGATGTTAGCATGAGAAAGAATTAGAAGATGTCGTCGTACATTGCATCTGTCACACGCTACTGATCCTAGGCACAATCATCATCTACGTTCTTCGTTGTAGATGGTGTGTTCTTCATTGGAGTGTAGTTCTCCAAGCTCTCCCATTCTCCTTCGCCAAACCAAATCCACCCAAAAAGAAAAGTATCCATATTGTTGTGTTTCAACAATTTATTCGTTGGCATGGCATTATTAATTGTCAAAATTAATTATTTGGAGGTGACACCATTAAATTTTTTGGAGTTGAAGAGGCTCCCCCACATTTAAGAGGATGATTAAGGGTTTCTCCCATTAAAGGGGGGTTCAAGGGGTTTTTATCCTTGGGTGGTCCCCAACACCCTAACCTCTCATGAGAGGTTAGTTCAGGCGGTCCCCACCTCCATAACCTCTCATGGGAGGTTTTGTTCAGGTGTTACCCACCTATGAAACATCCACATGAATGTTTCAAAATAAAAAAAATAAAATGTTATACCATTTTATTTTATTTTTATTCTTTCACGAGGAAGTGATAAACTAACTTCCACCGTCGACCTACTGCAGTAAAGGTGAAGGTATCCTTAAATTAATATCAGCGCTACGAGTTAAACTGTGCCCTTGGATATCAATTCCGAGAACCAGTTCAAAATTTAGAAAAACCTGGTCGCACGTTTACTGAACATACTTGAAAAAATGTTCATAAATTAATTCTGGGCACTCCAGGCCTCAGAATCATGCGCCGTCAATTTTCTCGGAATCTAAAAATTCCCAAATATTTAGAAAATATTTTAAACTTAAATTATGGGTCTTTACATTCTCCCCAACTTAGGGATTTATGTCCTCATAAGCCACAAATAAACACTAGGAAAACAGGTGGGGGTAATGAGAACGCATATGATCCTCCCACTCCCATGTTCTTTCCTGGAGGTTCTCGTGCTACCAACGAACGCGCACTAGAGGTATTGACCTCCCACAAAGGACTCACTCCTGTTGATCCTCAATCTCAACTTGAACCTCTATAAAAGTCACTCAATCATCGACGTCTAGCTCTCCGTGGTTGATGTCGTGGGAAGGGTTGTGAACATATATCCTCAGGTGGGATACGTGGAAGAAGTCATGCACCTGGTGTAACTGAGGTGGAAGGGCATAGTGGTAAGGCATCTCACCAACTCTGTTGAAAACTTATAAAGGTCTGATGAACCTCAGAGATAACTTGCTGCTTCGACCAAATCCCCGCAAACCTCCATGTTGTGAGACCTGTAGAAAGACGTGGTTTCCATCCACGAACTATAGAGGTCTTCATCCCCTGTTAGCATACGACTTCTGCTTGCTATGTGCAGTCTTCATCTACTCATGGATGATATTCACTTTCTCTGTGGTTTCTCAAACCATCTCTAGTCCCATGACTGCTGACTCCCCTAGGTCAGTCCAGCACAAAGGTGATCTACAAGGTCGCCCGTATAACGCCTCAAAAGGTGCCATCCCAATGGTAAAGTGCTAGTTGTTGTTGTATACAATCTCTAACAAAGGAAATTTATCCTACCAATAGTGAACGAAGTTTTAGTACGCATTCATGTAGCATGTCCTTGGGGGTTATAAATTGGCCGCTCAGTCTAGACATCCATATAGGGATGGAAGGCGGTGCTCAAATGATGTTGTGTCCCATAAGCCTCCTCCAACCCATTCCATAGCTGGGATGTAAAACTTGCATCATGATCGGAGAGAATCGTTGAGGGTACTCCATGTAATCGTATAATCTCGTCCTCATAGAGGTGTCCCATGCTCTCAATTGAGCCATACTCTCTTATCGATAGGAAGTGGGAAAACATGGTTAGTTGGTCAACGATCATCCAAATCGAGTCATGACCCCTGGATGTACATGGAATTCCTATCACGAAGTCCATGGATATCCCATCTCAGTTCCACTCTGGGACCTCTAAAGGATGAACCAAGCCTGATGGTACCTGATGATCCGCCTTCACTTACGGAAAAGTGATGCATCGAGAGACAAACTCTTCTACTGATTTCTTTATTCATGGACACCAGTGCTGTCATCGGAGATCCTGATGCATCTTCGCACTCTTGGATGTACAACTAGAGGAGATGTGTGGAACCCCCTTAACATTTCATCCTGAAGTAACATCGGTACCATGGTACCTCCTCTGAAGAGGATGACGTGCTCCCCACCTTCTTAAAATCCATCAGGTGCCTGTCCTAGGATATCTAAACACATTGATCCTCACAGTTAGTGTCCCCACACTGTACCTCCTTGACTCGCTGAAGGAGTGGGGGAGTGACTGTAAGAGACTGAATAAAAGATGCTCCATCATGATCCACAAAGGATATCTTCATAGTGGCCAGCTGATCTATCTCCTCATCTAGCAGATGCATTCCATCTCTCCTATGGAGTGAATCTGCTACAACATTCCCCTTCCCAATAGTATAAACTATCTCGAAGTCATAGTCCTGGAGGAACTCAATCCAACATCCTTGTCTTAGGTTCAGGTCCGTCTGAGAGAAGATATACCTGATACTATTGTGATCTGAGTGGACTTTAAAACGTTCTCCCATAATGTAATCTCACCACATCATCAAGGTGAATACCACTACTACTAACTCTATGTCATGGGTAGTTTATTTCTACTCATGTTATCTCATCTTTCAATAACCATATGCTATCACTGCTCTCTCCTACATCAGGACACATTTGATTCTGGTCCTTAATGCGTCACAATAGACTATGTACCCTATGTCCTCCTCTGGAAACCTCAAGACGGCGCACTAGTCATCCACTTCCTTAGCTCTTGAAAACTCTGCTGGAATCTCTCCAACCACACGAATGGTTGACCCTTCTTTGTGAACACTAAATTTGGTGCAGAAACTCTAGAGAAATATGTCACCAATCTCCAGTAGTATCCAGAAAAACCCAGGAAACTTCGTACCTCTGTCACACTCCTTGGTGGCTCCCATGAAAGATCCACCTCAATCTTCATTGGATCCACTACAACTACAACCTTCGATATGACATGTCCCAGAAAGTGAACCTATTTGTTCCAGAACTGGCACTTTGAGAGCTTACCATAATGTTGGTGCTCTCAGAGTGTGTCCAGTACTACCTGTAAATGATAGACATACTCCTCTTCAGTGGTCAAGTAGATCAGAATGTCTTTGATGAAGACTACGAGAAAGAGATCAAGTTACGGATGAATGATCATGGTCATGAGTCCCATGAACACTACTGGAGTGTTGGTTATGAAAAATGGCATAACCAAGAACTCATTATGGCCATACCGACATCTAAAGGACGTATTCTGCATATCCTCGTCTCGTAATCTTGGCTGGGGATATCTTAATCTAGGGACAATCATCGAGAACCATCGTGCTCCCTTCATCTTATCAAATAAGTCGCCAATCCTCAAAAGTGGGTACTTGTTCTTTCACGGTCACCTGGTTCAGGCGCCGATAGTCAACAAAATGATTCAAGCTCTCTTCTACCTTCATGGCGAAAAAAATTGGGGCTTCCCAAGGATAAACACTAGGCTGAATGAACCCTTTGATCTACAAGTCCCTTAATTGTACCGTAGCTCACGAAGCTCCGTGGGAGTCATCCGATATGCTCATGTAGATATAAGTGTCTTCCCTGGGTACAAGTAAATGTAAAGGTCCACCTCTCTGCGAGGAGGTAGACCCATAACATCATTTGGGAAGACATCTGTGTACTAGTCCACCACTACAGGATAACTTAGACTCTCTACATCAACTACTATGAGGGTAAGGATATCCAACTTATGTGTGGTTGGCTACACTCTCCTCCGGGTAAGTCCATCCTATGCTGCAAAGGCTCGCTTCTCGCTGGTGAAGGTAAAACTAGTCCCATCTGTGTGGACACACCACACATTGCGCCTAATACACTCTATCTGAGCATGGACTGTAAATAACTAGTACTTACCCAGGACGATGTCGTAAGGCCTCGAAGATGCTACTAGGAGACCCCAGCCGAAGCTCTCACCTCCTATAGAAAGATTGCACTGCCAGCACTAGTGTGTAATCATAGAATCTACTCCAGTAGGAGTCTCTAGCCGTAAGGATCAAGCCAATAGCTCAATATAAATCTCTAAGCTCTAAACGAGGGTAGTGGAAATAAAAGAATGACTGGAACCTCTTTCTCTAATTACTGCAGCTTAGTTGGAATACACCAAGATTATACCTCGTATCATCTCCGGAGCACCGTGATCCTAGGCCACATCATCCTGGAGATGAGATCACCCATGTCCACCTACTCCCTGTGGTCGGGATGGACAACCTGGTGGTGGTGGTGGTAACATCTCGAATCGTCTCCCACCACCAACTACATGGACAACTCCTCTTCCACGTCTGACTACTCCCTGCGGACCACCTCGATCAAATCTCTATCTATGCCGGGGTGGTCCTTCAATTTTCTATTGATTATCTGTACAAAGGTTAGGATAGTCAAAATTCGTGTGACCCAGCCTGCCGCATGCACAACACTATACGCTCATGGTATGACTAGCTCTGCCACGGGTGCCCCGCACATCTGACTCCGAATCATGCAATCGTCCACCTGTTGGTCTTGTCCTCTTGGACCTATGCGAAATCTCCCTGCTGCCAGCTGTAGATGACTCTGCTATGTGACATCTGGTGGTGGGTCTCACTGCTGGTGACTACTCAGCATGAAAACTCTTCACTAATAGGGCTCGCTCTAACACCCCCGCCTGCATCGGGATTCTGAGTAATATCATCAAAGCCCTGATCTCCAGCCTGAGTCCCTGCTCAAAGGTCTGGGCCATGATAAATGTGTCTCACACCATATCTATAGAGTAGCGTCATATTTCAGTGAACCATGTTGTGTACTGATCCACATTCATGCTGCCTGATGCAGATTAAGCATCTCTTGTATGCGAACTTCACAAAGAGTCGCTGGGATAAGCTCTACCCGAAACATGCTCTCAAAGTCTGCCCAGAGAAGTGTCACATCGTCGTGAACTTGGAGCATCATGATCCACCATCTTCCAGCTGCTTCTTGAAGAATACTAGTGGTATGGATTTCTATGAGATCAGCAGTTGTCCCTACTAGTCGAAAAACACTCACCACGGCCTTAGTCTAATCCTTAGATGCCTGCGGGTTCATCTCTCCCCTGAACCTGGGTGGCCCCTACCACTGGAACTCAAACAACGCGCTTAAGAGGCGTGAACCCTCTGCTGCTGGGGCTGGTGGAATCGGTGTCCCAACGAGTAATGGTAATACTGGTGCCTCTGTTGGTTCCTCTACTGGATGAGGTCCTTGCACCGAGGACTCATCGCTCGGTGGGCTATCAGTGTGTACTACTCTCAGAACCCAAGATGGTTGTCTTCGTAGAGGAATCCTGAAGAGAAAATGGAGTGCCACGGTCAAAAAGTTAAAACTGGTGAGTGGACTAAAGAGTTAACAAAGAAATATCTATGAAAAAGACACACAATCAGTGTTTTCGTGCACTGAGTCAGAAATCAGAAGTCAAGGTCCTCGTGTATGGATACATCAGCCGCCGCACCAACACTGGATTCCCTAAACTGATAACCACACTCCATACACATAAAACTATTACCATTAAAAAGATCAGAGTCCTATGTTATATGGTTGAAATTCATCCTCTAATACCAATTTTTTTGACCCATCCCCCAGGGCCCATGCCAGGACTACCCCAAGCCCACCATCCATAGGCCAGGGGCTAGCGATTATCACCGAATGGTGTATTCCGTAAAACAGGGAAGGTATTTCCATTATAACCTACAACACAGACAACCAAGCACACAACAAGATATGAACTCAAGTAAACTGAATAGTAAACAAAATGAGTATAGAAAGTAAAAGGGGCCAGAATACATGTCCAACTGGAAAGTGCAAGGAAAACTGAAAGTAAAAGACAGCTGATAGTACAAGTAAACTGGAACTGATCCTATGATCACCTGCCAATATCCTACCTAAAGTGTAGGTATATCTCTTGAATGGTTATCTCTATGGTGAGCCTCCTCTAGGTCCACCTCTGAGCTACCTCCAGTCCTGGTACACTCGTCCACAGTCAGCATTTTCTGTCGTCTGCACCAAACACAACGAGGTGCGGGCATAACTCGTGTAGGGGTGAGTATAAAAGTACTGAGTAGGGACCCCGAGACCCCATGGTCTCACAAAATCCACCAATGATAAACCATACAACAAGTAATAAACTGTCAACCCTACTTAGTTATATGCCCATACATATACCAATGTTATCAAATAAAACCATCTCAATCATGAGGAAAACATAGCATCCAACTCAAAAGCCCAAAGCTCATCTATTTCAAAAAGGAAGGATTACCATGAAGGTAAATACCACACAGGTACACCACACAGAATAATACCACCAAGGTATTACCACGAAGGGAAGTACCATATATGTACAACTCATCACACACAACGTATAACTCAGGTAAGATAGTAAAGATGATTAGTTATAACTACCGAATAATCTTACTATGTTAAGAGGTAGACCCACGAAGGATCCTAAATAATCATCAGACCCACATATGATCTCTAGGTGTTGACCCACATAGGATCGCACGGTGCTGACCCACACGGGATCGCTCACTGATGACCCACACAAGATCGCTCGGTGCTGACCGACACATGATCGCTCGGTGCTGACCCACACATGATCCCTAGAGTAGATCCTCATGGAATACTAGTGCGGTTCCATGTGGGACCCTCAATTACAGACCCATGAAGGATCTCTTTCTCAAGTCACAGCCAGCAACAGGGTTCCCGAAATTAAACTTTCTCGTCTCCGGGATAGTCCTCTCCTCAATCCATTGGTCCATACTCCAATAGACATAAAGTTCCGGAAAAATGTATCCCAAAGGACCGCCACATCATAAGGGTCTCAACACAATAGACGAAACGTCAATCGGACACTCAGTCTGTGAGTTATTACCCATTTAGTCCCGAGGGCCCGGTTGGATTCGTGCTCGATCCAACCCGATTGTACCCCAACATTACCCAAAACTCATGTTGTGGTATACCAAAGGGACTGTCTCTCCCCAAGGTTTACAGCTCCACTGATGGTTTGTCAAAATTATGCATGGTGCCAAAGTTATGGCCAAAAGAGGTTAAATGGGTTGAAGTGGGTCCGGGTCTAGTCCGACCAGGACCGCAGGGTCCGGCCCGGCCCACGCTGGGCGGCCTGGTAGGCCAGGAGGGCGGCGTGAGGCCACGAGGGGGGGGGGGGGGGGTTCTGTCGCGGATGGAATGAGGCCGCGGGGCAGCTCGGCAGAGGCCACGGGCGGCGCAAAGGCACAGGCGGCAGTGGTCACGGGTGCCAGGGAGTAGCAGAGGTCGCAGATTCTGCAGAGGCGTCGAGTTCTATGGAGTGGCGGGGCCACTTGGCGTAGTGTCCAGAGGGTGGTGGTGGCCACGATGTGGTGTTGTTGTGTTGTCACCTTCGTCGCGGTCGGTGGTGGTGTCAACCACATTCTCATTACCTCCCATGGTTGTTCGCTGGCCTCCTCCATCGTGAAGAACACCACAAATCAACACAAGAATTGCGGAGAGGACGGGCCATGTTTGTTTGGACTGCACTCTCCACATTACAGCTGAAGTAAGCGACTATAATCTCTTCTTGACTTTTAAGATAAATTATCAAGAACAGATAAGGGGAAGAATTTCATACAACCACCCTACCTTGAAGGTTTATTGATGTTGGCGTGAGAAAGAATTTGAAGATGTCGTTGTACGTCGCGCCCTTCACACTACACTGATCCCGGCCTGAAGCGTCGTCCGCGTTCTTCATTGGAGATGGTGCCTTCTTCGTTGGCGAGTAGTTATCCAAGCTCCCCATTTCTCCTTTTCCAACTTAAATCCTCCCAGAAAGAGATGTAGACAAATTTTTGTGTTTCAATAATTTAATCACTATCCTGGCATAATTAATTGAGAAAATTAATTATTGGGATGTGTAACCATTAATGTTGTAGGATTTAAGGAGGCTCCCCCACATTTAAGATGAAGTTTAAGGGTTTCTCCCATTAAAGGGGGGTTCAAGGGGGGTTTAGCCTCGGGTAGTACCTACCACCATAACCACCCATGGGAGGTTAGTTCAAGTGGTTCCCACCACCATAACCTCTCATGGGAGGTTTAGATCAGGTGGTCCTCACTGATGAAACTTCCACATGGAAGTTTCAAAAGAATGAAATAAAATGTTACACTATTTTATTTTATTTTTATTCTTTCACAAATAAGTGAAAAACAAAATTCCACCCTCGACCTACTGTAGTCAATGTGATGGTCTCCTTGAGTGAACACTAGCACTGTGTGTTCAATGGTGCCCTCAGATTTCAATTCCGAACACCGATTCAAAAGTTAGAAAAACCTGCTAACACGTTTACTAAATGTACCTGAAAAAAGTTCAGAAATTTATTCTGGGAACTCCGGGCCTCATAATTACGCATCTTCAATTTTCACGGACTCATAAAATTCACATATATTTATAAAAAAATACATGGAAATTCCAGGTCTTTATAATGAGTAAGTCCTAATGTTAACACTATGAACTCATAGTGACTATACCTTGAATAAAAATGGGTCTTGGGGATATAATCCTTCTTAACCCAAGCATAGTAATATCATGACTGAAGATCCACCTTGGAAAATTATTGTTCTCCTTGTATTTAATCAAATAATTCATCAATATATTGAAAATGTTAATTTTTCATTATCAGGATCTTGTTTAGATCAATATAATAAATGAAAAGGTGCATTGCCCAATATTTCTTCTTGATCAAGAGGACTAGTGAACCCCAAGGTGAAGAACTTGGTTATATGAACCCTTCATATATATTCTGTTGTAGTTGTTTCTTCATCTTCCCAATGTAACACCTCGACCCTAGTTGCCCAGAGTGGGTGCATTATTTTAATACATTGGCATGATTACAAGGAATCACGTCCTGAAGGACCGATCAGTTTAGCAGTCTTGGAAAATATATTACATACACAAATGTTACATTACACTTTATAACATACAAAACAACATAAATAATTTGTTATGAACGCCATTATTCCCTTGGCTTAACCCTGCATATCAATCACAATACACTTCTTGGAATCCTGGGAAAAATAAAACATTGAAAGGGGTGAGCTCAGATTTTCAATGAGGATAAAAATATAGAGGAAACAATCATAAATAAACATAAAAATTTAAGGCAATTTATAAATAAAACAAAATCCTTTTAAACATGAACTTCATCATAATATGGCATAAATAAAATGAAATAATTCCATTTACTTATTCACATGGATATTCTAATAATCGAATAATCACATGAAATATCAATAAACACATTCATAGTGAAGGAAATGAATAATATTGAACTTTAATTTCGGTTTCAAGGCCTCATGAAAAGACCTAAAGGATAACTGTAACTGAAACCCAACATCGAGAGCCTCTATAACGGGACTCCATCCCGGAGTGCCTCTGTAACCGGACTCCAACCCGGATTGCCTCTCATAATCGGACACCAACCCAGAGCGCCTCTAATAACCGGACACCAACCCGAGTGCCTCTAATAACCGGACACCAACCTGGAGGGTCTTCTGTAACCGGAATCCAACACGGAGGGCTTTCATTTACCAGTCCCCAACATAGAACATACTAGTCCAAGACATTAATCTTAAAAAGAGGATGAAATATTACATAAAAATTCGAATTACAACTGGAATACGAAATGCCAAAACATTAATCATAAACCATTAATGGCATAAAACTAACTCATTCATAGTCAAACATATCACAAAACCTTAAATACCATATGGATGATTTGTATCATAATAAATCAACTCCAAACAAGTGTAAAATTTATCAATGAATGTTGATATAGATGAAATCAAAACTACTTGAGAGAAATATCTCTTTTTTGAAATCTTTTAAAAGTCACATAATTATAGAGAAAACCTTTATTTTGAAAATATCTTTATAAGCTTGTGAAGGAAGCTTCAAAGGTGTAATAACGGCCGAGAATAACTGTAACACCCCAGATAAATAAAGAATATGACATCTTTATATTTATCCATATTTTTGAATAAAATATTAATATTACATTAAAGGGGACGCTATGCACGATGGCGTACCCAATACGCAACAATGAGTTTCTTGGGAATCTTCTATTTCACTCTAATAATAAAATAATATTATTTTAAATGGTAGTTAACGCCTAGCCGTTGTAATGGAAGGAATGAAAAGAACTAAATAAAAAATAATTATATTTGTTTTTCAAATATTTTTACTCTTTACAATAAATTTTAGAGGATTAAAAATGCAAATGAATCTAGTTTTAAGCGAAAACATTCTAATATTCTTTAAAAGGTCGATTAACCGCCTTATGATGGAGAACCCCTTTTAAATCCACTTTTTGAAACTTTTTATAAGCACTATTTTTCAAAATAAACCTATTATTTATGATTGGGACATTGAAATTTACCTTGGGTTAATTTTTGGTATTTTTCTGACAATGATCATTTTTCAATGAATAGTGAAAAATACTGCATTTTACATCAAAACTGCTTTTTCATGTAATTTAATTATATAGTTATATTATCATTTTAATTTGTTTTAAAGTGTAATTAGAATATATTGTTACCATGTAATTCAATTATGGTCATTGGGATTAATTTCACTTTGGAATTAGGCATAACCAAGTGCCAAACTTTTCATAAATATTGTTTCTAAAAAACCCGCTATTTGTTTTGACAACAAGAAGTTTTTTTAAATTAATTATTGCAATTTATGTGTTTGGAATATGGTTAAATGAATTACATATTAGGAATCAGAAGTTACAAATTATGTAATTAAGACTCTTTTGTTTTTGGACAGTATGAATAGTAACGATTGTAATTATCTTTAATTATTTTGATTAATGAGTAATCGAGTAGTTAAAGATAATAAGATAATATCATAATAATAAAAAATGACCACAAAATGTGTCCTAAGGCTACTGGATGTCTCATGACTGACCATGGTATGCCTTGTGCCAAACTTGGGGGCCCCATGGAATCACCTTTGTGAGAAAGTGACTTTTTATCTATTTTTTAAAAAAATGTTAAATGTGACAATGAATGTATCCCCTATGTAAAATATTTTTAATTTTTTCTACACAAATTATATTTACAACTATAAATATTAATTGGAAAGATAGAAAGATTTCGTACATCATAGAAGTTTTTTTTAATAATTTTTAGACATTAAATAATTTAAATTATTTATGACATCATGATGATGCAGCGATGACCTCATTATTTAACGATTTAAATAAAATGGAAATATAATGTAAAATCTAATACCTACACATGTTTAAAACCTATTGGATTGGTTTATTTCGAACCCTTATCACCTTATCCTTGAAACACATCAATTTGGGACCATTAAAATCCGAAACTCATTTGGAAATAATGTTACATTTTATATGGTTCCAAGAGTGCCCCTCCTCTCCTCTTATAAAATGCCCCCACCTCTACCTCCATACCCACACTTCAAAGCCTTTGGCTCGGCCAACCCCTGCCCATTTTGTCTCTCCACATCCCTCTATAACTTCTTGAATCCTCGCATTGGGAAGAATCCTTTCCAAGGAATCCTTTGAGCTCAAATCAAAGGAAGTTACCCGATTTTAAGGTAATGTCTTCACTTGAGTCCTTTTGTTTTATTTTACTTCTCCAACCCCCTAAACTCTTTTTATTATTTTCATTTGTAACAACTCCAGTATCTTCAATATACTAGGATGTTTTTATAATAAGGATTCGAGCTACACTTACACACACCTACATCTAATGGTTAAAGAACAAACTGTTTCCGTGGATGGTGAATTTCTGCCTCCCGAAACGATGATTCTTCAACATTCTTCTAACACCTTCAAAGGTGGCCATTAAGATGACACTATATTTATATATGATATCTAATATTTTTATGTTTTACTTAAGCTTTTCTATTTTTTAGTTATGGCATACCTTCATGGTTTCCATTACGGGTAAACGCAATATCTTCATTTAAGGAAGTGTGGACTACCGCCCCCTCAAAGTGATTTGATTCGTTAATAACATATGTGGTACCGATAAAGGATATATTTAGTGATACTATATATTATACCATACTATAATTAAAATACAATTATGTATCATTATGTTTTAATTCCATTAAATATGAAATAGAAATGGAAGTAGCGTTCATGGGTACGTACGGCTTACCGTCTCCATGAACGGTGCATTTCATTTCTTAACTATAAATGTTATGTAATATTATAAATGCATGAATATACTGGATATATATGATATATATGATATCTAAATCATTAATACACTTCTGGATATAATGAACATTTGTCCCCATGAACAACATGTAATTGTAAGAAGTCCACTTTCGACTTAAGAACCAAATATCGGTAAAATAAATATTATTAACTTAAATGATTACATAATGTTTATGACATGGTAACAAGTGATATAAAAGGAATAATGAAATTTAAAAAGGTTATTAAGGAAGTAGAAATTAACTCAAGTTTATTATTCAGGAGATTAAATAATGATCGAGTCAAGTCGGACCCGAGGTAAGGGATCCTGCTCCTCTCTTTATTTTTAAGTACACTCTTTTATGTCATTCCTTATAAGCTCATATTTGTTATGATTGGGATGTTATTTTATATTAATATTACTGTAATTTTTATGTTCATATGATGAGAGACCCTATTCTCTCTCATCAATCCATTTTGGAAGTTTTGAGTGGCGCCGTTAGGCTGCCGAATTTTCGTAAGAGATCCAACCTCTCTATTTCTTTTAAGTACTCTCCTTTATGTCACTTCTTTTAAGCTCCTATTTGTTATGTTGGGGGATGTTATTTTGTATTCCTATTTCTATAAGCTGTATGTTGATATTATGAGAGACCCTATTTCCTCTCATCAATCCATTTTGGATGTTTTAAGTGGCACCGTTAGGCTACCGAGTTTTCGTAAGGTATTTTTCATCTCAGTTTTATTCCCATGAGATTTATGCTCGATTTTCCACAATTTCCTTTGAGTGGTGTATGTACTGACCATTATTATACACTTTGTGTAGTATAATTTCATTTATGGGTATTCAAATGTTCATTGTATGACCCTTCTTCCATGGGGTGTACGTTTCGAAAGTTACCCAACTCGGTAAGGGGACATTCCACCCTCCTCTTTTTAAAAGACTTCATTTGTTATGTCTTTTAATTCACATACTATTTTGTTGGGATATGTTCTTTTATATCCTTATTGATGTAAATTTTATGTCCAAGTGATGATATGACATTTTTATCTCTCATCAAGCCATTTTCTGAATTTTGAAGTGATGCCATTAGGCTGTCGAATTTTACCGAGGGAACTTTTTAACCCAATTTCGATTTCTTTGGGTTCAACATTTAGTTATTGAATATGTCATATTTTGAATATGTGTGAATGACCTTTTATTGTTTTACACTTAATATCCACTTATATTGGGTGTATTTATTTTTTTCACACATAATTTTGAGATTGAAATATCCTTAATTTAAGGATAACTTCTTTATAAGGGAATTCATCACATTTGACATTTCTACTGAGACTTCATTGTTGTTATGCACCAATTCACACTTATATCGTGTATATACTGTCCTTTGAAATATTATATCATGGATCCATTTATTCTCATGATATTATAATGTTCTGACTAAATGTTATTCCTCAATTATTGTATTCAAGTGTCTCTAATTTTGGTAGAACCCCTTTAACCAAAATATCACTTTAAATGTTTTAATTATTTGTTCTTATTAATATCCATGTTTTCAAAGTGGTTTTAAGGATTTATTTATATGGATATTAATGGTTTAAAATTTTAAAATCCTCATGGAGGTATGGGACACTTTGATTCAAAAATCTCTTTATGAAATGTTTTAAATGGTTTTGGAAATGGTTTCTTTTTGAATGGATTAATTATTTCAATATCATAAAATGTTATATTATGATTGAAATGTGGAAATGTTATCTTTACTTTATGCATGTTTTATATGATACGTTTATGTTATGGTTCTTGGTAATTTTTATGAAAACGGGTGGTTCTGTGATAAATTAAGGGCGGGTGAGCCCGATATAGCTCTCCAATGTATTGGGTAACGCGAAGGAGTGAAACATTAAGGTTTCTCTGAAGAGATTTAGGGAATATACTGTGGTGGGTATTCCAAATGTAACCAAGAGGGTTACTCCCTATGTAAGAATGTTATGAATGCCTCAAGATATCTTTTATGTCTTATGATTTATATGATTTATTAATGATTTGATATGCCTATGTTTTATGGGTAAAGAATGAGTTTATTCTAATGTATATAAGAACTCATGTTTCCTTTCCATATTTTTTATAACTCTTACTGATCTTTTTATGCTCATCCCAATTTTTTGAAATGTTTTTCACATGTCATGGGAAAGGTACATGATGTGATGATAGTGTCAAGGATGTGTCAAGATGGAATCCGTGTTTTATTTTAATTATTTTTCCGTTGATGGGAAGAATTAATACTGTCTTTTATGTAACCACTATGTTTAAATGTGGAATGTAATGCAAGTTTCATGATCTAATTCACTAAAACTCTAAACCTGAAAAGATCCTCAATGTGTAATATTTTAATAACTCAAGATAAAGTCAGGTTTAAGGCTGGGGCCTTATAGTTGGTATCAAAGGTCGGTTTAGATAACTTTAGAGGTTAGGGTATTCTCTAATCATAAGTGACAATACCATAATGGATAGGATTTCAGAAAGAGTCCTAGTTTTAGATAAATTGAATGAGTAAGTATATCTTGGTGTTTATCTTTCTCATTAGTACATGATGGTTTTGATGATATACTCACACAGAAATTTCGGTTTTTAGTGAATGGATGGATCTAGCAGGCACTAAAGAGACAACATGTTTGAAGGAAACTGTGGTGGTTCACTGATTAAGATACTAGATAAAATGGGGGATTCAATGAGGAAACTCATGGTTGTTCTAAGCCAACTATCAAGGAGTCATGATCAACCACTTGAACCTTGGTATGATCTGTAATGCATCATGTACGAGATGACCAATTGATGTGGAAGTTCAGGTAATAATTATAAAGGTAACCATTAGAGTTTATATGATCTTTACTTTTGAGGTAATTATTGGTTATTATATGTTATGATGGAAAATTAAAGGCATGAGATAAACATGAGATTAAAATATGTTATGATCATTTTTGAAGATTTTATCTAGTTTTGGGGAATGTTTTAAGAATTATATAGTTTTGGAAAAAGGACAACACACAGACCGTGTGACAACCCGTCGCGTCAGACAAAGCTGCAGGAATCGAACCCACAACTAATGTGCGACTGGTATTTATCACCTACCACTGGACTACGTGAAGTCCCTGGTTAGTTTGACTAATTCTTTTTAGTTAGATGATTTTAGGAATCAAGAGTAAGTTAATTTTGGGTTATCTATGGAAATGGTTGACCTATCATCGAGGATATGTGATTAGGTTAATTACTTTTCAATATGATAATTTAAGAGCAACTGATGTTATTTTGAGATAAAAGTTAATTTGTACTTTGGAAGACTGTGTGATTAAATCCTTAAAATATTTGGGTTTCAATCTTAGTATGATTTACTTTGAAGAATTTTATGGACAATTGTGTATCAAATGGTCCTCGTTGAACTTTGGGTTTTGTTGGACAATTTTTGGAGATTAAGAATAGATTTTCTTTTTATAAAGGGTTATCCTTTTCTGGATTATCTGATCTTGTACTAACCATTTTGGTTTTGGTTTTGGTTAAAGTCTAAAGACATGGGAAGTATATAGTTCTCTTTTGTGGATTAGTTGATTCTCTAGAAGTTGATTATAGTACTCTTAATGTGAACAAGTCTTCCTAAATACTCATCTTTTGGAGAAAAAATGAGTTTGTGTAAGGAATCTAATAAAAGTTGAAAGTCAACATGATAAGTGATTATGTTTCCTTATGAATAAATTCCTCAATAAAAAGTAACATAAAACAAAAATGTTGTCTATTAACGTTTCCTACTAGGGAATCGAATATCGTTTAACCCATCACAAGTTTGTGGTTTTCAGGTGGTTAACTTTCTCCTAAACATGTTTTCTATCACTCTCCATCAGAACATGGCCCTTTTTTTTCCTCCATGTCCATATTTTCATACTTGGAATCCTAGTATGGGTTAAATCAGGTGACCTTTGTACAAATCTTTCTTTATTTTAAAGTTATTGTTTTAATGACTCTTGTTCTGATGTGGGACTTTCAATGATGTTTCCGAGCCCAATTTTAAAATTGTGAAGACGCACTTCCCAAAAGGTGGGAGGATGTAGCACCCCAGGTAAATAAAGAATATGACATCTTTATATTTATCCATATTTGTGAATAAAATATTAATATTACCTTAAAGGGGATGCTATGCACGATGGCGTACCCAATACGCAACAACGAGATTCTTGGGAATCTTTTATTGCACTCTAATAATAAAATAATATTATTTTAAATTGTAGTTAACGCCTAGCTGTTGTAATGGCAGGAATGAACAGAACTAACAAAAAAATAATTATATATGTTTTTCAAAAAAATTTACTCTTTACAATAAATTTTAGAGAATTAAAAATGCAAATGAATCCAGTTTTTAAGCGAAAACATTCTAATATTCCTTAAAAGGTCGATTAACCGCCTTTTGATGACGAACCACTTTTAAATCATCTTTTTGAAAATTTTATAAGCCCTATTTTTTCAAATAAACATATTATTTATGATTGGGACATTGAAATTTACCTTGGGTTATTTTTTGGTATTTTTTTAACGATGTTCATTTTTCTATGAATAGTGAAAAATACTGCATTTTACATCAAAAATGATTTTTCATATAATTTAATTATATGGTTATATTATCTTTTTAATTTGTTTTAAAGTGTAATTAGAATATATTTTTACCATGTAATTCAATGATGGTCATTGGGATTAATTTCACTTTGGAATTAGGCATAAACAAGTGCCAAACTTTTCATAAATATTGTTTCTAAAAAACCCGCTATTTGTTTTGACAAAGGGAAGTTTTCGAAAATTAATTATTTAAATTTATTTGTTTGGAATTTGTTAAAATTAATTAAATATTTGTAATCAGATGGTCCAAATTATGTAATTAAGACTCTTTTGTTTTTGGACATTATGAATAGTAATGACGGTAATTATCTTTAATTATTTTGATTAATGAGTAATCAGGTAGTTAAAGATAATAAGATAATATCATAATAATAAAAAATGACCACAAAATGTGTCCTAAGGATACTGGTTGCCTCATGGCCGACCATGGGATTCCTTGTGCCAAACTTGGGGGCCCCATTGAATCACTTTTGTGAGAAAGTGACTTTTTATCTATTTATTTTTTAAAAATGTTAAATGTGACAAAGAATCTATCACCTATGTAATATATTTTTAATATTGTATACATAAATGATAGATTGGACTATAAATATTCATTGTAAAGCTAAAAATATTTCCTACATCATAGTGGTTTTTTTTATAATTTGTAGACATTAAATAAATTAAATTATTTATGATATCATGATGATGCAGCAATGAATCATCAGTTTATGAGAAATTTTCCCCATAAAAGTAAAATTTATAGCCTCTTAATATTTAAAATGTTGTTTCCATAATTAAAATTTAAAGAGAATAATTAATGGTAAACTAAAAAGATAAGGTTTACAATAAAATCAATACGTGTTTAAATATTATTTAATGATAGTATTTAGAACTATACTCATCTTATCTTCTAAATAAATTATTTTTGTACATTTTGTAAAGAAAATTGGATTTATATTAATTTAATACTTTTATTAATTCCAAGGGTGCCCCTGCCCTCTCCTATAAAAAGGCACCCATTACTCTCTATCAATCATGGTTCCAAAGACTTTTGGATCAACCAATATATGACCAAAACCATTCCGAGAATTCATAACCCCATTATTGAATCCTTACATTAGGCATAGAATCCTTTTTATAAGTGGTAAGGTGTTCTTCAAATGTGGTCAAGCGAAGAAGGGATATCATTTTCTATAAGTATTTCTATTTTATTTGTTCTTACACTTCCTTAAAATATCCTCCAAACATGGAGGTATAATAGCAATAGTATCCTAAATATAATTAGATGTTATTATATTAATATAATCACCTAAATCCATTTCCACTTCAATTAAATGTGAAATGAATTAATCGTTTGTGCATACGTGTGAATTATCACCTCCAAGAATCGATCTAACTCGTTTTCCATAACCTATTATCACAAGTGGTTATAATAATGGAATTAATGCTCATGTGTGATATCAATTACATATTAATAATTATTATATAATAATATATCAATTATGTTCATACTTCCATGCACATAAAAATGATAATGTCGTTTGTGTGTACGTGTGAATTATCACCTCCACGAAGTGATGTGACTCATTTTTAGTCATTATATCACTTGTATTATATATATTAGTATATTTTAATGATTAATATGATATTAATTATGTTATTATAATTATTTAAATATTAAATAATAATTAACTTACTTTCTCAATGATTAATGAAATATGAAGATGTTACTCATGTGTATGTACGACTTACCGTCTCCATGAATATAACATCTTTTATTTCTCATAACCACATTTCAAGGTTTGATTTAATGGTATAATTTATGTATAAAAATAATAATAATTTCATGAATATTATTTTTGAGATGATAAAATTATGACCACCTGGACTAGTGACATCAAACCATGATCATTTTCGACTCAAGTAACAAATATCGACAAAATGTTTGATATGAACTGAAATAATTATGTAATTTATATAACCTGGTAATAAGGGATATAAAATAAATAATAAAAATTAAAATGGTTTTAAGGAACGTAGAAATTAACCTATGTTTATTATTCATTAAGAATCATGAACATACATGACGAATCAAACTTAAGGTAAGGGACTTCGTCTCAATCTCCTTTCATTTAGGCTTATTTTGATGTTATATGCAACCTTATTTTATACGGTCTATAATTAAACCCTTTAAATTTTAATTTCATTACATAAATTTCAGAAGGAATATTTTTCTATTAAATATTTTACTAAATAATAAAAAAGGAATGTTTTTTAATGTACACGGTGATAATGACTTTTCCGCCACCGTGACCATTATTTGTTATTTGAATTCCTCTACAAGCCAAAATGGTTTTAAATGAAAAATATATACCATATTCCCTTTTTTGGTATTTTGGTATTATAAATGGTTTTTAGGTTTGTTTTATTATATCTATATCTTGTAATTATTCCCTGTTATTGAAAATTTTATAAGAGAAATGTTGATAATTGAAATCTTTTATGAGTTATGATTATATATTGGTACATAGACATTTTACGGGTGGTTATGTGATAAACCAAATATGGGTGGTTATGTGATAAACCAAATCTTGTTGGTTCCATGATATACTCAAGATGGGTGGTTACAATATAACCTCCAATTCGTTGGGTATAGAAGTCGACCGTATGTCTGTTTCTATTTGTAAGAGTGATATGTGTGGAAGTTGGTAGTATGGTTAGTCAATTTAAGTATGATTATTTATCATGTTACTTTTATATGTTATGTGTTATTGATATGAGTTTTATGGTAATATTTTTATTAAAAAAGGGTAATAAATGAGCTTATTTTCAGTGAAAAGTATTTACTACTTTATAAAGGTAAAAAGTGTTAATTTATGATATAGTATTCATGGTTTACATGTTTTCACAAGACTAACAGTTTTTCTTCTTTGTGTATCCCTTACTAAGAGTTTTATGTTCATCCAATGTTTGAAATGTTTTTCATAGGATTTAAAGGAGAATAGAGTCAAGGCTGGGATCTAGGAAAAATTATGATTTTTGAACTTCAAATGAAGATATGTTTTTTTATAAGTTTTTGTTTTATTAAAAAATGGATAGTTATTAGAATATTATATGTTGTAATTTTTACGATGTTATTTATTAGTTATGACCTAATTATCTAAATATTTAAACTTTAAAAGACCCTTGATGAGAATTAGTGTTAAATTATTGAATTATCTCAATATTTTGTAATGTTTATGGTCAGGGCCTTATAAAAATATCGATGTTTTAAATAAAAAATCCACAGTCAACTAAAACCACTCTTCTCTCATGGTTATGATTTATAAATAGTGTAATTAGTTCTAACAATAAGTAAATGTAGGGGAAATAAATAAATAGAAAAATATATAAAAGCAATAGAAAAATCAAGGCATGGAAACAGAAATGGGCATAGATATAATGTTTTTAAAAAATGTAGTATATGAGGAGAATAATAAGAATTATATGGAAAATAGTATATGAAATAAAGAAGATTTTCAAAATAAAATTTGAAAAGGAAAATATATATATATATTTATACGATGAACTATATACAAAAAAATTCAAATACTAGATATGAGGAATATAATAACCCATAAACAAAGTTCAAAATAAGATATGGAATTGAAAGGGGAAGTAAAAGTAAAAAAAAATGAAACATTAGAAAAATATAACGAAAGAATATAAGAAGAAATGAAATAAAAAAAACCTATTAATAATTATAGCTTAAAGAAAGAACAATAACACTATAAACAATCAATAAAAAACTGAAATTGAAAATATATAAAAACTAACTAAAAAAGTTAATGTACCAACTAGACATGAGATAAAATGTGAAAAATGAATGTAATTATTTTAAAATAGGTGGAAATTGGAACTATAATATGAGAAAGAATCCAAAAATCCATAAATAAGTAAGAGGATCAAAAATGCAGTAGGGAGATTGAAAATAGAAGAATAAACAAAATAAAATTTTTAAAACATAATCAATAGGTATAATATAAAATAAATATATGAAGTAGTGAAAAATTAATAATTCATAATAAATTATCAATGGTGGATGATGGATTTTATGTTGAAACAAAAACAAACACAAAAGAAGGATTTTATGAAAAATTAAAAAGAGAACTAGAATCAATGTTCAAATCAAATGGCCATTACCTAGAAGTTGAAGGAGAAATAATAAGTCAAAACTAATTATGAATGTAGCACTAAAATAATAATAATAAGGTAAATCTAAAAATATATTTTATGTATAAGAAAAAAGAATAATAGTTATATATAAAATTAAAAAATTAGATACTTTTCCAAAAGGATGAAAATAGATTTTGAAGAACCCGAAAATGATAAAGTCATTTGGTAGAATAATTATAGATAAAAAAGGAAAAACCAGAGTTTGAAGTAGAATAATAATCTAAAAGATATGAATTAGAAGGTAGAATAAGAATTCAAAGTATGAAAAAATTAAAAATCATAAAGTCATGAAAGTATAATAAAAAATAGAAAAAAATAGAAGAAGAAAAAAAAACGAAACCCATAAAAAATATAAAAATAAAAGTATAAAAATTATTTGAATAAAAAATATAAAAATATATGTAAATAAAAATTATCAAAGTATAAATATAAGAAAATAAGAATAATAATAATAAGTTATAAGTCAAAATAAATTTAGAATATAAAATGCCTAAAAAATAAAAAACAAACAGTTGAAGATGGAATCATAAGATGAAAAAACATTAAATTGATGAATAAAAAGAAGTGTTAGTTTAATAAATGATTAGAGGCATAATATAGGTTATGAATTTATAAAAACTATAAATATAAGTAATATATGATTTAAATGTTAGAAAAAAACATAAATAATATCATTAACTCTTGTTTAAACATATCTAAAATCAGACGAACAAAAAAATCTTGAAGTCAGAATCGTGAAATGGAAGTAGATGCATAAGAAACACAATAAATAGTTGAAATAAAATATATCGATTAAAAAATAAGAATTTTAAATATAATTAGAAATAAAGTAAAATTAATTGAAATTTAAAATATAAAAAATTATAAGTTCAAATAAAGAAGTAAAAGTCGAAGGTTAAAACTACTATCATAAAAGAAGTTAAAGTCCGTGTGGGGAAGAAGTAATGTTTGATGTGGAAGAAAATGAATAAGATGATGCCAAATTAGAAGGATAAAACATAAACATGAAAATATTAGAAGAAGGAATAAGACAATGAAAAATAATTAAAATAATAATATCATTTCTTGGTAATAAGATACAAAATTTGAGTAGATAAGAGTAATATACATAATATTGGAATCATTATAATTGAAATGATGATTATCATATGCGAAATATACTTGATGTTTCATATTGATAATTAACTAAAATTTTGGATTTTGATCGAATGTGGGTTATGCATTTAATGATACTGCCTCTTATTATTCATTAGGTAGTGTGATATATATTTTGTAAGGTATTTTTAACATGGATAATTATATTAAATAGATAATAAATGATAATAAAAATGATAATATAATTATATGAAATATGGTATGGTCAGTTTTAGACACTTAGATGTTGGATTTAATCAAATATAATTATCATGTATTTAATCATATTTATAATAATTTATAGGTGTTATTATTTATTACCATAGGTTACCTATTTTGCAGGGAATTGATATTTACTAAACTGGTTAATTGAAGGATCAATTCAAATGGTTATGTGATTAATGTAATTATTATGGGCTATATGAGCCTATTTTTTATTATGTAGGAGGCATAACTACCTTGATATTATAACCTTGGTGTCTTATACCGATGCATATAATTATAAATTTGAAATGTCTATTTTATTTATGGTTTTAGTAACTTGTTTATTATTTACATATTTTTCTTATTGGAAACCATTGAAAATATATGGATCACAGTCTATGGGATCTTATGATGATGATAAGCATGATTAAAAGGATGGGGGAAGAGTATTATATTATTAGCATATCTCTTGGTGAAAAATGTGAAAGGAGACCAATATTTTGTGATGATTTCTCTCGACGATGGAGGGAAATATGATCTTATGTGTGATAGTGTGCAACAAAGTATCACTGGGATGAGCTCAGAGTGTGGATTGATTATTTATGTTCATTTATTTCCTGATGATTTTATAATGGAAGGATGTCCGATTGATATTTATAATAGTAGTATTCATCTATTAAATGTTGCTTGATGCTATACACAATAAGTTCATCTTTTAAGTTGTATCTTAGGCTGAGTACTAGGGTACTTGATTTATTATTCAATGATAAAATAAATTACTAAAATAATAAATTTGGTTCAAGGTGATCATTGATAAATTTTAAATGATTGGGAATGTATCAAAGAATTTATAGTTTCATCGACACGTAGCTTGAATGATTGAAGGGTTAATTATATTATTGAATATAAAGTATTAAGATTAATTAATGGATAGTGAATTAATTGAAATTTAGAATGAGGTTTGTGTTATTTTTGATACCTATACTATATAATTGGTATATAGGGTCTTGTGTGATGATAATTGAAGATGATTATAATGATAACTAGTTTCCCTTAGTGTGTTTGTCGGTGATATTGTTTATATTTTTTCATTTCATACGCTTCATGATCAATGTTGGTATGGAAACTGACACCCAAATGTTTTGGTAATGTTTTCACTAATATATAAGATGGTGAGAGAATAAAAAAATGACTTCTCTATCTCCTTTTCCCATTCTTAAAATTTCTATATGTAGGTGTACCCTAGGATATAATGTCGTAAATTTTATGGTGTTTTCCTATCATGGATTTTCTTCCTCATGATTTACTATATATTTATGTGAAGGTTGTATAAGAAAAAATTATAACACATAATTGTATCTAGAAATGATGGATCTAGCTTCCCACAGGTGTCCATGAATATTCTGTAATTTCCTGAGGTATAATTCCCATATATAGGATATATTAGTTATCAGTTATACACATAATCATGAATGGAATAATGGTGATAATGATATAGATATGTGGACTGATTTCAAAAAGATTAATTGGGCCCTACATGAGATTGAGGTAGGTAGGTCCAACGCCTGACTCATATATGAAATAAAATACATGGGGAAGGGATGAATACATGATGTGTGGTGTTGGGGTATGATAGCAACAATCTAATGAAGTAGTAGAATCAGTGTATCTAATTTATATATATTCTTTTTATATTTTATAGAATACTTCTATTCATTATATTGTGATTGATCAGAGACACCGTAAGAGTCACTGATTTGTTAAAATTTTAGTTTTATTTACCATTATGTTTTCATTGGTAGCTTCTAGGTTTTGGGGGTTGAAAAAATAATTCATGGAGAAGGTAGACCATGGAACATGATTAACATATTGTTTTATTAAACGTGCAACTAACCATATGAGGTGAGACAGAGGGAACCTAAATGGTTTTATCATGGTTTTTCAAACTATTCAAGGCCATATAATAACCATGTTACCTATTTGTGGGGATACAAAAGCTCCCCCATGGTCAGTGCAAGATTTTCCTAACAATTCAGCTAAACTATGCATCCCTCTCTAACTCATATAAATGTATTCTTTTCCAAATTTATGTTTATTTTTAAACTAATTGGCCCTTATTTTTACTCCCCCATCTTGCACAACCTCTCCTCCTTATTTTGGAAGATTCTCCTCTCCATCCTTGTTGTCATCTCTTTGGGATCCTAGTGTTTTGCCTTTTGGTAAGCCCATTTTTTCAGGGATTCTTCTTCCTTCCTCCTCTATTCCACTTATTCTACAATTTTTATAGATATTTTTAAATCGAGAAGGGTCATTAGATAAATATATGGTGTTTTTGGTGTTTTTTGTTTTTTCACATGAATTTGGTGTGTGAAGACTTCTTCTACCACTTTTCGGTGTTTGTCACCAGAGACGTTGAGGTTACAACTGAATATATGGTAGGTGTGTCTATTTAAGGGTGTTTTTCATTTATTACCTTTATTATGTGCTTTGTGAATTGAAATATATGTGATTTATGGTTGAATTGTATTTCATGTTTGATGTGTTCCATGTTTTTGTTTGTAAATTCAGTGTTCAAAGTGAGTTTTCCAAATGGGGGTAGCTTGAATGAAACCTAAATACATGATGTAAGGGATCAAAGTGTATTTGTGTTTTTAAATAGATTATTAAAACTGTTTTAGATGTGTTTTTACCTTGGGGAAACTGTTTTATAAATTGGGAAACTTTTATGTAAAATTGACTTCTGAAATGGGTTTTCAAGTATTGTAACATGTTTTTTCTTTATGTGGGCATGGAGTAACACATGGGTTAAACACGGTGTGAGTGAGGGGTTTCTTGATGGACCATGAAAACCTTCAAGGAGGAAGACTATGAGATCTAACATTTTATTCTCCAAGGAACCATTAGAACCTTTCGATAGGAGGACTATGAGAGCATCAATTTGGTAGTTGATAGAACATGAGAGATCTTGGAGTTGGGCCATAGGAATACTGTCAGAGATTCCATTATTCTTTTTCAGCTGGCATACTTTGTTTAGACTAACTCACATTGTACCCTTATAGTTGGATCCATAAGAACACTAACTCATTTCATATTCGTTTATATTCCATTATGTATTTTATTAGTTCCATGTTTGATTTGATGACTTATCTTATTCCCATTTATTTCTCTTGTTTATATGATGATGATGCTTATACTTATACATTATTATTCCTTGTTTGGGGTGGATTGAGAAAGTTTTTCACTGTGTAATTATTTCTTTATTTGAACCATGTTAAATATTTTTTTTGTAAAACATGTTTATTTTAAAGGAAACCCGTATGGATTTTAAAAGCATATTTTAATGAAAATATTATTCTTGTGGATTATTTTTGAAAAAGTGTTTTAAAAATAAATTATGGGTCTACATATGTAAATGCATTAAATAGATTAATGATGATATCATATTGAGATTTGTTCCTCCCAATCTATATATGTTATTGGGTGTATGTAGACTTTGTTTTTAGTACACTTGTAAATGTAACGAAACCATATACCTAGGAGGTTCTTCTTGATTATCATCATCAGGTGTTTTGTATAGGAGATGTAGTCCCATAAAGGATGATCTTATGGAGTCTTTTTTGGATTATATACCCATTATGTGGTATATATGGGAGTTTTTTTGGCTTCATTTAAATTATTTTGAGTTTTATGTTATGAGGTCATATAACATGTATATATATGTCATAATATGGAATGTTTTGTTTATAATGTATTCTTCTTATTTTATATTCTTTTCTTATATGCGTACTTTGATATTTTATGATTCTTTATTGACTCATATGATATTGGTGTGGGCATACCATTTTATGGACGGCTCAATCTTGTTTACCAAGGGAGAAATAGTTCCCAAGAGGTTCTTAATTTTACTTGATGCTTGTCTCCACCCTGTGGAAATTGGGAATGTGCTTTGGGTCATGTGATAGGCCAACTCAGATGACGGATTAGTTTGACCCTAGTCAGTTCATTAAAAAATTGTAAAAAAATGGAGTTGTGTTGTGGGAGTTAGTGTAATACTAAATATATGACCATCAGGACATAAGAAGTATTAATTGGGGTGTTCCTGGAATGCTCTTCTTTATAAAAAATCCCATGTTTCCATTGGTGGTATTGGATTATGTTTTGGTTTTGATCCATGTTGTGGGAAATTTTGAATATATTTTAATTTATTTATCTATGTATATTGATTCTCAGTGTCATCCTAGGGTTAACATGAATTTTGGGGGTGAAATAGGGAGGTATGGAGGAGAATTGTGGTTAAGGAACTTGGTTGTTTGAAACCGTGTGAAGACGGTGTGACCGTTCTTACCAAATCCAATGAAACTAACACTATTGGAATACCATTAGTCAAACCATGTAACCAAAATATCTATAGTGGTAAATCATTGAAATATTTTTTGTTTCCCATAATTTTTTATTTATAGTTACTTGTTGTACTAGATTGGTTTTTTGATACGCATGGTTTAGGTTTCCTTTGGTTCATTTGATGTGGTTTGAGACTAAATTGTACATGATAATTCTATATGATTGGGTCTTGTATAAAATTCCTCCTAGATGGACCGCATCCAGGTATAGAGAGGGTTATATGAAGAATACATTGTAGGAAAACCCTTATGTTGTTCTAGATGTGGTGGAGTCATTCATTCATAAAATCTAATACATGGGATAGGTAAGTGGTCAAGAGAATAAATGGAAGGTGGAAAAATTTTATGATTTTATGAGAAAAAATTCACCAGTGTTCAGTAGAGACAATGAACCCAATGAACTTCAGGAATGGTTGGATCATATCGAACAGGTCATTCAGTTCTTGAAGACCACTGAGACCTATAAAGTAGGATTCACCACATATGTTCTGGAAGGACCTAGAAGAATGTAGTGGGAGCTGATTGTGATTTTGGGGTGGCAAGAGGATCTTATGTGGTCTAGTTTCATGGTTTCCTTCAATTAGTAGTTCTATCCAGATACATTAAGTGTGGTGAAGGCCTGTGAGTTCTTTAAGATAGAGAATGGGGATCGATCAATGATGTTGTATTCCAACCCAATTTATTGAATTGTTTAATGACTCTTTGGATCTCCTTGAGAATGTTTACCTCAATGATTAATGTTTAGATATGGGTTTAAGACCATATATTAGGTCCATTATTAGTCTTATATATCTATCTACCTACTTAGAGGTCACCAATTATTGGGCAATGGAAGAGGCTATGTTGAGTGGAAATATCGGTCTGAGTAGTGTCCTTTTAGAGGGTGGTAGTTAGAGATATTCATCAGGACTGATGTGGATATAGGATGAGCTTCATTAGGGAAGTGAAAATAATTTCTAGCAGTCATAAAGATCATCTAATATAGATGTTTTAGGGAATAATCATGTCATATATTACCAGTTTGGGAGGATTTGTCATTCCATGACTTGTTTCCTAGAGACTCTGAGGGTGTCCCATTAGTGTGAATGGTTGGGTCATATTCAACACCTATGTTAGTTGGCTTAATGTGGGAGAAGTGTGGGATACAATTTTTCAAACGACTCTTGGGTGGATTCAGAGGCTTCCAAGGATGGTGGATCTCAATATCATGGCCAGGGAGCTTCACATCATGATAATAATTCATAGGTAGGGTCTAATCTAGGTCATCTTCATGCAATAAAGATTTTACAATATGAATCAGATTCTACGCCAACCACGATGGGTATGGTGTTCATTGCATCTTCCATGTAATTGGTTTTATTTAACACTGGCACATATCATTCATTTATTTCACTGAAATGGATTTATTTGTGGGGTATGCGCTTTTATTTGATTCCATATGTTATAGATGTTCTAACACTATTTTGAATGATTAAGAAGCAAGGTTTCTATATCCATGGGTGAGAGTCATGAATGTTGTCATGGAATCCATATACGGATTCCTTGTTTTGTACATAGAACATTTTTAATGTATTATATTTCTGGAATGGTTGACTAGATTCATGGTCCTAATTGTCTTCTATAACCACAAGGTCAAGTTCCTTACTCATAATTGAAGTAATCACCTCTTTTGTGGTGAGTGGGATCTGTGATCAGGTGGTAGGTGTAACATCCCAGGTAAATGAAGAATAAGACATATTTCATATTTATTAATATTTGTGAATTAAATATTAATTTTACTTTAAAGGGGTTTCTATGTTCGATAGCGTACCTGATACACAACAACGGGTTTCTTTGGAATCTTACGTTCCACACTAATAATATTATATTATTATTTTAAATGGTAGTTAACTCCTAGCCGCTGTGTTGGCGGGAATGAATGAAACTAACTAAAATATGATTATACTTAATTTTTAAATGTATTTACATTTATCCAATAAAAGTTAGAGGCTTAAAATATGAATGAATCTAATTTTAAGCATAATGTACATTAAAAGGCCGATTTATCGCCTTTTTAATGGTGAACCCTCTTTAAATATAGTTTTGGTCACTTTAATACATTAAAATTGACCAAATAAAATCCTTATTTAGAATGGGGACATCAAATTTTACTTTGGGAATTTTTTTGGTATTATTCTGATAATGTTCATTTTTAATTAATAGTGAAAAATATTGTATTTTAATTTAAAAGTGAGTTTTAATCTAATTTTTTATATGGATATATCATCTATTTAATTGGTTTTAAAGTGAAATTAAAATATATTTTTACCATTTAATCCAATTTTATTCATTGGAATTAATTTCACTTTGAAATTAGACATAAACAAGTATCAATCTTTTGATAGTTATTATTTCTTAAAAACACGCTATTTGTTTTGATAATGGGAATTAATTTTACAATTAATTAATTCCACATATATGTTTTAAATTTGTAAAAGTATACATCAATTTTGAATTCATAATATCAAATAATTCTTAGGCTGAATATTTGGTATTTTTCTGAAAAACATCATTTTTTGATAAATATTGAAACCACTTAGTGGTAGTTAAAAACTGAATTTTTCATCTAAATGAAATTTTACCACTTCTGTGAAATGAATTTCAAAAATCCGAAGTACATTGTTGTTATCAGGAAGTAAACTGTGGTTCATTAAGATAAAATAGTTTTTTGTGAATAGTAACTTTTGACTTTTATTTTCCGCGGTTAAAGGTAAATAGGGTAATTCAAGGTTAAAATAATATTATAATAATTAAAAATTAACTTAACGCTTGTCCAAACCTTATTGGTTGAGTCATTTACTACCATGGGCATCTTTGGGTCGATTTTGGGACCCCATTGATCCACATGGGAGTGAAAATGACAATTTATATTAATTATTTTAATGTAATGACAAATTTGACATTAACAAAAATCTTTTAGTAATTAATTTATATACGGTGTTATATAAGTCATATTTTCGACTATAAACATTACATGGAAAGATAAAACTATTTTATACATGATAGTATTTATTTTATAATTTTTAGACATCTAATAAATTAAATTATTTATGACACAATAATGATGCAATATTTACCTCATTAATACATGATTAAGATAAATAAGATTAAAATCATTAAAATATTATCCAAAACATGTCCAATTATGATTATATGATTTTATTTAGAATATTAGTCATATTATATTAAACTTTAATGATTTTTGGACCATTAGAAACTGAATATCATTATATTATAAAATAATATTTTCACACTTTTTTAAAGAGCCCCTCCTCCACTTTGTAAAAGGAGACCACTTCTATCCAATTCCACACACCTCTCAATCCATTTGGCTCATCCAAACTCTGCCCAATTATGTTCCCTACATCACTCTCCTTTTTCGAGAAGCCTTAACGTAGGCAGAATGCATTTCAAGTAGTCCATTGGTTCAATCCAAAGAGAGTTACCCAAATTAAAGGTAATGGTTTCTCTTAAATTGTTTTCATTTATTTTACTTATCCAACCTCTAAAATATATTTATTTCTATTATTTTGTAAGAAAACCAGTATCCTCAATATACTAGGTTCTTTTTATGAAATTAATTCGAACTAAACTTACACACACCTTCATTTAATGGATGAAGAACATAATGTTTCTATGGCTGGAAAACTAACGCCTCACGAAACGATGATTGTTCAATTATATCTTACTGCCTCTCATGGTGGCCATTACGAGGGAACTATATTTATATATGATATATATTATTTTTATGATTTCTTTATGCTTCGGTACTTTCCAATTATATCAAACCATTATGGTTTCCATGGTGGGTAATTACGATAATCTCATTTGAGGAAGTGCAGACTACCGCCCCCTCAAAGTGATGTGCATCGTTAATGCCTTATATGGGATGTATAAAAGATAGAGTTAATGATATTATATATGAAATTATACTGGAATTAAAATATACTTATGTATCATTATGTTTTAATTCCATTAAAATAAGAAATAGAAATGAAAGTAGCATTCATGCGTACGTACGACTTACCGTCTCCATGAACGGTGCATTTCATTTCTTACCTCCAAATGTTATGTACAATTATAAATATATGTAATTATATGAAGTCCATTTTTGACTCAAGTGCCAAATATCAACAAAAAGAACGTTATTAACTTAAATGTTTGAATAATGATTATAACATGGTAATTAGTGATATAAAAGGAATAATAAACTTGAAAAAGGTTCTTAAACAAGTAGAAATTAAATTTAGTTTATTATTCATGATATTAAAGAACGATCGAGTCAAGTCAGACACTAGGTAAGGGACTTTGTAATTCCCCGACCCCAGTTACCCAGAGTTGGTGCATTATTTTAATACATTAGCATGATTACAAGGAATCACATCCCGAAGGACCGATCAGTTTTGAAGTCTTGGAAAATAGATTACATACATGAATGTTACATAACACTTTATAACATAAAAGACAACATAAATAATCTTTTATAAACACCATTATTCAATTGGCTTAACATGGCATATCAATCAAAATACACTTCTTGGAATCTTTGGAAAAATAAAACCTAGAAATGGGTGAGCTCATATGCTCAGTAAGGATAACAATATAGAGGAAACATTCATAAATAAACATAAAAATTTAGGGAACAAAAGCCTTTTAATCTTTAACTTAATCATAATATGGCATAGATAAAATGAAATAACGCTATTTACTTATTCACATGGATATTCTACTAATTGAATAATCACATGAAATATCAATAACCACATTCATAGGGAAGGAAATTCATAATGTCGAACTTTAATTTCAGTGTGAAGGCCTCATGCCAAGACCTAAGGGATAACTGTAATCGGAACCCAACCCGGAGAGCCTCTGGACCCGGGCTCCATCCTGGAGAGCGTCTGTAACCGGACTCCAACCCGGATTTCCTCTAATAACCGAACATCGACCCGGAGTGCATCTAATAACCGGACACCAACCCGGAGTGTCTCTAATAAATATACACCAACCCAGAGGGTCTGCTATACCCAGACCCCAACCCAGAGGGCTTATTCTTACCGGTACCCAACCCAGAACATACTATTCCAACACATTCATCTTAAGAAGAGGATGAAATATAACATAAACATTCATATTAAAACTAGTATACGAAATTCCAAAACATTAATCATAAACCATTAATGTCATAAAAATAACTCATTCATAGTCAAAAAAATCACAAAACCTTAAATACCATATGGAAGATTTGTATCATAATAAATCAACTTCAAATAGGTGTAAAATTTATCAAAGGATGTTGACATAGATGAAATCAAAACTACTTGAGAAAAATAAATATTTTTTGAAATCATTTAAAAGTCACATAATTATAGAGAAAACATTTATTTTGAAAATAACTATATAATCTTGTGAACAAATCTTTAAAGGTTTAATAATGGCGGAGAATAACCGCACCCGCCTTATAAGTTTAAAAAACATTCTTACCTTAATTTTGTCAAGAAGGTTAAAAAGTAACTTATTTCGAAAACGATGGAAATATTCCTTTCAAAACATATAAAGTCAAATAAGGGTATAAATTACTTTAACCCATTGTCTATTAAATAGTAAAAATGTTTTGAAAGACATTTTTAAAAACATGGATGTGGATAATAAAGAGGTCCTAGTAGATACTTACGTAAAAACAACCTCGGATAATAAAGAGATTGTGAAATTAAACCTTACCAATTTGGTAACATACAAAACATATACCCCTTGAAAGAGGTATCATACAATGTTTATGTAAGTACACATAAATTAATGTGTATTAAACAAAGAATAAAATTATATCAAGTGCATACACCACACAAAATGTCACAGTGGCAATATTGCATGAATCTCACGGGAATAAAGAGTGAGATGAAAACCCATTACCTTATACTTTTCCCTAATTGAGTGTAGGTTAACCTCATATATAATAGTTAAATCATTGTTATTAAATTATACATGAATCATATACATAAATATTATATCATATATTATCTTTTAATATTGCTTTGTTAATAATATTTTAGTATTATCGTCGTTTCGGGTGTTAACCGATTTGTTTTTCTTTATATGCTTCGTTACAGAAGATGTGTTTGTTATCGATATGTTGTATCTTATTCAAATCCCAAATAATATAAAGTCCTTAAACATTAATTTTAATCATCATATTATAATTATTCTTGAATGTATACAATGGGGAATGAATCTCATCGCGTTCGTGGAGGCGGTAGTCCGTACGTACGCACGAACGCAACTTCCATTTCATTTTTCATTTTAAAAGGAAACAAAACCAAATAATAACTAGATATATTTTTATTCCAGTATAATATTATATATTATATGTGTTAATTATGTTCATTAATACCATCCTTTATATGTTTCATGTATGGTATAAACGAGTCATATCACTATGAAGGGGCGGTAGTCCGCACTTCCTCTAATGAAATTATCGTATAAATATACAACATGAAAAAAATAATGGTATGATTAAAAATGTAATCACAGAAGATTATATGTAAAATAAATACAATTAATATAATATTTAATTATAGTGCCATCATAATTTCCACCATGAGAGGTGGTAGGAGATAATTGAACAATCATCGTTTCGTGAGGCGTTTTTGGTTTCCATCCATAGGAACATTATGTTCTTCACCCATAAGATGGAGTTGTGTGTAAGTGTAGTTCTAATACTTCTCATAAAAATATCCTAGTATATTTATGATACTGGTTTTGTTATGAAAGAAAATAATAAGATGAGTTTAGGGGTTTGATAAGTAAAATAAAAGAAAAAAAGCTAAGAGAAATCGTTACCTTGAATTTGGGTTACTCCCTTTGGTTTGAACCAAAAAGGACTCTGGACGTGCCTTCTTCCTAAGGTATGGCTTCTGAGAGGAGCAGAGGGATGTAGGGAACTTAATTGGGCATATTTTGGATGAGCCAAAAGGCTTAAGAGGTGTGAGGAATTGGTTAGAATTGGTGTCCTTATATAAGGGGGAGGAGGGGCTCTTTAGGAATATCTAGAAATATTATTTTATAATAAATTCATATTCGGTTTATAATGGTTCCAAAGTGAATTATTTAAATATTAAGGTGGGGATGGGAAGAAAAACACTCAACTAATAGAATTTAGACAAGTTTGGGTCATTATATAATCCTTATCTTTTAGTTTTAACTCTTAGTTAATTAGTTTGACACTTACCAAGTCACTTTGTATTTTTATATTATATAGTTAATAAACATACTATATACCTCAAAGATACCCAAAAGTGATCCATTAATGATAAAACTATCATGATATAAGTCTCTTGGCCGAACCATAGATTTTTAGGAGTAGAATATAAATTAATAATATACTATTTGTTTTAAAAACTCATTTATGTCTATTTTGACAGTACTCAATAATTGATTTTTGTTAAAGTGTTAAAAACTTTACTAATTAGAACCAAACTCATTTAAGAAATCCGAAAATTTCATATTAACCAATAAAATTCTTTTATTTCATCAAAACATTCACATTATATTTATTTTAACATTTATAATATCAATTATTTGATTCTTTCATTAATAAGGAAAATACTACATCATTATTGTGTCATATATATTTTTACTTTTTCAATGTATAAAAATTATAAATAAAATACCATTATGTAGGAAATATTTTTATATTTCTTATGAATATTTATAATAGAAAATAGAAGATATATAACCCTATCTAAAAATTGTTTTCCTAAAAGATATAAGCTAATGTCATTTTTGTATTCACTTTTACTTAATTAATATAAAGTGTCCCTATAACTTACAAGTGGCTCCATGGGGTCCCAAAATCTACTCAATGATTCCCATGGTCGGAAATGTATCCACCAATAATATTAGGACACGTTTTAGGGTAATTTATTATTATTATAATGTTTTATTCACCCTTATTTACTGAATTTACCCTTTAACCATGGTAAATAAAATATTTACCGAAGTAATTATCCAAAATATCTAAAAATTAAAGGTACCTATTTACACAATTTGGACATCCTGATTCCAAATATGGAGTCCATTTTTCCAAATTCAAAACACAGAGGTGGCAGAAATTAATTTAAAATTAATTCCCTTTCTCAAAACAAAAAGCGTATTTTTATGAGATAATAACTATCAAAAAATTGACACTTGTTTATGTCTGGTTTAAATGTGAAATTATATCCAATGACCAAAATTGTATTAAATGGTAATATTATATTCTAAATATACTTTAAAACCACTCAAATTCATAATTTATCAATATTAATTATTTCTATTAAAAAAAAGTTGTTTTTAATAAAAATTTACTAATTTTCACTATTCATCAAAATATAAAAGTTATCCAAAAAGTACCAAAATTTAATACTAGGATAATTTGGATATTCTGAATACAAAAATGTAGTCCATTTTAAATGATAAAATATATAAAATTTAAAAAATTTGGTATTACTATTCATAATAGCTACTTTGATTGGTCGCGGCGTGTTAGAATCTCGAAGTTGCGTACAACACACGCTACTGTATTATTAAAAGAGAAGAATACCGTGGAAGATTGGGTTGTTACATTATACCATCCTTCAATAAATTTCATTCTCACAATTTATTCTTGGTATCGGAAACATGGGGTTTACATTTCAAAATATCTTAGTTGAAATCCCACATCGAAAAATGGATTACTGAGGCCTCTATTTAAAATAGAGGTAAGTATGAAGGTTACCAAAAATAACACATACTAGGGTTCCATGTAGAAATATATGGATATGGAAGAGAAATATAACCATCAATATCTGGTGGTGAGTGGTAGAGAACATGGCTATGAAAAGGCCAACAATCCAAAAGCCATAAATTTGTGATGATCTAAGGTTCCATCTAGGACAACATTTTTGTTCTAGGTTCATTTTATTAATGTCGAGGAATTTATTTATGATATTGGATAAGGTAATAAGTATATATAACTACTTTATAATTATAGTTTTATCTATTAATTAATTTCTACCACAAACTCATCTTTCACCCCAAAACATAATACAACTCAAAATTACTCTATTTATCCTAATTGTATACGGTTCCAAATATAATGAATATATAATTCACATATCAAACACATTAAAAAAACTACATTATACCATCCAAGAAATTCACGTAGTCTAGTGGTAGGCGATAAATCCCAATTGCACTATGGTTGTGGGTTCGATTCCTGCATCGTTTTCTGACGTGACGGGTCGTCACACGGTCTGCGTGTTGTCCAAAAATAACCTTTCAAACTTAATCCCTTCCAACCATTAGACATATCCAAAATACTTCTGCAAACACTCAGTCTAAAATTTATATGAAAGGTAAACATAATGTAGATCCTTTTTACCCCATAATAGAATGTGAATACCTTCATCATGTATTATTTTAAATCACTGAAACATCCTGAATTACCATAAAACCTTATTGATTACATTCAGCCTCCCTTATTCCATATAGAATACTAGATATACTTCATTAATCCAAAAATATTGTAAAATCCATCAATAATAGAATATAAATTTCCTTAATCAGTTTCAAGGAATTCAAGAATATACAATATAATTTACCAAAATCAACCATATCTTATTCCATAATTAGTACCTCAATATTAGGCCATATTAAGGTTTATATTTCCTTCAACCATGTAATTTACAAAAACATTTATCTTGCTATAGAATCACTTTTCTTAGTACCATAAAATCTCAAATCCTCAATGAAATAGTACTACAATACAATCCTTATTTATTTCCAGTACATCATTGATACAACACGTCAATGAAATAATTCCAAAATAACAACATAAGAACAATATTAATTCCTCTTTATCAGTGGTAGTATCATAACATTATTATTATCCAATAGCATCATTTTCGACATAGTCTGATGACTGGGACATTGGTTCTCATAGTGTCCAAACTACTTGTTGATGACGCATTGTACATTTGAAACCTTTTTCTTACCCTTGTAGTCACGTACTTAGTGTCCTTTTTCTCTACACTTATAACATATTCCCATCCCTACAAGAATTTTCCAAGGTGATTCTTTCTACAGTTATCACATAGGGGAAAATATTTTTTACATAATTCCCTTTATCTGTCCTTCTCTCTACCATACTTTCCTTATATATATTCCCTTTAAAGCCACAAGACTCCAAGAATTATTTACCTATCATATAAACACATGATACAATTTCTTCATATGACGATTACATGGGAGACTTTTTCCTTTCTAAATTCTGGAATAACACCATGAAATATGTGATCTTTCTTACTCTTTGAATCATGCGTATTGCTGGAGAACTCATTCCTTATACTGGGTTCCATTTATAAACAATGGCATACAATAGATTAGTTTATGAATAACAATACCTAATACCAAACATTTAAGACACTTAACATAAATTAAATAGTTTATGGATATAATCAGTAATCATAAAAATGTCTTCTTTGAGGATTTATATACTCATAAACCCTTCATAATGGTTTGTAACGAAAGTGAAAATTATCATAAGCATATCCCCCGAGAGTGTCGTAACCAAGAGTGTAGCAAGGCCTGTTGTCGTGCACGAATTACTGTTCGAGTCTAGCTCAAAGCGGTGTTTTCGGGATTTAACCCTGGGTACATCTATGCCAGAGCCGCCTCTACCTGCTCGTATCCAGACAGGGATGTATTTCTCAGAAAACTCACAAAATCTCTACAATATCAAAATTATAGGAAGTTCTTCTCTACTAATCCACAAATCCTATCTTAGGGTTATGTGCTCTAATCAGAGTTTAACTAAATCTATCTTCCAAGGTTATTTCTATACTTCCACTAATACCAACTGTAATACCCCGAACCTAGTTACCTAGAGTCGGTGCATTATTTTAATACATTGGCATGATTACAAGGAATCACGTCCCGAAAGACCGATCAGTTTAGCAGTCCTGGAAATTAGATTATATACATGAATGTTACATTACACTTTATAACATACAAAACAACATAAATAATCCTTTATGAATGCCATTATTCCCTTGGAATAACCATGTATATCAATCAAAATACACTTCTTGGAATCTTGGGAAAAATAAAACATAGAATTGGGTGAGCTCAGATGCTTATTAAGGTTAACAATATAGAGGAAACATTCATAAATAAACATAAAACATTAACGCAATGTATAAATAAAAAAAATCCTATTAAACTTGAACTTCAGCATAATAAGGCAAAAATAAAATGAAATCATTCCATTTACTTATTCACATTGATATTCTACAAATCGAATAATAACATGAAATATCAATTACCACATTCATAGTGAAGGAAATGCATAATGTCGAACTTTAATTTCGGTGTCAAGGCCTCGTGCCAAGACCTATGGGATAACTGTAACCCGAACCCAACCCGAAGAGCCTCTGTAACCGGACTCCATCCCGGAGAGCCTCTGTAACCAGAATCCAACCCGGAGTGTCTCTAATAACATGACACCAACCTGGAGTGCCTCTAATAACCGGACTCCAACCCAGAGTGCCTCTAATAATCGGACACCAACACAGAGTGCCTCTAATAACCAAACATCAACCTAGAGTGCCTCTAATAACCGGACACCAATCCGGAGGGTCTGATGTAACCGGACCCCAACCCAAATGGCTTACTTTTATCGGTCCCCAACCCGGAACATACTAGTCTAACACATTCATCTTAAGAAGAGGATGAAATATAACATAAACATTCGTATTAAAACTAGCGTACAAAATGCCAAAACATTAATCATAAACCATTAATGGCCTAAAAATAACTCATTCATAGTCAAACATATCATAAAACCTTAAATACTATATGGAAGATTTGTATCATAATAAATCAACTTCAAAAAAGTGTAAAATGTATCAAAGGATGTTGACATAGATGAAATCCAAACTATTTGAGAGAAATATATCTTTTTTGAAATCATATAAAAGTCCCATAATTATAGAGAAATACTTTAATTTGAAAATATCTTTATAAGTTTGTGAAGGAAGCTTCAAAGGTTTAATAATGATGGTGAATAACTGCACCCGCCGTATAAGTTAAAAAAAACATTCTTTCCTTAATTTTGTCAAAAGGTTAAAAAGTAACTTGTTTCGAAAATGATGGAATGATTCTTTTCGAAACATATAATGTCAAATAAGTGTATAAATGAATTTAATCCATTGTCTATTAAGTATTAAAAACGTATTGAAAGACATTTTTAATTACATGGATGTGGATGATAATGAGGCACCAGTAGATACTTACGTAAAAACAACCTCGGATAATAAAGAGATTGTGAAATTAAACCTTACCAATTTGGTAACTTACAAAACATACACCCCTTGAAAGAGGAATCATACAATGAATATGTAAATACACATAAATTAATGATTATTACACAATGTATAAAATTATGGTCAGTACATACACCACACAAAAGTTAATAGTGGAAATATGGCATGAATCTCACGGGAATAAAGAGTGAGATGAAAACCCCTTACCTTGTACTTTTCCCTGATAGAGTGTAGGTTAACATCTTGTATAATAGTTAAATCATTATAATTAAATTATACATGATTAATGTACATAAATAGGATATCTTATATGATATTTTAATGTTGCTTTGTTAATAATATTTTAGTATTATCGTCATTTCGGGTGTTAACTGATTCGTTTTACCTTATATGATTCGTTACGTAAGACGTTTTTGTTATGGATTGGTTGAATATTATTCAAATATAGAATTATATCAAGTCCTTAAACATTAATTTTAATCATCAAATGATAATTATTCTTGAATGGATACGACGGGGAATGAATCTAATCGCGTTCGTGGAGAAAGTAGTCCGTACGTACGCACGAACGCAACTTCCATTTCATTTTTCATTTTAAAAGGAAACAAAACCTAATTATAAAAAGGTATATTATTATTCCAGTATAATATAATATCTTATATGTGTTACTTATGTTCATTAATACCATACTTTATATGTTCCCTATATGGTATAAACGAGTCATATCACTTTGAGGGGGCGGTAGTCCGCACTTTCTCAAATGAAATTATCGTATATATATACAACATGAAAGGAATAATGGTATGATTTAAAATGGAATTACAGAAGTTTATATATAAAATAAATATAATTAATATCATATTTAATTATAGTTCCTTCATAATTTCCACCATGAGAGGTGGTAGGATATAATTGAACAATCATCATTTCGTGAGGAATTTTTGGTTTACATCGACAAAAACATTATGTTCTTCACCCATTAGATGGATTTGTGTGTAAGTGTAGTTTTAATACCTCTCATAAAAATATCCTATTATATTTAGGATACTATTTTTGTTAAAAAATAAAATAATAATAAGATTTTAGGGGTTGGAGAAGTAAAATAAGAGAAAAGAAGCTAAGAGAAATCTTTACCTTTAATTTGGGTAACTCCCTTTGGTTTGAACAAAAAAAGCCTATTTAAGTGCCTTATACAAAAGGTAAGGCTTCTAAGAGGAAGAGATGGATGTCATGAAATTAATTTGTCAGTGGTTGGATGAGCCAAAAGGCTTGAGAGGTTTGAGGAATTGGATAGAAGTGGTGTCCTTTTATAAGGGGGAGGGGGGCTCTTTAGGAATATATAGAAATATTATTTTATAATAAATTCATATTCGGTTTATAATGGCTCCAAAGTGGATTATTTAAAGTTTTCGGTGGGTCTAGGTCGAAAACCACTCAACTAATAGAATTTAGACAGGTTGGGGTTATTATATTAACCTTATCTTTGAGTTTTAACTCTTAGTTAATTAGTTTGACACTTACCATGTCACTTTGTATTTTTATAATATATAGTTAATAAACATACTATATACCTCCAAGATACCCCCAAGTGGTCCAATAATGATACACCTATCATGATATAAGCCCCTTGGCCAATCCTTAGATTTTTAGGAATAGAATATAAATTAATAATATAATATTTGTTTTAAAAACTCATTTATGTTAATTTTGACAATACTCAATAATTGATTTTTGTTAAAGTCTTAACAACTTTATTAATTCAATCCAAATTAATTTTAACAATACTAACATGTCATATTAACCATTAAAATTCGGGTATGTCATCAAAAATTTCAAATTATATTTATTTTAACATTTATAATATAAATTATTTGATTCTTTCATTAATACGGAAAATACTGTATCATTGTTGTGTCATATATATTTTTACTTATTCAATGTCTAAAAATAATAAATAAAATACCTTTATGTAGGAAATAAATTTATATTTCTAATTAATATTTATAATAAAAAATATAATATATATAACCCTATGTAAAATCAGTTTTTCTAAAAGATATAAGCTTATAATATTTTTGTATTAACTTTAACCTAATTAATATAAAGTGTCCCTATCACCTACAAGTGGCTCCATGGGGTCCCAAAATTGACCCAAAGATGTCCATGGTCAGACATTTATCGACCAATAAGGTTAGGCCACGTTTTAGGGTAATTTGTTATTATTATAATATTATTTTTTAAGCCTTATTTACCGAATTTACCCTTTAACAATGGTAAATAAAATATTTACCAAAGTAATTATCCAAAATGTATAAAAATAAAAGTTATATATTTACACAATTTGGGACTCATGATTCCAAATATAGAGTCCATTTGATCTTTGGCTTCCTTAACAAGCCGAAATGTTTTTAAAAGGAAAAAAATGCCAAATACTCTTTATATATATTGGTATTAAAAATGATTTTTAGAATGGATTTATTATTTCAATATCTTGAAATGATATTTTATTATTCCAATGTGTAAATGATATCTTTCCATTATTCTTATGTTATGGTTCTTGGGCATTATTTATGTATATGTGTGGTTCTGTGATATACCTAGTGCGGGTGAGCCCGAGATAGCTCTACAATGCATTGGGTAATGTGACGGAGGTAAACATGAATGTTTCTCCTAGGAGATTTAGGGAATATACTGTGATGGGTTTTCCAAAGTAACTCCCTATGTAGCTATGATAGCTAAAATGTATGTATGACATAGATGCCACAAATTACCTTTATGATTTATGATTTCTATGTGTCTTTCATAAATCTTATGATTTCACGAGTTAAGTAAAAGATTTAATGTTTTTATGTATTTATGAAAAAATGTTTTCATTATTTGTTTTATAACCCTTATTGAGCTATTTATGCTCACCATAATTTTTGAAATGTTTTCACAAGACTTAAAGTTGAATATGGTCAAGGACGAGATAAAGGAAAATTCATGTTGTCTAAAACATAAAACTAGACATGACTCTTTTTTTCCAAGTGTTTTTATTTTTTTGAAAAAAATGGAAATTGTGTAGATATTTATACCTTGTAATCTTTCAAGATGTAATAGTTATGGCCTAACTCTCTAAAACTCTAAACCTGAAAAGATCCTCAATGTGAATTATTCATTTAATTCAATATTATGTAAGGTTTATGGCCTGGTCCTTATAGTTTATATTAGAGGTCAATTTAGATAAATTTAGGAGTTAGGGTATTGATAAATAAATATACATAAAGTAATTTATGTTAATATTGATTTTATATTGAATTTACTGATTAACATCTTGCTTCACCTAAGATATTTCTGTGTTGAGAATGGTTTTCGCAAAGGAAACATGGGAACTATGTTGGGACAACATCAGGAGGAATATAACAAACCAAATTACCAACCTTAGATGGTCGGAATCGGAAAAAAATTGTTTGTTTCAATGATGGAACAGTTGACTCAGGTGATAAACGGTGGTGGTATCCATGCACGTGATCATCCAGATCAGCCACAAAGGAACATATCAGTTGTAGAACATTTCATGAGGCAACATCCCCCATCATCAGAGGATTATCAAATCCGGTGCTAGCTGAAGGGTTGATTAAAGTACTGGAGACGATTTTTGATGTCATGGGTTTTTCAGAACAACAAAAGGTTAGTCTCTTTGTTTACCATTTTGAAGGTGAAGCAGATCAATGGTGGCCGATAGTGAAAAATTTTAGGGATAGTGAGGAGATTGATGCTCTCGATTGGGATGAATTCAAATGTATGTTTCTTGAGAAATATTTTCCTAAGGTGGTTCGTCTTAGGATGGAAAAACAATTCCTAGAATTGAGGCAGAAGGATGACTCAGTGGCTGCTTATGAAGAAAAATTCACTCGACTGGAAAGGTATGATCCAAATTTTATATGAGATATTGATAGTAAAATCAACCATTTTTACTCAGTATTAAAGCCAAATTATCGAAGGGATATAGCTTCTTGTGAGTTCCAATGTTATGAAAAATTTGTTCGTTGTTCGTAGAAGGTGGAAATGGAGTTTTCCGATGATCAGTGATTCTTTGACAAACAACTAAATAAGAGGTCGAGGTGGCATGTGAAAGGGAATAACTCTTCAAAAAATTATGATGGTAAGAAACTTAAGTTTACAGTTTGTGAAAACTTTGGTAAGAAGCATGCTGGGGAATGTCTTTTGAATTCTGGTAAGTGCTACCGATGTGGTAAAATGGGACAAAATGCTCGTAATTTCACTAAAACATATCAGGGTAATGGGAAGAAAAAATCTGATTTACAATCAGTAAAATATTTTAAGTGCAATGAAATGGATTATTATGAAAATTTGTGTCCGACAAAGAACTCAACCAAAGGAAAGCATCCAGACTTCAATAATAAAGGGTTGGTGAAATCCTTTGCAACTGCTTCAGCAGAAGTTGGTCGATCAAATGAAGTATTAGCAGGTACATTGTTTGTTTGTTCATATTATTCCAATATGTTGCTTGATTTAGGGTCTACACATTCTTTCATTTCTGAGATGTTTTCTAGTAAATTGGTAATTCCATCTCCTGATATGAATACTGAACTTATGGTAAAAACACCTGGAAGAAATTTTGAAACAAAAAGAAAACTTAAGAACATTATTGTCCTTGTGTGCAGAAAGAATCTACCTGCAAACCTTATTGTTTTGACTCTAGTAGATTTTGATGTTATATTGGGCATGGATTGTCTTTATGTTTATCAGGCTAAGATTGACTGCGGAGCTTTAGAGGTTTCTTTTCAGAATTTTTTTTAGTTTGTGTACAAGAATGAACCCTTGATTTTGATAACATATCAGGAAGTAAAAAAACTGGTAAGAGATGGAAATGAATGTTACCTTGCACATAATGGTGAAAAAAAGGAACTGTTCAGATTAATGATGTGCTAGTGGTAAATGAGTACCTTGAAATTTTTTCTGATGAGTTTCCTGGTATTATACCTAATCTAGATGTTGAATTTACTGTTTACTTAGTTCCTGATGCTAATCCAATTTAAAAAACCCCTTATTTAATGGCTCAAATTGAACTTTTAGAGTTAAAGAAGCAATTGCAGGAGTTATTAGATAAAGGTTTCATTAGACCTAGCACATCACCATGGGGTGATCCTATCTTGTTTGTTAAAAAGAAATATGTTTCAATGAGACTTTGCATTGATTATAGAGCATTGAATAACATCACTGTTATGAATAAGTATCCTTTTCCTCATATCGATGATTTCATTGATCAGCTCGAAGGAGCTCAGTATTTTTTGATGATTGACTTGAGGTCGGGGTAGCATCAGTTGAAAGTAAAAGAAGCAGATGTTTTGAAGACCACATTTCGTACTAGATATAGCCATTATGAATTTTTTGTTATGCCTTTTGGGTTAACCAATTCACCTACTGTATTCATGGATCTAATGAATAGAATTTTCCGTGAGTTCATGGATAAGTTTGTGGTTGTGTTTATTGATGATATTTTGGTTTATTCCAAAATTAAGGAGGAACATGAAAGTCATTTAAGGGTTTTCTGGAAAACATTAATAGAAAAGAAACTTTATGGGAAATTCAGAAAGTGTGAGTTTTGGTTACAAAAAAATTCATTCCTTGTTCACATTGTTTCAATCAATGGAATAACTGTTGATCCTTCTAAAACAAAGGTTGTTGAAGAATGTGAAGGACAGAAAATTATAATCGAGATTCATAGTTTTCTTGGTTTGGTAGGTTATAACCGAAGGTTTTTTGAAAAAATTTCATTGTTATCTAGTCCAATGAATAATTTAACTCAAAAAGGTGTTAAGTTCATCTGGACAAACTAATGTGATAATTGTTTTCAGGAATTGAAAAGAAGATTTGTGAATGCTCCAGTTTTGGCACTGCCTTCCAGAAATGGTGAGTTTGTTATCTACAATGATGCTTCGTTGAAAGGATTGGCTTGTTTCCTAATGAAGAATGATCAGTTAATTGCTTATTCTTCATGTTTGTTGAAACCCCTTGAGTTAAATTACCCTAAACATGATTTGGAATTAGCTGCTGTTGTTTTTGCTTTAAAAATTTGGAGGCATCATTTGTATGGAGTAAAATGTGAAATTTATAATGATTAGAAACGTTTAAAGTATATATTCACTCAAAAATAATTGAACATGAGACAATGTAGATAGCTAGAATTAATCAAGTATTATGATTTCACAATCCATTACCATCCGGGAAAATCAAATAAAGTGGATGATGCTTTGAGTTGAAATTAATGTCTCATTAGCCATGCTACGTTTAGAACAAGATACTTTGGTTTTTGATTTGATGAACTTTGTCATAGAAGTTTCTGGTGTAGGAAATTTTTCTTTTTTGTTCTCGTTGTCAGTTACATCATCCCTATCATACAGAATAAAGAAAGCACAGAAGGAAGAGAGTGAGTTGCAGAAAAAGGTAGAGTTGGTTCAGAAGGGTAAGTTACCTGAATTTAACATTGATAATGATTGTGTTTTGAGGTTTGGAAAGAGATTATGTGTTCGTTGTGATTCACAGTTGAAGAATGAGTTGTTATGTGAAGGTCATAGTTCTCCATTTTTAGTTCATCTTGGCAGTACTAAGATGTATAAAGATCTTCGGGAGTATTACTAGTGGGATGGAATGAAAATAGATATTGTTGATTTAATTGTGATGTGTTTGGATTGTCAGTAGGTTAATGCAGAGCGACAATTACCGAAAGGAATGCTTCAGCATTTACCGGTGCCAGAATGGAAATGGAAAAATATATTCATGGACTTCGTTGTGATATTACCAAAGACATCTCGAGGTAATAATTCAATCTAGGTTATACATGATCTATTGACTAAATCTGCTCATTTCCTTCCTATTAGAAATACTTTTCTCTAGATCAACATGCTCGGTTTTATGTTAAATAGATATTCAGATAGCATAGTGTCAACCTCTCCATTGTATCTGATCGTGAACCCAATTTTACTTTTAACATTTGGAATGGCCTTCAGACGTTGTTGGGTACTGAATTAAATTTTAGTACATCTTTTCACCATCAATCCGATGGGAAATCAGAATGAACAATTCAGAAATTGGAGGATATGTTACGTGCTTGCTCGATGAATTATCTGGGAAGTTGGGACCAATATCATTATTTGGTTGAATTTTCTTATAATAACAGTTATCATTCCAGTATACAGATGGATCCATTTGAGGAATTATATGGAAGGCGTTATAGAACTCCGGATTTTTGGGATGAAGTAGGTGAAAGGAAGCTTATGGGACCATAATTGGTAGAAGAGATGCCATAGAAGGTTCAGTTGATTCAAAAGAACATGAAAACAGATCAGAGCAGATAGAAAAGTTATATAGATAACAGGAGTAAGGATCTATCTTTTGAGGTGGGTGGTCATGTCTTTCTCAATGTTTCTCCATGGAAAAGTGTGATGCGTTTTGTTAAAAAGGGAAATTTGAGTGAGAGGTTCATTGGACCTTATGAAATTCTCGAAAAATTTTAATAAGTTGCGTATAGATTGCCATTACATCCATTTTTATCCTAGGTACAAAATGTTTTTTATTTTTCGATGTTGAGAAAGTATATGCTAGATCCATCTCATGTTTTGAGCCTATAGGTAGTTCAGTTGGAAGAGAATCTCTCTTATGAATAACAACCAGTCCAAATTCTTGACCATAGAGATCAAGTGTTGCGGAATAAGGTAATTCACCAGGTAAAGGTTTTGTGGAAAAACCATATGGTTGAAGAGGCAACATGGGAATCTGAAAATGCTATGAGGGCTAAATACCCCCACTTATTTTGATAAGTAAATAAAAATTGTGAGGACGCAATTCCAAAAATGGGGGAAGGATGTAACATCCCAGGTAAATGAAGAATAAGAAATATTTCATATTTATTAATATTTGTGAATTAAATACTAATTTTACTTTAAAGGGGTTGCTATGTTTGATAGTGTACCCGATATGCAACAATGGGTTTCGTTGGAATCTTACGTTTCACACTAATAATATAAAATTATTATTTTAAATGGTAGTTAACTCCTAACCGTTGTATTGGAGTGAATGAAAGAAACTAACTAAAATATGATCACACTTAATTTTTAAATGTATTTACATTTATCCAATAAAAGTTAGAGGCTCAAAATATGAATGAATCTAATTTTAAGCATAATGTACATTAAAAGCCCAATTTATCACATTTCTAATGGATAACCCTCTTTAAATATAGTTTTGGTTACTTTAATACATTATAATTGACCAATTAAAATCCTTCTTTAGAATGGGGACATCAAATTTTACTTTGGGTAATTTTTTGTTATATTTATGATAAAGTTCATTTTTTAATGAATAGTTAAAATGTTGTATTTTAATTCAAAAGTGCCCTTTAATCTAATTTATTTAAATGGTTAGATTATCTTTTTAATTGGGTTTAAAGTGAAATTAAAATATATTTTTACCATTTAATACAATGTTCGTCCTTTAAATTAATTTCACTTGGAAATTATACATAAACAAGTATCAATATTTTGATAGTTATTGTTTCTTAAAAACACGCTATTTGATTTGATAACGGGAATTAATATTAAAATTAATTAATTCCACTTCTATGTTTTGAATTTGGAAATGTAGAAATAAATTTTGAATTCAGAATATCAAATAATTCTTAAGCTGAATTTTTGGTATTTTTCTGAAAACATTAATTTTTGATGAATAGTGAAACCACTTAGTGGTAGTTAAAAAACTAAATTTTTCATCCAAATGAAATTTTACCACTTCTGTGAATTGAATTTCAAAAATCAGACATACATGGTTGTTATCAAGAAGTAAAATTTGGTTCATTAAGATTAATTTAATTTTTGGTGAATAGTAAGTTTTGACTTTTATTTACCTTGGTTAAAGGTAAATAGGGTAATTCAAGGTTAAAATAATATTATAATAATTCAAAATTACATTAAAACATGTCCAAACCTTATTGTTTGAGTCATTTACGACGATGGGCATCTTTGGGTCGATTTTGGGTACCCATTGATTCACTTGGGAGTGAAAATGACAATTTAGATTAATTAATTTAATGTAAATACAAAATTGACATTAAAAAAATCTTTTAGTAAATAATCATTATATGGTGTTATATAAGTCATATTTTTGACTATGAATATTCATTGGAAGGATAAATAGAGTTTCTAAATGAAAGTATTTTTTTATAATTTTTAGACATTGAATAAATTAAATTATTTATGACACAATAATGATGCAGTATTTACCTCATTAATAACTGATTAAAATAAATAAGACTATAATGATTAAAATAATATCCAAAACATGTCCAATTATGATTGGGTTATTTTATTTCGAATATGAGTCATCTTATCTTTTCCCTTAATTATTTTTGGACTATTAGAAACCGAATATCATTATATTATAAAATAATATTTTCACACTTTTATAAAGAGCCCCTCCTCCCCTATAAAAAAGGAGACCACTCAAACCAATTCCACACACCTCTCAAGACATTTGGCTCGTCCAAAATCTACATAAATAAGCTCCCTATATCTTTTTCCTCCACCTAGAAGCCTTAACATAAGAAGAAGGCATTTCAAGAAGTCCTTTGGTTCAAACCAATGTGAGTTACCCAAATTAAAGGTCATGGTTTCTCTTAAGTTGTTTTCCATTATTTTACTTCACCAACCTATAAAATATTTTTATATCTATTATTTTGAAACAAAATAAGTATCCTCAATATACTAGGATGTTGTTATGAGAAGTATTCTAACTTCACTTACACACACCTCCATCTAGTGGATGAAGAACATAATGTTTCTGTGGATGGAAAACTAATGCCTCACGAAACGATGATTGTTCAATTATATCTTACCGCCTCTCATGGTATCCATTATGATGGAAATGTATTTATATATGATATATATTATGTTTATGATTTATTTGTGCTTCTGTAATTCCCAATTATATCAAAACTTTGTGGTTTCCATTGTGGGTAAATAGGGTAATCTCATTTGAGGAAGTGCGGACTACCGCCCCCTCAAAATGATGTGACTCGTAAATGCCTTATGCGGGATGTATAAAGTATAGAGTTAATGATATTATATATGATATTATACTTGATTTAAAATATGCCTATGTATCATTATGTTTTAATTCCATTAAAATAATAAATAGAAATGAAATTAGCGTTCATGCGTACGTTCGGCTTACTGTCTCCATGAACGATGCATTTCATTTCCTACATCCAAATGTTATGTACTATTATAAATACTTGTATATACTAGATATATATGATATATATGACACCTAAATCCTGATTATTATTCTGGAGATAATGGACATTTGACTGCATTTACAACAAGTAATTATAAGAAGTCCATTTTTGACTCAAGTGCCAAATATCTACAAAAATGAATGTTATTAACTTAAATGTTTGAATAATGTTTATAACATTGTAATAAGTGATATAAAAGGAATAATAAACTTGAAAAAGTTTCATAAGCAATTAGAAATTAACATTAGTTTAATATTCAGGATATTAAAGAATGATCGAGTCAAGTCAGACTTGATGTAAGGGACTTCATCTCAATCTCCTTTCATTGAGGCATTTTTTTCCACAACATTATTTTATATGGTGTATAACCCCCTTTGACTTTTTATTTTTTTTCAAAAAGAATATTTTTATTTGAAGAGTTTTACTAGATGACAAAAAGTATTTTTTTACGTAAGCGGTGACAACGAACTTTCTGCCACCGTGAGTACTATTTGTTCTTTGGCTTCCTTAACAATACAGAATGTATTTAAAAGGAAAAATAAATACCCAATACTCTACATATTTTGTTGTTAAAAATGTTTTTTAAAATGGATTTATTATTTCAATATCATGAAATGATATTTAATTCTTGCAATGTGTAAATGATATCTTTCCATTATGCTTATGTTATGGTTCTTGGGCATTATTTACGTATACGGTTGGTTCTGTGATAAACCTAGGGCGGGTGATCCCGAGATAGCTCTCCAATGCATTGGGTAACGTGACAGAGGAAAACGTGAATGTTTCTCCTAAGATATTTAGGGAATATACTTTGATGGGTATTCCAAATGAACTCCCTATGTAGCTGTGATAGCTACAATGTAAGTATTATATGGATGCCACACGTTACCTTTATAATTTATGATTTCTATGTGTCTTTCAGAAATCTTATGATTTAACTCGGTAAGTAAAAGATTTCATGTTTTTATGTATTTATTAACAAAAGTTTTCATTATTTGTTTTATAACCTTTATTGAGCTTTTTATTCTCTCCCCAAGTTTTGAAATGTTTTCACAGGACTTAAAGATGAATATGGTCATGAATGGGATCATGGAAAAGTCATGTAGTCTAAATCATGACACTAGACATGACTATTTTTTTCAAGAGTTTTTATTTTGTGAAAAAATGGAAACTGTGTAGATATTTCTACCTTGTAATCTTTTGGGATGTAATAGTTATGGCCTAGCTCTCTAAAACTCTAAACATAAAAAGATCCTCAACGTGAATTATTCATTTAATTCAATATTATGTATGCTTTAAGGAAGGGTCCTTATAGTAGGACCAATTACTTCAGATTTATGGTTGATCTCATGCAAGCTATCCATATTGATTCTTGATACTGTTGAGAAATGTTCAGTGGGTGATATTCTAGTGGTCCTGGATAGGTAATCAAATGTGTTCTCAAAGGATATTTTAGGGTTGATTCCCTAGTGATATATCATTTATATTATCATCATGCTCCCTAGAATGATCATAATTTCCTTTCCATATTATAGGATGGAACCAGAAAATTTAATTTAGTTTAAATTCCAACTATAGGACATGAATGGAAATGGATTTATCCATACCAGCAGCCACCATGGTTTTTTCAGTACTATTTGTGAATAAGGAATTTGGAATCCTCTAACTATTCATATAATATCATTTGATTAAATAGTTTATTATGAAGAATAAATTCATTCTTTCTAAAATTTAGGATCTATTCGATCATCTCATAGGGAGACGTTGGTTCTTAGTGATTGACTTAAGATCTTAGAACCACTAATTGAAGGTCTGTGAAGAGTATGTACCAAAGACCACCATACGAAAATGAATTGGGAATTTTGAGTATTTGGTTATTACATTTGGGCTTACCAATTCTCCTATAAATTTTAGGATGCTAATGAAAAATATCTTCCACCACTTTTTGGACTCCACCATTACCGTTTCTATGAAGAACATCTTACTATACTATAAGAATAAGGAAGAGCATTCCATCCATCTGGAAAATGTTTTTTTGTGTTTTGAGGGACCATAATCTTTATTAAAATCTATCTAAGTACCATTTTTTGATACATAGAGTCATTTTATTTGTGTAATATGTTTTCCAAGGAATAAATTTCAATGGTTTTATAGAAACATATAGTAGTCATATCATGGGAGAATCCCAAGAATTATTTCGCGATCTACAGTTTTATTGGCTTGGATGGGTATTGTAGAAGTGTTTTAGGTATTATCTTTATTATCTTCTTCCTTAACATCCCACGAGATAGAATGGATTATGGTTTAGTGGGATGAGAAGTGCTAGTGTGATTTTGATCTGTCACAGGATAGTTTGACATTCACACAATTTTTTATTTTTCCTTAGCTGGGGAAGGTTATGAGATGTACAATGATGTTTTTAGAGTGGTGTTGGGAAGTGTAATGATATGGGATAACCATGTGGTGGTTTATGGTTCAAGGAATCTATTCCCTATAAGAGATGAATTATCCCACCCATGACCTTGAATTGGGATTTTTTATTTATTCACATAACACAAGAAGACAATTCCTCTTTAGTGAGTGTTTCATTGTGTATTCATATCATAATAGTCTGGTGCATATTTTCACACATAGGGACCTAAACCTTAGAAAATGATGTTGGATAGTGTATCTCTAGGACATTGATTTTGATATTGCTTATACACCTAGGGAAGGGAATGTAGATGTCAATGCATTGAGTAATAATATTCAAATGCAGGATGTTTGAGAATTTTTGAATGGGTGAGATATGATGAGGCTTTTTTTAGACCTGAGTATGGAGGTTCATGAGTATAGATAAAGGGAGTTCTTGACCATTGTGTAGGTTTCATACCCTCTCATCGATCATATAAAGAGGGAGTAGGTATCTGGCCATGAGTATCAACAAATTATAAGTTCTTTAAATGGTTTGAAGACCTATAATGATTGTTCTCTGTATCCTGATGGTTATCTCCATTTCTGAAAGTTACTAGTGATTCCATTGATCTTTTGGTAGGAGGTGATGAGGGAGGTGCATCATTCCATTTGGACCATTAAACCCAGGGTAACCATGATGTCCTATAACTTGAAATTCCAGTATTAGTGGCCCCTTATGAGATATGTAGTGGATACTTTATTTATAGATGCTTGGCATTCCATATGATGAAAGTGGAACTTTAGATGCTTGTGGGGTTGTTGTAGCCACAATCCATTCTAATCTAAAAGTGGGGTGAGATCTCTATAAATTTTATGATTAGTCTACCTCATACTCAATATGGGAAAGATTTCATATGGGTTATTTTTAACATCTTGATTAAGTCAACCCATTTTCTTTCCATCAAGGAGTCGATGAAGGGACATGAGCTAGGAAATATGTATGTTTGATAGGTTTTTCAGCTTCATAGAGTTCCCTCAATGATATTTTTGGACTGGGAATCCCATTTCAATTCTTAGTTCTAGAGGGACTCTAGGAGACTTTGGGAACCGAGTTCAGATTGAGAACCACATATCACCGACAAAAAATGGTTAGATTGAGAAAGCCATCGAAACTCTTATGGATATGTTGTGAGTGTTTTTTCTTGATTTCAGATGGTTGTGGGAAAGGAACATACCGTTTTCTGAGTTTTATTATAATAATAGTTATCAATCCTCGATCAAGATGGCCCAATTTGAGGAATTATATAGGCATTCGTTCCAATCCCTATTTCTGTACTGGTATGGGTTAAAATTTCCTAGTATGACTAAGTCATATCCTAGAGATGACCAAGATAATCCATCTAATTCATAAAAATATTAGCAATAGTTTAGAGTCTCTATAAGTTGTATGATGAACATCATCATTGCCTATTGCATTTTTTGGTTAGTGGTTATGTGTTTTTATGGGTATCAGCTTGACTTGGACATCATCACTGGGAAAATTAGGGAATATTTCTGCCATATTATATGGGTTTGTTTTATGTTATACAACATCTTGGTAAGGTATCCCATCAGTTGGAATTTTCCTCTTGCATGACCTTGATCAACAATGTCTCTCATGTCTCCAAACAAAATAGATATCATTTGAACCCATATCATGTGTTGGAGTGGGAATATTTGGATATTGAGCCTGATACCTCTATGTTGGAGCTTCCTATTCTTATCATAGATCATCAGAACATGGTTTCTCATGGTATTTCAGTCATATTGGTCTGCACGCTCTAGTTTTGAGGTGTCAAATTCCATAAGACATGGGAACATGAAATATTGAAGAGGGAGCATTATCCTCATGTATTTTAATATAAGGATATTTTATGACATTATAAGGGAAGAAATAGTCATGGTGGGGAGTTTATGACACCATTCGGGTCACTATTACATCAAAATGTGATTTTTTATTGTTTTGTTTTCATTTGGAGGTTTTGGGTGATAGGGGTCAAAAAACATATTGTTGGGGAATAAATACCAAGATGCATGGTTAGCATGTGGTTTTACTAACTGTGTGGATAACCATTAGAGGTGGGGAAGATTCCAACAACATGTTTTTGAATGGTTTCTTAAACCATGCAACTCCAAGGGTTAACAATGCGGCCTATTTTTGGGGAGACATTAGCTCCCACACGGCTGATACAAGGTTTTCCTAACCGTTCAGTCAAATTGTGCATGTAACACCCTGAGATTTTGTGAAATATTTTTTTCAAATAAATTTATTTTTTTTGATATATTATATTGAACACAATACTGAGTTAATATTTCATTACACACAACATTGATTTTTGCTTTCATTACACAGAACACTGATTTTTTACTGTGTTACATGCAACACTGAGTTTAAATTCTGTTACAAACAACACAGAGGTTAGATTTCATTACATACAACACTAAGTTATTATTATGTTACACGAAACACTGATTTTAGATTTTGTTACACATAATATATATTTTATCTTTTTTTAGAGAAAACATTGATTTTAGTTTGCGTTACATGCAATGTTGAGTTTAAACAGAACGAGACACACTATAAAAATATTATTGTTTAGTATGCTAGTTATCACCTAGGAATTATAATTTTAGTTATGAAATGTATTAAATTAATTATGAAATATTATTTATACATGTATAAAAAATTAATTATTTTGTAAACAGATAATTATAAATTAAAATAAAAAAATTCAAAATAAAGGAAATGTTTTTCTGAAATTCTATTTTTATGCTCACAAATGTGATCTACATCAATAAATTAACAAAATAACTTTGGTTAATGATTTTATTGAAATTTATATGTGATATAATAAATCATATATTTAACATTTATCTTATGTTTTTTTCTAGAAAAGAGATAAGAATAAATCCACTTTTACGGTTAAAAATAGTATTTTTCTAAAAACAATGTTTTGTCACCTTTTGCGCATGTATAATAAAATTATTATTTTAAATTTTTAGTTAATTAATTTTTAAATTTTTTTTTTAAAATAATCAATGTAAAATTTTCTTCAGGTGAATTTTTGGGATTTTTATGAAGCTATTATTTTTTTAAAGAATACTGAAAATACTGTTTTTTATTGAAAAACTTACTTTTCTTAAAAAGATTTTATAAGGTTAATTTTAGTTTAAAGTGGATTTAAAAGTAAAAATACATCAATTTTATATTAATTATTCCAATTAAGTCATTTGAATAAATTTTGTATTGAATTATTATATAAAATCTTTTAAACTTATTGACATTTCATCTTTCAAAAACTGATTCTCAACACGTATGTGGGTTTGACTTAAAAATAACTTTTTGCTATTATATGGACCTAATTTGGTTAAATGGGTTCCATATTTTTAATTAGAATTATTTATATTATATTATAATGGAAAATTATTTTTTGAAAATAATCAATAGTAATAATAATAAAAATTAATTATCCTGGTTAAGGTAAAAATTGGTTTATGAGAGGGTTAAACTAAAAATATATGGGTTAAAATGACTATAAACTTGTAAAATTTATATTTTATGGACATATTTCCATATTACCCTTCCAATATATAATATTTGGGCATTTGGAGTCTTTTTTATTGGTAATAAATTTATTATTTTGAATTATTTTGGGCGATTTTCAAGTAGTTTCTATGTGGGTTCCTTTCCCCCACTTATAAAAGGCCACAACCACACTTCACTTATTCACAAATATAAATATCTATATCTAATAAATAAAATTAAAAAATACCACCCAAACATCATTATCCATGTTTAATATCTTTTGGTCCTCCCAAAAGACCAACAATATGGTCCTTAATATGAGATCCAAATTAGGTTCTTTTAAACCAAGGTAATTGTATTCACTAAGATTCATATTTTTACTTCTTATTTTCAACCATAAATTATATCTTAACACTTAAAATATGTTAAATAAATTATATACTATATAATTATATTTTATTATATTAATTTAATAACCTATATTCATCTCTACTTCCATCAAATTGATAATGAAACTGTTGATCACGTGTATGGTAAATTACTTCCTCACAAGCTGATATAAATCGTTTTCCAAAACCACATTTAAAGGATTGATATTATTATGGATTTATAATATAAATAGTATGTTTTTTACATTAATACAATAGTTAATTTATAATATCAAATAATCATTCTTACTTTCCATTTTGTGGGAGATACGATAATGTTGAATGAGTGTACAAAAGCCTACCGCCTCGTGAAGTGGTGTGATTTTATTTTTCTTACCCTTTCCATGGAATTTAGTAAGCATAAATCTAATGAACATAAATTATCTATATGAAATAAAAAATAATATTTAATTTTAATATATTATTTTACTATATTTATTTCTTTTTATTTGAACAATGGAAAAATCATTCAAGCATACATACAACCTACAGTCTCATTGAATGGTATATTTCGGTTTATATATATAACTTTTATGGATTGATATATATATATATATATAGAATATATATGATTTTTATCACATTTTTAACATTATAGGATGATGAATCCATGACCAAAGTAAGTATTCCAAAAAAAATCTAAACATACATGAAACAAAACAGTTATTTCCCAAAACATGATTTTAACATGTAATTATTAATAAATGGGTAATAAAAGTTCATAATAAAATCATATGTAGTATTATATATATAAATATCCTTATTTATTATATCTATAATATTATTATATTTATTACATAGGAGGTTTCAATATGTATGAAGGATGTCAAGACTTAAGGTAAGGGATTTATATCTTACTTCTTTACTTCTATGAGACACATTCCATGTTCAGCACATATTTATTTTATGTGGTGTATATAACTCCCATGAATTTATTTTCTAATTATTATTCATTAAATTATTTTTATTTACATATCAATTTTAGGATCTCTATTTCATTAGTTTTATAGTTCAAATGTTACCAAAGTAGTAAGAGATTTTTGTCTCAATTTTCATCCCTTGAGACATTTGTTATATATACACCAATCTTCTTTTATGAAGTGTATATAAATCCCATTTTATAGTAATTATCATGAAAGTATTTATTCTCATGATATTTTAGGTTTAATTTAATTTTATTCCTTCATGGGTATTAGAATTAAATTTTACCAAAGTGGTAAATATTTAATGTTACAATCTCATCGTTTATCGAGATTTGTAATGATTTTGATCACAATGATGAAATATTATTATATATCTCTCAAGAAACTCCTGAAATTTAATCTCCTATGGTTATTTCATGAGAATAATTATTTTCCCTTCATTTTACTCTCTTTATGTACTCAATATTTCAAAGTAATTTTTCTAATAAAAATATAATTCATTTATATCTTAATATGAAATCAAATTTTTCATTAAAAATCAAGTTTTCTAAAAAAAATTAAAAACATTTTAAAAATAACCCAAATTAAATTTTAATGAAATTTTTACCCATGTTTGACATTTTTTAAAACATTTTATAAAAGTAATCTTCATGTAGTTTTCAAAACAATGCTTATTTTTCATTCACCAAAAATGGAAGAGGGATATTTTTTTTAATATGTATATCCTAAAGAGAATTTTCAACAGTCATGATAACTCAATTTTTGAAAGATTATTTTATATTTCTTCCTGGTTATTATCATATAAAAGGATTTTCCAAATGTTTAATGTTTTAAAACAAATGAAAGTGGAAATGATGTTTTCTTCAAGGAATGTTTTAAATTAATTTTAAAGCTCTATTTATAAGTTTCAAAGTTTATTTTCAAATAAAAGGATTTCCAAAATGAATTTACAATTTTTTAGTTTTAAAAGGTTATTTTTAATGAAATTTTATTCTCTTCATGAAATGTTCTAAATGTATTTTGAAAACCATTTTTATCTAAGATTACATACTTTGGTGTTAATTTTTCTTTACTGGGGATATACATCTAAGGATACCATTCTTATTCTTTCTTTACATGATTTATGATTATGAGGAAAAAATGTTTATGAAACACATTTCCCTTTAATAGGGAATATCATGATAAAATATTAATGAAACCCACTTATTTATTCATGGGATATGCTATAATGAAATTATTAATTGATTATGTAACCTATCTCGTTTACACATGTTATAATATGATGAAATGTTTTTAAACCCCATTTAATTTAAGGGTTTATGATATAATTAGTATATTAAGATCTTATGTCACACATACATATTATTTTCATTAGGTGATGGGTTGGATCAATATCTACATCAAATTCATTAGGTACAGATTTATATCTCATGAGATAAATAGAACTAGAATAGGGAGTTAACTCAGTTCAGCAAGGGACCTTGTCTACTATAATGGTCGTGGGAGTGAACCTTGGATACTATAATGGTTTGAGTAGTGATCCCATTAAACTATTATAACCTTGGAAGTGATCCATTACTACTATGGAGATTACTCTTTTTGATTATGTGTATACCATATTTCTAGGTCTTATACTAATGTTGTTCTTTCATGGGTCATGTTCTTTGATTTCCTTATGATCCATATGTTATGAACTACCAATATTTATTCCATGACTTTTGATTTTTATCTTTGATATGAAGGGTATGGTTTCCATAGGTTATGATCTTGTTATCATGACCTTATACACATGTTATTCTTATGTATATCCCTTTTTTATTATTACTGAGTATCTAGGATCACCCTTTCATATGTATATTTTCCCCGTGTTATGAATAAAGTTTCTTATAGTGTATATTTGTAAAAGAGTAAAAAAGGGGAAGATCATTATGGGAGATTTTGAGGATATTTCACCAAATCCAAAATTTAATTACCTAGTTTTCAAGACACTAAACTATTATGGTCATATCACGTGTGTTAGTGTAATGTATTGAATATTCATCTAAACAGATTTAATATCTATGTATGAAAATCTAGGTTCACTATAGTTGTTTTCAAAAGAAAATTTTTAGTTAACCTTTGGAAACTAGTATAAGAAATATATATTAACTACTCTATGGATATGTCAGAGGATAATTATATGGATGATACAAAATATAAGAATTTTTTTTGGAATTTTTGTAAAGGATAGAGTGAACGGTTTAGAAGAAATTACAACCCTATATGGATACTACATGTTTATGTGGATCAAGAATAGAGGTACCTAGTTGTAATAACTCCAAAATTAATTCATTGATATAGACTTTATCATTACCTCATGCATGACAAAGGGACTTGTTGTATACCTGGTTTGACGCTCCTAAGTAATATGATTTGGAAATTCACAAACTCTTTTTGAACCATAATTAAGGATTTAAATTGATGATGACTATGAATAACCATGGATAGACATAAGGTTATATATATTAAAAACAAAGTTTAGTGATTTAAATATTTTATATGTTATGTTTCTGAATTATGTTTTTCCCCACTATAATTATTGTTTCTCACAATATTCTTTTTGGTGTTAGTCATTGGTGGGAATGAGATGGTACTTTATTGACATTGAATTTGATAGATAATGTTTTAATGAGATACCAAAGGGGATGATCAATATGGTTAAGGATATTGTGATTGTGTCTCATTAGTTACAATGATATATGAATAAAAACATGCACCATAAACAACTCTAGGACTCACAAAATAAGATAGTGATAGAGTTCATTAGGAGTTCAAGTAGTAGAGATCATGGAGGAATGAATATTCATTTTCTTATATGTTGAGAATGTGGGAAGAATCACTCTATGTAATTTCTCAAAGGAATGAGAATATGTTTTATTTTTTGAGAATAATAGAATAAAATATGAAGTTTTTGATGGAAAATAGAAATATCAGATAATATTATGGATGAAAATATTGGTCTCCCTAATGTATTATCAGTGGATGAATGTTTTAAATGTAGAAATTATGGGCATTATGAAAATCAATGTTCTAGTGGAACATGTTTTTAATATAATGAGCAAGGTGGTGTGAATAGAAGTTATACTATATATAATGAAGAGACCTTGAATAACATATGATAGGTAAGGGCTATTTTAACAGTATTATTTATGTTAAATAAACGAATTATGATTAAATTGAGGTTGATGAAATACATGATTCATATTTCATGATGTATGAAGGAGTTATTAAGGAATATTAAGATGAATCCTTGTTAATTTATTAAAGATGAAGTGTAATTATTGAAGTGGTTATGTATTGGAATTATATGATAATTTTTTATGAATCATAATATATATAGGGATTTTTTGTAGAAGTTTTTCTTAATGATTTTCAGTAATATGTTCAATGGTACTTATGAGATAGAAAATTAATTTAGAGGAATTGTGGTATTTGACAAAAAACACAGGACTAAGGAAATATAACCCTTATTATGTACCTAATGTTGAAAAAATGGTGATTATTATGGATAATGAGATTATTGATATTGATAAATTGGATAATACTAATTTCCCTAGAACTGATTAATGATTTGTTAACATTGTGGTTTATTCAATCATTTATGGAGTTTTCAAAATTTATTAATTCAAGAAATATATCCCAAAATATATTCTTTAATTAAGAAATAAGGAAGCTTTAATATTTTCAATAAGGTTTTATGGTTATTTAGGTTATTACCATGTTTTAATATAATACATGATAATGGTATTCACATGTTTAGTATGTGAAAATTAAGTGCTACTTCATTTTGTTTGGGGGATTCGTGATAAGATGATTTTATAAATTTAGGGACCTTATTTAATAAGTTTCTGATTTTAGTATTTTTAAAAGGGATATAAGGTTAACCATTTGGGAATTATTTCAGTTTAACTTTAGATGGGGTTTTAGAGATTAACTTATTACTTAACCATATCAAGATTTATCCATATTGGAAAACTAGTTCTAGCATTTTTTATAACTAGTGATATAAGGATTGGCATACTATTCTATTATGGATCATGTGATTCGTTAATGCTTTAGGAGTAAAAAAGGTCCATCCTCATTTCATTTCATAAGAGATTTGGTGGAAATTGATCAATGCATAACAAAATTATGATATTGTTCTTATAATAAAAATTAAATATAATCATTAGGTAAATCGTCCCCTTTGGAATTACTGAATGTATGAGGATGTTTTCCTATCGATTTGTTCTTTAACTAGACATCTACCAGGTCTAATATCTGTTTCATGTATCTATTTTGAGGAAGTGCATAAATCATCCATTAAATATACTAAACTCAAGGGTTTTACCAATAGAGCATGTTATTACTTATGAGGAACAACATATAAGGAATTTTCGCTTTAATATTTAATATTTCATGAAACAAGACAACGTAATTTGTTAATGTTCTGTAGAAAAACCACCATCCTGAAGAAGCTACATGGGAACCTAAGGATGTAATGAGGTATAAGTATACTCAATTGTTAGTAACAAAGTGATGAGATTTAAGGGATAAATTAATTTTAAAGGTGATAGAATGTAACAACTTGATATTTTGTGAAATATTTTTTTCAAATAAATTTAATCATTTCAATAATTTTCATTACACAAGACACAGAGTTAAGAATTCATTACATAAAAAACTATGTTCATATTTCATTACATGAAAAATTGAGTTTAACTGTTATTACACACAACACTGAGTTGATCTTTCATTACATGCTACAATGAGCTTTGATTTCATTACACACAACACTGAGTTAATCATGCATTACATGAAACATTAATTTTACCTTATATTACACGAAACATTGAATTTAGATTGAGTTACATGAAACACTGTGTTTAGATTTAGTTACATGAAACACAGTGTTTAAATGAAACCTGAAATACTATTTAAATACTACTATTTAATAGTGAAATGTTCTAAACCCAGATTCCACTCAAATGTGCCATGATCCTGGTTGGTCACATGGCCTCAAGCACTTCTCCCCAAATACTAGAGGTTTCGGACTAGCTGTGGTTGTAGGTGTATCTGTAAGAATACTATTACCTCATCACCAATGTGCAACACATCGTAATTTCAATAAAAAAATTTAGTGGAAGTAGTATAATAAAAAAACAAGAAGTAATAATTGAAATACTAATATATATAACAATTGAAGAATACATTTCATATAAAAATGATGAAACATGTTATGTGTCTATGAAATTATCAAAAAAAGTCCATAGGAGTACAATACAATATATGTGTCCAAAATACCAAAAATACCAAAAGTTCTATCTCTAACTATCATCATAATCCTCAGCCCGACCTCATGCTCCCCTTATCCTAAGCATGGATCAAAATAAAACGTCAAAATGTGGGTGCTTTCCCCATCTTCTATTTGCATCCATATAGTCTGCTTGGGTACCCAAAAGAGGCCCAAAAATGTCGTCAGATAAAATCCTAGAAGGTAACTACCTTATGATCTATAAATATTTGTGATGTGTAATATAACAAGCTATGAAGTTTGCAAGTAAACTATTATGATGTAAATGAAAGTAAAGATTCCCATGGAACATAAACTACTAAACATGAAATCTTGAATCAAATCTCAAGGATACCTTCAAAATATGGTCAAGCTCTTATAAAATATAGCAACAAGAAAAATAAAATAGGCACAATGGCCTATCCATAAAAACCATCGAACCATATCAACTATAGCCTTATCACATAACGAGAAGATTCAAAACATTTATGGATGAGCAATTCAACCTAGCATATCATATTCCACAATTATATATCGTATAATAAAAGTTTCAAACCATTAAGGGCCTGATCCAAGGTGTATATGATCATGGAATCCTCATCGAGTCTCATGAGCATCTTGAGGGAAACTCGGTAAGGAACTGGTTGGAGTCCTAGGAGAATATGAACTAAACATATCCTATGTGAGTCCAAGAATGAAAAATATGAGGGGTAAAAAGTACCAAGAAATATCGTGGAATCAAGACCCAAGGAGTAATCTTTCTCCTTGGAATCCACTAATGTGTCAAGATACAAGTAATAATATCCATGGAATATAAATGGAATCCAAAACCTTGGTATACCAACCCAGGAATCTACTAACATTTCAAATACATCTCATTACATCTTCAATCAATTCCATTTCTATTTCATAATATTTGAGTTTACCCACTCAAACTACTATATACATCCAAGTGAAATCACTGATTATACGCACCCATTTAAATAAAACCATATTGACTAATTGATCAATTAAACATAGAATATCATATAATACATGTCATTGGAGTAAAAAAAATATCTTATCTCTCAATCCAATTCTATTAATTTATAATTGGGCCTCCTATAACTAAGAATGTATTAGAGCACACCCATTTGGGTGGTTCAAACATGTCATATCACAATAAATTCATAAATCACTCCCCATAGGTGGCTATGGTTAGGCCAAAAACCTTCAAATCAACACCAAGAAACCTAAGGGCATCCTTAACATGTCCTATTCCATTTAATTAAATTTTATCATTTCAATTTAGGGGTTGCGTCATAAATTCCAAAGGGTGGAATAATGTAATTTATCCTAATAAAGCACCAAAACAAATAGAAAAAATATATATCACCTATCGTAGCTCGGTAGTAGAGTGATCATCCTATATCAACTCTTAATTCAGCACAAATCGGGAGAAAATGACGAACGAATGAAGAACCTGGTAATAGGTAAAATGATATTACACCTAAATAGAAAAGCTGATTTCTATAATAATAAATAATTTCTAAAAATGAATCGACTACCCAGTAATGCAGATCCAGCGAGATGAGCGGCACTTGAATCAGATATCAGACGGATGATCAGTGGAACATCCATGAATAGTCACCCAAAGAGGCATCAAATTGTATCATTTTCTATTCATAAGTGATGAGTGAAATAGACATTAGAACAAAATATATTGTAAGGTAAAAATTTTCATTTTACCCAAAATATTCGGGTCGCACAGTTTAGGCACAGAGTTTGACAAACCGTGCACCAACCATCCACAATTAGACTTAGGGAAGGGGAAACCACATGGTTTCCACACACAGTTTGACTAAACATGCATAAACAATGTAAAACACACATGTTAAAATTATAAGGGTTTTTTCATGGCCATTATGCCCAAATTGATTGGTTTAGCCTAAACGTGTAGCATCCCCCTGCTATCTACCCATGCCTCACACGTTGTATCAGATCATGCGACATACGATATACGATTTGAACTAAACCTGGGATAGGATATTTTTTACCCAAAATCACGGGCTTCAGGCTCCATACTAGCCCCAAACACCCCCAAAACACTAATGATCAAATTGGGTACCAACATTAGTCCATATTTCAACATTTAAACCAATGAAAAATGTTCTGTTCCTCGAATGAAAACTTGGGTTCTTATAAATATAATAGTTATCACCTATCTTGTGGAATGGATGGTATGAATATGATTAAATAAATTAAAAAATATATTATTTGAACATATAAATATAATAAATTATTTGGTGACCAATTAATATGATAATAAAATAAAATATCTTTTAGAAATAAACGAAACCTTTTTCAAAAAATCCATTTTTATGCGCACAAAAGTGTTTTACAAACAAAATTAACCAAAATACTTTCAGAGAATGATTTTATATAAATTTTTAAATTATATGTTCAATTTTTTTTTTAAATTTTATCTTATATGTTTTCTAGACAATATATAAGAATAAATCCAAATTTACTCTTCGAACTGTATTTTTCTTAAAAGTAGTTTTTTCGCATTTTGAGCACTTATAATAAAAATAATTTATGAAAAATTTAAGAAATTAGTTTGATAAAATAAATATAATTTTTTAAATAATAATTTAAAAAATATCATTGGGTTAATTATATGTATTTGTTTGAAAAAATTAATTTTGTCGATAAATTGTGAAAATTACTAGCTTTTATTGAAATGTTACCTTTTCGTTTAAAGGATTTATAAGGATAATCTTATTTTAAAATGGTTTTAAAAGAAAAATTAGTTCAATTATGTATTTACTTGTTCAATTTATTTCATTTTAATCAATTTTATGGTTAACTTTGATTTAAAAACTTTTCAGTCTTTTGAACATTCTCTCTTTGAAAAAACTGCTTTTTCATCACGTATATGGGTTTATTTTTAAATTAAAAATTTCCAATAATATGAAATGAATTTCTTAAAATATATAAAATGTTTTTGAACATAATAATATATAATATATTATTATTAATACTTAATATTTTACCATAATAAACAGTGAAAACAATAAAATTAATAACAGCGGTTAAGGTAAAAATAGGTTTATCGGCGGTAAACTATCAATATAAGGGGTAAAATGACTATAAAACTTTTAAAATTTCTATTTTATGGCCATTTATAAATATTATCTTCACATGTTATAATATGTGATCATTTATAATCTTTTTTCTATTGAATGACTTTATTGTTTTGGATTCTTTTGGGAAATTTCCACACAATTTCCATGTAGGTTCCTTTCCCCATTTATAAAAGGCCACCAACACCCTTTAATTATTCACACCTCTAAAGCCATATATTTATAAAAACCCTCTTCAAAGTACATCCTTAACATCCTTATACATGTTCTAGAGCTGCTAGTTCTGTCAAAATCCCAACAATAGGGTTCTTAAAGATATCCAAAGGGGGTTCTTCTAATAGAAGGTAATTGGGTTCACTAAGTTTTTTTATCTATTTCTTACTGTTACACCATAAATTATGTATTAAAATATTAAATAGAATAAAAATAGTTTCTAATATATACTAATATTTTTTTTTTATAATTTTATAACCTATATCCTTCTCCACATTCATCAAAATGGAAAATGAAATTGTCAGCATTTGTAAGGCAAACTACCACATCACGAATAAATGTAGTTTATTTTCCATCACCACCTTTAAAGGATGGATATAATAATGGATTTAAAATATTAATATTTTAATTTTTAAATTAATATACATATTTAATTATTATATCAAATATACCTCCTTACTTTCCATTTCATAGGGGATATAATAACGTCACTCATGTGTATGGCGGACTACCGCCTCGCGAAGCGACATGAATCATTTTCATTTATGCTTTACATAGAAGGTATTATGGAAAAATTTGATGAAAATAAATTATATATGTATAATTATGATAATTTCTAAATATTATTATTTTATTTACCTTTAATTATTTCTTTCTATTGGGGAAATTGAAACATATTTCAGGTGCACGTACGTCCTTCCGTCTCCATGAACGGTGTATTTCTTTTTCTATATCATAATTTTATATACTACTATAAATAAATATATGATAAATATATATGATATTTATATATATTTTTAATTTATAGGGTGATGAAACTATGATCAAAATTATAGTACCAAAAAATAAAAAAAACACACGAAAAACAAAGCAGTTATGTCCCTAAACATGACTTTATCATCGAATTTTTAATAAATGGGTTAAAAAAGGTCATAAGAAAATAATATATTGTATGATATATATAATTATGGTTTTTTAATATATTTTTAATAAATTTATATTTATTATATATGAGGTTTTTATGTGTTCAATGGAAGTCAATACTTAGGGTAAGGGATTTCCATCTCACTTTTTTCTTCTATGAGACACATTCCATATTCACAACCAATTTATTTTATGTGGTGTATATACTACCCAAGAATGTGTCTTATGATTATTATAATGAAAATTATTAGGAGTTACATTTCATTTTTATTATCTCTTTTTCAGGGGGTTTACAGTTCAAATGTTACCAATGTGGTAAGGGATTTGTTTTCTCAATTTTCCTTCTATAACACATATGTTATGTTATACATCTATCTTCTTTTATGAGGTGTATATAAAAACCCTTTGAAATTTAATATCATTAATTTATTTATTATCATCATATTTTAATTATAATTTAATGTTTTACTTCATGGGGAATACAACTCAAAGTCACCAAAGTTATAAATATTTTAAGTTACAATCTCAAAATTTATTGGGATTTCACATGATTAAGATTCCAATGTTGAAATATTATAATATATCCCTCAAGAAAACATGAATTTTCTTATCCTATGTTTATTTCATGATGATACATGTTTTTTATTCATTTTCCTATCATTATGTGCTTAAGAGTTGAAAATAATTATTGTACGATAAAATTGTTTTTATATTGCTCTTAATTCGAAAACTCATTTTTCTTCTAAAAACATGTTTCCTAAAAGTGTTTTAAAAATTGTTTTTAACATTAAACAAATGAATTATCAAATATATTTTTACTAATGTTTGACTTTTTTTACAAATTTTTTTAAAATGGTTCTTTATGAAATTTATAAAACAATTCTAATTTAGCTTCTTCCAAAAATTTAAATTGATTATTTATTTTAACATGTATGGAATGAAAGTAATTTTTCACCATCATGTTCACTCAATTTTTAATATCTTAACTTATATTTTTTTAAGGTTATTTTAAAATAAAATGATTTTCCAAATGATTGTAATTTTAAAAATTGTTTTCCAAAGTGAATAGTATTTTTCATAAAGAAATTTCTTCAATTATTTTTAAATATTTATTTATAAGTTTAAAAAATTATTTTCAATGAAAAATATTTCTAAAATTTTTTATGACTTTTTGGTTTAAAATTTTATATTTCCATGAAAATTTATCTTCAGTAGGAAAGATTCCATGTGTTTTTTCAAAATCATTTTCTATCGAAGTTGAAGTCCTTCAGTGTTACTTTTTATTTATTAGAGATATGATCCAAGGATACCATTATTATTATTTTCAGGAATGGTTTATTTTTATGAGGATAAGATATTTATAAAACTATTTTCTCTTTTAGGGGTTATACCATGATAAAATGCATATTAAACCCACATATTTTTCCACGGGATAAGCTATGATGAAATGATTAAGTGGTTATGAAACCTATCACTTTTCCACAGGTTATGATATGATAGAAAGTTTTTAAACCCATTTTATTTCTTTTTTTGAAATGATGATTTTTTTATGATCTTCTGTCACACATACATATTATTTTCATAATTTGAATTTTGCGACCTATATCTCCATCCAATGAATTAGGTAAAGATTTATATCTCTTGAGATAAACCGGTTTATAACAATGAGTGAATATAGTTCAGTAAGGGACCTTGTCAACTATGATGGTCTTAGGGGTGATCCTTGCCTACTATGATGATTTGGAGAGTTAAATAATTCCACTATGATATACTTGGTAGTGCTCCTTGACCAAAATGTAGATTATTTTCTATACATATTTCTATGAAACAATTATATGTATTATGCTAATTTTATGGTCTCATGGATCACGTTCCTTGATTTCCTTATGATACATGTCTTATGAAATACCAATATTTATGAAATGACTCATGATTTTGATCTTTGATATGTAGGTTATGGTTTTCATTGTTTATGATCATATTTGAGTACCCTTATACACATGTAATTTTTATTTATCCCCCTTGTTTACCCTTACTAAGAATCTATGCTCACAATTTCCTTTGTTTCATTTACCCAGGTTATGAAAAAGTATCTAGTAAGAGTATCTCTTTGAAAAGTGCTAAAGGGAAAGATCTTTATGGGAGATGATGAAGACCATTCACCAAATTAGAGGAGTGTGTACCTAGTCTCCAAAATTAATAAAATATTATATTTCTCATGCATTCGATTTTTTATTGTGTTGAATATTAATCTAAAATGTTGTAACATCTATGTTTGAAAATCATGGGTCACTATAGTGTGGCCTTTTCTATTTCATTGAAAGTAGTTCTCTTACCATTTTACCTAATAAATATTTATTCCCTTTAGCCCAAATTTTCCTCCCCCATCAAATAAATCCTCTACAACATGGGGTGGAAGCTTCTCCTCTCTATCCTTGGGGGGATATTCTTGGATCGTGATGTTTTTTATTGAGGTAATCCCCTTTCTTCGCTATTTCTTCTTCATTCCCCCTTCCAATTATTCTTCCATTTTATTGGAGATGTGAAACGCTAAATGGGGTGTTATTAAATTCTAAGTCATTTCATGGGGGGTTTTAGTATTTTATGTGTATTAGGTGTGAGAGCAATTATTTTTACTCTTTTGGGTTGTTATTGTCAGAGGTGATAGGATTGGGACTAAATTCGAGGTATGGGTGACTATTTAAGGGATTTTTTCCTAGATTAAGTTTAAATTTCTAATAAAATTTGATTTGTGTGGTTTAAATTTACATTTAAATGGTTTATAATATAAATGTATTCCATTTTTTGCATTCCATCATTTGGTTTGGATATTGGGCACTCAGCATGATTTTTTCAGATGTGGGTGTCTTAGTTGCACCCAAAATATTTGATGAAATTTCTCAAAGTAGATTTATGGTTTTAAAATGATTTATAAAATTGGTTTAGAATTGTTTTTACCTTTTGGTAAGGTGTTTTATTAAATTTTAAAGTGATATTTTGAAATGGATTTTCATTTATTAGATAATGTTTAGGGTTATGTAGGTATAGAGTATCACATGATTTAAACAAGGTGTGAGTGATGGGTTTTCCAAGGGACTATGATATCCTTTAGGCAGGAATACTGTGACAGTAACCATTTTGGTTATCAAGGGACTGTGAGAGCCTTTGGTTAGGATTATCTAGAGAGATTAAATTTTGTTCTTGAGATACTATGAAAGATCATGGAGTTGGGCTCGAGGAAGACTGTGAGAGTTTCTATATTACTTAGACGAATAGCATACTTTATATAAATTCACTAACATTAAACCATTATTGTTGGATCCCAAGGTTAAATTACTCATGATGGATTGGTTTATATTCCTTTATTAATTTAATTAGTTTAATTTTTGATATGATTAATTATGTTATGCCTTATTTTGTCTATTGGTTATATGATGATGATGTTTATTTTTATACCTTGTTTTCCTAATTTGGGGTGGGTTGAGGATGTTTTTATTTTTCGTATTGTTTCTTTATTTTGACCCATGTTAATGGATTTTTATAAAACATCTATATTTTAAATGTAAATGAAGTGGATTTCAAAGGATTAATTTATAAAAAAATCATTCTCAAGTGGTTTATTTTTGAGAATTGTTTTCAAACAAATTGATGGGTTTGAATGTTTAAAATACATTAGTAGATTCATGGGGGTTTTCTAATAAGATTTTTATCTCACACCATACATATGATTTTCAATATATGTGGACATTGTTTTCTAGGAATATGGTAGTGGAATGGTCACCATGTACCTAGGTATCTCATCTTAATTATCATCATCCAGTTTTTTCTAGAGGATATGTGGTCTAACGGAGGTGGATCATATGGACTATTTTTGGGATTTTCTACTCGTTGGGTTGCATATACGGGACTTGTTTGGATATATTTAAATTCAATTGTGTTTTGGGTTATGTCTTGAGATACCATGTATATATATTTCCCCATATGTAATGTTTTATTTCTGATGTATTCTACTAATTCATTGTGGTTTTCTTATGTACATACTTTAGATCTTGTATGGTGATCTATTGAGTCTGCTGATATTGGAGTGGCTATACCATTTTATGGATGTGGCATGCTAGTTTAACCTATCCTAAACTATTCCCAAGATAATATTGGTTCAACCCAGTGCTTTTCACCATCCTGTGGAAATCTAGAATGTACTTCTGGCTGTGTGGGAGGCCAACTTAGGAAAATGTTCAGGTTAACCTGGTTTGATTCATTACATGATCTGTGGTGAAGTTGGGAAACTAGTAGTATCAATCTAGGTGATCAGTTAGTTCTGTTTGATTATTCAATGTACTTTAGAATGATTCCTAAAAAAATAACAAGAGGTTTATAGGAGGATCATACTAATTATTCATTCTTTTTTATGGTAAATACTTTTAAATTGTTTTTCAGGTCAGTTGGGATAGTTTATTGAACTGGAAGGATGTAACTCACTTGAGGATTTTGTTGAGAAACTGTTAGGAGTTATTGGATTTTGTGGTGTTTTCCCAGGGATAGCATACTATATAGAGGTTTATCATTTTAGTTATATTTGTATATGTATTCCATTACATGTATCTGTATTTCATCATATATTAATACATTATAATTTAGTTAGTGGGTTTATCATTTTTATCTTTTGATCATTAAATAAAATGCGGAAAATTCCTCACATTTGTTTGATTATTATACCCTTGGTACAAGTATCTAACCAATGTCCAATTAGAGGTAGGATTTATGTACCTTTGGAGGGAGGAGTTATGATATACAATTTTTCATTTACTAGTAAGAGTTAACAAAATTAAATTATCATTTACATCATACCAAGGAATCCATAAATCAGATTAATGTGCAGCTGATTCCTACAAATCAAAAAATATTTAGGAGTCATTGTCCTCATATTCAATATCTATTTGAAATTGCCAACTTAGTTTGGACCCATTACCAGGTGATATATCATTTTATTAAATATATCAATTTGAAAAGATACGTTGGATCACTCTAATAAATATTCACATTATATTTACACATCACTAAATACTATAGATCAATAATAATTTGGGGATCATTCAACTATGATTCAATTTTAATCTGAACTCACGTTTTAGATTCAATTGAGGTTGTTTCATGTAGATTTGAAATTACATAAATATTATTTTTCTAAGTTTCCATTCCAATATTATCCCATTTTCTCCATTTTGAAAGCTAGAGGAGTGATTTATTAGTTATTATTAAGAGTTAAAAATATGAAATTATATTTTTCATCATATAAAACAAACCTTCTACTGAAATGATTCATGAATTAGTACCATAAATTAAGTATTACTCGGGGATTATAGTCTTATGTAATCATGTCAATAAGAATTAATCATCTAATTTTTTACCTCTTGACAGTTGATAAGTAATTTGATTAAAAATATAAATGTGAAATTGTTCTTGGGATCATACAGAGCCATCTAGGAATCAGATTGGTGAAAGGTTAATTCCTAAAAATCAAAAATAATTTTATATTATTATTCTAATATGTCATTTTAATATTAACTCATTTTTTTAATATCTATAAACATTAAAATGAAATACTATGTTCGATAGAGTATAATTTATGCAACATTGAGCTTAAATGAACAATGAGATACAATTATGTGACTATTATAAATAGTCGTTTAACTTGCAGGTATCAAAAGTAATAACTAATTTAAAAAATAAATATAAAACTCCTAAATAATATAAAATTATGTCTAAATGATTATATAATGGATTTATTTTTTTATTCATCAGGAATAAAGTATCATAGGATGAATTTTTGAAATATTTTTGAAATTTTTTATTTTTTAATGAATAGTGAAATAATACTAATTTTCCTTGAAAACATTATTTTTCTTAAAATCTTCTAAAAAATTAAAATTGTATAATGGATTAATTTTAAAAATTTATTACTTTATTTTTATTTTACATGTCCTAAAAATATTCTATAAATTAATTTTATACTTGAATTTTGTAAAAAAATAGTTTATATTTTAAAATAGAATGTTTCAGAAAAAAACTGATTTTTGTTGCGTTTTTTTAAATTTAATTTATATTATTTAAATTATGGGTTTTTTATTTTGAAATATTACTTTTATATTCATAATAATATAGTCCAAATTTAGTAAATTGGTCTCTTTTATTTTGGCCAATATTAATAGTAATGAAGGTGATTTTATTTACAACGGTAAAAATTAAATTGGGTAATTTAGGTTAATAATTAAACGATAAGAAACAAAAATGACTCCCAAACATGAAAAACATTTATTAAATGAGTGATTTTTTACAATAAAAATTCATGGTTTTTTATATAACAATTTATGGTCATTTTGATGAGATTAATATGTTTATAACATTTTATTTTGTTAAAAGTAAAAGATGTTACATTCATGTTTTAAGTAGTATAATATTTTAAGTATCATGTTATCTAGAATAAATTTTAAACTATAAATATTCTTCTAAAATATAAAATATTTATCTATAACATTATAATATATTTTTAATTTTTATTATGTAGATAATTACATTAAATTATTGCACAATGATGATACGGTAATTATTCAATTAATGAAAAAAATAAAAGAAATGATATTAAAAATATTATAAGAAATATTATTTGCATTAATTAAGGTAATAAATTATTTTTTAAAATTTTAATGAAAAATTATAGTTTTATTAAATTAATTTATTTAAAATTTATATTGTTGTCCTGATTTTCTTAAATTCAAAGTAATGAATATAGTCAAAAATGACTATAATCATATTTTATGAATATAATAATTTATTAAATTATTTAAAATCATAAAAATATTAAATAAGGACAATGGGTATAATTTATTATCAAAGTTATCATAAATTATCTATTTATGGTCCAATTGACATTTTATATGTACAAAATTTCAACCTTTTAATATTGGAAAATTTGTTACCGTAGTTTTAATTAAAATAAGTTAACTAATGATTAATCAAATGGATAAGGTTTAAAATTAAACCAGAACTTGAAAAAAACTATTTTTTCATGGGATTAAAATCCTACACAATAATATCATGGAATGTCATTCCATTTTGAGGGATTTTTATTTAGATTTCATTTATTATAAATTAATTTTTTTAGAATCTCCAAAAGTGCCCCTCACCTCTATTATAAAAGGACACGTAATCCCTCACTTCATTTCACCACATTGAGTCTAATAAATTGACTAAAATATAAAAAATTATATTCTCCACTTCCCTATAAACATTCTTTAGGTTATCCTCTTTTTTAAATACCACCCTTAAATCCCATTTGTGGAGATCTAAAGAAGTCATTTCGAAAAAGTGGTAATCGCTCTAACCGAACACTTTATTTATATAAACATACCTAAATCCTATAAATATAACATATCTATCATTAAATAATAAATTAAGTGTCATTTATATAATTATTTTTTTTATAATTATATAAACACCATTATAAACCCTTTTACCCATCAAATAAGAAGTGAAAGTATCTTTCGTGTGTACATACGACTTATCACCTCCATGCATTAATACAATTAATTTTTTAATAACATATTTTATGGATGAGAATTATGATGGTTTTAATGATTGTATATTATATTTATGAAATAATTATACTTTTTTATTAATAATATTCTGTATACCTTATTATCATTAAATCAATTTTAAAAATGATAATGTATCTTATGCATACATACGCACTATCATCTCCATGATGCGATGTTATTTTTTATTCACTAGTATTTAACATTGATGGTGATAAAGATGATATTTATAAAAATATATTATATATATATGACAAAATAATTATTCTAGAATGGTTTATTATTATATTTCCTTCTTTCATTCCATTAGATAGAAAATGGAAACAACGTTCATGCGTATGTAAGACATGCCATCACCATGAATGATGTAATCCATTTTTCTATATCTAGTTTCTATGAATGATTATAAATATGTGTATAATTAATATATAGGATTTTTATACCATTATTATCATTTTCTAAATGATGATCCCATTATCAATGTATAAGGAATGGGACTACTGAATTGAAACATGCTTAGAAAACAGTTAGCATTGATTCTGATAAAAATTATTAATAAAAGAGTAATAAGATTTCATAAATAAATAATAAAAGTTATGATGAATATATTTTCATGTAATACATGTACAATAAATCTATATTTATTATACATTAGGTTTCAATATGAACAAATATAGTCTTCACCTGAGGTAAGGTATTTCTTAACTCAATTTCCATTCATTGGGTAAAACTCATACATAAATGATTATTTCGTGCTAAGATTATGTATAAAATTAAATTCGATTATATTTTTTCGTATTTACACTTTATTTATGTGTATTTACAATTCATACACCTAAATGAATCATTTTATTAAGGCTCACTTCAATGATATGATCTTTGTAGGGGATTTTTGTCTCACTTTTATTTTTGTGGGACACATGGAATATACACTACATATTTATTTTGTGTTTTATATATACTTTCCATGAATATATTTTATGATTATTTTAATGTAATTATTTTATTTTTATACCCATATATTCTTCTTTATTTCATGGGGCTTACATTTCAATGTTTCCAAGGTGGTAAGAGCTTTATATTACAATCTCACTATTTATTAGGATTGTTTATGATTGTGGATACAATGATGAAATATTTTGATCTATCACTCGAGAAAATCATGAATATTATTATCCTCATTTTCTATCATGATAATACACTTTTTCCCTTCATTGTATTATTTTTTATGCTTAAAATTTCAAAAATATTTTTTTTAATTAAATTTTCCTTTTTGTTGAGAAATCTTTTTCTTCTAAAACAATATTTTACAAAAAATTATTTCATTATTTTTTATTTTTTAAAAAGTTTCCTAAAATTGAAAATGTTATTTTCCTAAAGAAATTTAAATTGATATTTAAAATCTTCCTTTGTTAGTTTTAAAATTTATTTTCAATGAAAAAACCTCCAAAATATTTTCTGTTTCAAAAATTGGTTTTCAAATAAAAGTTATTTTTTCCTCCAAAAAATGTTCCAAGTGATATTTAAAAATCATTTTCCATCTAATGTGACATCATTTGATTTTACTTATTATTTACTCTAGTTAATATTAAAATATAATATTCTTATTATTTCTATGATTGGTTGATGTTTATGATAGTATGGTGTTTATGGATTTCATTCATTTTCCATTAGTTATGATTAAATGTTTATGAAACCCATTTATTATAATGAGTTTTGATATGATTAATGATTTATGTTCTTTTGGAACACGTATGGATAGTTTAATTTATGTATGTGATGGGTGGGTCATATATCCCCCTCCAATGCATAGGGTAATGATTTATATCTCATTATATATACATGAATGTAATGCGAGTGAACCTGTTTCAGTAATACGGGGATAGAATGGGAGTGAAACTAGATTAGTAATACATGTCTAGAATGGAAGTGAACCTAGTTCAATATTACGAGGCTGCATTGAGTAGTGAACCTGGTTCAATAAGCAAATTTTTCCATTATTATATTCTTGGCAGTGAGCCTTTACTAATATGGGAATTATTTTCCATACTTGTGTGTCTTCGATAATTCCATGTCATATATTAAGATCTCATAGTTTATATTCTTTTATTCTTTTATGACTCAATTTTTATGAACATCCAAGATTTAGTCCATGAATCAAGATTATGATCATTGATATATAGGGTATAATTTTCAAATGTTACAGTCATGTTCTTAAACCCTTATGCTCATGTTATTCCAACATAATCATTGATATATCTTTGGGTTTCACTTAATGAGCATTTGAGATTATCCCTTTATTGTGTTTATTTTTCTCCAGGTTATGAAAAATGTTTTTTTAAGTACTAGATATCTAATAATGGTGTTATATGTGAAGAATGATTTAGATATGATATATATTCTTATGTCCCAATTGTTTATTTTTATAAGATATGTAAGTGGTTGTCCTAATTCTATAAAACACTAAACCTTAAAGGTACGTGGCTATGTAAGTGATCCAATATTTCCTTTTTTTCATTTTATTTTTTGATGGAAAAAATATGTTCATGTTTATCTATATCAAAGCAAGAAATATAATGTTTATGTGTTTATCACAAAATCTAGTAGTGGGGATTCTTGGTTGTTACATTTGGTATATGAGAAGGATTTAGATAACATTGGAGATTACGATTTTTTTCATGAGAAGTTATATTAAGAGGTATAGATACATTCATGGGTATATTGGACTATAATTTTAGAGTCTTACATAACCCTTTTGAGGTTTTAAGTTATGAAATTTTAAGGTGAATAATGTTATATTTGAATTGAGGTAATTTTGTGTTTTTACATTTTGGGATGAGAGATAAAAATATTGAGATAAATTTTAAAGATAAATTATTTATTTAATTTTGAATATATTAATGTTTTGTTTTAGCATGTTTATCACATTTCTGGAATTTTATAAGTATAGTTTTTGAAAAAGGATAACCCAAAGGATGGGTGACAACCAGTCGCATTGAGAAATGCCTTTTGATTTGAACCCACAACCAAAGAGAGAAAAATGTGTATTTCCTACAACTATCCTTGAGATGTTCAGGTTAGTATGAAATTATTTGTTTAAAATTAATTTTTTAGGAACCTTATTTGATTAAGGTAAATTTAATCCGGTGGAATATTATTCAAGTAATAAAGGATGAATTATCTTTTGAAATAATATATTATTTTATTGTGGTTTATGTGGTGATTCATATTATTTATTGAAATTATTAGATTATCTTGGAGACATTGTTATTCGGAAAATTTCATTTTGGTATGCGACATTAAGAGTTATTAATGTAATCTAGAGATATATATTAGATTGATCTTGGAAGACTATGTGACTTTTTTGTATTAATATTTATCATGAATATATCATGTAATTTTAAAGATAGTTATTTAACATGTGATTTAATCTAAGAATTGGGTACTATAATTGACTTTTGGAGAATAAAGTATTTTTCCTTATATGAAGGTTAATTCCTTTTGGTAACCGACTTATCTTGTGCTAACCTTTTTTGTGGTTAATTTATAAAGATAAGATTAATATACTGTTGTCCATTTATAGAATTCATGATCTGAGGATGTTGATTATAGTGCTTCAGGATTGAAAGAAATCATACGAAGTGTTTGGAGAAAAGGATGAGTTTGTGATGGGAATTAGTTAAATGATGAAATTATACTTTTAAAGTAAGTTTATTTCCTTGTGTTCTTTGTATATATGGAAAAGAAATTGCTCAACATTAGGATAATTATTTTGAAACAAACATGTTATTATTGTTTATGTTTGAGGCTTAGAGGCCCCTTTTATTAATATATTAAAGGAAGTACAATAGGGAATATAAAAACAAAATATTTTCAACAATCAATTCAAGCTGACAGAAACATTAAAATATTATGTAGCACGGGAATGGGTGCTCATGTTATGGTTAGAGGAACACCCACCTCTTCAATGAGGGTGACTAACCCTTCTCCATGTTTTCACTTGAATCCATGGACCACCTCTATTTTCTAGGATTCCAACATCATTGGCCTCCTTTGTATCTTTGTTTCCATGTAATGATCATCTCCTCGTCTGTCCTCCTCATTTCTAATAGATAGACACAAGTTGAAAGAATTATGTGTACATACCTTTGAGTGAAATTTTCCCTTCACCGAATGCATATTATCTTGTGTTTCTTGGGAAAAAAGAGGTTCATTTAAAGAAAACACTCCCTTGGAAAATTTAGATCCCATGAAAATTTTTGGTTTAACTAAATTAAGGGTGAGAAAACCACCTGGGATATAATTAGTTCCAACATACTACATGCAAGGGGATACCATATACCATTCTTCAATGTCAACCACCCTACTGGACATGGGATTAAGAGTAAAATCCATTTATATACCCATACCATGAGAATATTTTTCTCTAATGTGAACTGAACCTATGAAAGATTCATTTTTCTATTGAATACTCATTTTTGAGAGTTGTGGAGATGCATTTTAATACAAGTCCTTTATCTACCCAACGACAACCAAACCTGCAAGAATTGGTTCTTCCTTTTCATGTGATTTTCCACTATCCAAATGCATAAGTGGATCATATTCTGTTCCAAATTATGCTTCATCATTACCATTTCTAGTTGTAGTTTTTCACTTTCTGGTATGATCTTGAATAGAATAAGAAGGGCGCTTTTTTTGTATTTCAAAGAGGTAGCAACCTCTGTTTTCTCATTAACTTTTCAACCCTTAATGGCATTCAATTTTTATTCCTGAAACATTTCTAAATCAGAATCCAATTATATGAATATTTCCCTATATCCCTAACATTCATCAGATTATTCTCTAGCGTGTTCACCCTTATATCAAAAGTGTGAGGCTTCTTTGACATATTTTTATAGATGAGACTCAGTTACCAGGTCATCCCAAGACATTTTGTGTTTATAAGTCTTTAAATGTTCATGAGAGGACTCTATCCTTGGTTCATCACTGGGAGGGATCAGGGTAGCCTAAGAAAAGTTCCTTTCAAACCCATAAGTAATGTAAGACACTTAATGACCCCATAGATTTGTTGATCGTTAGAAGGATCAACTACAACATCAAGACTATGAGATACTGTGACTTGATTGACTCCTCCTTCAAGAGAATTTTTACCATATTCTTCTCCTTGATCATTGTCTAGGCATTAATAATATCCCCATAATACACAATAGCTTTAATGAATCCTCCTTTAAGATATTTTTCAGCAACATTCTTTCCTTGAGCATTAGCTTGGGCAGTAGGAGAATCCCTTTCATACTTCCTTTTTCGATAGTGAATAGATTCATGCCCCTTTAAATGAAAAATAAGATACATTATATTTCCCCTATAACTATACATAAAGTGACCAATGATACTACAAGCCTCTCAAAAATGAGGTGTTCTTTCAAACTTGATTTTAAGGCTAACTTCATCATGAGGAGTGGAAAGCATTACATGATCAATTAGTATATAAATTAGATCACCCTGAATTATCATCCTAGAAAAGTGACAACCACTCACTATTTACATTGAATTATCCATTATAAATGGAATCCCAATATTTAATGATATATCAAAGAGTATTTCAGGATTCCAAATCACCTAAATTAGGCAATGAATTTTTAACCACACATATGCATATGTTTATTTAAATCTATTTATGTTGAAATTAAAATTTCTGTCATGAATTCTAAGAATACAAATCCTAAGGTTAATCAAACCAAAACCTCGTTCCATACTTTTCAATTTTTTAGAGGGAAAAAGAACATGGAATAATCCACAACCTAATGATACAAAATTTATGTCTGTAAAACCCCAAATGGAAGCCAATCACGAAACTATGTTAGATACCTTTCAATGTTTCATTTCCGTCAACAATGAAATTTGAGAGATAATGTAGTACCTAAAAAGATAGATTAATTCATAAATAGCACCATTATATGATAAAACATTGTAAATGGTTCCCTTTCAAATAATCATATTCATGTCATGATCCTTCAGAGATGTAATGGATCTGCAAGAAAACGAAAAAAAATCCTTTTGAGATATCTCTGTCATGTTCCTCGGTGATCGTCTTCTGTTTCTCTACGTGATGATTCAAAACATATGAGTACAAATTGAGGCTTCAATGGTGATTGGGAACACGATCTCCATATGAAGTGTTTCTTTATATTTCTTCTATCCTCTGTGAAATTCGACAAAAACATTATTCATTTACATTTCTTACTGAGAAATCAATGGCCCTTTCGCCCATCAAAGATATATTTTTCTTTTGATGGTTAAATTTCTCATAAACATGTTCCTATAACACTATATTACTCATTAGAGTTATTTTTCTCTTACATGTCCAGGTTTTTATACATGTAAACCTAGAATGTGTTATTTCATATGACCTTCATACTTCATTTTCTCTCTTTTAAAAAGGAAAATTTATTAACCATTTTCTCTGATGTGGGATTTCAAAAAAGGTTTTATAAATTTAAAACATTATTTACAGAGAATAAGTTCAAATTGTTAGGGTATAATATATTAAATGGGCATATAATTTAATATCCTAAGATTTTAAAAGGAAATAATATGTTCGATAGTGTACAAGAGACACAATACCGAGCCTAAATAGACAAAATATTATTATTATGTGACCGTTATAACCTAGCAGTTAAAATAGTAGGTATGAATATAAATAAATAATTTATTAAATAAATATAAGCTTCCTAAATAATTGAAATTTATTGGTAATTTATTAGTAAATAATCCCATAATTTTTATTAAAGTCATTTTCTTCTTCAAAAAAATACGTTTTCTTTCAAAATGGGTTTTCTTACTTTTATGGGTAAATGTGAAAATTAATTTATTGAAGTTTTAGAAAATTTACTCAAAAAAATGAAATTTATTTTTGGATTCATAATTTCAATTATATATTAGTATATTTTTTGATAATTTTCTATGGAGTTGCAATTTTTAATGAATAGTGAAAAAATTGATTTTCATTGAAAGCTGTTTTTTTCTTAAAATCATCTACAAAGGAAAACACTATTTTGGATTAGTTTTAATATATAAATAGATATTTTTTAGTATAAATAATCATGAAATGGTCTCGGAAATAAATTCTATAGTTGAATTTAGTATAAAACATTTTAAATTATAAAATGGAATTTTTATGAAAAATAACTTTTTGTTCCGTTTTGACATTTTAATATTAAATTAAATTCAGAAAATTTTTTGATTTAAATTTTTAAAATGGATTTATTATTTGAAATAATAGGTTCCAAATTTATTATATATTTCAATTTATTTTTGGCCAATTTTAATAGAAACCATGGTAATTATTTTATCGCGGTAAACGATAAATTTGGTAATTTAGTTTAAAAATAATATGATATGAACAACAAAATGACCCTACCACATGCCCAAATTTTATTTATGATTAATTTTCATCCCTAATAATTCATGTTTTGGTTATATTACAATTGTTCTCCATTTGGCTGAGATTATAATATTTATAATATATTATTTAATAAAAAGTGAAAGATGTCACATTCATGTTTTAAATACTATAAAATTTTTAATGTAGGGTTATCTAAAATATATGTTTCAGTATAAATATTAATATTAACTAAAAAATATTTATCTACATTAATTTAATTTATTTTTAATTTTTAGTGATGAAATAATTACCTTAAATAATTTCATAATGATGAATCAATAATTATTCAAATAATGAAAAAATAAAATAAATGATATTAAAAATATTAAAAGAAATAAAATTTTAATTATTCAAGGTTATCCATGATTTTTATATATTTTTATGACATATTAGGGGTGTATTAAATGAATTATTTTGATTTTATAGTATTTTCGTGATTTTCTTAAAGTCAAAAGTAATGAATATTGTCAAAACTAAGTCAAATGATATTTTATGAAAATAAATTTTTATTAAATTATTAAAAAATAATAAAAATATTATATAAGTACATATGGAGTAATTTATTTCTTAAAATATCATTAATTTTCCATTTATAGTCTAATTTACATTTTATAAGTAAAACTCGCAGACTTCAAATATTGAAAAAGTTGTTACTATAGTTAAAATTTAAATATGTTAATTGAGGATTAATAAAAATGATAAGGTTTAAAATTACACAAATTTTTTTAAAAAAAAACTTATATTTTTTTAACATTACAACTTTATCATTCCTTATATTCAAATCCATTTATGTTTGGAGGTATTTTGATTGAGTATGAATTTATTATAAATTTTTCTTTTGAGAAATTCCAAAAGTGCCTCTCACCTCCACTATAAAATGACACCGCCTAAATCACATAATTTCACAACAATGAGTATTCTATCTTGAAAAAAAATCTACCAAATTCTTTTCTCCACTTCCATAGACACATTCTGGTGTTGTTTTTTTCTCAAAACACCTATCATATAGCCCTTTAGGGGAGATTTAAGGAGTCGTTTCGTAGAAGGGGTATTCCCTCTATCCTCCTCTAAATCTATGTTATCTATCAGAAAATAATAACTTACGTATCCAAATTATAATTAAATGTTATTATGATTAAGAAAAAACCATTATCCACCATCTTTCCCATCAAATAAGAAGTTAAAGTATCACTCGTACGCACGTATGGCTTACCGTCTCAATTTAGCGATACAATTCATTTTTCATCACCATCATTTATTTATGGGAATTATGATTTTTTAAATGTTTATATATGATATTTATGACATAATTATTATTCTATAATTATAAAATTATGTCTTCCTTATGATAATCTGATCTTTTGAGAAACGATAACGTCGCTCGTTCATACGAGTGGGCTGCCATCTCCACGATGCGATGTGATTCGTTTTTCAATTAAATTTAACATGGATGGTAATAAAGATGATCCTTATAAAAATATATGATATATATAACATAATAATGATTCTATAATGTTTTATTATTATTTAAATTTATTTCATTACATTGTATGAAAAATGGAAACAACGCTCTTGCGTACAAAAGGCCTACCATCTCCATGAATGGTGTAATCTATTTCTCTACCTCTAATTTTTATGAATTATTATAAATATGTATATAATGAATATATATGATTTTTTATACCATGATTAAAATTCTATAAATAATTAAAAATTAAAAAAAGTATAAGTACTGGGACTACTGAACTAAAACATTCTTGGAAAACAATGTAGTCGTCACCTTGAGCAGTGATTTTAATAACAAATTATTACTAAATGGTTGATAATATGTCATAAATAAATCATACATGTTATTATATATATGGTTAAATAATAAATCTATAATAAATATATATTTATTATACAAGAGTCTTGATCATGGACAAAGATATTTGAGACCCGAGGTAAGGGATTTCAAAACTCAATTTCCATTCATTGGGTTAAACGTCTACTTAATTGATTATGTCATGTTAAGATTATGTGTGAAATGAATTTTTATTATTTTATGTTATATTTTTTCTTTTTTTATATGTATTTAATATTTATACTCATTATATATTCTTTTTATTAATTCTTACTTCAATGATAAGATCTTTGTAAGTGATTTTTGACTCGCTTTTATTTTGGTGGGACACATGCCATATACACTACATGTTTCTTTTGTGTGGTGTATATACTTAACGTGAATATATTTTATGATTATTTTCATGAAAATAATGTTATTTTTATATCCATATGTTTTTATTTATTTCATGGGTCTTACGTTTCAATGTTACAAAAGTGGTAGGAGTTTGATGATACAATCTCATCAAATATCGGGATTATTTATGATTATTCTTATAATAAATAAATCATATGATCTATCTCTAAATAAACTCATTAATATTCATAAAATATTTCTATGTCATGATAAAATATCTATTCACTTCATTTTCCTCCCTTTATATACTTAAGAGTTCAAAAATAATGATTTTTGAAAAAATAAATTTTTGGTCAAAAACTCTTTTTCATCCAAAATCATGTTTTCTAAAAAAATGATTTCAAAATGTTTTATGTTTTAATAATTTTTTTAAAGTGGAAAGGATATTTTCTTAAATAATTATTTTATATGATTTCTTTAAATCATCCTTTATAAGTTTTAATGTTTATTTTTAAATAAAAAGGATTTACAAAATTTTTTGTGTTTTAAAAAATGATTTTCAAAGAAAAGTTATTTTTAACCTCAATGAAACATTCCACTTGATCTTCAAAAATCATTTTCCTTCGAAGATGATATCCTTTTTTTACTTATACGTTACTAAGGTTATTATTAAATGATATTTTCCTAGTTTTTTCTATGGTTGTTTTGCGTTTATGATGGAATGATGTTTATGGATTATAGAACTTTTAAATGAGTTATGATGAAATATTTATGAAACCCATTTATTTTAATGAGTTCTGATATGATGAATAATTTATGTTAATGTGGAACACATATATATGGATTGTAGTATGCGGCAGGTGAGACATATGTCTCTTTCCATTGCATTCAGCAATGATTTATATCTCATGAGATAGACATGGATGGATGGGGAAAGAACCCGATTCAATAATACAATGCAATAATGGGAGTGAAACCAGTTTAGTAATATAGGGGAAGAACGAGATTGAACCTAGTTTAGTAATACATGATTGGAATGAGGAGTGAACCCTGTTCAGTAAGGGACCTTAACCATTATGATATTCTTGGAAGTGATCCTTGACAAATATATAAATTATTTTCTATGCTTATGTGTATACCATAATTCCATGTATTCTATTATTATCTCATGGTTTATATTATTTTATTATTTTATGATTCATGTTTTATGAACATCCATGATTTATTCCATAACTCAGGAATATTTTCATCTATATAAAAGGTATAATTTTTAAATGTTACATTCATTTTCTTTTACCCTTACGCACATGTTATTCTTACATAAACTTTGATATCTTTTATGGTTACCCTTACAATGCATTTGATCTCACCCCTTTCTTAAGATTCAATTCCCCCAGGTTTTGATGAATGTTTTTAAGTAGTATATGTCTATGAATCGTACTAGACATGATGAAATTTTTTGAGATAACATAGATTCTTTTGTTCTAATTGTTTATTATTCTACGATATATAAGGATTTTTCCTAATTTTGTAAAACATTAAACCTAAATGGTTCTTGGTTATGTAAGTGACGTAGTAGTTTCATTTGGAGATGTAAGTTTTGATGGAAAAAATAGGGTCACATTTATTAGTATCAAATCCAGTAATGTAATGTTTATGTTTTTAGTATTGAATTTGAAAGTATGAATTTTGGGTTGTTACAACAGTATTGGTTTTGACCACTTTTTGTTAACTTCTCACTTTAATAATAATGTGATATTCATCCTAATAATTCAACAATACTGATCAATTTGGGGACAAAATTGACATGATCATAGTTCCTGTATATTAAAAATGACTAAAGGATTGGTTTTTAAGTTTTAATTCCAATTCATTTTTGTTTTCTTAGTTATGAACCATAATGAGGCGATTTTTCATTTCTTTATAAGAATTGGAAATATGAAATCATAAATATGTATCCTATAGAAAAAACATGCATCAAATTCATGTTATACAAATACATACATATTAAAAATTATTTAAGGATCATTATTTTATATTTCAATTTATGTACATATTTTTCCTCTTGGTTTTGAACCATTAACGGGTGATATGTCATTTTAATAAAAATAAGAAGGATAAAATATTAATTGGATCATGTCAAAGAATCTAGGCATAAAATTGATTCATGAATGATTCCTATTGATCCCCAATAATTTATGGATCATTGTCCTATGTTTTCAAGGAAATCTTAACTCGTCTTATCCATTATGGGCCCTATTAGGTGACTTTCCACTTTAATAAGAATATGATGGATGAATAATACATTTGGTCATATAGAGAAATTCGAGATTCAGATTCAAATATTTTAAGTTAGTATAGATTATAAAGGACTCAAATATAATTTTTCTATTTTTTAATTCCAATAAGAGCTCATTTTATTATTATTCAAACTAGAACGGTTGATTTGTTATTTATTAATAAGAATTAACAATATGAAATCATATTCTACATTATATTTGGAAATAAGGACGTCTACCTAATTATAAGCTAATTCCTATACATCAAAAACGGTTTGGTTATTTTTTTTTTAAATTTGAATGTAATTCTGATGTTGTATTCTTGGTTTTTAGCACATAATGAATGATATGAAATTTCAGTGAAATAAATCAAGTTGAAATTATATTTTGGATCATATCATGAAATATAGGAATTGTATTGAAATTATTTAACAACCTAAATCCAATAACCCAATATTGGTGTTTAGTTTATTACATTGTTATAAGATACAAAGGCTTTCACCATATGGAATCAATAAGTTTAGTAGTATTGGTAAACTAGATACATATATGATTACCATATTACATTTTTAATATAAAACCATATCCTAAGAAACAATATTTCATCCTTGATATCATTTATAATATCCTTATTTATATCTCTGATAGGGGAATAAAAATAATGGGTGATATCTTATGTTATGTGCAAGTTATCATGAGTAAATATGGAATAATTAATATGATTGAGGGGATAATCAATGAACTTATAATTCAATCAATAACTTGGGTTCAATGAATATCCATTAATAATATCAACATATAAATCACAAGGATAAATGAGTCAAAATTCTTGATAAATAAAGTGAATAATTATTAAAATTCATGCTCAAGGCCTCTCTACCAAGTTATCTTGAATCATACCGTCAAGGCCCCTCAACCAATACATCGTTATTAATAAATGGGTAGGTATCAACCAAATTAACCCATAATATGATATTCCTATTTTTTGGTCTCATGAGACGTTTTGATGCATTGAGGAGCTATATGTAACTTTTCTACACCCATCACATTCATGTCTAATGCATTAATAATATTTTTAAGGATCAATATCATTCGTTGTCAAAATTCATTATAATTAAATAGTTATCCTTGTTGAATCAAGAACATGGAACAAAAATATTTCATCATAATAATCATAAAATATCTGTATAAATAATAAATATGATATCATTGAATTATATACCCTCTATCATCTGTGGGTGATTTCATAGATGATAATAAATTTAAATGATAACTGCAACATTCCTTGAGGAAAACATCTTTTTCATTTTTGAAATAACATATTTAAAATCCAAAAATTTCAAGATCATTAGGAAAATAATATTAAATTAAAATTACAATGGAAACTTTTAAATTAATATTAACGTTAAAGAGAACTCATGAAAATTCAGAAATTAGTTTGTGTCAAGTATGTTAAAATAAATAATTTTTCCCACATTTTGTAATTAATACATCATTTATAAAATGAAAAGAAGAATCAGTTTAAAAAGATTTTATAGTAAGTTAAAACTAAGTAATAATGAATTTAATAAATCATTATGTAATTTTAAAATCATTTTTAAAACTTTTTATAGAAAATATGGATAGGGGATAAAAAAGATGGAAGGAAAACATCCAAATAAGAGTTTTAGAAAGAATACCCCTTAAATGTAACATAATTGTTTGTTTTTTATCCAACAAGAGAAGAAATTTAAAATAATCATGTAAACCCAAAACATAACTAGAGTAGAATAAAATAGGTGGGGTTTAAATATTAGGATCATATTATTTTTTGAATGTAAATTTGAACATAAACAATGCTAAAATAAAATGATATTATAACAGAAATTCCTTACCTCATGATCGATATTACTTGTAAGTGATTTAACCCCCTATATAATAAATTTATATTTATAAATAATATATAACATAAACGCATAAATGATAGTAATAACATATATAATCCAATTATTACATTCTAATTTCCATTTAATAATAATTCCTTGTTTAAATCATCATTTTAGAGTGTGAACTTTTAGTTTTTCATGTATGTTTTAGTATGGTAGTTTTTGGAATTTAACCATGATCATGGATCCATCATCTCTATAATTCTAATAATTAAATAAATATCATATATATTTATTATATAAATATTCGTAATCTTACTATAAAGGTATACATGAAATATGAATCGCATGACTTCTTAGAGGTGGTAGTCCACATATACAAACATGAAAGGTTATCTGTTTTTAACAGGTGGAAGGGGAATAATGTTGATCAAATATAATATTTATAGAATCATAATTTTTTCATAAATATAAAATATATTTAATTTTTCAATATTTATAATTATCCATGTAAAATGGTGATAAAAAATATTACATGACTATGTGGAGATGGTAGGTCATAAGAAATCACGAGAGATGGTTTTTTCTTCCATAGGATAGAAAGGGAATAAATGACGGTTTTCCAAAATTGTAATAAAATTTCATTATATAAAATACACTAATGTTATTATATGAGCACAATTATACAAAATTTTAACGCAGTAGAATAGGAAATAAAATGAAAACACTCGGTTAAGAACTATACATCTTTTTTAGACAACCTCTTTATGTTTATACCTAAAGCATTATTAGGATAATATTTTGATCTAAAAGATACCTCTAGTACATGGGAAGAGATGTTGGTAGATAATTTGATTAGGTATTGAATGAACTGAGATGCTTATTAGATGTGAGGTAGAAATGAGTGGTGCTCTCCATTTATAACATTAGGAGAGGACCCAGCTGGAATTAATAAAAATATTTAAATATGTAAATTTATTAATCAATAAAATGGATTTAAATGAAATTTCAATTAGAATTATAATGTTTGGGTCAAAATATAACCAAAAAATTAGTTCTATGAAGGTTTTTTTGTTATCCTGAAGCCTTATCTTTTTAATTTTAACCATTGAAACTCATTTCATCCTTAACGGAGGTGGTAAATATTTACAACATTTATTATCCATAATGAAAATAAATAAGTCAAAATTATTGAAATATATAAATTATTATTATTGAAAATATGGAATAAATTTTTCATTATTAAACTCCAAGAATTTTCATAAGTTACTTCTATTATAAGTTCACCAAATGAGATTAAAAATGCACTTCCAAGAAAATGAATTTTTAAGTATAAAAAATAATTATTTTGAAAATTATGCGCAATTTTGATTCCAATTATATAAATTACATTACGTTTAATAAACATGTATAAATTAAATTTGAAAATAAATTCCAACCAAAATTGGACCTCATAATTACTTGAATGGAAAATGCATATTTTGATAAATATTGTAGTTTTTCACTATTCACTCAAAATTAAATCTTTTTAGAAAAAATTCAATATTACATCGTATGATAATTTTGAAAATATGATTTAAAAAAATATCTCTATTTTATCAAATTTAATTTATAAAATTTCAAAAAATAGGTTTTGAACATATTATTGAATAAAATTATGTGCTTTATACTTTAGTTTCTTTTGAAGGAAAAGCATGTATAATTGAATCACAGTTGTCATAATCATGGTTAATACATAAAGATAAAAAATAATTTTAATATTATCACCCTATGTTTTCATGATTTTTTAAACTCATTTTCTTTAATTTTATATATTTAAAGTGACTTTACACTTTAATAAGAATGTGAATGCCAAACTATACTTTCTATCATACTAAGAAATTTATTTAATGAATAGATGTGAGGTTAGATCATACATATCAAAAAACGACTTAAATGTCTTGTTTTATATGTTTTTCACTAATATGGGCTCATTTTGATGATTTTAAACACTATATAGTTGTCTTTTCATTTATTAATAAGCTCTGACATTATTAAATTGTAGTTCCCATCATTCCGAGAAATATGAGAATGATATTGATGCATGGATAATTCTTATAGATAGGAAATTACTCAAGGTGAATTTTCATATGATTCCATGGTAATTTGAAGTCATTTTTAAGGTTTTGAAATCTTGAGGATTTATTTTCTATTTTTAATAAAAATACCATGGTTGAATGATATTATGGAAAATACCATGAAATCTGGCCATCAGATTGATGCAATACTGAATCTTATATATCAAAAATGATTTTATTATCATTATCTTAACTCTCCATAGAAATAAAAACCCATTTTGTTAGTTTTGGACACTTTTATGTGACTTTTCACTTTATTAATAATGCCAGGGCTCAAAAGTGGTTACAATAATACCGACTAATTTGGGAGTAAGATTGATTAGCAGCTGGTTCAAATATATCTAAAAAGACATGATGATACTTTACCTATGTCTTTAGACTAATCTAAATATGTTTTCATAGTTCTAACCCCCAAAAAATATTAGACCTTTTTTTCATGGAGTTTTACAATATTAGAAGAACAATGATAAAAAGTATAATATTATCATTTAAAGTTAAGGAAATAACTCCGTTGTTATCATAAAGAATCAGAGTTTGAGTAAATCTCATTCCATAATCCTTGATTGTGTGTCGTATACACAACAATAGGGCATAATATATTATAACTACTAAAATATTCAAGTTTAATAATGGAATTTACTATTTAATGATGCTTCTTACTGGGCCAAGAGAGAAAATATTCTCCTAGTAAGTGACATGATCTATAATTACTTTTCTTATCCATTATCCATCCTATGAAATACATATCTAAATAACTCTTAAGAATAAAATAAAATTTTGAAAAATAAAATTCCTAATTTATCATGCCAAATCGTGCTCATTTTCTCAATTTTGACCCATAAACATATATTTTTTCAATTATTAATAAGTGTTAACAATATGAAATCATAGATTCCATCCTGCTAAGAAATTCAGGCACCAGATCCTGTCATGGGTAATTCATATAGATCGAATATGAATAAGGGATTGTTTTATTATGTTTCTAAAAAAATAAAAAGTCTTGCACTCATGTTTGAAAACATAATGAGTGATATGTCATTTTAGTAAAAATTTAATGTTGAAATGATACAATTCATAATATCGAGAAATCTAGTATTCTGATTGACATGCAGTTTATTCCAGCAGAACAAAAATTAGTTAAAGATCATTTAATTACCTTTTTAATTGAAATATGATCTGTTTTATTCAGTTTTTACCCCTTTAGGTTAATTCTCCCTTTTAGAATAATATGATGTTAGAACATTACACTTGATCATATCGATCAATTCAGGTGTCAAATTTATGTGTGGTTGGTTTGGAAAGATTATAAATCAATAAAATATGATTTTCTTTTTTCTTTGTAATGCCATGACCCCAATTACCCAATGTCGCTGAATTTTTAAATAACATTGGCATGATACAAGATAATCATGTGTCGAAAGACCGATCAGTTTATTATCCATGGAAGTACTAGATAAATTCATAAGTTTTACAATACATTTCAAAATAAAAAACAACAACAACATTGTCTTCATTAACCATAGTCATATTCCATAGACTATCCCTACAGGTCATTCCTAATATATCTCTTCGAATCCTAGGAAAAATTAAACATAGAAGGGGGTGAGCATATATGCTCAGTAAGGATATCAATATAGCGTAAACATTCATAAATAAGCCTAATCATTTTAAGGTAATGTATAAGACTAAAACATAAGCCTCTTAAACATAAACTTGATCATAATATGGAAAATATAAATAAAATAATTTCATTTATTATTCACATAGATATTCTACTAGTAGAATAATCACATGTAATATCAAATAGCCACTTTCATAATGATGGAATGCATAATGCGAGACATCATAACCACATAGTCCAGGCCTTGTGCCAAGACTACAAAAAAGATTTTTTCAAGGCCTTGTGCCAAGACACTAGTTTGTCTCATGATACCTATCGATGCATCGAGGATTTATATTAGGATCAACCCTTCACTTATTAAGTCAATTGAAATCCTCATACGAAAAGGTATAAACATAACAAAAACATTCATATTAAAACTAGCATACTAAATGTTAATACTTTAACCATTGACCATGAATAGTATAAAAATAACACATCCATAGTCAAAAATATCAAATACCTTTAATAAAATAAGTTAGATTTGTATAATAATGAATCAACATCAAACATGTGTAAAATACATCAAAGGATGCTGACATAGATGAAATCAAAACTATTTGATAGAAATATGTCTTTATTTTTTTTTGAAATCATTTAGAGTCACATAATTATAAAAGAAAAACTTTATTTTGAAAATATTATAATAATATTGTAAGGGAAGCTTAAAAGGTGTAATAGCGGCAGAGAATAACTTCACCCTCCGTATAAGTTAAAAAAACACATTCTTACCTTAATTTTGTCGAAAATTTCATAAAGTTCCTTGTTTGGAAAAAGAGGGAAAGATTCCTTTCAAAACATATAAGGTAAAATAAGGGTATAAATGACATTAACCCATATTATATGAAATAGGAAAAATGTTTTGAAATAAATTTTTCAAAAACATGGATGTGGATGATAAAGAAGTCCCAGTAGATTAATTACATATACAAAACCTCGAATAAGTAATGAGATTGTGAATTTAACAGTTACCTTTTAAATTTCCTTAGTTGATGATAAGATAATATCCTGTATAATTTTTATAATATTGTTATTAAATTATCAAAGAACTATATACATAAATATGATATCATATATGATCTTCTAATATTGCTTTGTTAGTAATATTTTCTTATTATCGTCGTTTCGGGTGTTAACTGATTCGTCTTCCTTTATATGTTTTGTTACATAAGCCATGTTTATTATGGATAGGATGTATTTTATTCAAATACATAATGATATTAAATTCTTAAAAATTATCTTCAATAATCAAATGAAAATTATTTTTGAAAGGTTACGATGGGTAAATGAATCTCATCGCTTTTGTGGAGACGGTAATCCGTACGTACCCACGAGCGGCAATATCATTACATTGATGGTGAGATCGTATGTAATTGGATGTTATATCAAATATAAATAATCATTAGGATGTTATATTTATTATTTACATCCATTATACTCATTATTATACCCATCCAAATAGTGTAGTGTTGAATGAAAAGCTACACCATGATGTGGAGACGGTAAGCCATATGTACGCACGTATGGTGACTTTTTCATTTATAGGATGGATAGAATAAAGAATACGGTTGTAAAATTTTTATAATAAGTTTATAGTATATAGAAGGTACTGGAGTTATTATTTTAGCATGGAAACAACACAGAAATAGGATGTGGAAAAGAAAAGAACTTGAATGAGGGTGGTGAAATTATCACCTCTTCTTCGGGTGTTTCCTTTTGAGTTGAAAAAAAGGCTCCTTTGGTTGGATTTCTGATAAAATTAAGTACTATAGGATTAATAGAGGATAGTTTAGAGGATATTTGGGTAGGGTTTGGCCAATCCAAATGGATTTGGAGGTGTGAATTTGGTATTAGGGGAAGTTCCCTTTTATAAGAGAGGTGGGGGCACTTTAGGAAAAGATTGAAATATTATTTTATAATAAAATCATATTCTGTTTATAATGGCTCCAAAATGACTTATATCTATGCTAAGGTGGTTATGGGTCAAAATCCTCTCAAACAATAGGTTTTAGATAGTTTTATGTCACAATATTAATCTTATCGTTTATATTTTACTCTTAGTTAAATAGTTTGACATTTACCATGTCTCTTTTTGTTTTTATATTATTTGGTTAATAAAAATACTATAAAATGCAAAACTAACCTCAAGTGGTTAATTAATGTCATATATAATATTATTTAAGCTATTTGGAAGATCCTTAAATTTTTAGGAAAATAATATCAATTAATAGTATAGTATTTGTTTTAAAAACTCATTTATGTCTATTTTGACACTATTTAGTAATTTATTTTTGTTAAAATACTAAAAACATTATTACTTAAAAATATATTCATCTAATAAACCCTAACATGTCATATTATCCTATAAAATTATTGTAATTCATCAAAGGTCTCAATTTACATTTATTTGGGTATTATAATATCAATTATTTTAATATTTCATTAATAAGGTAATTAATGCATCATCATTGTGTCATAAATAAACTAAATTATATAATGTATAAAAATTATAAATAAAATATAATTATATAGGAAATATCTTTATCTTTATAATTAATATTTATAGAATAATTTATATTATGTATAACCCTATATAAAAATGGTTTAGTTATTAAACATTGAATTTAACACTTTTAACTCTTCATTACATTAAATAATAATAAATGTCCAAATCTAATCCAAGTGGACTTAAAGGATCATTTTTATTCATAAGTTTGTTTTTGGTCGATGTAAACTTATCTAACAGAATTAGTATGTGTGTTAGGATAATAATAATATCATTTTTACCTTTAATTACCCAATTTACTTTTAATCTTGTTAAATAAAAGTCAAAAGATACTATTCACCAAAAATTATTTTTATCTTATTGAATAAAATTTTACATACTTATGTGAACCGTGTCTCTCTTATTTTCAAAATTCAATTCACAAAAGCGGTAAAATTATGTTTTATGCAAATTTTCAATTGCTCCAAGGAGGTGGGTAAAAGACGGTAAAAAATTCAATAAAATTTTTATATATCTAAAATTATTATAAAATGACTCCAATGAATTAAATTGAACATATATGGGTATTATGTATCTATTTTGACCTAAAATAAATTTAAATAAAATAAATAATTGTTTAAATAAAAAGTCTGTTTTAAACAATAATGTTGTGTTTTTCACTATTCATCAAAAAATGAATGTTTTCAGAAAAATACCAAAAAATCACCCTAAGCTAATTTTGATAATCCAAATCCAAAAATCAAGTCCAATTTGAAGGCTCAATTTTATAAAAATTTCAAAAGGTCGGGATTACTATTCATATGGCTAGTTTGATAGGTCGTGGTGTGTTAAAACTCCATGTTGCGTATAATGCAAGCTATTGTATTATTCAAAGTGAAGCATAATGTGGAAGCATGGGGTGTTGTATTATCCTATCCTTTAAATAATTTTGTCCCCAATATTTCTAGAATATTACTGCACATAAAGATTCAGGTGGTTCTTCATCATAAGTTCCTCATGTTCCCATGTTGCCTCTTCCATCTTATGATTTCTCAATAGAACTTTTACCAGACGAGTTGTCTAGTTTATCAACACTTGTTCTATAGTATCAAGAATCTTGACAGGCTCTTCACAATATGACAGATTGGGTTCCAGTTAAATTTCCTCATACATGAGTACATGCATTGGGTCAGGCATGTATTATCTCAATAGTGATATGTTGAACACACCCTGAACTTTTGAGAGACTTGGCGGAATTTCCAAACGACAAGCTACAACCCCAATTCATTCTAGAATTTCGAATGGACCAATGTACATGGGACTCAATTTACCCTTATTACCTAATCGTATAACACCCTTCCATGGAGATACCTTCAAGAAAAAATGATCTCCTACATGAAATTCCAAATCATTACTTCGGTTATTGGAGTAGATCTTTTTCCTACTTTGAGCATCTTTGTTGTGGGTTTGGATAACCTTTACCTTTTCCCTGATTTCCTCATCATGTTCTAGGCCCATGAGTTTTCATTCACCAACATCTTCCCAAAAAGATGGTTTGTGACATCTATTTCTGTATAATGCTTCATATGGTTCCATCTGAATACTTTAATGAGAGCTATTGTTATAGGAAGATTCTACTAGAGGTAAATAATGATCCCACAAACTTTGAAAGTCATGTGGGAAAGATCTCAAATGACTTATAAGGTTTTAATAGACCATTCTGATTGTCCATCTATTTGTGGGTAATAGGTAGTGCTCAAACGAAGTTTAGTGTCCAAGGACTTATGAAGACATTTCCAGAATCATGATGTAAAACTGGGATCACGATCTGAAACAATCGATAGGGGTACTCCATGATGTCTTACTCATTCATTAATATATAGTCTTTCTAATAATTATAGTGGTAAAACATCTCTTATAGAATGAAAATATGCTGACTTGGTAAGACGATAAACAATTACCCATATTGAATCATTCATTCTATGAGTCTTTGGTAGCCCGATGACAAAGTCAATCATAATATCATCCCATTTCCACTCAGGTTTGGGAAGAGGTTTCATGAATCCTCAATGATGTTGTCTTCTAGCTTTCACTTGTTGAAAAACCATACATCTTGGTACATAATCCACAGAATCCATCTTCATGTTGTCCCACCAAAAACGTTCCTTCAAATCTCTATACATATTGGTGATACCGGGGTGTATAGAGAAATTGGATATATGGGCATCATCCAACAATTCAGTTTTTAGTTCTGGTATATTAGGAACACAATTCCTCTTTCTAAATTTCAAAATTCTATCTTCATATATGAAGTCACTCAATCTCCCATCATACATAGCTTTAATCTTCTTTTGAAACTCCTCATCATAGGTCTGAGAACTCTTTATCCTTTCTAGTACATATGGCTTGGCAACTATCTGAAAAAGTATTGATGTTTCACATTCCATGGTTAATCCCATATACATATTTACTAGATCCATGAAAATATGATCTCTTTCACTATCATATTGTTCAAAACTCCATGATCCTTTCTTCTCAAAGCATCTGCCACCTTATCTTCCATCCCTAGGTGGTAGTGTATAGTGAAATCATAATTTTTGACTAGTTCAAGACATCATATTTTCCTCATGTTGAGTTCTTTATATGAGAAACAATACTTCAAAACTATTGTGATTGGTATATATCTCACATTTTTCACCATAGAGATAGTGTCTCCAAATCATCAAAGTAAATATTATAGCTGCTAACTGAAGATCAGGAGTTTGATAGTTTTTCTCAAGAATTTTTAGTTGTTGTGATGCTATGTCAATAACCCTATCATTCTACATAAGGACACAACCAAGTCCTTTCATTGAAGCATCACTATAAATAAAAAACCCATCATTCCCCAATAGTAGAGTCAAGATTGGAGCATTGACTAATCTCCTGTTTAGATCATAAAAACATTCTTCATAATCATTTTTTCAATCAAATTTAACCCATTTACATGTGATCTTGGTTAATGGGTTAGACAATCGGGAAATATTCTGGACGAAACGCCGATAATAAGCTACTAAACCAATAAAAATATGTACCTCAGTTATACTTGTCATTGTTGTCCATTCTATGATTTACTTTTTCCTAGAAGGATCAAAGGAGATTCCATACATAGATAGAATATGGGAAAGAACGAAAATCTCATGAATCCATAATTCACATTTTCTAAACTTCCCATATAATTAATTTCTTCTAAGAGTCTTTAGGAAAATGCACAAGTGATTTTCATTATATTCGTAGTGTAACGTCCCAGTTCCAGAATCCAACCAGAGGCACCCGATACCTGGTTGGTCATGTGGCCCCAAGCACATTTCCCCTAATGCCAGAGGCTGCCGACTAGCTGTAAGGTCCTTGGGCGTGATAGTGTGGAACTGATGCCCTCATTGGAAGAGCAACACAGTGGAAGAGAAAAAAATATACAAAGGCGAAAGTAGTAATAATATCATTCAAAAATAAACAGTATAAGACTGATAAAATAACTAGAGCATACATATAAAATAAAGCATGATACATATGTCTAGGAAAGCTGCGAAACAAAGAACAATGCTGAAATATAGTACTAAACTAAGTACAAAAGAAAAACAGTAATTTGCTCTACAACATCGCAAGCCGATGCTTGGTCCCATTCTCTCCAGCTCCACAGCATGTCAAGTACCTAAAGTAGAAGGGAGATTGACCTTATCAATACCTAAAACAATATAATCTTTTTGGTCCCAAATGCATGGCCCAAACAGGGTGTGAGATGAATCCCAGTAGGCAACCACCACAAGATCTGTTCATATCATTTATTGAATATATGGTAGGTAAATGTGCAGAAAGAAGTAAATAAGGAAGTACTCTATAGTAACAATCCACAATCTCAAATATCAAGCAATAGCTAATCGAAGTAGATAATCACAAACAGGTAACCCTCTCGGAAGTACTCACACCCTATCCCCTATATTCCTACCTAATAGATACAAGAAACCCACTAGGAAGAACACAGAGTCTCACCCCACTGGTTTTGAAAATGTATAGACTCTATAAAGAAGAATCCATAGTTAATTCCCCCTATAGTATCATATTGGTACTAATGGCTCTCTGAGGAAGCACAAAAAGTCTCATTCCCCATGTGGCCCACGTCGAGGAACTACAAAATCCTTGAGGAAGCACTCAATGTCAATTCCCCCTGTGGTCTCGCATCGTAAATTATATAAGACACTATTGAGAATCCCTTACATCAATTATCCCTATGGTATACTACACTAGGTTCTCAAAGCCCTATGTAAATCAACAAGTATATCACCATGTAACAGCCAAAGTAAACCTCAAGAACTACTTGGCTAGATTTCTACACCATAATAGTATAACAAAGCAACCGTCACACCATCATACAATACTAGGCATGGGAAAGTAAACAACAGCCAAACAGGCAAACTAGACCAAAAGGTCAAAACATGAAAAAACATGCATGGGAAACACATCCAAATAACATAAATTCACCATATTCATAATCAAATATCATCTAATAAGGAATAAAATAATTAAAGAGAAACAATACATCCAAAACTGTAAACACCCAATACCCCGTTCACGGGTATTGGGAAAATTTGAACATAAAATGAAAATACTTTCTACAGAAAGGCACAAACCACCTACCTTAACATTGGGAGATCAGTATACTTGATCCTCGAGGCTTGAATCACCTTAGAACACCCTAGATCTACATAAATGTATAAAATGTTTAAACCATGATAACATGAAAAAGAATAAGAATAATTAAATGATGCTCTAGAAGAAGGAATATCTTACCATGGTGGTCCCAATGCAATCAACAGCAGTCAAATCAGAGATCAGATGGGGGCCTGGGGTCTTGGAGGAATCTTGCGGTCATAAAGGTTCTCTTGGAAAAACGAAATCTAGAAGTTGAGTGTTATTTCTATCAAAGGCGACCACGGTTCATTTAATGATAAAATAGTAAATACACTATGTGTTATTTTGAAGTTCACAGCGTGTACTTGAATTTTACGTACTCAGCTTTAGGCAGCCTCCAGGTCACCCCACACGGCTGTGTGTGTGGCCATAACACAGCCAGCACATGGCCTCCTGCAGCAATGCATTACACTGCGTGTACTCATAAAGTGCACGGGGTGTACTTCAATAATTTCTAGAAAAAACCTCATTTTCTCAAGAAAGACCAGAAAAGTAAAACATACCTGAAATGATGTTCTGGGTTCTTACAATCTTCCCCCCTTAAAGAAATTATTCCCTAAAATTCCCTAGCATGGTGTAGAAGAAGAAACCCCGAACAAATCTGGCCACATTGATCATACATCAGCCTCCCTCTCCCAAGTCTCATCTTGTACTTGCTCGTGAAACCATAACACCCGTACTTGAGGAACATACCGTCCACGAAGAACCTTCTTACATCGATCAACAATCAAGATAGGATGTTCCTCGAATGATACATCCACCTCCAACTCTACTTCATCGTGTTGGAAAGCATGAGAAGAGTCTGAAAAGTAACGTCGAAGCTGTGAAATGCGGAAAATGTCATGCATATCCCTGTACCTCTGAGGTAATTACATCAGATAGATAACTGGCCCTACTCTCTCCAATACCTCAAATGTCCCGATGTACCTCGCCGAAAGCTTATCCTGTCTCCCAATACTCTTGTGTCCCAACCTCAGTGTGACACATAGAAACACTTGATCTCCAACCTTGAACTCCAGAGGTCATCTCTGTTGATCAGTATAATACATCTGACAAGACTGTGCAGTAGTCATACTCTTTGGAATCAACTCTATCTCCTTTGTGGTCTCCTAAACAAGACGAGGTCCCAGAAAAGCAGCCTCTCCTACCTCCTGCCAATATAAGGGTGATCGACATGGCCTACTGTACAAAGCCTCATAAGGTGCCATCTGAATAGTTTCATGGAAAATATTTTTGTAGGTAAACTTCACATGAGGTATATGTATCTCCCAAGAACCTCCAAAATACAGAATGGATGCTTGGAGCATGTCCTGAAGGACCTCAATCGTACGCTTAGACTGACCATCATTTTGGGGATGAAAAGTCGTACTCAGAAGCACCTATATACCCAAAGCCTTATGTAGCCATTGCCAGACCCAAGAAGTAAAATGTGCATCCCTGTCTAAAATGATGGAGTGCGTAACTCCATGAAGTCGTACAATCTCACAAATGTACAACCATCCCATCTCATCAACACTGAATTTCTCCTTGATCGGAATGAAGCGAGCGACCTTCATCAGTCATTCAATGATAATCCAGACTGCATAATTCCCTTGAGTTGACCTCGGAAAATGGGTCACGAAATCCATCGCAACATCATTCCACATCCACTTGGGGATGGGTGACTGCTGCAAAAGCCTGGTTGGTTGCTGATTCTATGCCTTCACCTAACGAAAGGTGGAACACCACTTAATGAAACCAGCAACATCCTTCTTCATACCTAGCCACCAATACTAATGGTGTAGATCGCGATACATCTTGGCGAAACTAGGATGAACTGCCCAAACTAAGGAATTCAAGTCCTGCATAAGCTCCTCGTGTATGTATGATGGCACACATATGCGCCCCTAGAAACGCAAGATCTCATCCTTCCCTGTGGTTCATCTAGGAATAGGGTCCTCTCCTGACACACTCTCACCTAGGATTAGGCCTTCTTAATCTTATAGATGCCTCATTCACACTAAATCAAGAAGAGTAGAGGTAACATCTACAAAATAAAAAAATGTTTTCCCCTGTCTATCATGCACCTCCAAATGTGTCTCAGAGAACATATCCATAAGCATACACTCACTACTGTCCCCCTAAACTGTTTTTATCTGAGTCATCCTTCTCAACGCATCAGCCATTACATTGCCTTTCCCAAGCGTGTAGTCAAGCTCAAGGTCAAATGACTGAAGGTACTCAATCCACCTTCACTGTCTCAAATTCAATTCACACTTAGTGATGATGTACTTGAGATTTTTGTGGTCGGTGAAAACCACAAAATGCTCTCATAAAAGATAATGTCTCCAAAAGTGTAAGGCATGAACAACTGCCTCCAACTCGAGATCGTGCATCGGGTAATTCCACTTATGTGGCCTCAACTGCCGAGACCCGTACTCAACAACTCCATCTCCCTGCGTACGCACTGCTCCTAGCCCAATACCTGAAATATCACAGTAAAAAGTATATCTATTTCCCGGTTTTGGAAATACTAGTATCGATGCTGAAGTTGAACTCCTTTTCATCTCCTATAAGGCAGAATCACAAGAATCTATCCACAAGAACATTTCACCCTTCTTAGTCAGACTCGTCAGTGGTGCTGATAAGTGTGGAAAGTCCAGAATGAAACATTTGTAGTATCCATCCAGCCCTAGAAAACTCCACACCTAAAAGACATTATTTAGATGCTCCATGGAAACTACTACTCTAACTTTATATGGGTCTAAAGATACTCCTGTCTATGAGATAACATGACCTTAGAAGTGAATCTGATCCATCTAAAAGTGGAATGTTGAGAGATTAGCATATAACTGATGCTCTCTTAGTATACTCAGAATGATCTTAAGATGTGTGGCATGGTCATGTCAAGTGTGAGATTACACCAAGATATCATCCACGAAGAAAACCTTGATGGAATCCAAGTATGGACGGAAGACTCGGTTCATCAGTTCCATGAAGACTATAGGTGTGTTCGTGAGACCGAACGACATAACCATATACTCATATAGGCCATACCTGCTTTGAAATGTTGTAAGAGGTAAATCTGATGGTCTAACGTGCAAATAATGGTAACCGGACCTCAATTCAATCTTCGAGAACACTCGGGCTCCAAGAAGCAGATCAAAGAGATCATGAATCCATGGTAAGGGATATCGGTTCTTGGCCATCAACTGGTTCGACTTTCGATAATTCACACAAAGTCTGAGTGTACCATCTTCCTTTTTCGCAAACAGGGAAGGTAAACCCCAAGGAGAAGTACTATGTTGAATGAAACCCTAGGCCTATAACTCCTCCAACTGCTTCTTGAGCTCCACCAACTCGGGTTTAGCCATCCTATCAGGGGGAATGGAGACTAGTGACACTCCGTGCACAAGCTCAATCAAAATTTTCACCTCTCACTCTGGATGCAAACTTGAAAAGTCCTCTAGAAAGTGATCCCTGAAACGATCCACCACAGGAGGAATGTTTAACTGTGAAGTCCCCTAATCATCCCGATATAGTATATAAATCTAGGCTGTAACTCCTCCTAACCCCCGATGCTCTGGATCTGCTCTACTTTCCTAGACATACCATTCAACCTTATGAAGAAACGATCAGCCCTCTAGTGATATGAAACTCACCCTACGATGATATAAATCGACGAAAGCCTAAAAATGTTCTGACTAGTCTATTCCGATAATGAAATCAAGACTATAATCTCTAGGACATTGAGGTCCCAAAGGAAGTGAAACCCATCAACCTCAAAAGGTAACTCCTTGAACTAACATACACTAGCTGTTCTAGTCCCTAACAGAGTGTCTAACGTCAAGATATAAGTAGAAGAAAAGATGCATAGCCCAAGGTTCTCCAAAACAGGAACAGATATAAAGCTATGGGAAGCACCTGTATCGAAAACATTTGAAGATAAAACTAAGGAAACTGGGATTGTACCTAGAACTGTAGAATGGACGGGATCCTGCTCGTGCTGGGTCTGCTCCACTACAAAAGTCTGGCCAACTCTGTGGCCCTGTGACCCTACCTGGCCCCTTTGACTTGATCCACTCTGTTGTAGCTGAAAGACTGGCAACTGACCACCATTTCCATGACCTACACCTTGGCCTGAACAACCATAAGATCTCTAGTTCCTAGACTGGTGAGAAACTGGTGGTGCTGCTTCTGAATGAGGTGTCATAGAAGAACCCCAATCACCAGCTGCTGGTGAGAAAACCTGAAAGATATGCTGATGGTGACCCATATTTCCGTAAGATTGACACTTCACTAGATCTCTCTGGCACTACGACCTTATATTCCTGGTCATCCCACACTGATATCATACCACCTGGCTACCAAAAGATGTGTCTCTCCTCCTTGGATGACCTTTCGAGGACTCCCTACAGCACTTCCTACTGTCAGTAGAGTGATGATAACTCCAGTTGTCGAGCAACCCTGGCTCCCAACTCTAGATTCCCTCAGATTCTTCTCCGTGATCTGTTTCTGGTTGACGATGGAAGTGATGGAAGTCAACTTGAATATATTCACCAGAGAGCAGATGCCATGTCTGAGACCATCCTCGAATATCCATGCCCGGAATAACTCATCTCCCCCTAGGAAGGGTGAAAAGCGTTGAAGCTCGGTGAAGCGAGAGGAATACTCTATAACAGAAACAGTACCCTAATCGAGACTCATGAACTTCCGGGCTCAATTGGCCCTCAAGGTATCTAGATAGAATTAGTCATAGAAGATGTGTTGGAACTCTTCCCAAGACATAACCTACTGATGACCTGCCTTTGAGATCACATCCCACCATCTCTTTGTAGAGTCCTTAAACATGTAAGTAGAGAGCTTGTCTATCCTCTCTGCAGGCATCTCTAGATGCTAAAAGATTTTCAGCATGGATTCTAGCCATGAATCTAAAGCCTGAGGTCCTCCTTCCTCTAAGAAGGTGGGGGATGCTGCTATTGGAAAACCTACATCAAGTCTGCCATAGACGAGGTAGGAGGCAGTGCTCCCTGGAAGGTCTGCATCATCCTCATGAAGCCTTCCCTGAACTGTGCGTCCGTACTGGTAATTGGTATAACTGATGGTTCCAAGACTGTCACAAAAGGAAGATCTGCAGGAAGTCCCTGATCTACCATATTCGGTGTCTTATCACCACTCGACAACTGGCATACAACCGGAGGATGTCTCGGTGGCATGGCTCCGCATGGTCAAGCTTGCACCATAAAAAAATATTGTCAACGACTAGAAACTAGAAGTACAAGAAGGGAACATGAGAAATAAATCACTCATGTTTTTACAAAACATGACTACATGGCATGTATAAACACTACACGGCAAGTTCCCTTAATCCATTCATATGGGCATTTACTTTTTCAAAAATTGGGCATGTAACACCCAATCCACATGGCGTGTTGTCCTAACACACAGCATGTACTTGAATCCTCTTCCTCTACCCGAGTCCTTCTACATGGCTAAGCCACACAGCTCACACTACATGGCATGTTCAAAGCGGACACAGTATGTATGTGAAAGGATAACACTGACCCATGTTGTTAGTGACACGGCCGGGTACTGGGGTCAGACTATATGGTGTGTTCAATCCTAACATGACGTGTATAGCTTAAGATTTATACATATGTGCTATTAGTTACATGGGCAGACACATGATCAACACCACACGGCGTGCACAACCGGTACATGGCATGTTCCCACAAGAATTTCCTTATCCCGTGTGTCAACCCACATGGCCAATGACATGGTTAGAGACTAAACGGAGTATACATAATGTACATGACGTGTGCTTAATAAAAAAAGTTTCTTCCCGAACAGAAGAACACATGGAGTGTAGTCAAAACAACATGACGTGTATTCTGGGTTTTTCCGGATAGTACACCTCATAAACTACTCCGTAACCTAGAAAAACATTGAAACAAACATTTGAAGTGCCAAATTCCGATCCTTGAGGGACCATACACCTCAAAAATCAATGTTTGGCACCTTAAACATGTTATATCAAGTAAAACAAGGCAATGATCGACCAGATTCAGGCCCATGAGGGCCCATAACAGCTCATGAACCAAAGTTGGGCATTCATTCAAGAAAAAATTACACAATCAATGCTCTAATAAGAATAAAATATTTTTATGAAGGCATCTATCACAACAGCATGCATATTCTACATGACATCTATCACAAAAACATGCAATCACTATTGCATCCTAAACGGCATGGCAAGAGTGCATGACATGTGATTTCTAACATGTTCCTATATGATGCATGATATGGAATACCCTCATGTCATCTGGTTGTGATAGAAGTAGAACCTCAATAACATCAACCGTAATAGTAAAAAACATGTGAGTAACCCAATGGTGAATATCAAATCAACTGTAAAATTGAAAAACTAGAAAAATTGCAATAAATGAGGTAGATTGGGTTTTTCCTGTACACGGGTTAGCTACTCCCGAGCATTGCTCATTACCAAGTACCTATTCTATCCTATCCGTAGAAATAAGCTCCAAACAATAAGTCAAGAAGAAAATAATTCCTCTAATACCACATTGTAATGTCCTGGTTCCAGAAGCCACATAGAGGCGCCCCGTACCCGGTTGGTCACATGGCCTCAAGGGCATTTTCCCAATCGCCAGAGGCTGCCGACTAGCAGTGAGGGCCTTGGGTGGGATAGTGGGGAAACTATGCCCTCATTGGAAGAGTAACACATTCTCAAATATCAAGAAATAGCTAATAAAATTAGATAATCACAAACAGGTAACCCTCTGGGAAGTACTCACAGCCTATCTCCTCTGGTCCTACCTAACAGATACATGAAACACTCTGGGAAGCACACATAGTATCACCCCTATGGTTCAGCTAAAGTATAGACTCTCTAAGGAAGAACTCACCTTCAATCCCCCCTATAGTCTCGTATCCCTACTAAATGTGATCTGGGGAATCACAAAACATCTCACTCCCACTTTTTCCCACGTTGATGAACTACAGATTCTATGAGAAATCATTCAACATCAATTCCCCATGTGGTCTCACATTGAAAATTATAAAAGACGCTCTCGAGAATCCCTTACGTCAATTCTCTCTATGGTCTACTACATTATGTTCTCACGGCCCTGTGTAAATCAATAAGTATAGCATCGTGACGGAAAAACTAACCCTCAAGAACTACATGGCTAGAAATCTACTGCATAACAGCATAATAGAGTAACAGTCACACCATCCTACAATACTAGGAATGGGAAAGTAAACAGCAGCCTAACATGCAAACTAAACCCAAAGGTCAAAATAGGAAAAACATGCATGGAAAACACATCCAAAGCACATAAATTCACCGTATTCAAAATCAAATATCATCAACTCAAGCAGAAAAAAATATAAGACAAACAATAGGGCTAAAATGGTAAACTCGCAATGCCCTGTTCATGGGTATTGGGAAAATATTCACATAAATCTCAAAGACATTCTAAAAAAAATCATAAAACACATACTTTGGCATTGGGAGATCAGTATACATGAACCTTGAGGCATGAATCACCTTAGAACGTCTAAGATCTATTAAAACATATAAAAAGTTTAACCCACAATAACATGAAAAAGAAGAGGAATCAAGAAACGACGCTCTAGAAGAAGGAAGAGCTTATCAAGGAGACCCCAATGCAATCGACAGTGGTCAAATCAGAGATCGAATGGAGGCATGGGGGCTCGGAAAAAGCTCATGGCCGTATGGGTTCTCCCAGACAAATAAAACCAAGAAGCTGGGTGTTCTGCCCATCAGACGCGACCCCGATGCGTTTAATTAAAAAATAGTAAATACACAGCATGTACTTTTTAAGTACACAATGTGAACATAAATTTCCCGTACTCTACTTTAGGTGGCTCCAGGTCACCCCACATGGTTGTGTGTGTGGCCATAACATGGCTAGCACACGAACTCCTCCAGCAACGCAGTACATGGCGAGTACTCATAATTTACAGGACGTGTACCTCAAAATATTCCAGAAAAACCTTTTCTTCTAAAAAACGACCAGAAAAGTAAAACATACCGGAAAAGAAGGTTCAGGTTCTTACATGTAGATTTGGAGTATACCAAGATATAATACATATATACCACTACAAATTCATCATGATATTCCTTGAAAACTCTATTCATTAGATCCATTAAAATAGAGGGTGCATTAGTCAGTCCAAAAGGAATTACTGTAATCTCGTAATGCCCATACCTAGTTCGAAATGTTGTTTTAGAAATGTCTTCCTTCTTGACACACAATTTATGAAATCCATATTGAAGATCAATCTTTGAAAAATATTGATCCCCATGAAGTTGGTCGAATAAATCATCAATGCAGGGTAGGGGATTCTTGTTCTTTAATTTTATAGCATTGATCTCCCAATAGTCAATTCACAATCTCATAGATTCATCTTTCTTCTTAAAAAATAGAATAGGGGCTCCCTATAGAGAAACACTAGAGTGTATAAATCTCTTATTACTCAGTTATTATAGTTGTTTTTGTTGTAAATATGTTATTCTATGCATGATTTGGAGTATGGTTTGAATTTGTTTTCAATCCTCAGTGGAAGTTCAGAATGTGTACCAGCAAAGGGATCATACAGTTCAACCAGACAACAATATTGATGGTGGCGTCGTTTCCCAGTGTTTGCCAAATTTTTGGGCCTAAAAATTGACAAATGGAGAAAACATTTTTTTGAAAAGTGACTTTCACACTGTGTACTTGAAGGAGAGGAAACTTGCGCGCCATATGTTTTTCAAGATCAGAACATGGGAAAATGGAAAAGGGATAAGGGTCGTGCAAGTTTTGGGCTGGTCACGCAAGTGACCCGCATGCCGTGAAGAGACTTGAGCGCTGATGCCTAGGAGGATTGGAAATTTTTACGTCTATTGTTTTTAAAGATTATAACTTGAAATTATGGAAAAGGAAAGAAGGTCGCACATGTATTTGTGTGGTCGCACAAGTGAGTAGTGTGATAGAGGCTAGTGGGGATGAGATGCGCGCCAGAACCTGCACGTCGAGGGAAGACTTGCGCACCACCACGCATGGGGTCCAATTTGCCTATAAATAGAGGACCAACCCTCCTCATTTTTAATGAAGTTCGAGAATTAGATATTTTTCGATCTCTCATCTCGAAAGTGGTTGAGTCGCGCAAGTGGTTGTTGGGTCGGGCAAGTAGAGGCTATGTGTCGGCTATTGGCTCTGCATCCAAAGTGGTTTGGGATTTAGAGGCGCTGAGTCGCGCATGTTTGGAGTTCAAAGAGGCAGTGTTGCGCATGTTCTTTGGAGTCACCTTCGCACCGTGTTTGTGCTGAGAAAGTGACTTGTGCGCCATTACTGAATCTTGTGCGCCGGATCTTGGAGAAGCACGCCAGGGTTGTTAAATTACATCTGTCCTTTTGAAGTTGCACGAATGCTGGAGGATCATCTGGTACCCTCAGCGCAAAGTGAGATTTGACTTCAGGTGGGATTTGGACTTCAACAGAGCATCTACATACAACAGAGGATGTATTCTTATGCAACGATGAAGAGACCTTCATGTATATAAACTGAGTGTGGCTTCACCAAGGGAAATGATCCAGGGGGAGTCAACAGGAGTGACCCGAGGGAAGCAGTGAGGTATCCCTGAACTTTTGTAAAGGAAGTCATCCTCGGACAATGAAATTTTTCCCAAAACATTGAAATCCAAATCTATTGAAGATTAGTGGAATTTGGTACAACCGAAAATTTGTCGGCGTATGCTCCATGGATATAGCCCTTAGTGGTGAACCAAGTAAAAAGTGTTGTGTCTTCTCTGTGAATGTGAATGTTTGATTTCTTATCATATTCATCATACAGGTTCGACAAGTTCCTACCAACGTGGGAAAAATATCCATCACATTAACATATAAAGTTGTCACCTTGACTCACCACTCCCCTCTCAGGGTGTCCCGGGGTCCTTCAGTTTTTTTAGTTCCACTAATTCCACAGTGTCTATTCCATAAGGGGTCTTTAATATGGGACTTGAACCAGGAATTAATTCAATGTAAAATTCAATTTTTCATTCTGGAGGATCTCTAGGTAAATCCTTTGGAAACACATCAACATATTCTTGCACAATAGGTGCGTCCTCAATTTTAACATTCCTTTCCTCACCCATAGTTATTTTATTCTAATATTCCCCAATAATTAAATTTAATAGATCTACTCAGTGTTGTTCTAGATAAGAATCAGATGGTGATGTTTCGCACATGAGCCATAACCCAATTGGTGAGGTATCCTTAAGTTCATCCAGAAGACCCAAGTTCAAAACCAGGTAAAGGCATATTTCCAAGTACTGTAGCAGGCACTGTAGTAGTATTGTAGCATACTCTACACTGTGCAGGTACTGTAGCAGACTGTACACTATAAAGGTACTATAGCAGAACTATACACTATGTCGTACTGTTGCAGGAACTGTAGCAGGTACTGTTCGGTACTGTAGTAGTTGTAAATATTCACCTTGGACCACTGGTTTGGGCTTGGAGTCCTTAAGGATTTTGGGCCACCCATGCCTTCAGGTCAATAGGGCTTTTAGGACACCTTTAAGGCCATCATGCCACCTCAAGGACTTTGGGCCACATGCAGTTTCCCCAGACACACTATAAAAAAGGAGCAGCCCCGGAAGAGGATTCAGAGTAGGTGGACTCACTATAGCAGAGCCAATTGGATTTTCCATAATGAGAGGGTATGTCTATGCCATCGGGACTAGCCTGTGCATGCATAGGAAGCCTAGCCAGACGGTCATGTGAAGGTTGAGAGCTACTATCATGATGCAGATGCTGGGGAGGGGAAATTCCTTGTAGATAGTCTGGTGGAATTCCCTATGACCTTTGGGTCATGTAATCTCTTAAGCCTTTGGGCCATGTAATCTCGGATCCTACAAGACTTGTATGGGTTCCCCCTCATCACTTGAAAGGGGGGTTATCAAAAATCTATAAAAATTAAGGCCTTCAGGCAATTTGGGTAAGATGGTGACGTTTATGCTCTAATGATAAGGTGTTCCTTATCATCGTCATCAAAAATTGTAACCTCCTTATTAAAACAAGTTGTCACATCATGGTCTGAAATCCAATCCTTATCGAGGATTATATCAAATTAAATCATGGGTGTGATGATGAGATCAACAGATAAATAATGTTTATATTCCTTAATGGGAACTGATTCACAAAACATTGTTGCAATGATACTTCCCTTAGGATTTTTGACTGACAACACCCTTGTTAAATAAAATTAGAAATATCTAATTTTCATAGCAAACAATGAAGATTTGAAACAATGTGATGATCCAAAATCAAATAAAGAATTTTCTAAACATGAGAAACCCATTAAATTACCTTCCACCACATCTTTCAGAGCTTTAACCTCAGTAGTAGTGATCGCATAAGCTTGGCCATGATCCCATGACCTTTTCTAAGGTATGTTTCCTTGACACATAGATCATTCATTTGCATAATTACCCATTTCTTTACAATTGTTCCATTCAAAATTGACAGCAACTTTTTTTACCTTGCAATCACGAGCTTGGTGGCCTTTTTCACCACACTTTTAACAGACCCTCATTCCCTTTAGTCATGTACCAGGGTGTTTTTTCCCACATTTACCACAGGATGGATATTTAACTTTTCCCTCCTTCCCCTTATATCAATTTCTAGAGTGTCTGGTAGATCTCTTATTCTCTTTCTTCACTTCAAAGTCTTAAGACTTAGATAATTCTTTTTCTATCTTGATAGCATGTGAGACAACATCTTCATATGATGAGAAGGATTGTGAGACTAATGCTTGATGGGGAAATGGTTTTAAAACATCCAATAATCGATCAATATTACTTCTTGGGTTACTTATTTAATTTGTCGCATGCCTTGCTAACCTTTTAAATTTAGACTCATACTTTACGACATTCTCATCCTCCTTTTGCCTCAGACTCATAAATTGCATTTCCATATCCGTTTGATGGACACGAGGAATGTAATTTTCATGAAAATTTCTTTAAACTCCATCCATTCCAAATTTGTTACTTCTTCATCCTTCTTTGTGTTTTGAATTAATGACCACCATTGATCTGCATCTCCCGTGAGTTGATAAACTTCCATGAAAACTTTTTCCCTTTCACTACTCCCCAAATCATGAAATATTTTCTCTAAAGAACATATCCATTTCTCAGCTCCCAATGGATTTGTACTCCCATTTAATATTTGTTGTTCTTGTCTCATGAAGTGGTCTAACATTGATCCTCTGTATTGTGGATCATGGTGCTCTATATAGGTAAGGTTATTATTCATAACCTAAGTGAGTAGTCCATGTATGGTGATAAGCTGATCAGCACCAGTTACATGACCATATCTACTATAATTATCCAGATTAAGAGGAAAATCCCTAGAAGGATTATGTGCCTTGATATGGATTCCAATCCTTCCCCTATGCGCCATTTCTAAACAATGGAATACACTATATTAGTTTATAAATCACAATAAATAATTCCAAACTTGTAAACCACATAACATAAATTGAATAGTTTATCGATATAATCCATAATCATAAAATGTTTTCTTTAAAGAGGTATATACTGATAAATAATTCATAATGGTTTGTAATGAAAATGAAAATTATCCTAATCATATTCCCCGGGATTGTCATAACCAAGAGTGCAGAAAGGCTCGTTGTCGTGCACGAGTTCCCATTCGAGTCTAGCTCAAAGTGGTGTTCTCAGGTATTACGCCTAGGTAAATTTGTGCCAGATCCACCTCTACCTACTGGTATCCAACATTTATTTATTTCTTGGAAAACTCACAAAAATCCCTACATTACCAAAATTCTAGGAATTTATTCTATACTAATCCCAAAATTCTATCTTAGGGTAGTGTTTTCTGATCAATGTTTTTCTAAATCTAGCTTCCATGGTTTGTACTAAACATCCTATGATACCAATTGTAATGTCCCGACCCCAGTTACCCAGAGTCAGAGCATTATTACATAACATTGACATGATACAATAAAATCATGTCCCGAAATACTGATCAGTTTAGTAGCCTTGGAAGTACGAGACACATTCATAAGTTTTAAAATATATTACAAAATGGAAAACAACAACAACGTTGTCTTAATTAACCAAAGTCATTTCCCATAGACTATCCCTATAAGTTAGTCATAATATATCTCTTCACATCCTGGGAAAAATAAAACATAGAAAGGGGTGAGCTCGGATGCTCGGTAAGGATATCAATATAGAAGAAACATTCATAAATAAGCATAAAAATATTAATGCAATGTATAAGACTAAAACATAAGCCTTTTAAACATAAAATTCATCATAATATGGAAAAGATAAATCAAATAATTTCATTTACTTATTCACATGGAAATTCTACTAGTTGAGTAATAACATGTAATATCAAATAGCCACTTTCATAATGATGGAATGCATAATGTCGGACATCATAACCACATAGTCAAGGGCTTGTGCCAAGACTACAATTAAGATTTTTTTCAAGGCCTTGTTCCAAGACACTAGTTTGTCTCATGAGACCTACCAATGCATTTAGGAGCTATAGCGGGAAACACCAGTCACTTACTAAGTCCAATGCATTCCGCTTATGAAAAATGTTTAAACATAACATAAATATTTGTATTATAACTATCATATGAAATGATAATACATTAACCATAAACCATGAATGGTATAAAAATAACACATCCACAGTCAAACATATCACAAGACCGTCAATAAAATATGGAATATTTGTATCATAATGAATCAACTTCAAAAAAGTGTAAAATTCATTAAAGGATGTTGACATAGATGAAATCAAAACTATTTGAGAGAAATATCTGTTTATTATTTTTTGAAATCATTTAAATTCACATTTTTATAAAATAAAACATTTAGTTTTTTAAATATTCTTATAATATTTTAAGGAAATCTTCAAAGGTGTAATAATGGCATAGAATAACCACACCCACTGTATAAGTTAAAAAAGAATTCTTACCTTAATTTTGTCGAAAAGGTTATAAAGTACCCTGTTTGGAAAATGACAAAAATATTCCTTTCAAAACATATAAGGTAAAATAAGAGTATAAATTAATTTAACCCATATTATATAAAATAGTAAAAATTGTTTGAAATGAATTTTTAAGAAACATGGATGTCGATGATAAAGAAGTTTTAGTACATTACTTACATATAAACAACCTCGAATAAGTAAAGAGATTGTGAAATTAACCCATACCTTTTACTTTTCCTTAGATGATAGTATGTTAAATTCTTGTATAATAGTTAAAACATTGTTATTAAACTATAAAAGAACGATATACATAAATATTAAATCATATATGTTCTCCGAATATTGTTTTGTTAATAATATTTTAATATTATCATCGTTTTGGGTGTTAACTGATTTTTTTCCTTTATATGTTTTGTTACATAAGCCATGTTTGTTACAGATAGTATATACTTGATTTATATCCTGAATGATATTATGTTCTTAAACATTATTTTTAATCATCAAATAAAAATTATTCTTGAATGGTTATGATGGATAAATGAATCTCATCGTGTTCGTGGAGACGGTAATTCGTACGTACGCACGACCGACAATATCATTATATTGATTGTGAGATTGTATGTAATTGGATGGTCTATCATACATAAAAAATCATTAATATATTATATTTATTATTCAAATCAATTATACTCATTATTATACCCAACCAAACATTGAAGTGTTGAATGATAAACTACACCACGACGTGGAGATGGTAAGTCATATATACACACGTATGATGACTTTTCCTCATTTATAGAATCCGTAGAATAACAAATATGGTTGTACCATATTTATAATAACATCAAATTATGTATAAGGTACTACATTTATTATTTTAGTATGGAAACTTCAAAGAAAGGGGAAGTGGAAGAAGAAAAGACCTTGAAAGAGGGTGGTGAAATTATTACATCTTCTTATGGTGTTTCTTTTTGAGTTGATCAAAAGGCTCCTTAGGGTGGCTTTCTGATCAATGTAATGACTCTAGGATTAAGGGAGGATAGTTGAGAGGTTATTTGGGCAGGTGTTGTCCAATCCAAATGGCTATGTAGGTGTTAATCTCAGAGAAGGGGAAGTGCTCTTTTATAAGAGAGGTGAGGGGCACATTAGGAAAAGATTTAAATATTATTTTATAATAAAATCATATTCGGTTTATAATGGCTCAAAAATGAATTTTTTAGGGGATAAGGTGGATATGGGTCGAAATAATCTCAAATAATAGGTTTTAGATAGGTTTAGGTCACCATACTAATCATATCATTTAGATTTAACTCTTAGTTAAATAGTTTGACAATTACCATGTCTCTTTGTATTTTTATATTATATGGTTAAAAAACATACCATAAAATGACAAGAGAACCTCAAGCGGTTCATTAATGTCAAATATAATATTATTTAATCCCTTTCAATGAACCTTATATTTTTAGGAATATAATATCAATTAATAGTATAGTATTTGTTTTAAAAACTCATTAATGTCCATTTTGACACTATTTAGTAATTGGCCTTTTTAAAGTACTAAGAACTTTATTAATTCAAAATAAATTCTTCTAATCAACCCTAAAATGTCATATTAACCAATAAAATTATTTTAATTCATCAAAAGTCTCAATTTACATTTATTTGGGTATTTAAAATATTAATTATTTTAATATTTTATTAATAAGGTAATTACTACATCATCATTTTTTCATACATAAATTAAATTATTTAATATGTAAAAATTATAAATAAAATACCATTATGTATGAAATATTTTTATATTTCTAATTAATATTTCTTGAAGAATTTGTCTTTTGTATAACCCTATAGTAAAAATGGTTTAGTTATTAAACGTTGAATTTAACACTATTAACTATTCTTTAAATTAAATAAAAATAAATGTCCTAATCTAATCCAAGATGACCTAAAGGATCATATTTTATTCCCAAGGTTGTTTTTGGTAAAAATAAACTTATAAAATAGAATTAGTAAATGTGTTAGGGTAATAATAATATCATTTTTATCTTTAATTACGATATTTACTTTTAACCGAGGTTAATAATAGTCAAAAGATATTATTCACAAAAAAATTTTTTTTATCTTATTGAAAAACATTTTACTTAAGGATATAAACCTTTTCTTTCAGATTTTTGAAATTCCACTCACATATGTGGTAAAATTATGTTTTATGCAAATTTGCAATTACTCTTAGGAAATGGGTAAAAGAGGGTAAAAAGTTCAATAAACTTTTTATATATCTAAACTTATTATAAAATGAATCCAATGAATTACATTAAACTTATATAGATATTATATATCTATATTGAACTAAAATAAATTTTTCTAAAATAAATAATTATTTAAATAAAATGTCGGTTTTAAACAATAACGTAGTGTTTTTCACTATTCATCAAAAATTAAATGTTTTCAGAACAATACCAAAAATTAACCATATGATAATTTTGATATTCCAAATAAAAAAATGAAGTCCATTTTGAAAGATAAAATTTATAAAAATTTCAAAAATTGGGTGTTATTATTCATATAAGCTAGATTGATTGGTCGTGGGGTGTTAAAACTCCACGTTGAATATAGCACAAGCTATTGTATTATTAAAAGAGAAGCATATCGTGGAAGCATGGGGTGTGGCATTCTCCCATCCCTTAAATAATTTTGTCCTTGAAATTTCTAGAATATTACTGCACAAACAGATTTAGGTGGTTCTTCATCATATGTTCATCGGGTTCCCACATTACCTCTTCCATCTTATGATTTCTCCATAGAAATTTTACAAGATGAGTTTTCCGGTTTTTCGACAATTGTTCTCTAGTATCAAGAATCTTGACAGGCTATAAACAATAAGATAGATCAGGTTCCAGTTTCTATTTCATCATATGTGAGTACATGTGTTGGGTCAGGAATGTCTTTTCTCAATAGTGATACGGGGAACAATCATGATCTTTGGAGAGACTTGGCGGTATTGCCAAATGTAAAGCTAAAACCCCAATTCGTTCTAGAATTTCGAAAGGTCTGATGTACTTGGGACTCAATTTACCCTTATAACTGAAATGTATAACACCCATCCATGGAGATAGCTTTATGAAAACATGAACTCCTAATTGAAATTAGAAATGTTTCCTTTGGTTATCGGCATAGCTCTTTTGCCTAATTTGAGCTACGTTGATGTGGGTTTGGATAACCTCCACCTTTTCCCTAGTTTCCTCAACAAGTTCTGGACCTATGAGTTTTCTTTCATCAACATCATCCTAACAAGTTGAGGTGTGACATATCTTTCTGTATAACGCTTCATATGGTTCCATCTAAAAACTTGAATAGAATCTATTGTTATAGTAAAATTCTACCATAGGTAAATATTGATCCCACAACATGAAAGACAAGTGAGAAATATCTCAACATGTCTTCTAAGGTTTGTATAGTCCGTTCTGATTTTCCATCAGTTTGAGGGTTGTAGGAAGTGCTCAAACGAATTTCAGTATCTAAGTCCTTCTGAATACTTTTCTAGAATCTTGATATAAAATGGGGATCATTATCAGAAAAAATTGATTGAGGTACTCCATGAAGTCTAACACCTTCATCAATATATAGTCTTGTTAAACGTTCATGTCATAAATCTTCTCTTATAGAAAGAAAATGTGATGACTTGATAAGATGATTAAAAATGACCCATATTTCACCACTCCTTCTAGGAGTCCTTGGTAGCCCCATGAAAAAGCCCATCATAATATCATCTCATTTACACTTAGGTTTGGGAAGAGGTTGCATGAATCCTCCATGATTCTGTCTTCCAGCTTTCACTTGTTGAAAAAACACACATCATGACACATAATTACCAGTCTCCCTCTTCATGTTGTCCCACAAAAAATGTTCCTTCAATTCTATATACATATTGGTGCTACCCGGGTGTATAGATAAATTGGATCTATGGGAATCATCCAACAATTCTCTTTTTATATCAGGTATATTAGGAACACAAAGTCTCATTCCAAATTTCAAAATTCAATCTTCATATATGAAGTCACTCAATTTCCCATCATTCACATCTTTAATCTTCTTTTGAAAATCCTCATCATTGGTATGATAACTATTTATCCTTTCTAATAAAGACAGTTTGGAAACCATTTGAAAAATTATTTATGTTTCACCTTCCATGGTTATTCCCATATCAATCTTTACTAGATCCAAGAAAATAGGATATCATTCAACTCTCATATTGTTCAAAACTCCATGATCCTTTCTGATCAAAGCATCTTCCACCTTATTTTCCATCCCTGGGAAGTAGTGTATAGTGAAATCATAATCTTTGAGTAGGTCAAACCATCCTCTTTGACTCATGATGAGTTCTTTTTGTGAGAAAATATACTTCAAACTCTTGTGATCAGTATATATCTCACATTTTTCACTATAGAGATAGTGTCTCCAAAAATGTAAAGTAAATAAGATAGATGCTCACTGATGATCATGAATGCGATAATTTTGCTCATTAATTTTTAGCTGTTGTAATGTATTGTCAATAACCCTATCACTCTGCATAAGTACACAACCAAGTCCTTTCATTGAAGCATCAGTATAAATAACAAACCAATCATTCCCTGATGGTAGAGTCAAGATAGGTTCATTGAATAATCTTCTCTCTAGTTCATCAAAACATTCTTCACACTCAATTGGACAAACAAATTTAACTCCTTTACATGTGATCTTGGTTAATTGGTTGGTCAATCGCACAAAATTCTGGATGAAACGCCGATAATAACCTGCTAAACCAATAAAACTGCATACCTTAGTTATACTTGTCGGTGCTGGCCATTCTTGGATTGCCTTTGTCTTAGAAGGATCAACGAAGATTCTATCCATAGAGAGAATATGTCCAAGAAATGAAATCTCTTAAAGCCAGAATTCACAATTTCTAAACTTCCCATATAATTCATTTCTTTTAATAGTCTTTAGGATAATAAGCAATTAATTTTTATGATCTTCATAGATTTTTTTAGTATACCAAGATATCATCAATAAATACCTCTACAAAGTCATCAAGATATTCCTTTAAAACTCTATTAATTATATCCATGAAAATAGAGGGTGCATTAGTCAGTCCAAAAGGCATTACTGTAAACTCGTAATGTCCTTACCTGGTACAGAATGATGTTTTTTGGAATGTATTCCTTCTTCATACACAATTGATGATATCTATATCAAAGGAGAATCTTTGAAAAATATCGAGCTCTATGAAGTTGGTTGAATAAATCATCAATGAAAGGCAGTGGACACTATTTCTTTATTGATATAGCATTGATCTCCCTGTAGTCAATGCACAACCACATAGATCCATCTTTCTTCTTAAAAAAACGAATAGGGGCTCCCCATGGAGAAACACTCGGGAAAATAAATCCATTATTACTCAATTCTTCTAGTTTTTTCTTTAGTTACACCAATTCCATAGTGTCCATTCTATAAGGGTTCTTCGATATGGGCCTTGAGCCAGGAATTAAATAAATGGAAAACTCAATTTCTCATTCTAGAGGATGTCCAGGTAAATCCTCTATAAACACATCAACATATTATTTCAAAATATGTACATCCTCTATTTTAACATTCCTTTACTCACACATAGTTATTTCATTCTCTTCCTCCCCGATAATTGAATTTAGTAGAGCTACTGGTGGTGGATCTTGATACGAATCAGATTGTGACATTTCTGATTTAAAAATAAGGTGTTCTTTGTCACCATCATAAAAAATTGCAACCTCCATCTTCTTATAATAAATTTTTCCTTCATGGTCTGAAATCCAATCCATTCTATGGATTATATAAAATTCAATCATGGGTATGACGACGAGATTAGTAGATAAATAACGTTTATATGGCTTAATGGGAAGTGATTCACAAAACATTGTTGCAATGATAATTCCCTTATGAGTTTTGACTGAAAACTCCTTTGTTAAATCAAATTAGAAATATCTAATTTTCATAGAAAAATGGGATTATATGAAACTATTTGATGATCTAGAATCAAATAATGAATTGGCTAAACATGAGGAAACCATTAAATTACCATCCACCACATCTTTCGGAGGTTCAACCTCTACAATAGTGATTGCAGAAGCATGGCCTTGATCCCTTGTACATTACTGAGGTAAGATTACCTGACGCTTAGGACATTCATCTGAACAATTCCCCATTTATTTAAAATTTTATCATTCGACACAGACAATAACTTTATTTCCCTTGAAATCACGTGCTTGGTGTCCTTTTTTACCACACTTGTAACAGATACCATTCCCTTCAGGAAAGTACTAGGTTGTTTCTTCCCAAATTTACCACAGGATATATATTCAAATTTTTCCTTCTTCGCCTTATTTCCATTTCTAGAGTGTTCAGCAGATCTCTTCTTCTCTTTCTTTTCTTTAAAGTCGTATGACTTATAGAATTCATTTTATGTCTTGATAGCACATGAGACAATATCATCATACGACTAGAAGGATTGTGAGACTAATGATCGATGGAGAAATGCTTTTAACCCATGAAAAAATCGATGAATATTACACATTTGGTTACATATATAATCTTTTTCATGCCTTGATGTCCTTGTAAAGTTAGCCTCATACTTTGTGACATTCTCATCCTCCATTTGTCTCAGACTCAGAAATTTCTTTTCCATATCCGCTCGATGGTCATGAGGAAAGTACATTTATAAGAAAACCTATTTAAAATCCCTCTATTCTATTTTTGTTACTTCTTCTTCTCCTTTTTTTAATTAATTACCACCATTGATCTGCATCTCCCATGAGGTGAAAAACTGCCATGACAACTTTTTCCATTTCACTACTCCCCAAAGCATGAAATATTTTCTATAAGGAACATATACATTGCACAACTACCAATGGATTTTTAATCCCATTGGATGTTGGTGGTTGTTTCCTCATGAAGTGTTCTAACATTTTTCCTCCGCATTGTGGATCAGGATGCTCCATACGGGTAAGGTTTTTATTCATATCATGATTGAGTTATCCCAGTATGGTGATAAACAGATCAACACCAGTTGCATCATCAGATCCACTATAATTATATTTTACAGGAGGGAAATGCTTACATGGATTACGTGCATTAATACGGTTTCCATTTCTTCCCCTAGGGGCCATTTCTAAACAATTTCATACACTAGATTAGTTTATGAATCACAATACATAATTCCAAAGTTTTAAACCACTTAACATAAATTGAATAGTTTGTGGATATAATCCATAATCAAAAAAATGTTTTCATAGAATAGATATATACTCCATAATCTTTCATAATGGTTTTTAATGAAACTGAGAATTATCCTAAGCATATCCACCAGGAGATTCGTAACCAAGAATGTAACAAGGCCTATTGTCATGCACCAGTTCTCATTTGAGTCTAGATCAAAGCGGTGTTTTAGGGTTTTACCCATAGGTATATCTGTGCCAGAGCCTCCTCTACCTTCTCGTATCCATATAGGGATGTATTGCTTGGAAAACTCAAAAAATATCTACATTACCAAGATTCTATGAAGTTCTTATAAACTAATCCTCAAATTTTATCTTAGGGTATTGTTTTTTCTAATAAGAGTTTTTCTAAAACTTGCTTCCAATGTTTGTAGTAAACTTAATCTGATACTAACTATAATGCCCTGACCCTAGTTACCTAGAGTAAGTACATTATTACATAACATTGGTAGGATACAAGAAAATCATGCCCGGAAAGACTGATTAGTTTTGTTTCCTTTGAAGTACTAGATACATTCATAAGTTTTACAATACATTACAAAATGAAAAACAACAACAAAATTTTCTTCATTAAACACAGTCATATTGCATAGACTATCACTATAGGCCAGTCATAATATATCAATTCTCATCCTGTAAAAAATAAAACATAGAAAGGGGTGAGCTCAGATGCTTAGTAAGGATATCAATATGGCAGAAACTTTCATAAATAAGCTTAAAAATGTTAAGGCAATGTATATGACTAAACCATAATCCTTTTAAACATAAACTTCATCATGACAGGGAAAAGATAAATCAAATAATTCCATTTAATTATTCACATGGATATTCAACTATTCGAATAATCGCATGTAATATCAAACAGACACTATAATAATGATAGAATGCATAATACCAGACATCATAACCACATAGTAAAGGCCTTATGCCGAGACTACAAATAAGATTTTGTCAAGGCCTTATGCTAAGACACTAGATTTTCTCATGAGACCTACCGATGCATTTAGGAGCTATAGCGGGCTCCACTATAACTTACTAAGTCCAATGCATGTCTCATATGAAAAGGTTGAAACATTACATAAAAGTTCATATAAAAACTAGCATACAAAATGTTAATACTTTAACCATAAACCATTAATGGTATAAAAATAACACATCCATAGTCAAACATATCACAAAACCTTCAATAAAATATAGAAGATTTGTATCATAATGAATCAACATCAAACATGTGCAAAATCAATCAAAGGATGTTGACATAGATGAAATCAAAACTATTTGAGAGAAATATCTCATTATTTTTTTTGAAATCATTTAAAGTCTCATAATTATCAAAGAAAACATTTATTTTGAAAATATTCTTATAATCTTGTAAGGGAAACGTAAATGATGTAATAATGGAAGAGAATAACCACACCTACCGTATATGTTAGAAAAATACATTCTTACCATAATTTTGTCGAAAATTTCATAAAGTGCCTTGTTTGGAAAATGACAGAGAGATTCCTTTCAAAAAAAATAAGATAAAATAAGGGTATAAATGAATTTAACCCATATTATAGGAAATAGTAAAAATTTATTGAAATACATTTTTATGAAACATGTATGTGGACTATAAAGAAGTCCCAGTAGATTAATTACATATAAACAACCTCGAATAAGTAAATAGATTGTGAAATTAACTGTTACCTTGTACTTTTCCTTAGTTTCTAGTATGTTAACCTCCTATATATTAGTTAAAACATTGTTATTAAATTATAAAATAACTATATTCATAAATATGATGTCATATATGATCTTCTAATATTGCTTTGTTAATAATATTTTAGTATTATCGTCGTTTTGGGTGATAACTGATTCACATTCCTATGTATTTTTTTTAAATAAGCTGTGTTTGTTATGGATAGGATGTATTTTATTCATATCCATAATTATATTAATTTCATAAACAGTATTTTTAATCATCAAATGCAAATTATTCTTGAATGGTTATGATTGGGAAATGAATCTGATCGCATTCGTGGAGATGGTAATCTGTACGTATTCCTCAGCGACAATATCATTATATTGATGGTGAGATCATATGTAATTAGATGGTATATAATTTAAACATAATCATCAAAATATTATATTTATTATTTATATCAATTATACCCATTATTATACCCATCAAAATAGTGAAGTATTTAATGAAAAAGTACACCACGACGTGGAGATGGTAAGCTGTACGTACGCCCATATGGTGACATTATCATTTATAGGATGGATATAATAATGAATATGGTTTTACCAAATTTATAATAACATCACAGTATGTAGATGGTATTGGAGTTATTATTTTATTATGGAAACAACAAATAACGAGGAAGTGGAAGAATAAAAACTTGGAAGAGGGTGGTGAAATTATTACCTCTTCTTCGGGTGTTTCCTTTTGAGTTGATCAAAAGGATCCTTAGGTTGGATTTCTGATCAAAGTAAGGACTCTAGGTTGAATTTAGGATAGTTTAGAGGATATTTGGGTAGGTTTTGGCAGAGCCAAATGGCTTTGGAGGTGTGAATTTGAGAGAAGGGGAAGTGACCTTTTATAAGAGAGGTGAGGGGCACCTTTGGAAAAGATTGATATATTATTTTATAATAAAATCTTATTCAGTTTATAATGGCTCCGAAATGAGTTTTTTTAGAATAATATGGGGATGGGTCAAAATAATCTCAACCAATAGGTTTTAGATAGGTTTTGGTCACCATATTAACCTTATCATTTAGATTTAAATCTTCGTTAAATTGTTTGACATTTACCATGTCTCTTTGTATGTTTATATTATATAGTTAATAAACATAATATAAAATTACAAGATAACCAAAAGTTGTTAATTAATGTAATATACAGTATTATTTAAGCCCTTTGGCTGAAACTTATATTTTATTGGAATATAATATCAATTAATAGTATAGTATTTGTTTTAAAAACTCATTTATGTCAATTTTGACACTATTTAGTAATTGATTTTTGTTAAAGTCCTAAAAACATTATTACTTCAAAATAAATTCATCTAATCAACCCTAACATGTCATATTAACCTATAAAATTATTTTAATTCATCAAAAGTCTCAATTTATATTTATTTCGGTATTTATAATCTCAATTATTTTATTATTTCATTAATAATTTAATTACTTCATCATCATTGTGTCATAAATAAATTAAATTTTTTAATGTCTAAAAATTATAAATAAAATACCATTATGTAGGAAATATTTTTATATTTCTAATTAATATTTATAGAAACATTTATCTTTTTATAACTCTATATTAAAAAGGGTTTAGTTATTAAACGTTGAATTTTACACTTTTAACACTTATTTAATTTAATAATAATAAATGTTCTAATATAATATAAGTGGACCTAAAGGACCATATTTTATTCCTAAGGATGTTTATGGTCTAAATAAACATATCTAATAGAATTAGGACATGTTTTAAGGTAATAATAATATCATTCTTACCTTTAATTACACTATTTACTTTCAATCGTGGTAAATAAAAGTCAAAAGTTAATATTCACAAAAAAATCTTATCTTATTGAACCACATTTTAGTTACTGATATCAACCGTGTCTCTTTTATTTTTGAAATTCAACTCACAGAAGTGTTAAAATTATGTTTTATGTAAATTTTCAAATGCTCCTAGGAGGTGGGTAAAAGACTGTAAAAAGATCAATAAAATTTTTATATATCTAAACATATTATAAAATGACTCCAATGAATTACATTGAACATATATATGTATTATTTATGTATTTTGACCTAAAATAAATAATTATTCAAATAAAAAGTCTATTTTAAACAGAAACTCAGTGTTTTTTACGATTCATCAAAAATTGAATGTTTTCAGAAAAATACCAAAAATTCACCCTAAGATAATTTCGACATTCCAAAACAGAAAATGAAGTCCATTTTGAAAGAATAAATTTATAAAAAATTATAAAATTGGGTATTACAATTCATAACGGCTAATTTGATTGGTTCTGGTGTGTTAAACCTCGAAGTTGCATACAACACAAGCTATTGTATTATTCAAAGAGTAGCATATCGTGGAAGCTTTGGTTGTTACTGTCTCCATGCTAATCTAATCTCATTTTCTTAGTTTTGACACCACACTATTAATTTTTCATTTAAAAAAATTATCATATGAAATCATGGTTTCCATCATACTGAGAAATATGGGAATTGTATTGATGCTCAGCTGATGATTACAACAGATAAATGACTCAAGGACCATTTTCCTTTTTTTCATGTCAATCTGAATTCATCCTCTTGTATTTGACACCTTGAGAAGTGATTTTTTATTTTTATAAAAATATCAATGTGAAATTATACTCTGGATCATAATGAGCAGTTTAGGCATAAAAGTTATGTGTGGTTTATTAATATAGATCACTAATTATTTGAAGAACATTCCCCAAAATTATCATGGTAATCCAAACTCATTTCCATAGTTTTGACCCATTTTTTTGTTGAATTTTCACATTAATAAGTAATTGAAGTCCAAATGAAAATTTTGATCATACTAAGAAATTTGGGTTTCTCATTGATTGGCGGTAAGTTTGTAAATATTAGAAATTTCTCAAAGATATTTTTATTAAGTTTTCATGAAGATATTAGATCTTCAAATTCGTTTTTACATAACAAGGGATAATTTTCATTTATTTATAATCATTAAAAAAAATTACTGTTGGTATTAATTTTCTTTACTATATGTAGTTTTTAGGGGGGAATGTTTTGGATATTTAGTTTTTTTTGATAAATTTCAAAAAGGGGGATAAAATTTATATTTTTTTATAAAAAGTTTATTTTTTTAATATAAAAAAGGTAGATATTTTTAATATAGGGAATTTTATTTTCAATTTATATAAACATATAAAACAATAATAAAAAACAAATACTAAGAATATAAACCTTTTTATAAATGGTAAAATTAAAAATTTTATTAAAGAAACCCCAAATTATTTCCCACTTTATGAAAATTATCAAAATGAAAACAATTAAATATGTATATCATTGTCCCATAAAAAAAATTTATATAGTCAAGGAAATTAATACTAACACTCATTACAAAAATTTAATTTCATTCAATCTATTCTAGACATTATTATAAATAAAGAAGATTAGAATATATATTGTTTCCTAAACAATAATTTTGATACTCATTTACCAAAACAATTCATTTAATATGATTTATATCATGAAATTAAAATACATTCATTAACATTTAAGAAATATACAATTATTCTTCTTACTCTCTTATTTCCAAAAAAATGATAATGTAATTTTCTTTAAGGTTTTAAAAAACAATGTCCCCCTAAGTTAAGAATCCAAAATATTTTATCAAAGTAGATAAATAAAAATTCTATTTTCAATAGAATTCAAATAATTTTATTGAATATAATAAATTTAAACAAGATAGAATATTTATAAATAAATTATTAAATCAAATAAATTTTAAATTAATTTAATCGCTAAAAAATAAGTTCAACATTCACATAATCGAATCAATTTGTGAAAAAATAGAAAATTTAAACCAATTTAAGATTTCAAATTTCAATGATTCATCCTAATTTAAAATTAAGATAAAATAAATTGTATTGTATATATTATATTAATATTTTATAGAAATCTTCCTTGAATTAGTCATGTTTAAAATTTTATTTTAAGGAAAAACTAAAAAAATAAATTATTAATGAAGTAGGTGGTTAACTAGTTTTAACTATAAAATATTCCCAACACTATTGTGTAAAATAAAGTTGATAAAACAAAAAAAACATGAATTTATTAAAAATAATATTACGTATTGTTAAAATATTTCAAACATATTAATGAATGCCTAAATCCACATATAATAACTATTTGATAATTGATTCAATACATAAATTTCTTTATATTAATTTATTAAATAATAAAGGGGTAACTAACCCTAAATCCATTTAAAATATATTTGTATATTAAAACTCTTTTTATATGATATATAAAAGCATATTTAGAATATATGAAACTAAAATTTCAATCTATCTAAAGTAAAATATGTTTACATGCTAAAACAATTAACAAATATAAGTTATGGTAAATTAAAAAAATCTATAAAATAACATGATAAAGACTATTAGATATTATACATCCTAACATATGATTTTATGAATCAGTATGTAGTATGGATACTTTCCAATGAGAAGTACATAACAGTTCTTGGTGACCATCTTAGGTCCAATATGATTTTGGTAAGGTCTTTTTGGTACCCAAAATATCTTAAATTTAGCTTAATTGATAGTAGAACTTTTTAGCACCCAAGATGAATTCAAATATCTATTTTAGTCAATTTATTAAAATAAAATATTAGAAAAAAAAATTATTATGAAAAATTGATTGAGTAAATCTCAATGAAAATTCACTAGAATAATTCTCTATCATTCAACATGTAAGAACCCGGATCATCATTTCAGGAGAGTGATGGAACAACATCAATCTTCGAGCCCCTCCCTATTCTTCGTCCGAGCTCTGATTGAGACACCATAAAGTGTGTGGGAATCCCACTGAAATACTTCATTCTAGACTGATTCAAGGGATAAAGTTCAAGAGTATTGATCCTAAAACATCAAGGTAGGTGGTCTATACCTTTCATTATTTTTCTTTGGATTATATATGCTAAAAGTGTCACATAACCATGTTTGGGGTACTTCATGATTGGGAATTTAACACTATTATTTACCTGCTATGGTTTAATTTATTAAAAATGGGTTATTGTATATGTGTAGGGTTATATTCCTTGTTTAAGGGACACTCATGGGTGTATTTCCCTAGTTAGATGGTTTATGGTCATTTGGCCTAGGTTTCCTATGAGGCGTACCTTGTTTCCATGCCTTCAATTTCTTAGTATGGAGTTCTTTTATTGTATGAATTGCATGTGTTATTCTTGTGGATGTTATCCATATAGTAGATTATATGTGATGCCTTGTTATGATATGTGCGTTGTTTTTTCAATGGACTGTGAGAGCCTTGGACCAGGAAAACTGTGGGAGTTTCCATGTTTATTTACACCGGACCGTGAGATCTTTAGTATAGAATATGACCCAGGGGTATTTACCATGAGATCAAATCAGGAGGTCATTTTTAAATTATTTATGATATGTCGACCTAGGGGGTATTGACAGTGAGAGCTACTTGGAGGTCATTTATAAATTTTTGATGCTATGTTTACCCAGTGGTATTGGCCATGAGAGCTACCTAGAAGGTCGTTTATCATTACTCTATGTTATCTGGGACCATAGGGGTTAAACCGTGAATGCTTTACCAGAGGGTCATTTTTGGATAATTGAATTATTATGATGAGTTCCCATGGAAAATTACAAGATTGGACTCAATTATACCTGATTTTTTATATGGTATTTTGAGACATATATTTTGTTACTATTACATAGGGGATATATATATTAGGCTAGATCCCAATATTACATGCTTCAAATGATGAATAATAAATGCAAATGAATATAAATGAAAAATATAATATTGTTTACTTTTGAGTACTTCTTAGTTTATTGCATCATTTTTCATATTTCCTACTATATATAGTCATTGAAAGGTAAGAACATATCTTTTGGTGGTTTCCTAATGAGATTCGTATCAAAACCTGTTTGGGTCATGATTTTGGAGCCAAATAGATTATATGGTTGCAGGTATAGATAAGGGCAATCACCCTTCATCATCATTACATGATTGCGGTTCGATCTAGAGAGCATGAGACCAAGATGAGGCTTGCGATGTTGTTGGATTTTACTTGTTTATTTTTTAATTTGTTTTCAATATTTTATTTCCTTTATTGTGACTTGATTGGATGCTTTACCTAGATGCATGTAACATTCATCAATTATATATGCTCCAGTATTAATATTACTATTAGTCTTCTATTGTTTACATTTGTTATATGGTATTACTTCTACGGGTATTGTTTACTATTTTCCTTCCCCTATATATACTCTAACAATGTGGTCATATTTTCCCCATTATCACACCATGGCCCTCGCTTCTAGTCAGAAGCCTCTGGCATTTGGGGAAATGCGCTTGAGTTCATATGACCAATTGGGTTCGGGGAACCTTTGAGCAGCACCCAAAACCGGGATGTTACAAAGTGGTATTAGAGTAGGTTCTATTTTTCTTTATCTTATTATTTAGAGCCTACAAACATGGATAGGGAGAAATAGGTAGTTTTTAATATACTTTTCCCAGGAGTACCTAACTTGTGTATAGTTAAATGCCAAGTTACCAAGAATATTGCAATTCTTCTGGTTTTGCAATTGTTATAGTTGATTTTATTTCACCTATGGGTGACACACATGTTTCGTGTTGTTATTATAGATATCATTGTGGTTCTATGTATGTTGAAACCTGATGATATGAGGTTATACCGTCTCATGCATCATATAGGAACTTTCTAGAGATCACATGTCGTGCATTCTTGTCATGCCATTTAGGATGCATTACTGATTTCATGTTGTTGTGATAAATGTTGTGCTATATATTCATGGTGTTATGATATATTTTGTTATAGAAATACCTACTATTTTTATAGGGTATTGGTATATGTGAAGTTTCATTTGGATGGATGCCAAACTATGGTACCAGAGGTGTTATGGTCCCTCTTGGATCAGAATTTGGAGGATCATGTTTGATCATTAATTGAAATCTATTAATGCGTGATGTAAAATTGGATTCCAAACATTGATTCGTAGGGAGTATGGGATCTCATATATTGTAAAATGGAGGTCCTTTTCCAAAATTTTAAATTTCAAAGGGTTCTAGAGATGTTTAAGAGGCTTACTATTTGGAAACCCAGACAACACGACGTGTGATGTTATGAACACATGCCATGTGTTCTTCTATCCTAGAAGAAGAAAAAATTCTTATGTACATGTTGTTTACAGAATGTACATGTCGTGTAGTTGTTGACAGTGTGATTGACTGTGTGGGAAAAGACACGGGGTTGATAAATGGTTGGTAGAACACGCTATGTACTGGGAGTACATGTCATGCTGAAAAGGCCATGTGTCTGGTCGTGTGACTAATGGAAGGAGTGGATGAAACATAGGTTGTACACACCATGTATTGTTTATACACGTCGTATAGTAAACAAATTTTTATATAGATGTGTTACTAATGACACAGGTCGATGGAACCTACATGACACATTCGTGTCTAGGGTGAACATGTCGTGTAGTGTTACACTGTGAGAGAACCATGTAGTTCTAGCCGTGTGGCTTAACTTGGGGAGGAGGGAATGTCCAAGTACACACTCTATCTTAGGAGGAAGACACTATGTGTAGGGGAGTCACACGACCAGGATAGGTAGAGTTACACACAAATTTTAAATGCATAAAGGAACACATCGTGTTTTAGTTATACACGTTGTGTAACCCTGTTTTTTAAAACTTGAATGCTTTAATTCTCTTGTTTCGTTCTTGAAATTCTATGTTGTTGTCCTTGATAATCTTTAACTGAAGTTTGTGCTTGACCTTGAAACGTTTTCCACCACGACCTCCTCTGGTTTTATGCCAGGTATAGGGCGATGAACATGAACTGAAAATGTTATGGTCTATACGAGTATTTGGTTATGCAGTTTGGCCTCATGAACGCGCCAACATTTTTCATGGAACTCATGAATCATGTGTTCCATCCTTACATGGATTATTTTGTGTTAGTATTTGTGGATGATATCTTTGTGTACACTTGAGATCATATTGATTACACTGAGATAGCATCAGTTATATTATAAAATCTCAATGTTCCTCTTTTGGATAGACCAGATTCATTTCTTAGGCCACGTTATCTCAGTGACAGGAGTATCAGTAGACCCATGGAAAGTGAGAGTAGTAGTTTACTTGGAGAATTCTAAGAATATCATTAAGGTATGGAGTTTTTTTTGGATTTATGGTTACTAATGATACTTTATTCATGACTTTTCACACATAAAAGTGCCACTAACAGGCTTAATTAAGAAGGATTTAAAGTACTTGTGGAAAAATTCCAATGATTCAGCCTTTTTGAAGCTGAATGGCATATTGACTTCAGCAACGATATTGATTTTCCCAGATCCAATCAAGAGTTACACCATTTATTGTGATGCATCAGGTATCGATCGGGGAGTAGTTCTTATGTAGGTGGAAGGATTTGTTGCATATGGGTCTCAGCAGTTGAGGCCACATGAGAGAAATTACCTGACGCATGATCTCGAGTTAGCTACAGTTGTGCATGCTTTGTGCTATGGGAGACATTATCTATTGGGAGAGAATTTTTGGTATACACTGACCATAAAATCCTTAGGTATATCTTCATTCAGCATGACCTGAATTTGACACAATGATGGTGGGTTGAGAACCTTCAGTATTTTGACTGTGAGCTTACCTACACGCCTGTGAAAGGTGAGGCAATGGATGATACATTGAGAAGAAGGACTCAGATATAGGTAGTTTATGAGGCTATTAGTGAGTGTAATCTTATGGATCTGTTCTCTGAGATGCATTTGGAGGTTCATGATTGATAGGGGAAGACGTTTATTTCATCTATAGCTGTTACCTCTACTCTAATAGACCGAGTGTTAATGAATAAGTTATCAGAGTCTAAAGGCCTAGTCCAATGGGAGAGCATGTCAGGTGATGACCCTACGCATTGATCGACCGTAGGCAAGGATGCGTTTTTTTTCATTTTCATGGATGTGTATGGGTGTCAGAAGACATACGTGAGGAGCTGTTGCGAGATTCTCATGCCTCAGTATGGTCAGTTCATCATGGTGCAACTAAGATGTATCGAGATCTACATCGTTAGTATTAATGGCTAGGTATGAAGATATATGTAGTTGGTTTTTTCATGAAGTGTTCCACTGTAACGACCCAAAATTGTATTAATGAAAATTTCTCTTCATCTAATTAAATGACTTATTATTTCAAATAGTTATATAACAAATGCACTTCCTTGATTTTTTTCAGATTTTAAAATAAGATTAAGAATTGTTATCGTTGCAAATTTATCCATTTAACAGCGATCCCATCATTTTTATAAATATAGGAATTAAAAAATAGAATTTACACAAACAAAGGTAGCAGTGGCCTCATCCTATATAATTGCTCAATTGGAAGCCCATTTTTCAGAGCTCAGAAAGGAGGTAGCATCACTGGGCTTTTCTCTCGACCAATCTCAATTTGAGCTTCAACTCATAAAGCTTAAACGGAACCTCCTACGGTAAAAGCGGATGATAATAGATATTACCACTTGAGTGATGTTATCAAAGCATCCCCAAGAGTCTGTCACCATCGCACACCATACCCTTAGGTCTTATGCAGGTGTTATAAGAGGTTATGTAACAAGACACTAAAACTATGATTATGTGCATTATTTTTTATAGAATAAAGAATATACATTCATTTTATTATTGTTACTTTGTAAATAGTTTTTAAAGGAAAAATAGTATTTATTTAGATAGAATTAAATTAAGAAATATATTTTGATAAATTAATTTATTTTTGAATTAAATATTATTTTAATAAAATATTAATACTAAATTACTTTTTATCAATTATAAATGATCATATAATTTTTATGAATACAATTTTAATTTTTATTATGGTTTGCTAGATGTTTTTGTCAAAACCCATGCATATTCAATAAATATTGGTTCTTATATTAAAAGTAAAAATTTACATATTCAAAATTTTTTTTAGATAAAATGAATATTATTTTTCGAATCAGTACTTTGAAATTATCCAACGGTGAATTTTTCATAATTTTCTGAGACCGTCCATTTTTTTTGTAAACATTAAATACCATTTAAATATAAAATGTGTTTTATGACATCATCATGACGCAATAGTGATGTAATAAAATTCTATAAAAGGTATTTTCGGCCAATATATGTTTTAACTTTAAAAAATGTGATTTTATATTTGTTTTATTTATTTTAAAAATCCTTAGTGGACCCTCCAATACTTATAAAAAAATTTAACATCTTAAAATGATTTCCTTGAGAATGTGACTCACCTCCACATAATAAAGCCTAATATTTTAATAATATAATCCATTGGACTTATGAAATAATGTTTTATACTGCCCTTTTTCAAAAACCATGGGCAAAAACCATTTTATGGTTTGTGGTTTTGATTAGTTTAATGTGTTGTGTCCAAAACCAAAATAAAAAATAATTCTCTCCTTTTCTATATAAACCCACTCATTCTCCCATTACTCTTCACTAAACCCATTTGGATCTCGACCAACCCCATCCCCCATCTCTCTATTATCCACAAAAGGTTCCCCAATCTCCCAAGTAGCCTCTCTCAAGACTCTCCCAGACCTTTGGGATCACACATCCAAGTATGATCTCTCTTCCTTTCTCATTTTTGTCCAAGTTTAATTATGTTTCTATACCCTATTATTTTCAATTATAAAATTTTGGTTATGATTTAAAACCTCCCTTCTACTTCCCTCCTTATTTTTTAATGATGAGAGACCTATTTCTCTCTCATTAATTCCTCCCATGTACACATGTTACCTTGCCAAGATTCCATAGGGGATTTCTCTCTCCACATTTACATTCAAGCTATTCTTTTGTATTGTGAATATAAATTACATTACATATGTTGGGAAATGTATCTATATGACCTAATTACTATCCATTACAAGTATATATAATGAGACATCCCTTTCTCTCTCATCAACCATTTTTATGAATTTTTATTTCATGTTGTTATGCAGCCGAAATTGCAACGCGATTTTCTAATCAAAAATCATTGTGTAGTGAATACCATGCCCATTTCCCTATCAAGGGTATTCACCTTTATGAACATTTAATTATTGATTATAGAGTTTCATGTATTAATTTCATGTTCTTTTATAATGGAATAAATTATGATGTTTAATGAATCCATGTTATATGATCCATATGGCACACTAATGCATGAAATAAATGATTAAGAAGGGTGTTCCCCAATAGTGATACAAAGCATTGGGTAATGATTTGTATCATGATACATCAAGTGAAATGTTGTTTTAATCATGCTAGCTCACGTTCAATGAGGTTTTACTCATGCTCCATGTTCAATGATCCTTGGGTCATGTTAATATCATGTTAAATGCTGATGTCACATTTCCATGTTATTATAATCATGCTATATCATGCCTTTATCCCTAATAAAAATCTGAGCTATAGCCACAGACCTATAGCCACGGTTTTATAGGTCCATGGGTATATATTTTATACTGCCACAGCTAATTATTCCATACGTGGCTATATCCAACTGCCCTGTTGTTTTCCCAAACCCATCGGGCTCTTCTCCTCCCCTTCGCGATTCCTCCTCCTCACCGAGCCCTCCCCTCCCCGACGCCTCCACACCGACACCTCCTCCGCACCGCACCCTCCTCATCGCACCCTCCTCGATGCGCCCTCCTCGCCGTGCCCTCCTTGTCGTCGCGCCCTCCTCCCTGACGCCTCCTCGCCGTGCCTCCCCCCTCCCCGGACTCACTCCTACGGAACCCTCCCTGACTCACTCCCCTCCCCCGACGCACTCCCCTCCCCGGACGACCGCGCCTCCCCCCTCCCCGGACGACAATGTCTCCCCCGACGCCGACGGACTCCCCTCCTCCCCCGACGCACTCCCCTCCTCCGGACGACCCCGACGAACTCCCCTCCTCCCCCGACGGACTCCCCTCCTCCCACGACGGACTCCCCTCTTCCCCCGATGGACTCCCCTCATCCCGACAGACTCCCCTCCTCCGGACGACCGCAACTCCCCTTCTCCTGACGAAATCTCCTCCTCCGAAGAACTCTCCTCCTCCCGACGACCTCATTTTCGGTATCTTTATCACTCCATTTTTTATCACTTCAGTTTCACTGCAACCTATTTTTTAGGTTTCCCCATCTTTGTGTCATAATGAGAGACGAAATGAATCAAATGTTTCTACAGATTTCCTATGCCATTACAAATTGAAATGTTGGGTTCCTAATGTTTATAGGGGAAGATTCAAATCTACCAATTTGAGGTAAAGCATCTTCTCTAATTTTATTATCACGTTCCATTCCTCCATGAGTTCTAATCAATCCATTTGTGACTCGATAGTGTTCATGATCCCTCACGTATTTCTAGATGGTTCAAATCTTGAATAGGTGTAGATGCTGGTATGGGCCATAAGTGGTGGCATAGCTAGATTCTACCATGGGTACCCTATAAGGGAATGCTAATAAGGATGTGTCTGGTCCTGTTCTAGTTGTACATAAAATGGAGGTAATTCATGATCTTCTACAATTGAATCCAAGAATATTGACGGTTGGTATTCCATATTTTGACGATGTTACAAATCCACTTTGGTTGATATATTGAGACCTATTTGTTGATGTATTCCAAATAAAAGTTTGATATGAGGATCTTCTTGTAGAACATATCCAACAAGAAGGATTTCTTGAAGAATTTATTCATATGGTCTCCCAAATTATTTCACCTCATACTCTTGTTTATAAAATATGTCTTCAATTAAAATGGGTTCAACCTCTTTAGGAATAAGGTGAGGAAGAATATTAACCTTACCCTTTTCCTTTTTTGATGACTTTTGTGGAGGTAAGGGCGTAGTGGTTGATGGAACACCTAGATTCAAAAAGAGTATCTCGTTCTAGTTATACACACCTACTTCTATAATTTAAGTGTGTACCATATTTTTTATTGAAACTCCCTCCTCTAATTCCTCCTCCAAATTGGCCTCGTGTATTATAGGGTCACTTGGGAAATATTATTGGCATTCACTAATGCCTAATCCATTGCAGACATTATCTCAATATATTTGAGATACATACCTTTTATATACCCTCTAAAACGTATTTTACACATTTTCACTAATTATATAAGATCCATTTAGAAGATGGTAATCTGAAGTAAAAATCCAGACAGTTCAGTTGTATGCATTCATAGTGAGGTTACTAGATCACAGAAAATGATGAACTAGTGGGAGATTTATTTTTTAGTTTTTCCCCAGATCGGTAGAAGTCTGATATCAATAATTTGGATGTTACTAATGTAAATAAATCCCTTATCCATGAGGGTGGGTTTTTTTCATTCCACTTTCACAACATTTTGGACCTGGTTTATTGACCTCAAATGTTGGGTTTGAAATTCCCCAACCATACTGGATCATGTTTCTCTCAATCTATTATGGATGCTATTTTTGTTTCTTCCCTTAATATTCTTTGGACTTTTTTCTTAACATGGTCTGTGTGCATCATTTTTTTTTACCTGAATCACCAACTTCCAAATATGGTTGTTCTATTTTAGAAATATTCTCCAAATGAAAACTAAAATTACCTAAGAGGGAGCCTGGCTTGACATTTTCAGATACATTAAACAAAAGTCCCTCAATATCCTACCCTCTTCTTTCCTGATGCGAGTGATAGTCGGTCGAGCCTTTATTTTTTTGGGAATATCGTCGATTGTGGGTGGAATTATTTTTTTGAATCTATGCTAAAGCTATCGCATTTCATGATACCAATTCTGGTGGGCTATACTGGTTGTGGATCATGGTGAAAGGTATCTCTTGGTGTCCACCCAATCCATTGATATGAACACAAGATCAGGCATCCACAATAAACCTTCTCATGTTTTTTAACACACTAAAGCATCCACATTGAAGGACTCCACATTATTTATATATATTTTTTGTAGCTAGAAGATCTACCGTGTAAATTTGGCATTGTATCCCTTCTGTTACCTTAAAATGACTTGGATAAAGCATGAACATTGAAGGATTCCACATTATTTATATGGATTTTGTGTAGCTAGAAGATCTACCGTGTCAATTTAGCATTGTATCCCTTCTGTTACCTTAACATGACTTGGATACTCATCATAGGGTAATAATTTTTCTCTCAAGTGATGAAGAGTTTTCCATATATTTTGGTGTATGTTGCGAAAAAAATAATCCGACAACACCTATGGATTGTTTTTTTATGGGGTAGAAAAGGCCAGAGGATGACTCACATATTGGTTCAGGTTCTTGTTATCATCATCTCATATGGAATGGGGACAATGACCCCTGGATAGGCCACATGGATGATCAAATCATCATTTTCAGGATCGTGTAAGAATGTGGATAAACTTTTCAAGTGTTCAGCTCAACCATTCTATAACATGGGGATTTTATTCACCTCCATCATAGAAGGGAATTGTACCATTAGTTGGTGGGTGTGATCCAGTAGGGACATGATCTCCTTCATCATTACAATGCGGTCACCATTAATATATTTTAGGGCTAACTTGGATTCTCCCTTCATATCCATTTGGGGGAAATAAATATCATCTGATAACTTATGACCAGTAATGAGAGCCTAATAACTCGCCTCATCATCAGTGAAACCTTATAAAAATATGAAAAATTATGATTGGACGTCTTGTGTTGGTGTGATAAAGACAGCCACCTGGCCTACTCAATTATTATTGGAATTATTAAGCATTATTTCAGTTGATCTTTGAAAATCACCATCAAAATATTTTTTCTAATACTCTTTGACATGATCCACTAAGAGGGTAGCCTCATTTGGGAAATCAACATTCAGGGGAGTATCATGATTCTTTATATAATATCACAACTTCTAAACTGTAAAAACTATTGCGAGGAAACTCTTATCTATACGGGAGTATCTATTCTATATATCGAGGAGAATACAACTATTATATTATAAAAAATATTCTATTACCTCTTGTTTTTTTGGGTTAGATGGGTTACAAGGGATCATTCCAAGGAAGTCCCATAAATGAACAATGTCTTTCCTAAAATGGAAGAAAACAAAACTGACAGTTGTAAAAGATAATGCTTAATGTTATCAATAATCGATATGTAACTCCTCATCCTATTTTTTAATAGGTACTTTATTCATTGGACACTAGAGGATCTTACACTATCCATCTAGATTCACATTAAATCAGTTTATATAGGTGAATAGACCTTGGAGTCCCCACAACTCATAGAGATTCCATGGGGGAGGAACTTGATTGATGGACTTGATCATCTCTAGGTCAATCTCGATGACCATATATCTTGTAGTAAAGTGGAGAAACCTAATAGAGGTAACCCTGAATGTGAACTTCAGGGAGTTTATCTTAAAGTGTATGTAATATAGGAAGATAAAAAATTTCTCAAGATCCTTGAGATGGTCCAAATATGGTAGGATTTTCCCACCAAATAATCCAAGTAGCATTACACAAATTTCATGATAATTGGCTTGAAGATGTGGTGCTTGGACAGTTGATAAGTGGATTATGCCTTATTATATCCCATGAGAATCAATTAAAAGTATGAATTCTCCTATGGAACCGTAATTATAGGAGACTCAACATCCTTGGGGGCCATCCATATCTAATTATACCTGGAGTATCCATCCATAAAAGATAGGGCCAAGAATCCTGTTATAGCATTGATTAATAGCTTTTTCATTGGAAGGGAAAAACAATACTTTAGATAATGGTGGTTGAGTTATAAAAAGTCAATATTGATCATTACTTAATATCTTTTGAAACAATACATATAATGTTAAGTCATTTTATAGATTATTTATCTAATGTATGTCTATCTGCCTCAGGATGGATAGATATTGGATGTACAACATTGATCGGATCACTGATGAATTTCAGAAGGAGTTACAATATTTTTTGGACTTTGCATTCACTAATGATTCAGATGGCGGGTTGATTCGATGCCCGTGTTTTGATTGTGTTGGAAGACCATGTTTAACTCATGAGGAAGTGAGTTACCATATCACTAAAAGTGGTTTCCAAAAAAATTATCATGTGTGGTATCACAATGGAGGAAAAGATCAAGTGTTGAATGCAATCGATTCAGCGGACAAGATTGGTATGAAAAATTTGATTTCTGATCGGTTTCCTTTTGTTTCTGAAGCTAGCTCTTCATGTAGACCAGTGCAAGAGGAAATGAATACTGGAACACAGTTCTCATCTTTTAATCAGGATGATGACGTTGAGAGTGTTAGAAAGATGATGGAAGATGCAAATACCCCAGTATATCAAGCATGTGGAAAAATGAGAAAACTAGAGTTTTTAATGCGATTATATCATCAGAAAACAATATATGGATTTAGTAATACTGCGGTAGACTATCTCCTTACATTTATTAAGGATTTACTACCTGATGATGCATGTATTCTAGAAAATGATTACATGGCATCAAAGTTGGTTGACAAATAAGGATTTTCATACAGTAAGATTTATTCTTATGTCAAAGACTGTTGTTTTTTCTGGAAGGAGAATGCAGACTTGAGTCAGTGAAAACAGTGTGGCACATCAAGGTGGAAGAGTAATAAAGACGAATCTCAATCTCTCATACCACAGAAAGTGATGTGGCACTTCCTTTAATTCCCAGGATTCAAAAAAAATTTATGTCAGAACAAATGGAAAAGAATATGAGATGGCATGTAGATGAAAAAAAACACAGATAACGATGAAATAGTGCATCCTGCTGATGGGTTGTCTTGGAAGTAATTTGATAGGTTACATCCTGATTTTGCAGCCGACCCAAGAAATATTATATTGGGATTATCCTGTGATGGTTTCAACCCATTTCGCCAAATGCATACTGCACACAGTACTTGGAATTTTTTCATTCACATTTATAACTTTCCTTCATGGATGTGTATGTAGAAGCCGTGCACTATCCTGATTATATTGATATCTAGACCCAGTGATCCTGGAAATGATATTGATATATACCTGAAACCATTAATAGAGGAGTTAAATGAGCTTTGGATTGTTGGTGCACAAGCGTATGATGTATTCAGAAAGGAGTACTTTATGTTTCGTGCAGCTTTATTATGGATGATAAATGATTTCCCTACCTAGGAATGATGTCTGGTTGGAGTACTAAAGAGAAAATTTCATGTCCTATTTGTATGAAAAATACATGTTTCCGAAGATTAATGTTTCGACGAACTTTCAGCTTCATAGGGCATCGACATTTTCTACCAATGGATCATCTATATAGGAAAAATCGGAGACAGCTCGATAATGCCATCGAGACAGATGAGACACCTCAACGAATGTCAGGGACTGATATTGTTAAAGAACTTGATGATTTGAATTATGTTCTTGAAAAAAATTCAATCAAATATGAGAAAGTGAAAGCATGCTAATTCGAATTCCAACAGCAATTGGAGAAAGAAAAGTATATTCTTTGAGTTGCCGTATTGGTCATCGAATTTATTACGTCATTGCTTGGATGTAATGGATATCGAGAAAACCATTTGTGAGATGTTACTTTCTGCTATTTTAAATGTCAAAGGCAAAACAAAAGACGCTTTGCTGTGTCGTCGTGATTTGATGGATTGGGGTATAAGAGCAAGACTTCATCCTGAGTTAATTGGTCAAAATAAGTGGAAAGTCCCTGTTGCCTGTTATTTGATGACAAATGTGGAGAAAAAACAATTTCTTCAAGTCTTGGAATGTTTGAAGGTTCCAGATGGTTATTCAAGTAATATTTCAAAAAAGGGTGAATACACAAGATGTGAAACTCAAATCTCTTAAAACCCATGATTACCATGTCTTGTTACATGAGTTGATTCCCATTTCCATTTGTCATTTACTTTCAAATAATGTTAGAGTTGCGGTGATTAAGTTATGTCAATTTTATCGAGATCTTTGTGCCAAAAGATTGAGCAGAAGTGTTGTTCAGAAATTGCAGAGAGATGCACCGATTATTCTTTGTGACTTGGAGAAAATTTTCCCACCATCTTTTTTTCACAATTATGTTACATTTGACTGTGCATCTTCCCACGGAAGTTCTCTTTGGTGGTCCTGTTTTGAGTCGGTGGATGTATCCTACCGAAATAATGATGTTTACATTAAAATCTTATGTGAGAAATAAATATCATCATGAAGGCTCTATTGTGAAATGCTATTTAGCATAAGAATGCATGGATTTCTGTTCATCGTACCTAGCTAACATCACTACGAGGTCTAATCGGCTAATGAGAACTGAAGATGAGCAATATGATCCCATTGAGCCTGCATTTCCTTTAATGCCCCAAACAGGGGGGATATCTGGATCGTACTCGTTGTGTACTTTAAGCAGGGAAGAGTGGGAAATGGCACATCGCACAGTATTATTCAAATGTGGTGTGCTTGATGATTATATGAAGTAAGTAAACTAATAAATATGTATTTATTTCATTGTGTGATTTCTTTATATCTTGTGACATTTTAATGCTTTCATATCTATAGAGAACATTTTGAAATTATAAAAAAGAGACATCGCTCTCTCTCTATTAAGAGGAAGGAACTGTTGCACAACAAAGAATTTGCTTCCTGGTTAAAGTCAAAGGTAATATATTTCTTTTTCTTCTTCTTATAACATAAACACATGTCTCTGTTTAATATTCTATGTTGTTATCTTTTAGGTTTTAACTCTACCAATGATTGAAGTATCAGATGAAATAAAAGCATTGTCCTTTGGTCCAAACGATGTGGTGCGTGATTGTAAGTCAATTGTTGTCAATGGATATAAATTTGTTATAAATAGTTGTGCAAAAAAAATGGCAACACAGCATGATGGTGTCACGATAAGCGCCAGAACAGATTGTTATGAGAGTACATCGAAGAGGCAGCCTCGATCAGAAAATATATCATATTACGGTGTTGTTGAAAGAATCATTTTGTTAGATTACTATGCACATGGTCGTGTCACAATGATGAAATGAAAGTTGTTTGATTCAATGACGATTCAATGACATGACAAGGAATGCATATTGATAACTGTGGATTTAGAGTGATTGATATGAACCGCCAGCTTCGTACGAATGAACCTTATATTCTTGCGTCACAAGCTAAACACGTGTTTTATGTAAGTGACCCGTTACAACCACAATTTGGTGTTATTGTTGATGTTATTCCTAGATATATTTTTGACGAAGGCATGGATGACAATGATGTTCTGGATGAACCTGTTGGTATTTATTCAAATGTTGAATTTGATGAAACGGATGATGCAATTGTTAGAACAGATTGCGAACCAGAAATTGTCACAGACCCCATATAGCGTTGACACATTTGTAAGTATTTACCTGATATTATCACAATATTGTATGTGTTTTTTTAACTTTCCTACTTGATATCAAAATAACTAGTATATTTTATACCATTATTGAATATAAAACTATTAATATCCTCACCAATTTATGTTTAGCCACTTCTCTAGTAAACCTTGAACATAGAAAAGTCTTGATATTTTATCAATAAAAATATCACACATGAAAATGTATCTCATTCTTTTATGATACAATTGTATTATTTATCATTTTGCATTATTTCTATTTATTTGAGAATATTTTTTTAAAGGTCAAAATGTCTGATTATGTTGATACTAGAAGGAGTAGAAGAATACTGAGAGACAAACAATGTAAGTCTCCTCCTGGATACAATGTAAGTACAAACTATGTTTGAATATTATGGTCTTTCATATGATTTATCTTGTTATCGTTCGTTTTATTTTATCATCTATGTTATTTTAGACTACATCATTGAGGAGACACTTGGATTATGCCACTGAGGATGATATTGTGGTGGGGGGGTACTGATTCTACAGGTCAGCCTACTACTATGCCGTTTGAGACACCAGGAGGCCATCCTCCCATTATGACACCTCCATATTATCCATACCCACCTTTTCTGTATCCCTTTTTCCCTGCACCCACATCGGATGGCAGTTCTCAGACTCCCATCCCTCAGTTTCCATTCCCACCATCCACTGTACAGGGTACTGTGCCCCCATATATTCCACCGCCATATCCATATCCATATCAACCCTCATCTGTACAGGGTTATCCATCGGGTTTTCTGCCTCCATCAGTACACTTTGCATCTACTATACATAGTACTCCTGTAGATATCTCACCTACCATGGAGGCTGCCCCCCCTCCAGACGCACCACTTCAGGGGTCAGCAGATCCCCCATCTATTGGTATTTGTTTAAACATTACTGTTACTGATTAATGATAAATTCATATATATTATTTTCTTTTATTTTGGTTTCATGATTAGCTCCAGCCTCTACCAGGCGATGAGGCCGCACAAAAATGCGTGAGGTTTGGAATTGGAACACGCAAATCATAGTTGATTACGATGAGGACAAAGCTATAATTAAAAAAAATGGCACGGAATGTAAAAGTTTTTTGGGAACACTTGCTAGGAATAGCAATATCATTCTGGTTCAACCGATAAGTTGGAATGCAGTTGGACAACAAATAAAGGACAAAGCCTGGGCAGAGATTTGGGTAAGTAATGTTAATCAACTATTATATATATATAAATTTATAATATTTTCTTAACAATTATTATGTCCATTGCAACTTCGATATAATTTTCCCGATGGACAAAATGAAAAGGCTGCAAAGATAATGGATTTAGGTGATATGTGGAGAGCCTACAAGTATGATTTATATCTTGGGTGGAAACAGAGAGTTGGTACAGATCTTTAAGAAGTACCAGTGATTCAAGATTGCCCAATATTACAATATAAAGAGATGATTAACTATTGGAAGAGTTCAGAGTTTAAGGTGTTTGTTAAAATTATATATATATTCATTTAATTATTTAAAAACGATTTTAAATTACTTGTTTTATTTATGTTAATGAATTTATATATTTATTTGTCTATAGGAGAAATCAAATAGAAATAAAAAAACAAGAGTGCAATGAAACACATTTATACTCGTGGACACACTTCATTACCAGATCATGAGCAGACCCAGGTAATTTAACATTTAAAATATTTATCTTTGTTTGGTGTAATTTTTTTAACTTCCAATTTTGATTTATTTCTTTGTTTTTTTCCAGAAAAGGCATCAAATATTGAGGGTCGCGTTCCTCGCTCAACTTTGTTTTGTACAAGCCGGAAAAAGAAAGATGGTACTGTGCCAAATCCCAACACCGAGAAGGCGATTGTAAGTATATTTAAATTTCTTTTATTTTTGCTGAATTTAATTCCTTATATTATTTTATAATTTTAATTTATGTTATATATCAATCAACAGAATGCTTTAGAGGCATTGGCAGAAAAAGAACCTGACAATTTGGGCCCAAACGATCATCCACATTAGGTATTAGGAGATGAGCATCAGCTTAGAGTGCGCTGTCGACCTGGGAAGAAGATTGTACCATATCGATACTGGTCTACTAACGTTTCTTCGAGCACCGGTTCTGGTTTTTTCATAGTGGAACAAATGAATGCAGCAATCAAAGAAGAAAGTCAAAAATCAAAACAGGCGATAACTACAAATATAATGAAGTTTATGTCTGCCCATTATTCTATACTTCCATCAGAAGCAGCTGCAACAGTTGATGCATTTTTGATGTCGATGCGTTCTGCTAATGTAGATTCTTCTTTCGGAGCCGGAGCCGGACCTAGTGCTGGACTCGGTGCTAGTGCCGGTTCCGATGCAGATGACGATTTCGATGATGATGTTGGTGGTGTGAGAGGTGGTGATGGTGTTTCTGTAGGAGGTGTGGATGAGGGTTATCATGATTCTGATGATACTGATATTGAGACTCACTTTTGATGTAAATTTTATTTTTGGATTGGTAATGTATGACGAGTTACATGCATCCGATTACATTGCTTTTTTGATCAATATCATTAATATTTACCATATCTTATTGGGAAAGAGAATGACTACTAACCTGTATAGTTAACATCAACCAAACCACAAATACATCACAGGGGGTGTCCAGTGGGGCTGTTATTTGGGGCATGGGGGTTGTCCAGTGGGGGTGTAGGGGGGTCATTGGGGACTAAGGGGGGCATGGGGTGTGTAGGGGGGTGCAGGGGGGGTGTTCAAGGGGGTTGTCCAGGGGGTTGTAGGGGGGTGCAAGGGGGTTGTCCAGGGGGTTGCAAGGGGGTGCAAGAGGGCTGATATAAATGTTTATTCTAATAGTCAAACAATTTATTTTTCCAATATTTTAGTTTTTCATGGTAAACTAAAACACATAGACATTAGGGGGGACAGGTGCAGGGGGCTGGGGGGGGGGGGATGGTGAAGTTGGGGGCTGGGGATGGGGGCTGGTGTAGGTGGGGGCTGCGGGGGGGGGGGGGGGGGGGGGGTGGGGGGGTGGGGGGGGGGGGTGGAGGTGGGCTGGGGGTGGTAGGGGGCTGGGGGTGGTAGGGTGCTGGGGGGTAGCAGGTGGCTGGGGGGGCTGGTGCAGGGGGGCTGGGGTTGGGGGGTGGTGCAGGTGGGCTGTGCGGGGGGGGGGGGTGGTGCAGGTGGGCTGGGGGGTGGCAGGGGGCTGGTGCAGCTGGGCTGGGGGTAGCAGGGGCTGGGTGGAGGGGTGCAGGGGGGGGGGGCTGGGTGGAGGGGGGCAGGGGGCTGGGGGGGTGGCAGGGGGCTGGTGCAGCTGGGCGAGGGGTAGCAGGGGGCTGGGTGGAGGGGTGTAGGGGGGGCAGGGTGGAGGGGGGCAGGGGGCAGGGGGCAGGGGCAGGGGGGGGGGGTGGAGGGGGCAGGGGCAGGGGTAGGGTTCAGGATGGAGGGGGGCAGGGGGGGCAGGGGGCATGGGGTAGTTTCTCCTTACCATTACTCCAATTAATGAGTCATTCCTCCTGTGATACTGAAGATTCTACAAACTTCTTTGCAGGGTGAAGAGGTGGATTATAGGGGTGTGCTTCACCGTGATGGCTCTGTTATAATGTCTGTTTCGTTGGAACAATTGAAGGTGATAGTTGCCCACTGGATTGAAACTAGAGAAAAATAATGTTTTTATGTTTATCATAAAATGAAAATGCAAGGAGAATTAAATTCCGCGTGCCCTTGTTTTTCCCTATTATCCAAAATATTTTCTAACAGGTTTTTAATACTTGTTTGAAAAATGAAAATAGAAAATGTTTTTCAACACCAAACACAGTTATTAAGTTTTCACCCCATTCCCTTTTACTCTGGGTGTGGGGAGTGGAGCTGGGGGAAGTACGTATTCTAGTTAAATTATGGTGATTAAGGAAAACAATAGCCGTATGAGACCTTCATGGATGTTTAAATTATCTCTCACCACCATCTGATTTTTTTCTGGTTAAATGAGAATATATCCATCTTGTATGTTGATTTCTTGCTCCTCGTTTTTACTGGTATTCCTTCATTAATTGTGACAGATTTTAGCTCTTCTTTATATGTCTTTAGCAGCAGAGGTTGTTTTTGGCATGCCATTCAAGGTTAGTTTCTACTTCATTATTGAATGGGGAAAATTAGGGGGGTCATAAGGGTGTGTTCGGTATGTGTAAATATTTTGTATTTTTATTTTCCAAAAATGTATTAGAAAATGCGTTCAAAAATGTTTTCAAGAGTAACATTTATACAAGTTAATAAATATATTTTCTACTGGTTTTTTGAAAAAATGAAAGCCTGTGCTGATTTAGGATGTGGCAACTGTGGATTCAATTCTTTTAAGAGAGCTTCCTCCAGTAGATGATGCTGATGTTGTAAGAACTGATTCTCCCTTCCTTCAATGATGCATTAAAGGGATGAAATCAATGATATATATATATATATATATATAATTTGTCTCAGGGACACGATTGGTGGTGTCCGTACGAGGCAATGAACCCTACAAGGACCATGAAACCCTAAAAGACACTGATGCCACCATGATTCTTCAAGGTCTTCCCTCTAGTGAAGAGAAAAGTAGCAGGGGTACATGCTGCAAGGAGGCTATTTGAATTTTTGGAAGGAAATGCTCTGAAGTTCGCTACAATCCATCATCTTCAATTCCCCAACAGGATTCATAGGTAATAACAGAACAATACCATGACCTGCAACTCATCTGGGTTGCTTTAATTGGGTCTGAGTCAAGTAGCTTGGTTTCAGGGATGAGTTGGTGATCGAAGCTGGCACTAATGTCGGGGCACTTCTTGTGGATGGGCTCAGGGATGGGATTCTAATTGAAGCGCTGGATCAGGACATTGATTTCATGAGGGATACATCATTCAACTTACTGCAAGGTTGCAGGATGCGAAATACAAAGACGGTACATGATGTGGTTTTAGATAATAAGATGATTGGGTTGATCATGTAGTTTTGATAATTTTTATGTGTGGAATTTTACTACTGTGGCGGGAGTATGTTTCGTGCCCGTCTTGTGGGATGACTCTTTTTGACCTTCAAGAAATAAGTGCGTAGATACGTGAAAAGACCTCTCATTTACCCGGTGTTTCGGTAACTCTCCCCCTTCCAGTTCCATTAATTTTCAAGGAAATTATTTCTGATATCTTAGACCCTCTTTGGTTCAAGGAATCCACTATGAGAGAATCTCTCCATCTCTCTCAATTAGTTCCATCAATTTTCAAAGAATTCATTTATGATCTCTTAGAACCTGTTTGGTTTAAGGAATCCACTATGAGAGACCCCTCCCCCCATATGTTAGTTACATTAATTTAGAAGGAATTCATTTGTGATCTCCTTGAGGTTCTCTCATAGTGTATTCCTTAAACCAGACAAGGGGCAGGGGCCAGGGGGGTAGGGGGCAGGGGGCAGGGGGGGCAGGGGGCAGGGGGCAGGGGCAGGGGGGAGGGGGCAGGGGGCAGGGGTGTCCAGCAGGGGGAGGGGAGTCCAACAGGGGGAGGGGCTATCCATCCAGGGGGGAGGGGTGTCCATAGTCTGGGGGGGGGGGGTGGAATGGCAGGGGTGTCTAGGGTCTGGGGGGGCGTCACGCCGCGGTCACGCCGCGGTCACACCACGGTCACGCCGCGGTCACACCGTGATTTGGCCCTGCTCCAGGACGACACCCTACGGCGGTTACTCCTCCTTAGAGAAACATTGAATGGTGGGCTCTATAATGTTTTGTATTTCCTCATTCCTAAACTATATCTCCTCTCAGCGCTGCCCCTCATCCATCTTTCCACAAAACGTGCATAGCAGGTGGTACAAAGGCTCAATTCAACTGAAAACATTGGTTTGGAATTGTCTGGCATATTTTATTCCTCTAGGTATTCCTACACATTTTTAGATCTCCAAACATCACTGAATTAGGTATATCAGGAGTCATCCAATCCTCTAGTCATCACAGAATAGCATTCATTTGTTTAAATCTTCTGAGAAAACATCCTCTCATGCCATACATATCATCCTATTTGAAACTAAGTGGAAGATGTTGCCTCACTGATGTCGTTGGACCGGGCCAACACATTGTGGTCACGCTGCGGTCACGCCGCGCTCACGCCGCGGTCACGCCATGATTTGGACCTGCTCCAGAACGACACCCTGCGGCGGTTACTCCTCCTTAGAGAAACATTGAATGGTTAGCTCTATAATTTTTTGTATTTCCTCATTCCTAAACTATATATCCTCTCAGCGCTGCCTCTCATCCATAATTCCACAAAACGTGCATAGCAGGTGGTACAAAGGCTCAATTCAAATGAAAACATTGGTTTGGAATTGTTTGACATGTTTTATTTTCCTAGGTATTCCTACACTTTTCTAGATCTCCAAACCTCACCGAATTAGGTATATCAGGGGTCATCCAATACTCTAGTCATCACAGACTAGCATTCATTTCATTAAATCTTCTGAGAAAATATTCTCTCATGCCATCCAGAAGGGGGGAGGGCTGTCCAGCAGGGGGGAGGGGTGTCCAGCAGGGGGAGTGTTGTCCAGCAGGGGGGAGGGGTGTCCAGGCAGGGGGCAGGGCTGTCCAGCAGGGGGGGCGGTCTGTCTGGCAGGGGGGCGGGCTGTCCGACAGAGTGGCGGGCTGTCAGGCAGGGGGACGGGTTGTCACGGGCTATCCGGTAGGGGGGAGGGGTGTCCGGCAGAGGGGGCTGCTGTCCAGCAGGGGGAGGGGTTGTCCCGCAGGGGGGAGGGGTTGTCCCGCAGGGGGAGGGGTGTCCAGCAGGGGGAGGGGTGTCCAGCAGGGGGGAGGGGTGTCTAGCAGGGGGGAGGGGTGTCCAGGAAGGGGGAGGGGCTGTCCAGCAGGGGGGAGGGGCTGTCCAGCAGGGGGTGTTCAAGGGGGGGGGGGGGCTCTCCAGGGGGTTGCAAGGGGGTGCAAGAGGGCTGTCCAGAAACCTAAGCCCATGTGGGTTATGAATGTCTCTATAGAGAAAATGCAGTGCTGTCTAGATCTGGAAAATATCATAAAACATCCCACACATACTTCCCAGGCACCAGGTATAACTATTTCACCACCTATAGATAGTGAGCACGGTGCTATAAAATCTGGTAACTCTATTTCAAATCATAATTCCAATGTTTTGTTTAATGCAGTACTACATGAAATGCAAGCAGATGTTATCTGAGGATGAGCATGTGTGACCATGATTTCACCAAGCAGTTTGTTTAGTTAATAAACAGTTTTTCTGGTAATGTTTTCCAATTTCAAATATTTTTTATTTTATTTCCACAAACATTTTATAGTTTATTCTGTTTTATTTTCTAGACTGATTATATGTATGTTTTCCTAGATTACTCATATATAGCTACTTCTGAATTTTGTTTCAAGTGTTTCCCAAGTCCTTCTAAGAACCTATAGTATGGGGTGGTCCTACTAAGAACCTATAGTATGGGGCCAGTGTCCAGCAGGGGTCCAGTGTCCAACAGGGGTAAATATGCAGGGGGAGTCCAGTGTCCAGGGGGGAGTCCAGTATCCAATAGGGGTAAATATGATTTGGGCATCCCAAGAACTAGTTTCCAGGGGGAGTCCTGTGTCCAGCGGGGGTACAAGGGGGCTGGTAGGGGTGGGGGGGAGTAGGGGTCCAGTGTCCAGCAGGGGTCCAGTGTCCAACACGGGTAAATATGCAGGGGGAGTCCAGTGTCCAGGGGGGAGGGAGGGGGGTGCTGTCCAGGGAGGGGGGTGCTGTCCAGGCTGGGGGTGTCTAGCAGGGGGAGGGGTGTTAAACATGGTATGTAAATCTGATGTAGTTCAGTCTGTTCATGTCTTATCTCATGCTGTTAAACATGTCAGAATTGGTGAATTGGTACCTGTTAAACCTGAATCTGGAAGTGCTGAAGATGTTGTGGTTATTAGATCAGATAAACTTGGTTATCAGATCAGGGGGCAGGGGGACTAGCAGGGGACTGACAGGGGGCCTTGTAGGGGGCCTAGTAGGGGGCAGGGGGCCTAGCAGGGGGCAGGGGGACTAGAAGGGGGTAGGGGGACTAGCAGGGGCAGGGGGGCTGGCAGGGGGCAGGGGCAGGGGGGATGGCAGGGGGAGAAGTAGGGGGTAGGGGGGCTGGTAGGGGGGACAAGCAGGGGGCAGGGGGTGCTGGCAGGGGGACAAGCAGGGGCAGGGGGCTGGCAGGGGGACAAGCAGGGGGGGCTGGCAGGGGGACAAGTAGGGGGCAGGGGGGCTGGCAGGGGGACAAGCAGGGGGTGCTGGTAGGGGGACAAGCAGGGGGCAGGGGGGCTGGCAGGGGGACAAGCAGGTGCAGGGGGGCTGGCAGGGGGAAAATAAGGAGGCAGGGGGGGGGGGGGGCTGGCAGGGGGCAGGGGGGCTGGCAGGGGGACAAGCAGGGGGCAGGGGCGGGGGCTGGCAGGGGGACAAGCATGGGGGTGGAAGGGGGGGACTAACAGGGGGCAGGGGGGGACTAGCAGGGTGTGGCAGGGGGCAGGGGGACTGGCAGGGGGTGGAAAGGGGGGACTGGCAGGTGGTGGCAGGGGGGTGTCCAGGGGGGTGTCCAGGGGATGTTGAGGGGGTGTCTGGGGGGTGTTGAGGGGGTTGGGGGGTATTTTTTATGGATTTGGACACCCTATAGCCACTGTTTAAACCGTGGATATTGGTTTATTACCACAGTTATTAACCATGGGTATAGACATAATGCGACGGTTATAAACCGTGGCAATTAAGTCTGTCCGGCCTTTAGTATAGCCACAGTTTCAACCGTGGCTATAGGTATACAGCCACGGTTTGAACCGTGGATATATACCTATATCCACGGTTGCAACCTTGGCTATAGTGTTAAAGCCACGGTTTGGAACCGTGGCTATAGGTCTAGGCCTATATCCGTGCCAAACTTTGCCACAGTTTGAGGGACTATAGCCACGGTTTAGAACCGTGGCTATAGCCCGAATTTCAAGTAGTGTATGTTCATGTTTATCTTATTCTCCATTGATATGTCTATTTCCTAAAATTTACTATATTCTTCATGTTATGCCTTGTTTACTCCCTTACTGGGATTTAAAACTCACCCTTTTCTTATGCATGTTCTCAGGTTATCCCATGCAAGGCTAAGTATGAAGGAATGTGTGTGGTCATGTAAAATAAGTTTTAAGTAAAGATGTGTATTTCAAGTTTTATGTTTTTATGTATTGTTTCTAATCCACAAAGACACTATAACTATCAATATTCTATGTTGTATCAAGTGAATATTTTATGTAATAATTATTTTTAAGTGTGAAAAAAAGAACAGGGTTATTATAGTTGGTATCTGAGGATAGGTTTAGTTATTTTTGGGATTATGATTTGAAAACCCTAGTGAAAGCCATTGTGATAAGACTAAGTATAATAAAAACATCCCTAATTATTTTTTTGAGTATTTATTAATTGTTTTATCAATAAAATAAATCCGTATATGGATACGAGAAGGTAGAGGCAGCTCTGGCACAGATGTATGTAGCTGTAAAACCTAAAAACACTTCTTTGAGCTAGAATCGAATGGGGACCGGTGCACGATAATGGGACTTGCTGCACTCTTGGTTACGACACTCCTAGGGTATATTCTTTGGTAAATTCATAATCTTAGTATGAATCATTTTTAAGCAAATTAAATAAATTCCTCTAATAATATATGTTTGGAAGTAAATAATTGATAACATAGATAAGATAAAAAAATAATTGTAATTTATAAGTTATCCCTTTTGTCATTGGATTCCCCATTATGTGTTACCTATAAATTTCATTTGATTACATCTAATGGCCAGTAATTGGAGGACTCAGGCTAACAACTGATGTGAAGATCAATGTGATGACCTTTATAATGAGATTCCCAATCCGATGGCAGTGGGAATCACAAACTTTGTCATGATACACTCTCAGTTAACTCATGTTTTGAATAGAAAAATGGGTCAAGAGGAACGTTCAACCCCCCCCCCCCCCCAAGAAAGAACAATATGGAATTGAGAGATTCATGAGACAAAGGCATCCTAATTTTAATAATTCACCATATCCCTCAATTTTCGAATAGTGGATCAACTCCATTAATAAGATCTTATCCACACATCAATGTTCTGAACAAGAGAAGGTATTTATGGATAATTATTGTTTGGAGGGTGAATCTGATCAATGGAGGACATTAATCAAAAATATGAAGCATGAGGAGGAGATCGATGCATTGGAATATATTGATTTATAGAAAATGATTTTTGATAAATATTTTCCTCACACCCTCTGACTTAATATGGAATGTGACTTCCTTTCCCTCATGCAAAAAGAAGAAGAATCAAACAGAACTTATGAAAACAAATTCACAAGGCTTGCACGATATGCCTCCAAATTTGTCATTACCCCAAAATGGATGGTTGAACACTTATATGGGGGTCTAAAACCCACCCTATAGAAATCCCTAGTGATTCGTGACTTCAAGAGCTATGAGGGAAATTGTCTGATGTACCCTCACGGTCAAAATGGAGGTCAATTTATCTCAGTGGTATGATGGGGTTAAAAAGAGTAAGGTGGAATTTAATTCCGGTGGTCTAATGGATAAATCCACAGTGCTAAGAAATTCTAGTACCCCACTTTCCAATGGTGTCAAAAGAAGCACCCCATAAATTCCCTGAAGGGGATGAGGAAATGCTTTAGGTGTGTAGGATAAGGGAACATGGCCATTAACTACCGATAAGAAAAACCCATGGCTATGATAGAGGATAGGAACAATTCATTCAACCCTCAACACATTGTTCATTGGTTCAACTGCAATGAACTAGGTCACTTTGCAAACCAGTTCCCTATGTCAAGGATTTTTTGAGGCAACCAACAACCTCGAAGGTAACAAGGGTGAGATTTTTCCATCACTACGACCAAATTGAACCCCGAAAACAAAGTGGTGAATGGTATGCTAATTTTTCATTCCAGAATAGTGAACATACTTTTTGATTCATTTTCTAGGCATTCTTTTATATCCCAAAAGTTTTGTCGAACAATCCCAACATCACCAATAATAATGGAAGTAAAGATATTGGTGAGAACTTAAAATGGGAAATCATTACATCCAATGAATATAACTCCTCCCATATCATAATTTGTAGATTGAACTTCCCAATGAACCTCATCATACTCCCTCCTATTGAATTTTATGCAATTCTTGTCATTGATTGAATTTCCTTATATAGAGCCAACATAAATTGTCGTGAGAGGAAAATCACTCTCCATATGGTGAATTGACCCCTATTCTGAACAAGTGAATGTAGGAGGATGAATCTTCTTTAGCACCATAATTTCAATAGTGGATATTACTACACTATGAGATTGCAAATCTTGCTCAGATTATTGAGTCTAAAGAAGAAAACATCCTTGAAGACATGCCTATTGTGAGGGAATTTTCTGAAGTGTTTCCTGAGGAATTTCATTGTTTTCCTCCTTGAATAGATTTTTAATTCTTAATTTATCTTATACCTAGGCCATTTCCAATATCCATGACTTCGTATAGAATAACTATTATGAAGTTTGAGGATATAATGAAAAAACTATAGGAGAATATGGATAAAGGGTTTATACAAATAAGTGCATCACCATGGGGTGCACCAGTCCACTTCGTCAAGAAGAAGGATGGGTTAATGCACCTTTTAATTTATTATTGTGAGCGTAACAAAATCACGATAAAGAACATGTATCCTCTTCCATGAGTTGATGATTGTTCGATCAGCTACATGGAGTACAAAACACTTTCATTGTGGATCTATTATTGGGATATTATCAAGTAAGGGTGAAGAAGGAGGATATCCCCAAGACTACTATTCGTACATGAAATGGGAACTAAGAATTCATAGTAATTCCCTTCAGACTAACTAATTCTCTAACAATATTCATGGACTTGATGAATAAATTCTTTAGAGATTACCTTCAAAATTTTTGTGGTAGTCTCTATAGATGATATTCTAATATACTCCAAAACCAAGGAGGAGCATGAGGAGTATCTAAGCACTCAACTAGAGACCTTTTTAAAGGAGAATCTCTATGAAAAGTACATCATGTGGGAGTTCTGGTTGAAGGAGGTCTCATTCATGGGTCATATCATCACAAGCAATGGGATATATGTGGATCCCTCCCTGAAAGCTGTAATTAAGTGATGTATGAGGCCAACATTGGTAACAGATATCCAATGTTTCCTAGAGTTAGGTGTATGTTATCTCCGATTTGTGAGAAATATCTCATGATTGTCCAACCCTCCTACCAAACAAACTCGAAAGGAACTAAATTTTTTTGGAGTTATGAATGTGAATATAGCTTCAAGGAGTTGAAAATGAGTCTTATCACTACACCTGTGCTCACACTACCCACAGGTGGAGAATGTTTTATGGTGTTCAGTGATGCTTTGAATAAGGGAATGGGCTATGTGTGGATGAAAAATGACAAATTCATTGCCTATGCTTCAAGGAAATTAAAATTTCATGAGAAAAACTATCTAACACATGATTTGGAGTTTTCTGTAGTAATCTTCACGTTAATCATTTAGTGAAATTACCTCTTTGTGGAGAAGTGTGAAATATACACAGATCACAAAATCCTCAGGTATATATTCACACAGAAAGATTTGAACATGCGCTAATGATGATGGTTAGATCTGATCAACGACTATGAGTACTCAATCCATTACCACCTTTGAAAAGTGAACAAGGGGGACGATTTTAAAGACCCAAATCTTGACGTACATGGAAATTACAATACTTTTGTGGAATACTTAATACATAACAAAAACAAACACACAATGACCAAAATAGTTTAGTGTCTTTGGAAACTCGGAATATAAACTTCTAATCATGTTGAAATATCTTCAAAAACTCCCATTACTATCTTCCCCTTTTTGTTTACTTACCTAAAACCGTTCTTTATTTCCTGGGTAAAATAAAACATAAAAAGGGTGATCTCAATTGCATAGTAAGGGAAAACATAGATAACATAAAACAATCCATAAACATTTGGATGCAAAAACTTGAACATGAAATTTAAACAGTAAAATCTTGAGAACAAACATAAATCGTGGAAGTACGTATGGCATATAACATAATAGAACATCAACCATGATAAAATATAATGGGAATAAGACATGTAATTGGGGAAACCATTAAGATCATGTTATTATTTTAACAGTACCCAAGGCATTGCTGCCAAGACCATCTTGGTGGACAAAGTCCCTTTCTGAATCGAGTTCACTCCTCGTTTCAGTCCTGTAACACTGAACTGGATTAACTAACTTTTCCAGCCATGTCTATCAAATGAGATATAAATCTTTACCCAATGAACTAGAGGGTGATACAGGTCCCACCCATCTCATAATTAAATCATTCTTACTTATTCCACAAAATCATAAATCATACATCATAGCATAACCCATGTAATAAATTGGGATTCTTAAACATCATGACATCATAACATAATCCATATAAACCAAATGGATATCATTTCATCATAAGAAGAATCATACCATGTAAATAATAGAGACATTATACATGAAACATACACATATGAAATAATGTCATCTTTGATGGAAAACAGTTTTGATAAAACACTTGAAATGAATTCTTGAGGAAAATATCCTTTCTTCAGCAAAATAATTTTCTTTTATGAAATTTTCATTCAATTTTAAAAGAAAATGATTTTGTAGAAAATAATCATGAAATCTTGTAGAGTAATCATCATGAAAATAAGTCGGTATGAAATCGTCAAAATCCGTTCATGCCGTATAAGTTAAAAAAACATTCTTCTCGTACTTTTGCCGGAAAAGTCAAAAAAGTACCTCGTAACATAAAAATAAGAAACATTCCTTACATAAAATGTATGAAAATTCAAAAATGGGTATAATGGACTTTAAAAATACATTAAAACACTTTTATAAAACATGGACAAGGATGATAGCAATAACCCCAGTAAATACTTACGAATAAACAATCTCGGATAAAAACGAGATTGGAATTGTTATCCCTTAACATAGGTCCGATATGCTTCGTACGTTTCCGAACATTCTGTATAATGATTTAAATAATTTCATTGACTTATTACATAATCATAGTCATTGTTATGATATCATATATGGTTCACTTATGACATTATATTACCTGTTCTTTTGTAAGTTCCATGTTAAAGCAGTGCTTTGGGTTAAATCATTTTATTTATCTTATGTGTTTGGACTTGTTGTTCTTGATATTAATACTTATATACTGATTAAAATAATACCATAATGTAAAATATAGTTTATATATAGTTTATATTCATTATATACATATATATATGATAGGACGATTAAATGAAATGAAATACAACGTTCATAGAGACGGTAGGTCGTACGTACGCAGGACCGCTGTTTTCGTTTCCTTATTGAATTGAATGAAATTAAGTAGATGACATAAATATATAGAAACATAAATCCAGTATCATTATTATGTCATATATTTCATGATTACTTATTATATGTAATTTATAATCATTTATTAATGGTTAACATGGAGAATGAATCTCATCGCGTCGTGGAGATGGTAGTCCGTACGTACGCACAAGTGATGATATCATTCCCATGATCATGGAATTGTATTGAAGTGTATGTATACTATTTCATAATCAATATCACTTTTCAATAATCAGATATAGTTATTATTTACACCATTATACCCATCCAAGTAAGGTGGTGGTGGAAAATAGATTACACCACGGCATGGAGACGGTACTCCGTACGTACGCACTGGCGGTGATTTCGTTTTCCGTATGATAGATAGAAGGTGAAATAGGTTTGTTTAATACCTATAATAACATATCAGTATATGTGTGATACTGATGTTATTACTTCATAATGAAACAACCAAATAAGAAGAAGTGGAATAAGAAATAATGAAGAAAGAATCGGTAACAGACATTACCTCTTCTTTGAAGCACCTCTTTGAGACCTCCACTTAGGGCACAAAAATTGGTCTTTGAAGAATTCCAAGACCTCTAGGATGTTTCTATGGAATTGGATAAGTGAATTTGGCAGGGGTTGGCTGAGGTTGAAGGCTCAAAGTGGTGTGAGGAATAGAGGGAGGAGGTGCCCTTTTATAAGGGAGGAGAGGGGCACCTTTGGAATAACAAAAAATATTATTTTATTATAAAGTCATAATCAGTTTATAATAGCTCCAAATTGAGTTATTTAGAATCTAATGTGTATATGGGTCTAAATCTTCTCATCCAATAGAATTTATACATGTTTAGGTTTCTATTTTAACATTATCATTTAGATTTAACATTATGTTAAATAATTTTTCTTTTAATATGTCTTCTTGTTTTCTTACACTATAAGGTTAATAAACATACTATAACAAGCCACAAGAACCCCATGTTTTTTATTATTAACATATATGACCTTATCCAAGTCATTTGGCCGAACCCAATATTTTTAGGAATAAAATAACAATAAATAATATAATATTTGTTTTAAAAACTATTTGACGTTAATTTTGACTCTATTTGGTAATTGATTTTTGTGAAAATCATAACAGAATTATTAGTTCAAAAAAAGTTAACTAAATCAATAATAACTTGTCATGTTAACCTATAAAATTAGTGTAATTCTTAAAAAGTCTCAAATAACATTTATTTGGGTATTTATAACATCAATTATGTCAATATTTCATTAATAAGATAATTACTGCATCATCATTGTGTCATAAATAAATTAAATTATTTAATGTCTAAAAGATACAGATAAAATACCATTATTTATGATATATTTTTATCTTTCTAATGAATATTTATAGTCTAATTTATCTTATGTATAACCCTATATTAAACATGATTTACTTATTAAACTCTGATTTTAAATATTATAACCCTTCTTTAAATAAATTAATTTTAAAAGTCCTAATCTAATCCAAGTGGGCCTAAATTGTCATATTTTATTTATAAGGTTGTTTTTGGTCGAATTACACTTAACCAATAGAATTAAAAGATGTGTTATGGTAATAATAATATCATTTCTACCCTTAATTACCCAATTTACTTTTAACGGTGGTAGAAAAAGTAAAAAGTTACTATTCAAAAAAAAAAAATTCATCTCATTGAACCGTATTTTACATAATGACATCAACCGTGTCACTCATATTTTTGAAATTCCATTCACAAAAGCGGTAAAATTATGTTTTATGTAAATTAGCAAATTCTCCTAGGAGGTGGGTAAAAGACGGTCATAAGTTCAATAATTTTTTTATATCTAAAATTATTATAAAATGACTCCAATGAATTACATTGAACATATACAGGTATTATGTATCAATTTTTACCTAAAATAAATTTAAACAAAAATAATAATTATTTAAATAAAAAATCGGGTTTTGAATAGTAACCCAGTGGTTTCACTATTCATCAAAAATTGAACATTCTCAGAAAAATACCAAAATTTCACCCTAGGATAATTTTGATATTCCTAATCCAAAAATAAAGTCCATTTTGAAAGATGAGATTTTCAAAATTTCAAAAAGTGGTTATTACTATTAATAATGGCTAGTTTTAATAATATTTTGATAACATATCGTCGTTTAGTGAAAATCGGTATTGCGTACAACACACGCTATCGAGGAAGGTATTTATTGTGTGTAATGCAATCCAAGTCAGGGATGCGTGCAATGAAAGCTCTGTTTTGTGTAGCATATAATCAAAACTTATTTCATTTATACATTAAAAAAAATATATACATAATGTTTCATAGAATAGTTTCTCCAAAACGAACGTGAAATTGTGTGTAATGCGAGCCAAGAATAGTGTTGCATATACTGCAAGAAAATACGTTGTTGCGTATATCTCAAGCTAATTTTGGTGTAGCGTACAACACAAGACATTAAAAAGAATATTTTTCATAAAATCATGGGATGTTACATTCTACCCCCCTTAAAATGAATTTGGCACTCAAAATTCGTCTGGGTTATAAATGGTTTACTACTCGAAAGATTCTTTAATAGAAACCCACATCGTAAAAAGTAATACCAAAACCAATCTTTAAAAACTAATGTATGAAGCATAACGGTTACCCAAATTAACTAATCACTGGGTTTCCACAGAGGAGAACATAGGTGAAAATATGGATATAGAAGAGAAACCTAACAATCATGTTCTGATGGAGTGTGGTAGAGAACATGGCTATGAAAAAGCCAACAATCACCAAGCCATAGATTTGTGATGATCTAAGGTACCATCTGATTCATCAGATATAAGGGAACTAGGACATCATTTTTGGTTTTCAAGATCATTTCCCTAAAGTTGATGAATTTAAAGAAACACTTACATGATTTTGGTACAATTTCTCTGTTGTTCGTGAATTGAAAAATTTCCACTTCATCCCTTAATGAAATGAAGTTGAATTTGTTATTCGTGATGTGTTAGCAGATCATGTGATAGAATGATGGGTCATTCCATCTGTTTCAAACAAAAGGATACTAAAAGTTATCAAATATTCATAACTCCATATATGATGAGGTTAATCATATATGATTCCAAAAATAGACTTATACTTCATATATCATACCGATTAATAAAATAAAACTAGTTTCTATTAACCAGGGACTTCCTGTAGGCCAGTGGTATACGATAAAGGCCAGTCTTACTTCAGTTGTGGGTTCGATTTCCACAGCCTTGTCCGACGCGATGGGTTGTCGCCCATCCTGTAGGATGTACATTTTATAAAACTACATTACTATAACATCCAATCAATAATATCGAAAAAAACATATATCCTTAAACAATACTAACTTATGTCCAACATAATCCATTCCAATCTTTAGACTTATCCATAATACTGCAATCCACTCTCATGATATAGTGAGAACGATTACCATAGATTTCATATAAAAAGAATGTTAATACCATCGTTGATCCCCATATATCATAAGATATGTCTTGTTAGTCACATTCCAAACAATCGAAGTCCTTAATCATGTATTCACTTGAAAAATGAATACCCATTGAATCTTAGTGAAAACATGAGTACTGTCAAAAGTTAACTCGTTCCACATACCAAAACCCCAAAATTCTATATACTCAAACCATGATATAACTATTTCCTTATATCATACATGAGATCATGAATACTGTAAAACATTTCATTTTCTCCTTATCCCTTCATTATGCGCATATCATCTTCATTTCCAAAAATATCTCAATCACTATTCATGGTTACGAGTACCATAAATTTTTTGAAAACCACAATAGACCAATACATAAATATTCCAATACACCATAAATGTACCTCAACAACATTATTCTTGAATACCAATACATAAACACTTCAATCCATCCTCTTCAATGATTGTCCTATAATAATTCTTTCTTCGATTTAGAAGTAACTTTTTATCTCAGGGCATTGAGTTAGGTAATGCCCATGTTCTCCACAAATAATACATTGAACTCCATAACAGTCTGTCACTCTATGACCCTTTTCTCTACAAAGATAACATATGTCCCTCCATTTGAGGTATTCCTCAAGGTGTTTCTTCCCTTCTTTAGAAATATCAATCTTCCTTTATTTATGACCCTCAACATGCGAACATGCTTAAAAGTCTATCTTCCACTTATTTGACGAATTAGGCATACCACTAAATTTCACCTTTTTAATCATATATTGTGATGACTGATTCAGCATAATCACAATAACATTCTCTCTAGGCATTACACAATTTTTTTTCTCATAGTCACCAATATGTCCATTGGATTCAATGTCAACCGAATTCCTTCTGGTTCCCTCCATTGACTAAAACCCAAAAAGAATTCTGTTAGAGGAAAAAATAATGCAACGTAACATCTTAGGTTAAATTCTATGATCGTTACCGTAGTTCTATTATTATGTCCTATACGTATACTTATCCTTAGGGACATCCCTAGACATACCATAGAAATATCTCTAGGGATATCACAAACGTTTTCGCATCCTAGTTTCCAAAGGTTGACTAAACCTTTCCTCTGATACAACTGTAGAGACCCAAATCTTGACGTAAATGGAAATTACAATACTTTTTCGGAATACTTAATACATAACAAAAATAGACACACAAGGACAAAAATAGTTTAGTGTCTTTGGAAACTCGGAATATAAACATCTAATCATGTTGAAATATCTTCAACAACTCCCATAATGATCTTCCCCTTTTTGTTTCCTTACCGAAACCTTTAATTATTTCCTGGGGAAAATTAAACATAAAAAGGTTGATCTCAATTTCTCAGTAAGTGGAAACATAGATAACATAAAACAATCCATAAACATTTGGAAGAAAAAACTTGAACATTAAATTTAAAAATCAAAATCGTGAGCACAGAAATAAATCGAGGAAGTACGTAAGGAATATATCATAACAGAACATCAACCATGATAAAATATAATGGGAATAAAACATGTAATTGTGGAAACCATTCAGAACATGTTATGATTTCCATAGTTGCCAAGACATTTCTGCCAAGACCATCTTAGTTGACAAAGTCCCTTTCTGAATCGAGTTCACTCCACGTTTCAGTCCTGTAACACTGAACCAGATTAACTTACCGTTCCATACATGTCTGTATTATGAGATATAAATCTTTACCCAATGCATTAGAGGGAGATATAGGTCCCACCCATCTCATAATGAAATCATTCTTACTTGTTCCACAAAATCATAAATCATACATCATAGCATAACTAATGTAATAATTTGGGATTCTTAAACATCATGCCATCATAAAATAATCCATATAAAAAAATGGATATCATTTCATTATAAGAAGAATCATACAATGTAAAAAATATAGACATTATACTTGAAACATACACTTATGAAATAATGTCTTCTTAGATGGAAAATAGTATTGATAAAACACTTGAAATGAATCCTGAGGAAAATATCTTTTCTTTCGCAAAAAAAATTTCTTTTCTGAAATTTTCAGTCAATTTTAGAAGAAAATGAATTTTTTGAAAATAATCACGAAATCTTGTAGAGTAATCTTCTTGAAAATAAGGTGTTATGAAATCGTCAAAATCCATTCATGTCGTATATGTTAAAAAAACATTATTCTCATACATTAGCTGGAAAAGTCAAAGAAGTATCTCATAACGTAAACAAAAGAAAGATTCTTTACATAACATGTATTAAAAGCCAAAAATGGGTAAAAATGACATTAAACATACATGAAAACACTTTTATAAAACATGGACATGGATGATAGAAATAACCCCAGTAAAAACTTACGAATAAAAAATATCAGATAAAAACAAGATTGGAATAGTTATCCCTTACATTAGGTCCGAAATGCTTCGTACGTTTCCAAAATCCTGTATAATGATTTAAATAATGTCATTGACTTATTACAGAATCATATTCATTGTTATGATATCATATATGGTTCACTTATGACATTATATTACCCATTCTTTTCTAAGTTCCATGTTAAAGAAGCATGTTGGGTTAAATCTTTTTATTTATCGTACATGTTTGGACTTGTTGTTCTTGATATTATTAATTATATCCTGATTTAATAAATTTTAGATTGTAAAACATGATTTATATATAATATATATTCAGTATATACATATATATGATTGATCAATTAAATGGAATGAAATAAACCGTTCATGGAGAGGCTAGGCCGTACGTACACATGAACGCTGTTTTTGTTTCCTTATTGAATTGAATGAAATTAAGTAGATGACATACATATATATACACATAAATCCAGTATCATTATTATGTAATATATTTCATTATTACTTATTATATATACTTTATAATCATTCATTAATGGTTAACATGGAGAATGAATCTCATCGCGTCGTGGAGACGGTAGTCCGTACGTACGCACGCGCGATGATATCATTCCCATGATCGTGGAATTGTATTGAAGTGTATTTATACTATTTCATAATGAATACCACTTTACAATAATCATATATAGTTATTATTTATACCATTATACCCATCCAAGTAAGGTGGTGGTGGAAAATAGATTACCCAACGGCATGGAGACGGTATTCCGTACATACGCATGTGCGGTAATTTCATTTTCCGTAGGATGGATAGATTGTTAAATAGGGATGTTTAATACTTATAATAACATATCAGTATATTAGTGATACTGATGTTATTACTTAATAATGAAACAACTAAAGAAGAAGAAGTGGAAGAAGAAATAAAGTTGAATGAATCGGTAACAGACATTACCTCTTCTTTGAAGCCCTTCTTTGAGACCTCCTATTAGGGCACCAAAATTGGTCTTTGATGAAGACCAGGACTTATATTATGTTTCTAGGGAAGTGGAGAATATAATTTGGAAGGGTTTTTCCGATATTGAAGGCTCAAAGTGGTGTGAGGAAGAGAGGGAGGATGTGCCCTTTTATAAGGGAGGAGAGGGGCACCTTTGGAATAACCAAACATATTATTTTATTATATAGTCATATTCGGTTTTTAAAAACTCAAAGTTGAGTTATTTAGAATCTATGGTGGGGATGGGTCGAAATACTCTCATCCAATAGAATTTACACAAGTTTATGTTTCTATTTTAACCATATAATTTAGATTTAACTTTATGTTAAATAATTTTTCTTTTACCGTGTCTTCTTGTTTTCTTACACTATAAGGTTAATAAACGTACAATAACAAGTCAAACGAACCCAAAGTTGTTTATTATTACCATATATAACCTTATCTGTGTAATTTTTTTGAAAATTAGTTTTTAAGAATAATGTTAAAATTAATAATATAATATTTTTTCTAAGAACTATTTTATGTTAATGTTGACACAATTTGGTAATTGATTTTTGTGAAAATTATAACAGAATGGATAGTTCAAAAAAAGTTAAATAAATCAATAATAACATGTCATATTAACCTATAAAATTAGTGGAATTCATAAAAAGTCTCAAATTATATTTATTTTGGTATTAATAACATCAATTATGTCAATATTTCATTAATAAGATAATTACTGCATCATCATTGTGTCATAAATAAATTAAAATATTTAAAGTCTAAAAATTACAAATAAAATACCATTTTTTAGTAAATCGTATTATATTTCTAATGAATATTTATAGTCGAATGTATCTTATGTATTACCCTATATTAAAAATGATTTACTTATTAAACTTTGATTTTAACTATTTTAACCCTTCTTTAAATAAATTAATATTAAATGTCCTAATCTAATCCAAGTGGGCCTAAATGGTCATATTTTTTTCATAAGGTTGTTTTTCGTCGAGTTACACTATTCCAATAGAATTAGGACATGTGTTACGGTAATAATAATATCATTTCTACCCTTAATTAACCTATTTACTTTTAACCGTGGTAAAAAAGTAAAAAGTTACTATTAACCAAAAATTATTTTCATCTCATTTAACCATATTAGACATACTAAAATCAACCGTGTCTCTCATATTTTTTAAACTCTATTCACAAAAGTGGTAAAATTATGTTTTATGTAATTTTCAAATTCTCCTAGGAGGTGGGTAAAAGACGGTCATAAGTTCAATAAAAATTTTATATATCTAAAATTATTATAAAATGACTCCAATTAATTAAATTGAACTTATATAGGCATTATGTATCAATTTTGACCTGAAATAAATTTAAATAAAATATATAATTATTTAAATAAAATATCAGTTTTGAATAGTAACCCAGTGTTTTCACTATTCATTAAAAATTGAATGTTTTCAAAAAAATACCGAAATTTCACCCTAGGATTATTTTGATATTCCTAATCCAAAAATGAAGTCCATTTTGAAATATGAGATTTACATAATTTCAAAAAGTGGTTATTACTATTCATAACGGCTAGTTTTCATAATATTTTAATAGCATATCGTTGTTTAGTGAAACTCGGTATTGCGTACAACACACGCTATCAAGGAAGGTTTTTATTGTGTGTAATGCAAGCCAAGTCAGGTCTGTATGTAGTGAAAGCTCTATTTGGTGTTGCGTATAATAAAAAATTATTTCATTTATACATTAAACAAAATCTATACATAATGTTGCGTAGAATAGTATCTACAAAACGAACTTGAAATTGTGTGTAACGCGAGCCAAGAATAGTTTTGTGTATACTTCAAGTAAATATGGTGTTTCATATATCACAAGATAATTTTGGTGTAGCGTACAACACAAGACATTAAAAAGAATATTTTTCATAAAATCTTGGGGTGTTACAAAGATACTCTAAGTAGAAAGGAACCAATAATTCTATTATTGAGGATAATTTAAAAGGATCTCATCTTCTTAGATTTGATAATTATGGACATGGGAATCATAAAGAAGGGAACATCATCAATCCTTTTAAATATTATTTCTCAATATCCTCTTTTGGAAAGGTTAAAGGATGCTCAAAAGGATGATTTTTGAACTCATAAGAAAGTAGAAACTATCAAAAAAGGGAAATCCTTAGATACAAATGTTAATGAATAAGAAATTGTGACATTTGGGACAAAACTATGTGTTTCATCAAATCTGGAGTTAATGAATGAACATTTAGATGATGCATATAGTTTGAATTTCCTTATTGAACCAAGAAACAAAAAAATGTATCGAGATATCCGAGAGAATTATTGGTGGGTAACATGAATAAGGAGATCGCTGAGTATACATCAAAGTGCATGGTATGTATGCAAATGAAGTTTGAGAGGCAGAAGTACAAGGAAATGATGCAACCATTACCTATACAAGCATGGAAATGGGAGTGCATCACCACGGAATTTTTCACCATATTTCTGAAGACATCCAATGGAATCAATGCCATCTTGGTTATTGTGGATCGTCTAACAAATACTACACACATCATTTCAATTTGAGAGGATCTCTCATTGGATCAACTGGCATGGATATATATCAGAGAAGTTGTAAGGCTGCATGGAGCACCAAAACCTATTGTATCTGAACAAGATCAAAGATTCACCTCTATGTTCTAGAATATTCTTCAACATGCTCTGAATACTGAGCTGAACTTCAGTATAGATTATCATACATAAATTGATGGACAACCTGAGTGGACTATCCAAACACTTGAGGACATGTTTAGAGCATGCTCAATCAAGGATGATTGGATCAAAATCTTCCTCTAGTTGAGTTTTCTTATAATAAAAATTTCCACCCAAGCATCCAAATGCATCATTATGAAGCACTTTATGGGAAGAGGTACAGAACACCGATATGTTGGGATGATGCTGGGGATTGAAAAATCCTAGGTCCAGAAATGGTCGAAGAAATGGTGGAGAATGTTAAGACCATCCAACAGAATATTAAAGATGCTCGGATTCAAAAAAAGGGCTATGATGATAAAATTCGATAAGACATATAGTTTTATGTCGAATACATGGTAATCCTCTGCATACCACTTTGGAAGATAGTTATGATATTTGTGAAGAAGTTAAATCTATCCCAAGGTACATCATCCCTTTTGAGATCCTTGATCGCATTGGAGCAGTGGCCTATCGACTAGAGCTCCCACCGAACCTATCTCAAGTACATGATGTATTCCATGCATCACTCTTGAGGAAGTACATACCTTACCCATCACATTTAATCAATCCAAAGGTGGTACCATTGGAGAATGACCTATCCTATGAAGAGAATCTAGTGAAGATCTTATATCATAGGGGAAAAGGTCTATGAAATAAGATAATACCCATCATCAAGGTGTTGTGGTGAAACCACAATTTTTAGGAAGCAACGTGGGAATCTACGGAAGTGATAAAGCAGAGTTACCATAATCTATTTTAGAGTGGGAAAAGGAAATTTCAAGGGTGAAATTTCTTAAGGGGGAAGATTGTAACGACCCAACATTTTATTAATGAAAATTCCTCCTGATCTAATTAAATATATTATTATTTAAAATGGATATATAACTTATTCCCTTACTTGGTTTTATGTTTTTGGATTTTAAAATACCATTAAGAATTTTTACCTTTGCTAATATATTCATTAAACAGTGACCACATATTTAATATAAATATAAGGATTTAACCAATCCAATTTACTCAAAAAAAGGAAGCGATGACCTCATCCAGAAGAATTTCTCCATATGAAGCCCATTTGTCAGAGCTCTGAAAGGAGGTATCATTACTGGGCTTCTCTCTTGACCAAAACCAAGCTGATCTTAAACACATTAAGCTTGAATGGAACCACCTTTGGGGGAAGTAGAAGTTAATAGATATTACCTCCTATGCAATGTTATCTGAGCCTCCCTATGAGTCTGTCACTATTGCAGACATTACCCTTAGGTCTTATGTAAGTGTTATAAGGGGTTGTGCAATAATACCCTAGGACTATGATTATGTGCATTGTGTTTGTATAGAATAAAGAATACACATTCATTTTATTATTGTTACTTTGTAAATAGGCTTTAAAGCACAAATAGTATTTTTAGTTAATATTCATTTAAGAAATCTATTTTGATGAAATAATGAATTTTTGAGTTAAATAATATTTTAATAAAATATTTTTACTAAATTAATTTTTATCAAATATAAATGATCATATAATTTTTATGAATACAATTGTAACTTTTATTATGGTTTGAAAGCTGTTTTTATCAAAATCCATGAATTTTTTATAAATGTCGGTATTTATTTTAAATGTAAAAATTCACATATTTAGAAAATTATTTAGATAAATTGAATATTATTTTTGTAATCAATATTTTGAAATTATCCAATTGTGAATTTTTCATAATTTTCCGAGAAAGCCGAATTTTTGTGTTAAAATTAAATATCGTTTAAATATATAATATGTTTTATGACATCATAATAACCCAATATTGTTGTAATAAAATAATATAAAAATAATTTTAGGCCAATATATGTTTTAATTTAATAAATTGTGATTTTTTATTTTTTTTTATTAATTTTAGAAAACCTTAGCGGAAACTCCTAGACTTATAAAACAGTTTATCATTTTAAAATGATTTCCTCGAGAGTGTGACTCACCTCCACATAAAAAAGACTAATATTTTAATAATATAGGCCATTTGAATTATAAAATAATTTGTTCTCTCCCCTTTAGAAAAAACCATGGGCTAAAACCATGGGATGTTTTGTGGTTTTGATTAGTTTAATGTGCAGTGTAAAAAACCTAAATAATAAAGAATTCTCTCTTCGTTCCTATATAAACCCACTCAATCTCACATTCCTCTTCACTCAAACCATTTGGATATCGACCAAACCATGACCTCGTCTCTCATGAATCCTCCCAAGGCATCCCAAGCTCCAAAGAAGCCTCTCTCAAGCCTCTCCCAAGCCTTTGCGATCACACATCCAAGTAAGGGGTTTCTTACGTTCTCATTTTTGTCCAAATTTATTTATTTTTATATACCATTTTATTTTTAATTAAAAATGTTGGGGTAAGATTATGAAACTCCCCCATACTACCCTAATTATGTTTCAATGATGATATAACCCTTTCTCTCTCATTAATTCCTCCCCTGTACACTCATTACTATGCCGAAATTCCATAAGGTATTTCTCTCTCCTCATTTATATTCAAGTAACTATTTTGTATTATAAATATAAAGTCCATTACATATATTGGGAAATGTATGTATATGACCCCATTACTATAAATTATATGTACATATGTTGAGACACCCCTTTCTCTCTCATCAACAATTTTTATGAATTCTTATGTCACGTCATTATGCTGCTGAAATTACACCACGATTTTCCACGCCAAAGTCATTGTGTAGTGAATACCATGTCCATTTCTCTATCAATGGTATTCAACTTTATGCACATTTACTTATTGATTATATAGTTTCATGTATGAATTCCACATTCTTTTATCATAGAACAAATTATGATGTTTAATGAAACCATGTTATATGATACATGTGGCACATTAATGCATTAAATGAAATGATTGTGAAGGGTGTGCCCTGATAGTGCTCCAATACAATGGGTAAATATTAGTATCATGATAAGTCATGTGAAATGAGGCTTTACTCATGGAAATTCAAGTTATATGAGTGCTTACTCATTCTCCATGTGCAATGAGACTTAGCTCATGCTAATATCATGTTAAATGTTGATGCCATATTTCTATGTTATGATAATCATGATATATCATGCCTTTGTGTTCATGTTTATCTTATGCTCCATTAATATGCCGATTTCCTAACATGTACTATATATTTCATGTTATGAATTGTTTACTCCCTTACTAGGCTTTATATCTCACACTTTTCTTATGCATATCCTTAGGAAATCCCATGCAATGCTGTGTACAAAGGAATGTGTGTGGTCATGTAAAAGAAGTTTTCAATAAAGATGTGTATTTCATGTTTTAAGTTGTTATTTAATGTTCCTAATGCCCAAAGACACTAGAAATATTGATAAACTATGTAATATAATGTGAATTTGATATTTAATAAATTATGATTAACTCTGAAATAAAGAGAAATGTGGTTATGTCCACCTGTCAGCAGGTGAAGGCGGAGCATCAGCGACTAGCACAGATTTTAAAGAAGTTAACCATTCCTAAGTGGAAGTGGAATAATGTCGTGATGGATTTTGTGATATGTTTACTAAAGTAGGCTCCAGGGAATGATGCAGTTTGGGTTGTTGTTGACAGACTCATGAAGGTTTCACATTTCTTATCGATCAAGGAAACCTTCAGTGTTGATGAGTTTTGAAGGTTGTACATCTGAGAGATTGTACATTTTCATGGGGTTATGCACTATATCGTTTTATAGATGGATGATCGGTTTACTTATAATGTCTGGATGGGACTACATGGGGATTTGGGTACATAGGTTATTCTGAGTACAGCTAACCATCCCTAGACAGATGGTCAGTCCGAGTGCACGATTTAGGTTTTGGAGGACATGCTTCGAGCATGCGTCCTGGATTTCGATGGTTCATGGAAGAGACAAATACCCCAGGTGATGTTTTACTACAATAATATTTTTAAGGATATGATTTAGATGGTATGTTATGAGTCTTTTTATGGTAGTCCTTTCCAATCACCCCTATGTTTGCTGGAAGTAGGGGAGGCAGCTATGCTGGGACCTCGTCCTTTCCAGGAGACCACTGAGCAGGTGGAGTTGATTTAGAAGAAGATGGATACTGCACAATATTTCCAGAAATTTTATATTGATTGATGTAGATGACCACTAGAGTTCAATGTTGGAGATCAGGTTTTCTTACGTGTTACACCGAGTTTGGGATACAGGTGGATTACGAGACATGGGAAGCTTTCACTGAGATACATCGGGCCGTTTGAGGTTTTGGAGAGAGTCGGGTCGATTGCCTATCGATTGTAGTTACCTCAGACATACTAAGATATCCAAAATGCATTCCATGTTTCTCAGCTACAGAATTACTTTTGAGACCCTTCTCATGTATTTTAACCCGAGGAGGTTGAGTTGGAGGTAGATGCATCCTTCGAGGAGCACCCTATTCGAATTGTGGATCGTAGCATAAAGGATCTTTGTGGATCTTATGTTCCTTTGGTACGGGTGATATGGTAACATAGGTGTGTACTGGATGAGAGTTGGGAGAGGGAGACTGATGTACGATCCCAGTGGCAAGATTTTTTTGAAGTTTCTTCTTCACCACCATTTGAAGGGAAATTCGGGGATGAATTACTTTAAGGGGTATGTTTGTAAGAACCCAGATATTTGTTTCAGGAGAGTGACCAAACGACTCTTAATTACAAGCCCCTCCTAGTTCTCCATCCGAACTCTGATTGAGACACCATTGGGTGTGTTGGAATCCCACCGTTCTACGTCGTTCTAGGATAATTCAAGAGCCAACGTTCAAGAGTATTGATCATACAACATCAAGGTAGGTGGTGTGGGCCCTTCATTTTTCATATTTGGATTATATATGCTAAAAGTGTCACATACCCACGTTTGGGGTATTTCTTGATTGGTAATTTCCTTTTATGGTTTAATTGATTAAAAGGGGGTTGTTGTAGATGCATAACATTATATGCCTTGTTTATGGGACACCCATTGTTGTGTTTCCCTAGTTTGACTATTTATGGTTTTTTGGCCTAGGTTTCCTATGCGGTGTACCTTGTTTCCAGGCCATAAATTATTTAGGATTGAGTTTGTTAGATTATATGGATTGCATGTATTATTCTTGTGGATGTTATTCATATAGTGGTTATATATTACATGTTCTTCCTTGTTATGATATGCACATTATTTTTCTAATGGACCATGAGAGCCTTGGACCAAGAAAACGGTGGGCATTTCAATGTTTATTTACACATGACCATGAGAGACTTGGTGTAGACTTTGACCAAGGAGTATTGACTATTAAAACTACCCAGTAGGTCATTTATAAATTATTTATTATATGTTGACCCAGGGGGAATTTACTGTGAGTGCTACCCAGAGGTCTTTTATAAATTATTGATGTTATGTAGACTTACAGGTATTGACCCTGAGAGCTACCCAAGATTTTGTTTATCATTACTCTACCATATGTGGGACCATAGGGGCTAGACTGTGAGAGCTTTCCTGGAGGTTCGTTAGTGGATAATTGAATGATTGTGAAGAGTTTCAAAGACAACGCACAAGCTTGGACTCGATCATACATGATTGTTTAGATGGTCATCTCAGACATCTATTTTGTTACTATTACACATGGGGATATAGAGCATAGGCTAGATCTCGAGATTACATGATTCAAAGGAGAGATAATAAAATTAAATGAATGTAATTGAAAACTATATGATTGTTTACTTTTTGGTAATTCCTAGTTTATTGATTCATTTTTCATATTGCCTACTATATATATTTACTAATAGTTAGGGATAGATATTTTAGTGGTTTCCTACTGGGATTCCTCTCACACCCTTTTTGCGTCATTCTTTTAGACCCAAATAGATTATAAGGTTGCATGTATAGATAAGGGAAAGCACCCTTCTTCATTAGGTACATGGTTTCGGTTGGAGCTAGAGATCATGGGACCAAGTTGAGGCTTAGGATGATGTTGGAATTTACTTGTTTCTTTGGTACATTGGTTTCAGTATTGTATTTCCAGCATTGTGACTTGTTTAGATGCTTTCCCTATACACACATGACATGCATCATTTATAGATGATCCAGTTACTATATTACTATTAATCTTATGCTCTTTAATTATTTTGTATGGTATTATTTATTCCACTATTATTTACTATTTTCCATCCATTGTGTATACTCTTCCAAAGAGGGCATAGTTTCCCCATTATCAAATAGAGTCCCTCAGTACTAGTCTACAACCTATGGTGTTTGGGGAAATGTTCTTGAGGTCATGTAACCAACCAAGTTCGGGGCTCCTTTGGGCGGCACCCCAAACTGGGATGTTACACAACAATTTATTTATGCTACACTAAAAAACTCCCATTTGTGATCTTAATAAGGGTAGTATTATTCGTTATTGGTGAAAATATGTTATATAAAATTCCAGTCTTATTATCATTTTGTTTCATCAAATATATCATTTTTACATATTTATATTTTCCACATAAAAAAGTATATGATGTTTCTTTAAGATTAGAAAATACATTTTTCAAATCCATATTCTCTAATTAACTATCTTGTAAATTTTATAGATTTTTTTCATTTGAACCAGAATCGATGTTTCATAATTTTTATTTTAATGATAAATCTTTTTAATCTCGTTTTCAACTTTATTCATGTCATCTATGACTGAGTTAAACCTTTTTTCCTGATCACTTTTATTTAGTGAAAAAAATCATTAAGTCTATCATTATATTATTTTACTTCCATTATCAAAAAATCAAGGTTGTTTTTATTTTCCTCCTTATGGTAAAAACTGATATTCAAAGTATCACATTCCATTTTTAGGTTCTCATTTTCCTTAAAGAACTTATTATTTTTTATCTTTTAAGTTTTTATATTTTTCAATCATTTTGATATTATCATTTCTTAATTCCCCATTTCATTTATTAATTGTTTAATATTAGAATTCACAAAATCCAAAATGCAATATAAATCAAAATAAGTATCTTTTTCATCTTCACATATATTATTGTAATTAAAAATTTTTAGGAGTTATTAATTGATAAAGAATGGGCTAGGTACCTTACAGTGTAATCTCATTAGAGAAAAGTTACATGATTACATTTCACTAATTTAATCTGAAATGTATGAACAATCCCATCCTCTAAAAAAGATTGATTTAATTTTATCCTTTTATCTTTGTAAATATTTTAATGCTTGAGTTTGGCATAGTCATTTCTAATGTGGCCTTTAATAATGCACTCATAACAGATGAATTCTATAGAATCATTATTATTTCTAATAAGACCGTTCTTCTATTCTTTTTCATTCTTCATTCTGATCTACTTCCGGAAACCATTATTTTTCATATATTTGAAATACTTTATTTTTATTTGATCCATGTCCCTATCCCTTTATTACGACTAGAATTCCGATGATATTGATAATTCATTTACTTGTAAAATAAATTAAATACATTTATTTATTACAGGCTCATCATTGTAAGTGTTTTTCAATTTGGGTGTATACTATAGAAAAGAACCAATTAGTTCACTTAATGTATACTCTTTAAATTATTAGTTTCATAGATCTCAACATTCATTGTATTCCATATTATCATAAATTATATTACTACTCTTTCAACTAGAGCTATATTTTCAAGTACTTCACTAATTGAACTCATCAAATTTTTGATATTTATACACCAGTGGAACATCTAGTTCACTAAATCATCTTATCCAATACTAAAATCCTAGTATTATTATCATTGCATTCATGGATTGGTTATTTTAATCTTTCTTATCCCATAGTAACTTATAGAAATCTCCAAATGCTATTGTTTGTCTTATATGTCGAAACATGGATATACAATCTTCTACTTATAACATAGTAAAAAATATTTTTTCATTATAATTCAAAACATAATTTACCATATCAATATTAACAAGTGTCATTGGGTCAACTTTGGGTAGCACATATAAATTATCCATGATATTCCAATGATCCACACTTAACTACTTCAGGTATGCATCCATTCGATCTCGTAAATACACATAGTCACTTCCATAAAAAATGGTGGCTTTTGATGTATCCAACTTTCATATTCATTAATAACTTCCATCTTTGAGAACATGTCTTTATTTTTTAGATTTTTAGGTTTAGGATATTAAGGACAGCAAAACAGTTAAATAAATAAACAACAAAACCAATATCCATAAGGATTTAGCTCTAATACTAATTTTTGGTATCAGGGAAAGGAATGACAGTGTTAAACTATCCTTCAGAAGGTCATACACTCTAATACCAACTATTGGATAGAGATAGACTGAAATAATATACTAGAGGGTGGGTGTGGGGGTGGTCAATACTCTATCGAATACATTTCAATCTAACAATCAATCAATGTTTTATTGTTGAATAATCAATAGTGTAGTGTTCAATGCAAGAAAATGGATTATTGCAATGGGATATTTGCGATGGGGGGTTTTTTCATCAAAAATAGTCTTGGAAAATGAGATATTTGCAAGGGATGACATTTTCTATCGTAAATAATGGATGATTGTAATGGAATTTCCCTTTCGGTCGCAAATAATTTTGTTCTGATCCAACGCCACATCATATGAGTATGACTAATAGTGACAGAATCTTATATTTGTCGCAAATATGTTTTTATGTAAACATTTCACTATAGATATTGATGTCCTTTGTAGGAGTGTTCAATGGAAACCTTTTGCGATGGGTCAAATTTTGTCATTATTAACCCGTCGCAAAAGAAAATTAACCTAAAACATGTGACCCACTATCCTCCTCCCCATTTCCCCATTCTCTATAAAACCTACCACGCCGGACGACCACGATTCGACGACCAGCACCCCAAATCACCAAAAACATCGGACATCGCTAATTTTTTTAAGATTTAGGCTCAGATCTCTCAGGCATAGACTCTGCTTCCAACTTCCTTTTTTGTGATATTTGTTTAAATCATTCCAAAATTGGTACGGTCAAAATGTTGGGTAATAAGTATACCTGATTGTTGTGGTTTATTTAATATTTAGGGTTTCTATGAGATTAATATTCCTTATTTTGATTTCCAATGGGTTTACATGAGTTAATTTCAATTGATTTGAGTTATTTTTCTCATTGTTTGATGGAGTTTATTTAAATATATTTAATTAGTCAATTGTATAGCATGGTTATGGTGATATAATTTTTGATGAATTAGGATGATTTTTGGTTTTTCAAGTTGATGTTTAATTGGTCAATTGTCTATGCTGGTGTTTTTTTGTATTTTTTCATTTTTTCTGCATGATTTAGTTTGGGAAAACCGTAGTTTAATAAATTTTATTCGATTTTCATGCATTATTTGGTATTTAGGGTTGCTGAAAATTTATTATTTCCTAGGGTCCACAAGTTATTTATCTTCATTCTCTATTTGAGCTCTCATCTTCCCAACTTTCCTCCAATTTTTCAATTATAATTTTAATTTTTTACAATGAAATTTTGAGGTTTTCATCGCACAAAAGCTTCATTCTTATGTTATTTAATTAATGTTTTTAATTTTTTATTTTATTAGTTTTATTTTATATTAGATTTTAATATTATTAATTAGTATTAATTATAGTTAATTAGAAGTAATTATTTATAATTAGAAGTAATTATTTATAATTAGCAGTATTTATTTTAAATTATAAATATTTGGATTTAATTGGCAGTAGTGTTTTTAATGAAAAGTAAATAGTTATAATTTACAATAATTTGTTTTAATTATCATATATGGGTGTTATTAATAGTAATTAATTATAATTGATAAATAAATAATACTAATTAAAAGAACATTTTAATAATTTATAGATCTTAGTAATAAGTAAAAATAATTTAGAGAAATTTTTAATAAATAGCAGTAATTAGTAAAAATGAATATAAAACCAATATAATTAGTAAAAATTTGGAGTAATTAGTAACAAATAATGATGAATCACTATAATTGTTAATAATTAGTTTTATTAATAAAAATTAGTAAAAATTAGTAGTGAGTAGTAAACATTAGTAAAAATGAATGTTAAGTCACTACAATTAGTAATAATTAATGGTAATTAGTAAAAATTTGTTATAATTCACTATAATTATATTAAATTTTTGGTATTGACTAAAAACATGTAAAACTAAGTGGTAATTAGTCAAAATTATTTGTAAAGCATAACAATTACTAAAAATTAGTGGTAATGACTAAAAATTAGTAAAAATAAAAGGTGATTAGTAAAAAATAGTAAAATTTATTGGTAAGGACTAAAAATTAGTAAACAAATATCGATGATTAGTGAAAATTAGCGGTAAACCAGTATAATTAGTAATTTTTAGCTATAATTATTAAAAAATAATAATGAATCACTATAATTATTAAATATTAGCCGTAATAAATATATATTAGTAACAATTACTGGTAAAGTAACATTAATTAGTAAAAATTATTGTAAAATTGGTATAATTAGAAAAAATTAGCATTAATTTAAAAAAATTATGGTAAATCACTATAATTATAAAATATTTGTGGTAATTACTAAAAAATTATTATAAATTAGCATTAATTAGTAAATATTAGTAAACATGAACATTAAATCACTATAATTAGTAAATATTTAGTGGTAATTAGTAATAATTAGCATTAATTAGTAAAAATTAGCAATAAATCACTATAAATATTAAAAATTATTGATAATTATTAAAAATAAGTAAAAATTAGCAGTAAATCATTATAATTAAGTAAAAAGAAGTTGTATTTATTAAAAAATTACGGTAAATCTATATAATTAATTAAAATTATTGGTAATTTGATAAAATTACTAAAATTTAATGATAAATTAGTAAAAATTAATGTTAAATTACTATAAATAGTGGAAATTAGCAGTAATTAGTAAAAATCAACTATAAGTGGCTTTAATTATCAATGTTTAGCGTTAATTATAATAATTAGTAAAAATTATCCCTAATTAGTATATATTTGAAAAAAAGAACATTAAATCACTATAATTAGTAAACATTAATGTTCATTAGTAAAAAATAGCACTTATTTGCAAAAATTAGAAATAGGTCACTATAAATATTAAAAATCATCAATAATTGGAATGAATTATTAAAAAAATAGTAGTAAATTACTATTATTAAGTAAAAATTAGTGATAAATCACTACAATTATAAAATAATATGTTGCGATTAGTAAAAAATAGCAGTAAATCACTATAATTAAGTAAAAGTTAGTGGTAATTAGTAAAAATTAATTGTAAATCACTATAATTTTTAAAAATTAGAGGTAATTAGTAAAATTAGTGTAAGTTACCGGTAAATTAGAAAAAATTAATGTCAAATTAATATAATTAGTTATAATTAATAGTGATTAGTAGAAATAAATGGTAAATCACATTAAATATTAAAAAGTAGGGGTAGTTAGTCAAAATTGTTAATAAATAATGGTAATTAGTTAATATTAGTAAAAAAGAACATTAAATCACTATAATTAGTAAAAATTAGTGGTAACTAGTAAAAATTAGTGACAAATCACTATAATTATAAAAAATTAGCCACGTTTATTAACAATTAGGAAACGGTAGTGGTAAATCACTATAATTAAGTAAAAATTACTAGTAATTAGTTACAATTAGTGGTAATTAGTGGTAATTAGTAATAATTAGTAATAATTAGAATTAATAATTAGTAATTAGTAATAATTAGTAGTAATGGTTTTAATTAGTGGTACTTAATTATAATTAGTGGTAATTAGTGGTACATATTAATACTTGGTATTTTTAATATAAATTTCTAAAGAAGTAAAAATGAAATAGGTTATCAATATTTTGATGATGAGAAATGAAAAGTTTGGAGTGAAAATGATGTTGGTCGTCAATTTTCAGTTGACAAGCAACGAAATATTTGGGCATGGTTAGCAAAAATTGGGTTTATGACAACAAAATTGTAAAATCTATGATTTTACACCTTTTTAGTAATATATATTTTATTTTATTACTTTATATTAAATTATATTGAAAATTATCTCTAATTAGTGTTAATTATTTCTAATTACCACTAATTACCACTAATTGCATAGTATAATTTAATATAAAGAAATAAAATATATTATTAATTTCAAAAAAGGTGTAAATAATTGAATTTATGATCTCCAGGTCATGGGAAATGACCAATTTGTGTCAACCATGTCCAAATTTTTTATTAGGTAGGTAGAACCGAGGTGGGTAAGATGTGATGCATCGATCTAGTAGTCGTACATTTAGTACGGATCAACAAAATATGTTAAGTATTTTTTTTAAAAAATATATTACTTTAAATGTAAAATATTTATTTTATACTCATATAGGTAGCCGGACATCCTAATTTTACAGAGTTCAACGTTTATAAGAGGATGTACAGTAATCCCATCACAAAGAGATTAAAGGTGGCCGCTAACATTAGATTGTTGCCAGTATTTTTTTTAATTTTTTCAATTAACTATGAATAATATTTTAACTATTTAAATTTTAAATTGAAATTTAAGGAGTATTTATTTTAAATGTAAACTATTTATTTTATACTTATATAGGGGTGTTGGATACATGTGACTTCACATAGTGTCGAGAAAGGCCGAGTGACTAGTATTAGTTCACAATTGACACCTACCACATATTATGGTACTTATATGATGTCATCAGCTAGCTCAAAGGGAGCTCATGGAGAAGTGTTGTTATTATACACTGCACAATATGAATATAGGTTGAATGATCGGGATGATATGATACAAAACATGAAGTGGGAGAGGGAGGCAGAGTGTGAGAAGTAATGTCTTAAAGATGATAAAATGTTACAGTATATGTAACAACTTTTGTGTGGTGGTGGTTTGGAGATTCCTTCTTCGTGCCCTTCTAGTGATCCTCTTCCCCCTAATGATAACAGTTCACGGTTTGTGATTTCTTATGACTGTTTTTTATTCATGGGTGATAAAACATATTATGTGTGAAATAATTTAATGATGTTTTGGTTCGTTAAATTTTTTATATTGTATTAAATTTTTTGATTTTAATTTTATTGTATTTATTTTATTTTTCAAAAAATAGAGCATTTGCGACAGAAAGAGATTTCTGTCACAAATGCACTTTTTTTATGGTCTTTCACAAATACATATCTGTAATGTACCATCACAAATGGTTAATTAACACCCCTTATGGAGGTTATTTGTGACAAAAATATTATCCGTCACAAATAAAAACTATTTATGACAGACCATCACAGATATCCTCATTTGAGATGTGATCTTCTATGACAGTGTATTTACGAAGGACTCCTATCACAAATGACTTTTTGTAACGGGTATCAATTACAAATACACTATCACAAAAACAATAAAATATTTTTGTGGTTGTGTACAAATTGTGCTTATGTGGTAATTAAAATATTAACATAGTGTTTTTATAGTGGTTCAGATCACCAAGATCTTATACCACTATTAATTCTATTCTATTAAGTTTTAATATTGTGACCCATGAAGGAAATTCACTTTTAATGGAGTTGTAATATTTTTATGACTCTTACTTTTATATTACACAGAGGTACAACCCTACCATTTTACATAAGTCACATTCTTGTTTGACCTGGATTTTCTTGGGAGTCCCAACCTAATATGAATTGACTTATGTTTGGGAGTTACAACCTAAGAACCTTATGCTTGATTTGAAGAATAACCATAATGATACTATCTTTTTGATGAGAAAATCATAAAATGACATTGAAAATTATAAAAATACATAGAAAATATTAAATAATGATAACCATATAGAAATTAAAGAATATTAATAGATAAAATGATGATGAATGATAAGGTATCTTGATGATTTCAAATCACTTTATAAACAAAGAGAATAACATTGAAGATGCTCTGTGATTTCACCAATAGTGCAGTTGTTATAGTATATATCAATAGTGTGCTGAAAAAATCTGTATTAATTATGTATATGTTGGTGTTCAATAAACTTTGTCGATTTTATTTTTAAAATGTTGGGGTCGAAGCCTCATTTTATTATTAAAGCAAATCAATGTCCTCTTTTAACTGGGTAGAGGGAGACCCATTACATATACTGAAATCCCAGTGGTCTTGTAGCCCATTACATAGCCCACAGGCACAATGTTTTTGCCAAATTTCCATTCTGTGAATATTACCAAGGCTGCTACAGTGCCCGCACAGTACCGCCGCTGCTACAGTGCCTTGTCGCTGGTATAGTGCCTGCTGATCAACAATACCACCACTGATATAGTACCCCTAAAGTACTTCTATAGTAACCTGTTCCCAATGGGGTTTGTACCCCCATTTGTCGATTTTATTTTATCATTTTCCCCTTTGATCGCATTCCAATAGATTAATAACTCGTCATTAACTCCAGGATCTTCATGATTTTGATAGAGCATAAAATCGATCAATCATAAGATGTTATGGGATTGAAAATAATAATAATGGGAATAATATTGTTTAACTATAGTTTTAATTATAATAATATTTATTAGAGGGGTATACCTTTCTAATTCTTATATTGAAATTATTAAAACACTTTCAATTATGCCCATTACACTACCATAGATCCAGACAAGGGATGTGTCGGCTTTTATTAGCACTAAGTAGAATGCAATGATAATATACACATCTTTATCAGCGCTCACTAAAAGCACTTATAAAGGTTACTTTTATCAGTGCTAAGAAAAGCACCGATAAAGGATATATTTATCAGCACTAATTTTAGTGCTGATAAGTTTTTTGAAAAAAAATAATTATTAATTTATATAAAATGATTTTATTTATATTCAAAAATAATATTTATTTATATACATTAATTAAAAAATGTATTTTTATAATTAATATAATTATGATAAATATAATATTTTTTTTAATCATTCAAATATTAATATAATCTTTTAAAAAAATTATTTATAATTTTATAAATAAATAGACGAATATTTAAATAATTATAATATTATAATATTATTCTATGTGATAAATATATTTATTACATTTATAATCATATATATATACTTTTTAAATATATGTTTATCTATAATTATAATTATAATTATATATAGATAAATATATGTCTTTAATGAATATATATATATATTATTATTAGATAATGATGCTGTTAATTGTTATTATTTATGTTTATATATTGATGTGTGTATAATTGGTCATATATAATCATAAAGTTTATTTTTGGACGTCATTTTGACTTACGTTCTAAATTTTATGATTTCCTATATTATGATGACGTGCTCATGCTTATGTTATGTGTTCATCATTATAAATGATCATTTATGAATTGACACCCATATGATTCATTCATGTTATACCCATGAACTTATGATGTTCTCATAAATACTTACAAAATTATAATAAATATATTTAAATAATAAATTTATTTATAAATTTATAATTATAATTTTTTAATTATATATAAATTATTTTTAAATTTATTTATTTATAATTAGTACTATAGCAGTACTGATACTGTAGCAACGACATCGTTATAGCGACGGTAGGCACTATTGCAGGGACTGTAGGTGTGGCAGAACTGTAGCAAGTACTGTAGCAACATGGGGTATTGTAGCGGTATTATTCACCATTGGGCCTTTAGGCCAAAAAAATGGGCCTTTAAGGCCATATGATGGGCTTTCACGCCCACATGGCCTATTGGCCATGAAAAGGTCTCCTATACCCTGAAAATATAGGTCCATTGTTTCAATAAAAAAATGAGATTATAATAAATATAATTATAATAATTATAATTTTATAAATATATATAATTATAGAATTATATTTATAAATATAAAAAAATTATACATATTTACAAATATTTATAATTTTAATTTTAAATAATATATTTATATATGTGAAAAATTTTTAAAATTATAATAAATATATTTGTTACAATTTTATAATTATAATTATAAGTAAATAATTATTTATTTATATTCATAAATATAAATAAATATTTATTTATTTATTTATTTAAATACTGATGAAATTAAATTAAAAATGTTAATTATATATATTTATTATAATTTCATAATTATTCAAATAAATATTTATTTATTTATACTTGCATTAATGTATATATATATATATCTTGTTATTTAAATAATTATAAAATTATAAAAAATATATTTATAAGTAATATATTTATTTTAATTTATTAAGTATTTAAATATATATATTTGTTTATTTATAGTTATATCTATAAATAAATAATTATTTATTTATAATTATAATTAAAAATATAATAAATTTTTTTTTGAAATTTTATAATTATAAATAATTTATTAATATCAGGTCTTTATCAGTGCTCCTTTTAGCACTGATAAAAATAACCCTTTATCAATGCTAAAAAATGAAAATAAAGATATGTTTTATCGGTGCTATAATTTTAACATTGATAAAGGTCTGTTTTATCAGCGCTTTATATTTTAGCACTGATAAAAACATCATTTATCAGTGCCTTCCAAAAATCACCGATAAAATCCTTTCTCGTTTTCATAAATGGAACCCTAGCAAGTCCACTTGACGCTCGAGCCTCTAGGATTCACGGAAGTCGTGCTCTGCCTCTGCCACCATCACTGCCACCGCCTCTACCTCTGCCACCTCCACCATTGCCTCTGCCCCCACCTCAACCTCCACTGCCTGCACTTCCCCCTTCAGTAACCCACCTCCACATCCAATGCCCCCTTCTTCCTTCCCCCACCTCCACTGCCCCCACCTCTATTGTCCCCGCCACTACCTCTGCGTAAGCATATGCCTTCACCTTCACCGCCTCCTCCTTCACCTATGCCCCCACCTCCACCTCTACCTCTACCTCCCCCTACATCCACCTCTACACCCCCTTCTCAACTGGATTCACCTTCGCCGCCTCTTCCTTTGCCTATTCCTCCACCCCTGCCTTCACCTCCATTGACCACACCTCCACCTCTACTTCCCCTGCTTCTTCCTCAAATGCACCTACCTCTGCCTCCACTATCCCTGCAGCCCCTACCCCTATCGTTGTCGCCGCCACTGCCCCCACTGTTTCCTCAGCTGCCCCCATCATCCTTGCCACCAGACCAAAAGTTCCAAATGGTATAAATTAGTTGTTCACATAGACATTATTTTTGTAAATATATTTGTATTATTCTTGGAATCACTGAGATTGAGAGTGATATAATCCATAGTTTATAGGAAATTAGAGGTATCTGATCTAGATTTTAGGTTGACATTATAATATTGATTAAATCCCTTATTCTTAGACTTAGAATTGTCTCATATTTGATTAGTGGATAATTAAATACTCCACTCTATGTTTTTTGGTAGTATTTAATTTTTAACTAGAAGAAGATTCTATGTGGTCATATGATTGGACCCTTTAAAATTTTACATCAAAATCTTCAAGCAGGTGAAAAAAATCTATAGATTTGGAGGATCATATATTATTAATGAAAGAGTGATAGATTATATCTATTACTTATGGTTGTTGATTTTTATGGATGTATGCATTGAGAAAAAATACAATTAGGGAAAATTATTTTTCTATTGGGTTGTATATGGTATTTTATGATAATCGTTCATTGTGTTTGATATTATTAAATGTTGTTGAAGAAATATTGTTGAATAATAATTTTATTTGATATTGCATTATTTATGCCAAGATATTTGTTCATTGAAATAGTATTCAGGTCAATGGAAGTTTTTTCCAGAGGTTTCAATATTTTTTTAGTGATTTTGTTTTTTAAATATTTGAACTAGTTTTAGAATGAGTTTAAGATTTATAAAAATCACAATAGTCATCTACACATTGTGGTAAATTTAAAAACCCGATATAACTTCCAATTAAGTGTAATTACCTGCGTATTCAGATCATCCTTGATAAGATCTTGAAAATAATTAAGCATCCTTTGACCTTGAACTATTATATTCCCCATTTGTATAATCTCAATCTATATATGTGTTTTATTTCATAGACCTATATGTTCCCAAATCCATGTTCATATGCAATATATATTGATTCCTTGATTCCCTATCTTTTTACTAAATTTAAATTTCACTTTTATATTGTTTTTCCCGATTATTTAAACTTTAATAGTGCGTTATATACCAATTAATTTAATTTTTTCTATAATATCCTATTTTAGTACTCAAAATCTTGTTTTCTGTTTATAAAAGATTATTTTTTAATCAAAAAGGATATTTTATTTATTGATTTTATTTTAAAACCAAATTTATTTTAGAATGAAAAGTATTTTAATGGTCGTGAAATGTTTAAAATTTTGATTATCTTCTATTTTCATTTTTACATGTAATTTTTGGTATTGAAAATAAAAGGGGATTTTTAGAAATGCATTAATTTTTGGAACCATGTGTGAGTATTTCCTTATAAGAAGGAATTTATTTAATTTGAAATGTATGAGATGTGGTTTATTTAATTATGGAAAATTAGAAAACATTTTGCGAATTTGTGGAAAAAATTTAACATGAAAAAGTCATATTTAATTATTAATAATTTTTATTGTTCCCATATTTTTCATGTATTTGTCAAAGAGTGTTTCGAATTGATTGAATTATTTTAAAAAGGTTGTGTTATTTTAGAGAGGAATTGGTGTAAATGGTTGGTTTTTTAATGGGATTTCATGTATGATTTCATAAATATTTTTTAAAGGACATCTAAAATGTAGTTTTCCATAATCTTTTAAGTTTAAATTTTTATAGAATTACGAAAACCATTTCATTATATATGGAAGAAAAGTAGATTGATAATAACACCATGTAAATGACATTCCAGTAACTCTATCCAAACCATAAGATGTACATCATGACCACACTTTAGAAAATGGTGAATTAATTTTTTACCCCATTGAAACTCGCAAAACCTCTTTGCATCCAACATCACCTTCATAGTTTAATTAGGATAGTCCTCTACAATTACATATTCATTATGGTTTTCTGTTAGCATCTAAGTCATTGAGACTCAGTAAACAAAATGAAATAATAACTCTCATTAAAATGTTGAGTTCCCCTTATTTTAATGGCCCCTTTTGTGTATTTATTTTGTTAAATATTAATATTACCTAATACAATTGGATGTATATGAATAAATAATGGATGTATGTCAATTGTATGATAAAATAGTATAAATATGGAGTGAAAGAGTTCATCATGTTTTCAAAATAACATGCATATGACCCTTCTCAAATCCTTTTTTTGAGTTTAAATTGTTGTTATTCAAGACTAATTAGTCTAGAGGAGTTGGAAGAACACTTTTTGTATCAAAGAATAGATCTAATATATACATTTTCAAATAAACATGGGGAAAATAGAATGCATCTAGTGGTTGGGATAACACTGCATTTTATGGATCATCTGATATGATTACAAGTGTGGATAATGAAGAAGTATGTATTGAGGATGTGATTAAACATGGGAATGATGATGAAGATCATATTGAGGAAAATAATAAGGATAGTTGAAGATGAACTTAGTGATGGCCCAAAATTGTTTGAGATGTTTGTGATTCATGAAAAAAAACCATTTGCTGGTTGGAGTGGATACTCAAGAGGGGGTGAATTGAGTTCCAACAAAAAAATTTGTTAAAACGATTTCTATTAAAATCCCCCAATTTAAATAATAAGCTAAACTGTAGTGAGTTTGTAATACAGTAAAGGGTCAGTTAGGTTCTCATGATATTGATTAGTTCTCAGTTAATCTAATCTAAAGATTAAATTAGCTATTGAAACTAACTTAATGCTTTACAATAAATATAAGCACTTTCTAGTTTAACTATCAGAGTTATTTTAAAACAAATTTGAATTTAAAGTACTTATCATCGGAATATTCAATGTGGTTTAAAACAAAATAAAGAAGCACAATATTTTTAACCAAGAGGTTCAGTCTCAAGATGAGACTTAGTCCTCTCAAAATTTTTTATATAAACTATGATCCACACCCTAGATCATAGTTTACAATAGTACTAAGACTGTCTAGGTCCTCAGGCCTCTACCATAGTTATACGTGGGAAAAAACAAAACAATAGCACACATGATATTCAGGTCACACTTGACCTGTACCACAATTCACAGTGGGAACTAAAATGATTCAGAAGGTTTGAGTGAGGTTTTTTATATATCCTCCAGTTATGCTCAGGAGTCAGTGTGTGTCTAAGATGAACAGAATCACACAGAATACTCGAAAAGTAAATTAGTAAATCACGACAGAGATAAAAAGAAATGAGATGGGTTTAGAAGCCTCTGTGTGAGGGCAATGCAGCTCTTGACAACTTTTGTATTGTGTTGATTTTTTTTGAGTCCTTCTCTGAATTTTTCTGAGAAACAGAGTGTCATAGTTCTCTTCCTTGACTTCCTTGTGTTGAAATTTTACTCGAGGTTGCAGTAGGCTTTGCAGCACAGCAATGTCCATCAGCTTTCAGCAAAAGATCTTCTCTTCTTTAAGCTCTGGTTCATATGTTCTTTTTTTATCAGTTGCGTATATTCTAATATCATCACACCCATCAGTTTTGACACATCTTTTCAACACACAGTTTTATGAGCGACATTTGTCTTTCCTTTTAATGCTCCAGTGGTCCAACAAAAAACATGATTGCTTCTGGAGGTATGAGGTATGGTTCCCTGACATTCAGGACACATTATTTAATTAATAGCAGTTGAATTCAAAGCACAAAATATGACCATTATTAATAAAAATCATAAGTAGAGTTTAGATAAATGGTGACTCGTTTCCATCGGCAGCTCTCTCTCCATCAGTGATCTTTTAACGGTGGACTTGAGTCAATATGTCTTTTGTCAGTAGCTATTACTCTTAATAGAAGTATCTTTATGTAATGGTAGATCTTTTGTTCTGGTTTCATTCTTGTATCGGTAGACTTTGTAGAGGTAGCTGTCTGTCTATATGAGTAGACTTGTATCGGTATATGTCTATCGATATTTGTGTGTATCGGTGGACTTTGTCTGTCTGTATCGGTGGACTCTTTTTGTCTATATCGATGGAATTGTTCTGTCTATATCGGTGGCTGTGTATTTGTCTCAATGGACTTCATATCGGTAGCTGTGTACCAGTGACCTTGTGTCACAGGAAGCTTGGTCTATTAGTCACCTTTACTTATTAGTAGACTATGTACCAGTAGCTGTCTGTCTGTATCAGTCGACTTTAGCATACCGGTGGACTTATTCTATCGATAGCTCTGTATCAGTGAATCACAAGCTTAACACTTATCTATTCTATGAAAATCATATCCAGATTGAGTTTGAAATATTTCCAAGCATGCATAAATAGACTGAGTTGGATATATGTCTATGCTGCAAAAATTGATGAAAAAACACCACTGGTGATCGACCAATGCACCAAGAATCGGAACAGTGATCAAAATGGCCATGAACACTATTATTATTATTTTCGATTATTTATTTAATATGTATTAATATATATAAATATTTATTTATATTTTATACATATTGCTGATATTTTAATTAATAAATATATTTTATTAGTATTCATAATTATGATTTTTTAATTAAAATTATGGAGGAAACATGAACCCCGTTCACGCTTCTTGGTGTGGGAGGATGTGTGAACCGGGTTCATGGTTCTTGAGATCCTTTTTTAATATAACTAGGAACCCGATCATATATATATATATATATATATATATATATTTTAAAATCATATAAAAAATGTCATATTTTATGTCATCCCCTAGATAATGAAAACCTACAAAATTTTATCGTGCATAACTACAATAGACACTAGCCTATTTTCAATTGAACATGAAGCCATTTTAATGGGATTGTATTTTATACATAGGGTATTTTTAAATTTACTGCCTAAATATTTAAATTGGTTACCACGTGTTTTTTTAAGTAACCACATGTGTTATTTTTTAATGTCATCATGATTTAATTTTTCAAAGTGAACACGAGTCATTTTTTCAATATAACCACAAGATAAAACTTTACCATACCAAGTATATTCTTAAGTGACTTCATGTAAGTGACACTACTATAGTTATTCCCTTTAACAACATGAAAAAAGGATTTTAATAGTGATAAAAAAGGTTTTTTAACCTTAGCACTGATAAAGAACCACTTTATTAGTTCTCGTCTAGCAGTCATAAAGATCACCCATTATCAGTGCTAATAAAGGCCTCACCTGCTGAAGTGCGCTATTTTTATAATAACACAGTACATAAACCCCAACCCGTAACATGTGGAAAATATATATAATTTAATTGAAATAAATATTACATCACGAATAAAAAAAACAAAACTATATAAATTTGAAAAAATGTTTGGATAATTACATTTATAATTACTCTCCACAAACATTTAAAAACATTAATGTTTCATCATCTTTGGCACCCGCGATCCCCTCCAAAAAATGTCTGCCCATTGTACTTGTTGCAAAAAAAATCACCTCAACATGAGAAAAGGAATCCACCAATATAATAAAACTCACCTGATGTAAATAATATTATAAAGAAACAAATAAAACATTAATATGAAAGAATAAATTAAGAAAATTTCAACTTTAAATAAAAAGAAACACTTGGAGTTATACCAGTCATATTGTGCATTTTATTGAGGTGCGTTTGATTCCACACATAAAAAATGAGGAATGGATCATTTTACTATTGTATCAAAACAGTTCAAATGAGTTTTCGTTGTTTTGAGTATGTCAATTATTCTTTTTAATGAAATCAATTTCAATTTTAAATAATGATACACTTGGAATTATACCGGTCACACCATGCATGGGATTGATGTGAAACTAATTCCTATATGTCAAAAATCACTTACGGATCATTTTCCTAAAGTATAAAAACAATAAAAATGTGTTTGATCAGTTTTAAATATGTCTCCTTTGTTTTTTTAATTAAAAATTCATTTCAAAACGGAAACACACACTTTGAGTCATACTGGTCACATCATGTATCATTTTGACATGTGACTGCTTCTTATATGTCAAAAATGACTTATGAATTAATTTCCTAAATTATCAAGGAAATCAGAGTGCTTTTTGTTGGTTTTCTGTGAGAAACACATATTTTGAACCAACATGTCAATTTTAAACTAATAACATGCACTTTGAGTCATACCAGTTACACCGTGTGTCGGATTACAGTGCATTTGAATCTTATACATCAGAAATGAGTTATGGATATTTTTCCTAATTTATAAAAACATTCCAAATGCATTTTCTTAGTTTTGTTTGGTCAGTTGTCCTTTTTACTAAAATTGATGTCATTTTTGAATAAAAAGATGCACATAGAGTCATACCAGTCACATAGTGCATATAATTGTGGTGTGTATGATTCATAGGCATCTCAAATTACTTATGTATCTTTTTTACTAAAGTATTAAAACAATCTAAATGTGTTTTCTCAGTTTTGAGAAAGTAAATTTTCATTTTTACTAAAATTGATGTTAATTTTAAATAAAAAGATGCATTTGGAGTCATACAGATAACACCATATGTTGGATTGAGGTGATGATATTTCGTACATGTCTCGAGTGACTTCTGGATTACTATACTAAAGTATCAAAAAAATTCAAATGTGTTTGCTTGATTTTGAGTAGATCAATTTTAATTTTTACTAAAATTGATTTAAATTTAAAATAAAAAGACGCATTTGGAGTCATAATGGTCACACCGTGCATAATATCAAGGTATGGATGATCCCTTTACATTTCAAATGACTCATGAATATTTTTTTTAAAGTATTAAAATAATCTGAATGCATTTTTTTTAAATTTTCATTATGTCACTTGTTCCTTTTCCAAAAATTACTGTCAATTTAAAATAGAAAGACACACTTGGAGTCATATAGATCACACCGTGCATCGGATTGAGGTTTGGTTGATTAAGAAACATCATAAATGACTTATGGATCATTTTTCTAATGTATCAAAACAATAAGAAAGCATTTTATCGATTTTGAGTAGGCCAGTTTTCCTTTTTACTAAAATTGATATCAATTTTAAAAAACATAGAGTCATACCGGTCACACCGTGAATCAGATTGAGATGAGATTGATTCCTAAACGGCTGAAATAACTCATGAATCATTTCTCAAAAGAATCAGAACAATACTAATGATTTATTTTGGTTTTTAAAATTTCATCTTTCCCTTTTACTAGAATTAATGTCAATTTAAAATAAAGACACACTTGGAGTCATATCGGTTACACCGTGCGTTGGATTGAGGTGAAGTTAATTTTTAAATGTCACAAATAACTCATGAATCATTTTCATAATGTATCAAAACAATACGAATTAATTTTCTTTTTTTGGATTAGTTTAGATGTAATTTTTACTAAAATTGATGTAAATTTTAAATAAAAAAGATGCACTTAGAGTCATACCCGTCACACCATGCAACGAATTGTGGTGCAGATGATTTCTACACATCTCAAATAACTTATGGATCATTAAAATAAAGTATAAAAACAATTTAAATGTGTTTGATCAATTTTGAGTTGACTAGTTTTCCTTTTTACTAAAATTGACGTCAATTTAAATTTAAAAGACACACGTAGAGTCATACTTGTAACACCATGCATCATATTGAGGTGAAGGTGATTACTACATATCACAAATGACTCATGGATCATTTTATTAAAGTATTAAAAAAATATGAATCCATTTTCTTCGTTTTCAGTATATCACTTGTATTTGTTTTCTAAAATGTCCTTTTAAATTGGAAACATGCACTTTTACTCATATCAGTGACATCATGTGTCAGTTTGACATAAGAATGATTCTTAAATACACCAAATGATTTATCAATTGCTTTAATAAATTATGAAGACAATCCTAGTTTATTTTCTCAGTTTTCAGTGAGGGACACACTTTAAACTAAAATGTATATTTTAAACTGATAACAGACACTTTGAATCATACGGGTCACACAGAATGTCAGATTGAGGTGTAGATGATTCATACACATCGTAATTGACTTATGGATCATTTTATTAAAGTATAAAAACAATATGAAAGAATTGTTTTTCTTATTAGTATGTTAGTTGTTTATTTTACAAAAATTAAGGTCAATTTTAAATAAAAAGATGCAGCTAAAGTCATACCGGTCACATCGTGTGTCAGATTGAGATGATTCTAATTACTACACACCCCAAAGTCTCAAAACTACCCTAACATCTAATGTTACCATGATTAAAATTTTATTTCATTGTTGACCTACCAACACTGTATATTGATCCGATGTTATTAGTTGAAAAACATTTCTCATTATTGAAATACGAAAGATCAGAAGAAGCTCTTCTTCCCATTATATCATGAGAAGTAACCACAATGGGAACAACGTATTCATACACTCTTCTGATTTTCAATAACGATAAATATTTTTTTGGATAATAACATCAACTCAATATGTAGTGTCAGCATGTCGACAAAGAGAAGAAATGGAAAACATTGTAACATTGGTAGGAATGAACATGTTATCTCTTATGTGGATTATTGTAGATAGTAGAAAGCAAAATATGACTTCCTAAAAGATCTGTGAAAACAAAAAAATAAGTATTAGATAAAAATTATTGGGAAAACAACTTAAAAGTAGTAGATAAAATGATGAAAAACTAATTAATGTAGTAGTAGGAATTCACCTATTCACGATGGTGGTATACTTTTTTGACCCATTTCCTCATTGTCATCATCTCATGATCAAGAGTAGCTTCAAACAAACCACCTCAACTCAAACAAAGAAATAAACCAATATAAGAAAAAAAATTCTTATGTGAGTAATACTAAAAATAAATAAACTAAACCTAAATATAAAATAATTCATTACTTCTATGTAATTCCCATATTCACGTTATTTGTGAACATTCAGTGATCAGGTATGCTTCTCATTCATTTCTAATAAAATCTATATCATCTTGTGAATATGATTTTTTTGGAATTCATAGTATTTCTAGAAAAATACAAATGCACAAAGAATTAGAAAAAAAATTAAATAGTAATTATCTTCAAAAATACCTCCATGAGGATGTTAGTTTGTTGATGGAATATTATATTTCCCATTAATTTACAAACATAATAACCACAATTATTTCCATTTGTTTGTTTCGGAAACTGCACATACATTGAGAAAAATTACTAATTTATTCTGATAGGTGTTTGGATAATGAAATATTTTTATATATACCCTGTTATTTTTCTAATTGTATAAATTTCTAGGGTCCTTGTGTGCAATTCCTATCACCATTCCTTGATTTTCACAATAATTATACACCAACCTATCATAATAGAATCCTCATTAAAAGATAATATAAATTATATGAAATTTTGATTAGTTCTAAAATTATAGATGTAGTGTATTAAAATTTGAAAAATTCTATCATATGTGGTTGGATTGTTGGGTATTCACCATAAATATTTAGAGTATCCAAATTGACCACAGTGAGCATCCAATGTTTCCTAAAAATACCCAAAAGGAATAAGTAATTAATGAAATGAAAATATATTTGATATGATTAAATTTTAGACTTTTAACCCTGTATCATTGGTATTATGAAGAGTCTATCATCTCCAAGTTTTCTTTCAAATTATTTGGCCAGGTTTGCCACTATTTCATCCATTTTTTGGATTCTATTTCTTTTTGTATTGTAGAGGTGGTATGAGGACTAACGAGTACAATTTTTTTCAAGGGGAAATACCTTCAATTGGTATTGATACATACACTTGAAAAATATTTGAAATGTATTTAGTCATAGTTAACATAGTATATCATATTTTGGAAAATTAATTCATGAAAAATTACCTAGTGTATACATTTACTAATGAGGATCTTATATATTCATAATTGAATATTTCATTTACATTCTCAAAAGAAATTTAGTCCATACCTTCCTCTCCGTAAATTTATTCTTCAAAATCAACTACGTGACTACTAACATTTTATAACATTGTATCTTCATGACACACCAATGTTAGTATATGAGAATATTGAATGGGTGGTGTATAGGTTCTTTCAGAATATCTTTTTGATCGTTTGGTTGATCTTTTAGATGGGTTTGAGCCATCATTTAGTTTCACCACCTCCCCTTTGTCTGTCTGGAATAACATTCATTGTTTCCGACCTTTTTTCATTAATTGTTAATGGTTTAGCATGAAAAATTAATTTAAAATGAATACGTCCTTGTCGAAATGTGTTTTTACAAGATCTAACGGCCATGCGATGAATGTTCCAATAGATATTTTGGCCTTATGAATATTTATTAATGAAGTGGAAAAGGTATCTCGGTGCTCGACTCATGAGCTACACTAATCTCCACTCTCGCATGACCTATTGGATGTGGTTTTTTGTGTAGCATTTCGTCTTGGATATTGAACATTGTAGCCCTCGCTACAAGGTGATGGTTGGGTATTTATAGAAATAAATCACAGTCATTTCCACCTTATAGAGTATTAGTACAAGAAAGCTATAATTTTCTTTCTGATTCACATTTCACAGAATCAATTATTAGAATATTGATTACCTCAAATAAGATAGTTCTTTGAGGTGAATGGTTCACCTCAAAGCTGGTGGGGGGGGGGGATCTTCACACAATGGTTGTTCATGAGTTTTTTCTTTTCTTTTATTCCCCAATAATAGTTTATAGAAACTCAATATTACAATGAAATTGTACTTGAAGGGTAGCTACACTTTATCTCATCTCTACCATTTCATTATCTTTATAATCCAGTTGTTTTTTCTCAAAATATGTTTGAGGTGTCACCCAAAAACATGCACCTATGAAGCAGCCATACAGTTCTAACAACATCATGTTCACCAATAGTAGGTGTTCATTCGGTTCAGGTGTTAATGATTCTTGGGACTATGTTAGATAGAGAATATAGGAAAATAAGTTATCATTGTAATGAAACAATTATTTAAATATGTTTTTTATTATGTCATACATACACATGATTCCCACACTTTTTGTGTGTTCTCATCTATTAGTTTCTCATCATTATTTACACATGCCTCCTTACATAGCACATGGTGTAGGATGGAAGTGGCTTTGGATTTGGATTCATCAATCTACATATAAATAAAGGAACATAATTTTGTTTTTTTCATAACACATTAAATTATTATGATAGATTTAAAATACGTACCAATTGTTTTTCAACTGAATCATACCCCATTATTCCATTACGTAATGGGTACATTGGTTTTTCGTCTTGTTCCTTATTTTCAACACTCAGTTGTTGTTTCATAAATAAAAAATTCTCATTCAAAGTGATGAATACACATATTGTCAAAAAATGTATGACTAGACATAATGTACTTGAAAAGACACTTCCAAACAATGGAAAATAAATGCCTCCCATGATTCTTGAGTTATCATATGTGCATAATTAAGTGGTGGAGCTGGTATTTTTTCCCCTTCAGCATCATTTAGTTGAAATCCTGTTAGAATTGTGTGAAATTATCTATAAAACCTTCCAGCAAGAATCAATACATATTTCTTGTGGGATTCATATACTATAAATGCACTATATATGGGATAATAAAGATTAATTAAATGTTTTATTCTTTTATTTTTTTAGTAAAATAAAGAAATGTTATCACGATGTTACCGTAATCTCTTCCCACATCAGTTTATCAAGTGTGAGAACAACATGGTGCAAAAAATCTACAACAATAGGCACGAGTTTTCGAGTTATGATTCTTGTGTAACTAATGAGCTTGAAACTATTGTGGTCAATTTGTTGTCCCCACGCATTCTAACCAACCTCAAATTTGATGCCTTTGCTTTTCTCCTTAACAATTTTTTCTAACACCGTCAAATTAGGGTGCTCCTATTTTGTTTACATCACCGGTCCTTCATCGCCTAACATTTCCTCAGATTCAAAATCATCAATATGTTGTATATCTGGAGCGATAACATCAGCATGTTCAGAATATGGTTGCACCTCTACATAGGGAGAAGCAATAGGTTGAGAAATATACTATTCCTTTGGAGCAGTAGCATCAGCATGTGTAGAAGGTCGTTGTTCCTCTACACTGGCAGTTATAAAAAACATGAGAGACCTTTTGTTCCACCATATTGGTAGCACTAGCACATGTAGAGGTCATTATATACAGAAGTGGTTTAACATTTAATTTAAATTATATAAATACAAAAGTGAATAGATAATAACATTAGGTAACACAATTTATATTACAAAAAATATAAAACTAGATTATTGAAATCTATTTTTTTAAAGGTTTAAAGGATTTGAACCCTTTATTGAGCATCCAAATCACTTTATTGTGGTATCATATGATATAAAAAACCCGATCTACGATGGGACCACTATGAAATGATTTTTATGTTTCAATGAAAGGGTCATCCTCAGTTGAATTTTCATCTGACTCTTAAGTGGTTTTGGTCGATAACAGAACAATTGACCACATTTTGTTTGCAGGAACTGGAACATAAAATACTTGTATTTCCTATGATTCCATTATAAACGAGTTTTCTTTATACCCTTCCTATTTTAAATCCTCTTTCATGAATCCCAATTCATCAATATGAAAAACACTCATGTTATCAACCCACCTTCATTGAAAAATCGACACTTAGAGTGTTGTATAATCCAACTCCCATATTTGTTTGATGATACCAATGTATGATATATTCGCATAAATTGGATTTATGTCCTCAGTACCAGAAACATGCATCTCTTCAACCAGAAGTGTAACTCCACTTTTTTATGGTATTTTCATTATCATATTCGTTTTTTTAGAAAGTATAATTATTACATACATAACCATTGTAAGATAATACACACACACATGGTCCTCTGGCTAGCCATTGAAGTTGTTCTATAATTTAATTTTTATTTTCATCTGACTCCTTAAAAATATAGTCCAGAAACAATCCTATAAACTATTTATTATGTGTATTTAATATCCATATTCCATCCCTTATTGTATTCATATTCATAAAAAATTCATTTATGGGTTTCAATATATGGGGAAAACTCCAAAACTGTTATTAAAAACATAAAGGTGAGCCTACTACCAATCTGTAATATTGATTGTGACAACATCCCTTTCAGAAATTCCATCCCCCAAAAGCTACCTAGTGTGATAAGGATTTTAAATGTGTGTACTTTGTTAAAAATGAAAAGGAAGGTCATTTTTATAGAAAACCTTATGATAGAAATTTATTTTTTAAAAACCCCTTGGAACGTTTCCAATTTAAAATATAAATATTCAATTTAGGAGGTTGAAACTTTCCCAACTAGAGTTCTATATCCATATTCAACTTCGGTTACCACCTTTAATACCCATTTTACCACATGTTCTCATCTTAGGGATTGATACAGGACATCTATTTTTGGATTACATGGTAATAGCTTCACTTATGTAACCCTTTCTTAGTTTCCTCACGATTTTCATTCTCAATTGGCTAAACAGATCACTAATCATGAAAAACCCCTATAGTGAAATAAATAGTTTGGGAAACCGTGCATCTATTAAAATTCACCTAGTGTGTGTTAATTTCATTAATATAATACTAAATATTCTTTAATAAATTACTAATACCAAGAACTACCTAATTATAGAATGTCACAACCTTTGGATTAATATGAATTCGACTATTATAACCATATTGAATGTATCTTTTTTTCTAAAGATGGGAACATACCAAAAGTAACTAAGGACCCACCCAAACAGAAAACTGAGCATTTACCTAAATCCAAAATATCACTCCATGTTACAAAATCCAAGAATAATTATAATTTTTTATCATAATGAATCTAGGTCACCTTAACTCACAATTCCCCATATATTGACCAATCCTTCAAAACCAATGACTAAAAAATAAATAAATTGAAATTATTTACAATAGTAATATATAATAAATTAACAAATCATCAAAACATAAGATATAAATGTTAAAATTCCCAAAATATTCCAACGTATTCTTATTATCACCTCTATCTCTTGAACGATCCCAAATACCATAGAGGTTCAACTTGTTGTGTGTAATAACCTATGGATTTATAAATAAATTTAATATATAATGCATGAAACACTCAGTCTCTATAAAATAATTACTTTGTAATTTATAGTAGATAGTTATAAACTATCCATTAGACATAATTTTTCCTCTTCTATGTTTTGAATTTCAAAAAAGGACAAATAGAGTTGTGATTAGTAAAATATTTAGAGTGTGATAGGATCAATTTATATTTTTGGTGAATAGTAACTTGACCATTATGAATAGTAATGTAACCTTATGAATAGTAATATGATCCTTATGAATAGTAACCTCACTCATGTAAACAATAAATAAAATTTATTCACCTTATAAATGAGAGTGAATATTTTAAAAATTAATAATTAAGTGTTAGTAATTTTGTGAGTAATAAATATTTAATTACAATTTTAAATTAATAAATTGAGTTAAAATAAAACTTATTCTCATAAAATGTATTCCTACTTAAATATTTTCTAGTACCATTATTTTAGTATAATTTAATAAGACCTTAGTTAATTTTTAGGGTGTCATAAAATCAGTTTTATGTTTAAAAAAATTATTTTTCGAGTAAATGATGATTTTATTTAAAAATTAAATTTCACATATTTATTAAATTATTTTTGTAACATGATGTCAATTTTTTTATTCTACACATCACAAATGGATGGCGTGAATTTTAGGGTTTTTCTGAAATACTTGATTTTTTGGTGAATAATAAAATACAGTAATTTTCAGCATAAATACATATAAAGATAAATACACTATTACTTGCACCATGGTTGATGTAATCACACTTGGTTAAAAATAAAATGCACTTATTACTATTTTTGGTCACAAGAATCAACATTATGACATGTATTAATAAAAATAATTAAATAATGTGTAAGATATTAAACATTACCCCTCTCGTCCACTATAAAAACCACCCCTCACCACCACCAACAACATATTTTATTAATAATTAAGGGAAGAACGTCCAGATAAAAAATGAAAAAAGAAACAAAGTAAGGAACAAAAAAATCATGGAATCCAGGAGCATAATCCTGTATAATGGGGGATATAGAAATGAATTCCATGTGTGTCACCATGAATAGTGCTGCCCGTACTCTGGAGGCAAAGATCCCAAGATAGAGAAGAAAACGAGATCATCATCGTGAGTGAAATGGGAAGCTACAAAGTCTAACTCCTTGTTTACCTCACACCATGTATGAAATAGTCTAGTGCCACTGGCAATGAGTTTCCTGTATTGCCGGATATGCTATAAAATAGTCCACAAAGATTTCCTGTGATCTGTAAGAGCATCATAAATAATTTTAGAATCAGTTTCAATTTCCAAAAGAGAGATGATAGAGGAAATTTACAGCTAGATCTCTTTAAGTAGATCCTAGGCATCTGCATGAAGGGAGTCTCCTCTTCCAAACCTTGCATTATAATCAGCGACCACACTTCCCCCTGGATTACGAATAACCACTCTACCCCAAATAATACCTATAGCACAAGACACATGTAAATTTAGTTTTAGCAGTTTATAAGGGGGTGTCTAGTAGATCCATCATCCCTTAGACACCATGTTGTTACCTATATGATAAAAGTATCTGTGCCAAAGAACTTTCCGTAACGAAGGAGCATCCTCCAAATTTTTTAGAAGCACACCCAGATTAGAAATAAACCACATAGTTATAGAAACCATAACAGTATTTGTGCACACCACACCATCGAAACATGATATGTTCCTTGCCTACCATATAAACCAACAACAAGCTGATAATAGGATCACCCTAGACTTCTTCTCCGTTTGATTGTTTCCCATTCCCTGGAACCACCTCCGCGGGAATGAGTTGCCCAGACAGATAGGAGAAGATAAACTAGTGAAATCTCTCACTGCATCCCAGATTACGCATGCCCAATCACTCTTGAAAAATAAATGTTTGTTAGATTCGACACTAATGAGTAGGAAACATTAACATTTGTAGAAAAAACTAATCCATTTTAGGTAGATCACCCCATTCATAGAAATGGTATGGTGATGTATCCTCCAGGTGAGAAAATTGGAATTTGGAGAAACATCCTTGCACCAAAGGGGATGTCCCCATGGAGAATGAACATGGGGAATGAAGAGAATTGACCTGTAGGACTTAACATAAAATAATACATAAGAAGTTTCCTTGAACACGCACCTGTCCTGTTTTTTCGAGAGTTTAAGAATATGGAACATATTAATATGCTCTTTTTCAAGGACTGCTTGAATAAAGGTTGGATGCTCACTAGCCTGTTTGAATGTAATGTTAGTAGCTGGGAGACCAAGAAATCCTAGAATATCTCTTAATTAATTGTCATTCCAGAATTTAAAGTCACCACATCTGATGATCCATCTCGACTGATTAAAAAGACACCAAATATAACTTTGTATAGTTTTCCAAACATTTGAAAAGTTGCTACTTCAAATATTCCCATACTTCTCACTGATGAACGATTCCCAAAGAGTTCCCCCTCCCACTGCCTCCCAATTAATCCTCGTGTGAAGGCAAGTCATCATGTCATTAAAACTACAAAGTACAATTCCACCTTCATCTTTGGGAAGGTCCATTTTATTCCAAGAGGCCCAATGGAACCGTCCCTCTCAGTGGTAGTTCTAAACGAATCCGGTCATGATCCTATCAATATTATTTAAGACTAACTTGGGGACCATTAGAACCCAGAACACATGCATTGGGATCAAGGTAAGCATGCTATTAACAAGAGCGACCCTCCCCCCGAAAGAGAGGAACTAGTTTTTCCAATTATTGTTCCAGGCAGATATTTTTCCCAGCACCTTATCTAGATGCTTGATACAAAGCCTCCCCAATGTAATGGGGGAAAAAATAGTATATAGGTAGGATCCTAATAATGATACCCAAAATGGATTCAATGTTGCAAGCAAGACTCTATGAGAAAATCCTCGAGATGTAAAGACTAATTTTATCTCTATTGATGAGTTTCCCACTCCATCTGAAGTATTCCTCTATGGTGCTATTGATCCCCTAAATAGATATAGAGAACCCATTAATGAAAACATCTATATCATCATTGAACATTAAGTGGGAAAGGTTTTTAAAATGGAAAAGGTAGTGATAAGGTTCAATGGTGCCATCTTGAAATTTGGCTCTAATGAATCTTCTCTAAGAATCTTGAGCCAAGATAAACAAACATCGAAAGATAGGGTCACCTTGTCTAAGGCCATGAATAGATTTAAATAACCATTTCCTTATTCTCATAAAGAAAATAAAAAACCATGATGAACTCAAACATCTAAACATGATATCGGTTTTCCTCCACGATAATCCCATGCATCTCAAAACATTGATTAAGAAAGCCCACTCATGTTTTTCATATACTTTCTCTATATACAACTCAATCGATATATTCGATCCTTGATATTTCCTATTAATATCACCAATCATCTCTTGGGAAATACCAATAACATCTTGGATGCTCTTACCTTTCACAAACCCATGTTATTCATTGGAGATCCATAACAGAAGGTGAATTCCAATTCTTCTATTAATCACACTAGACGGGATTTTGTAAGAAACATTACACAAATGTATAGGGCGATATTGTTTAAGAGATGAAGGGTACTTGAATTTTGGAATGAGAATAAGATTAGTCGCACTAGACACCTGTGGTAAGTTACCACCTCGTAAAAATCCTAAACTCCCTCAATAATATCCTCTTTCACTATGTTCCAAAAAAGCCATGTAGAATGAGCCAGGAAAGCTATCTGGCCTAAAAGAGCTTTTGGGATTGAGGACTTCCACTACATCCAAAATTTCATTCTCCTAAAAAATGGCTTCTAAGAGAAGATTATTGGCCTCAAAAACCACTCTCAAAATTTTATATAAAAGAAATGAGTGCCCACTTGGGTAACCATCATTCATTGAAGGGTTAGGGCAAGTTAAGATAGATTTAAAATGGGCTTTAACCATACCTACAAAAACATTGATGTCGTTAATGAAGTACCCACCATCACACATAATGTTTGGATGCCTAATACATTTCTGTTCTCTAATTCAGGCATGATAGTACCCCATGTTTTTATTGCCAACCTAAATCCAGATATCCTTGTATTTCTCCCTTTCCAACCACTCTTGTGAGAGAAGAATATCCTCTAGAAGGCTTATCTTATAAAGAAGTTATATAAGGATATCATCACTCTATCCTGATTCCATCCCTTGATCTATCATATCAATTTCTTATCTGATAGAATCTAGATGATGCATCGATGGAGAACACTTGATGTACCTAGATGCTAGGGACTACTTCAACCCCCACAACTTGTTGTGAAGGCCGATCCACCGTGAACATTGAATAATTAGAGACCAGGAGGAGATCACTTCTTAGTAGAAGGCAGGGGCTCAAGTCCATCTACTGGAGAACACAAAGTTCTTCCTCCCCTCTTCCCCTGACTCCGGGCATATGACAATATGAGAGTGGTCAGAAAGAGTGTGAACTAGGTGAGTGACCGAAGCCTTCTGGAATATGGAGATAACTATTAGGTTTTCTAAGCCCCTGTCCAAGTGACACCAAGTTCCCTTATGTCCTTTATGGTTATTTCACAATGTAAACGTGTCACCCATGAAGAACAAATCCATCAAACCATTACTAGAAATAATGGAGGTGAAATCCTATCTAGATTTCCTGCAGAATGGTCTAACCCCCTTTTTTAGATGGGTTAGTAATGGCATTAAAATCTCCTCCCACGATCCACACTAAGGCACCCGGATCAAACAAACTGAGGTTATTTCAGAGATCTCCTATAGCTTTAGGGTCACATTTTTCATTAGAAAATGACACATACATTAGTTAATTTATTGAGGATATCTTTGTAGTAATATGTTGATCCAAATTATCCACCTGATCCACAAAGTGTTTACAATTATAGAAAATACATATATGCAAGTTGATGGGGTGACCATGAAAGCAATGAAGAGAACCCATTCTCTTTCCATAATTTGTGATCTCATCAACGCTCTTCATGGGCTCGAGAATATCCACTAAAGAGAACTTTTTAGAGAAAACCTCGCTGAAGATAAAATTGGATTTCACCCATGATCATGATCCATGGGAGTTCTAGATCAAGACCATTACCATTTATGTTTGTGGCATCTTGGTTTTGAGCCTGACGATAAAGGAATATTTTGAAAGGGCATGGGGCATTTTAGCTTCATGGTCTTAGACCGGGTCTGAACACCATATTGAGGGGAATATCCAGGTCACAGAGAATGAGCTTGGGTGTCTATTTTCTTCTCATTCAAGGAGGAAGAACTATGGTTGGAGAATCTATTATGAAGAGGGACAAATAAGGAACCTAGGGAACTAGGGTCCCTCAAAGCTGGAAAATCTGGAGGAGAGAGAGACCACACTAAATCATTTACTTTAAGGGGATACTGAAGACTCTTGATGGGAGGGGGTGGGAAAAGAGTCTAGGAAGGATTGCATAGGACCAGAGGAAGGTGCGACGGTAGGATATGGTGGACATAAGGGAAGGGTCTGGAGGTTGAGGGGGAGCATGAATCATCAATAATAGCTAATAAATAGAGAAAATACCATCCTATGAGGGTGGGGGATACATTGGACTATCCTGAGGAACATCTATCAGAATCATTGAGGAATGTATGGGCTGTATATCCTCATTCAAAATCTCCGTACAATGACGTTTCTTACGACACAAAGAGGGGGAGTGACCGTGAAGGTTATAGGAGGAGAAAAAACGCACCATAGACTCATAAAATATCTTTTTCCACCATGATAGAGAATCACCATAATGGAGGAGAATGTGATAAAAAATATCCTTAAAGAGTTATAATTCCACCCAAAGTCGAGCCATTGAGTCGTTGAGGAGGCAAGAGGTCATGTATTCTAAAAAACGAAGGAACCGAGAGAGTCTCCGATATTTCATAAGAAAGAATCATTAAGAATGGGGAGTGAACCCCAGGTAAGCTGATCTAAATCACAGCTTGAGGAGAGTCCTTTCCAAATTGAACCCCCATCAACCACAAAAAAATTGAAACACCACCTATCATAAGATCAAGATCAGGCCGACCAAGCCTTCAAAAAATCTAACTCAAAATATAGCACCACATAGAAGGAATTGAGGTTGAGAATGGAGACTTTGGATGAGGACCCTATCCCTTAAGAACTGAAAAATTTGTAGAACACTAGGAGAATGTGTTTGTCTCCACCGAACTGGGCCACTAACGTGCATCGGTAGAAATCTGAATCATTAGAAAACACCTCATTTGAGAAGGTAATATCAGGGAAGCCATCCACCATTGATGAATTGGGAGGGGAGATCAATAATGATAGGATAAGATAGGAGAAAAGGCTATAGATCCCTATGCTTGCACACCCTGGAAAACATCCTTAGCTAAAACCCCATCACCCACACTGGAAGGGTGAGAAAGAGGCCACTAAGGATCCAAACATGGAGGGATCTGAGGAGGAGTTGGGGCACCATCGACAGATGAGGGGTCAGGAGGAGCTAGCGACGGATAAGGAAGAGGGGGAAAACAGGCATGAATTTAGAAAATAATGGAATCATGTTGGGTGAATTATTGCGCAATGAAGAATCCAATTTCTTGTCTTATATTATTGAAGATCATAAGATCATCATAAAACATCCGGTGTTATAAAAATTACCCCTCAATCCCTCTTCTCCTCACTCATATAAGACTTCAAGCTTCTCGAACTTCTTCCCAAATAATATTTCCAAGTCTCTCTCCCACATCTATGAGATCATGGTATTTCCAAAAGACCAAAACCCATGTCCTTAATCAGGTTCTCAAGGAGGTTATTTGGAGAGGTAAATACTCTTCCTTTTTCATTTAGTTTCATTTCAATTTATCTTATTTTATTATTCTCTTATAAACTTTTCTATCCAATTGATCATGATAACTCCAGTAACATCTATATACTAGAAATATATCATGTCAATATAATAACAATCATGAATATCCTTACTCGCCCTTTTATTTTATAAATTAAATCATCGTCTGCGAGGTTCCAATTTACAACCTTTGTAGACGACGATGTTTCATTCATAAAATTAGTCTTAAAATCTATTCATGAAACCTTTTTTACAGTTGAGATGAATTTTAAAATGTTTAATATAACCATTTTTCTATTCTTTATGTAACATATTTGCGTTATACTAAATGATAAAAAATGAGTTCGTTATGTTCAATAACAGCCATAATAATCTAAATGATTATAACTAAATGTATTATATAATGATTCATCATTATATTATGTAACCAAATGATATGTATAACCATTTACTAATTTTTATTATCATTAAAAAAATCCAATTCTAATTCTGTATAATTATACTAATTTTAAATTTACTCCATTACTTATAATCAAGAGAACCGATCATGGAATCAAGGACATAAACACCCCAAAATGACATGATTCAATTATACAACTTGTCAATAAGTCCATAAATGAACTTAATAAAACTATAATGAATCAAATACATTTATATAAGGTTATGAATTAATTAATTAATGGATTTAATTATATTATCTAGGATGGTAAGGTAATGTGTAGAACATGTTTGGACATAAGGTAAGAGTTTTCTACCCAATCCTCAATTTTCATTCAGGCTACGCTTATTCTCTACAAACCTCAATGAAATTATTATTTATTCATATTTACTTTTCATAAATCATGTGGGAATTATATATACATGTTTACTAACTAGACTTATTTTTCTTTTATGGGAGTTACATGTTTTAAAAATATATTTCAAAAATTATTCCGGAAATACAAGCTCAATTCAAAGAAATTTCTGGAATTATTATTTATTTTCAACAGCACTCTACAATATATTGTTGGAAAAAATTATTTTTCTAAAATCACAAATTTTATTATTAAAAAACCACTTTATTTAAATTCTGGTTTTATATAAATGTATTTCAAAAATAACGATTCTTATCAAAGTAAAAAGTATTTACCTCAAAAATTACTTGGTGATTTTATAAGAGTATTTTCACCCATTTCAACACTCTTGTTAATTCTTATGATTAAATGGGGTAAATGTTTTATGATATAATACTAAATATTTTATTTAATGGTTTATTATTAGTTTGATAGAGTATATATTGTTTATGTTTATCCCCATTCGTATGAGGAATTCATTAGAATTATCAAGTGATGGGTGGTGCCTACTATAGCCCCTCGATTTAATGGTAGGTCTCATGAGACAAACTAGTTTAGGTTTTTACCGATTTAAGTATGGTCATGGAACAAGGCCTTGAAAGAATGATTTTGATGTTTCACATTATGAATTCCCTCATTATGAAACTAGATATTGGTAGAACATTTGATTATTTGACTAGGAGAATACCGCTAGTTTTGTTTTATGGCATTATTTAATCAATTTTCATTCCTTCCAAATTACGCTCAAGTTTATTTTTATAGGCATGTTTTTTTAGTAATTCATCATGCCTAGTGTTAATGTTTATGATTACTTCTACTATATTATTTATCCTTACTGAGCATCAGATATCACCCCTTTATTATGTTATATACTTTCCTATGATGCAATGAAGTGTATTATAAATGACTTTTAGGGATAATCTAAGTGTTGTGGATGTTCCCAAAGGAATTTCTATTTTGTATTTCATTTCATGTTTTACTGTTGAACTTATGTATGTATTTGGTTGTAAAGACCCAAACTTTTATTACTAAAAAATCCTCTTGATCTAATTAAATGTATTATTATGTAAAATGGATATATAAAACATATTCACTTCCGTGGTTTTATGTTTTTTGGATTTTTAAATACTGTTAAGAATTGTTATTGTTGCTAATATAGTCGTTGAACAATGTTCGCATGAATAGTATAAATATAAGGCTTTAACAAAGCCAATTTACTCTGACAAATGAAGTGATGGCCTCATCTAGTAGAATTTCTCTATATGAAGCCCATTTTCTTAGAGGTTGTAAAGGAGGAATAATCACTTGAATTCTCTCATGACCAAGCTCAAGTTGAGCTTCAGCATGTTAAGCTTGAGTGGAAATGCCTATGGGAGAAGTGGAAGTTAATAGAGATTACAACTCGAGTGATGTTATCTGAGCCGCTCCAAGAGTCATTCACCATCACACACCTTACCCTTAGGTATTATTTGGGTGTTATAAGGGGTTATTTAACAATACCCTAGAACTATGATTATGTTTTTTATTTTATGTATAATGAATATACATTCATTTTATTATTAGTACATTGTAAACGGTTTTTTAAAGCACTAACAGTATTTTTAGTTAATATTAAATTAAGAAATATATTTTGATGATTAATGGATTATTTAATTAAAATATATGTTAATAAAATATTATTACTAAATTACTTTTTATTAAATATAAATTATCGTATAATTTTTTATAATTACAATGGTAATTTTTATTAAGGTTTGAAATCTGTTTTTGTCAAAACCTTTGAATTTTTGTTAAATGACGGTTTGTATTTTTAAAGTAAAAATTAAATATTTAGAAAATTATTTAGATAAAATGATTATCAATTTTTGATTCAGAATTTCAAAATTATCTAACGGTGAATATTTTATAATTTTTTGAGACAATCGAATTTTTGGGTAAACATTAAATACCATTTAAATATATAATATTTTATGATGTCATAATGACCCAATAGTGATGTAATGAAATACTATAAAAGGATTTGTTGGAAAATATATATTATAATTTCAAAATAATGTGATTATAGATGTTTTTTATTAATTAATAGTGCCATAGTAGACCCTCCCAGACTTATAAAATATTTTAATTTTTTAAAATGATTTCTTTGAGAGTGTGACTCACCTCCACATAAGAAAGCATAAAATTTTAATTATTTCACCCATTCTACTTATAAAAAAATGTATTCCACTCCAATTTGGAAAAAACCATGGCCAAAATGAATTGAATGGTTTGTGGTTTTGATTAGTTTAATGTGCAGTGTCTAAAACCTAAATAGTAAAGAATTCTCTCTTCTTTCCTATATAAACCCAATGAATCTCCTATTCCTCTTCACTAAAATCATTCGGATCTCGACCATCCTCATCACTCCTCTCTCTATAATTCTCCCAAGGCACCCCAATCTCTCAAGATGCCTCTCTCAATCCCTTCCCAAGCCTTTGGGATCACACTTCCATGTAAGGGATCCTCACTTTCCATCCTCTTTATTTATGTCCATGTTTTCTTATATTGTTATAACCTTTTTATTTTCAATTAAAAATATTGGGGTACTTTTTTTCATATCCCCTATACTACCCTACTTATTTTTTAATGATTTTATACGCCTTTATCTCTCATTAATTCCTTCCATGTACACCCATTACCAAGCCAAAATTACGTAATGGATTTCTCTCTCCTCATTTACATTCAAGAAATACATTTATATTATGAATATGAATTCCATTAGATTTGTTGGGTTTTTATGTTCCATGACCCCCTTTCTTTACATTTCATTTATAAATAACTAGATATCCCTTTCCCTCTCATCAACCCATTTTACGATTTCTATTTGACGTTATTATGCTACCAAAGTTACACCAAAATTTCCCATGCCAAAATCATCGTGTAAGTGAATACCATACACATATCTCTATTAAGGGTATTCAACATTATTCACATGTACTTTTTGATTGAGGAATTAAATTTATGTATTCCACATCTTTTATTCATGGAATAAATTATGATGTTTAATGAATCTATGTTTTATGATCTATTTTCCACACCAATGCCTGAAATGAAATGATTAAGAAGGGTGAACCCTAATAGCACTCAAATGAATTGGATAAAGAATATTATCATGATAATCCATGTGCAATGATGGTTTAATCATGATAATTCAAGTGTAATGGCGGTTTAATCATTCTAATTAATGTGAAATGAGGGTTTACTGATGCTCCATGTGAAATAAGCCTTTTCTCATGCTAATATCATGTTAAATATTGTTTCCTCATCTCCGCGTTATGATAATCATTCTATATTATTACTTTTGGTTTATGACTCTCTTATGATCCATTGATAAGCCTATTTCCTAACATGTATTGTATTCTTCCTATTATGTATTTTTTACTCCCTTACTGGGCTTTATAGCTCACCCTTTTCTTATGTATGTCCTCAGGTTATCCCATGCAATGCTTTGTAAGAAGGAATGTTATGGACATTTAAAAGATGATTTCAATAAAGATGTTGTATTTTATGTCTTATGTTTTGATGTACTATTCTCAATTTCCCTAAGCACTATACCTCTCGATCCTCAGAGTTATCTTAAGTTCAAGATTATGTAATGACTCATGTTTGTGTGTGTAATAAAGTGCATGGTTATTATAAATGTATTTCAAAACTACTAAACTATTAGGTCCTTCAGGATGTTTATTCCTTGTTTATATGCCATTTTAATAGAATAAGGCACTGACTCTAGGAAACTGGGGTCAGGGACTTTACTGTCGGTATCAGAGGAAGTTTAGTAGAAACCTTGGAAATTGGATTTAGAAAACGTAGGACATGGTGGACGTGGTTTTGGAAATACATCCCTATATGAAAAGAAAATACATCCATATCTTATTAGAAAATACATCCCTATATGGGTACTACAAGTGGATGTGGTTTTGGAACAGATGTACCTACGAGTGAAAACTCTGACAAGGTGTTCTGAGCCTGACTCATGGTTACCTGGTACACGAAAACATGCCTTATTGTGCACACATATTGAAACTCCCTTGGAGGATATGCATAAGATAATTAAAATTTTCTTTACAAGTCGTTATGAAGGATTTAAACGTAAATTTTTCCTCAAAGAAACCATGTTTATGATTATGACATTAGCTACACAAAGGATTTCAATTTATACCATGTATTTTTTCAAGTTGAGATTATACATTATGATTCATCACACAATACAGTGCATTCCATTATTTATAAATGGTGCCTAGTGAAAGGAATGGAAACATCATGAATGAACACATCCCATGTAGAGAGTTTACTCCTATTCCAGATAATGATGTTGATTTTGGATCTGTGACTGGTGCTGAGAAACATAGAACTATACTAGGACAGATGAATCTTGTTAAGAACAATAACCTTACCTATATGGAGAATCCTGAACCACAACATAGAGGAGAAATGTTATACTGCTTTATGCTACAACAACCTCCATCATTTCATGGGGCAAAAAACACATTTGTATCAAATTAGTGGATAAGTTCCTTAGAGAATATATTTCTCGCTTTGGGAAGTAACAAAAGGGAGATGGTTATCATGGCACATTATCATCCATCGGAAGATGCTGATCAATAGTGGTATCTAATTTAAAACATTAAGGATTAGAAATATATTTAAAATATGGAATAGATGAATTGTAATGAAATATTCTAATAAAAAATACTTTCCTCGTTAAAAGAGAGTGGATATAGAAAGGGTGTTTCTAAATCTGAGGAAAAAAGAGGTTGAGAATGTTTCAAAGTATGAAGCTAACTTCACTTGTCTAAAGAGGCATCCCATAGACTACATACGTAATCCAATGAGAAATATAGATCAATTCTTTGATGGTTTAAAACCATTCCTCTGAAGGGAACTGGACCACAATGTTTCTCTTTATATGAAGATATAAACTCAAGTTCTACCGGGACAAAAAAATAATTCTCTAAGTCTTATGACCTTAATGTAATTCTAGAAAATAATAGTAATATTGAACACTCAAGAAAAAATTAATAAGAAAAAGGGGAATAAAGGAAGAATTTATTTTCTATCCTTTAATAATTGTGGGAAGAAACTCCCCGGTACTTTCCTAAAGGGTATAGGTGTTTGTTACATGTGTGGAGGAAAAGGCCACAATCTTGTGATTGTAAGGGAATGAAAGAAGACACCAATTTTCAATTCTACAATTTTAAAGATATGATACATTATGACCATTATTTTACTAAGCATAAAGTAAACATTCCCCAGATAAGGCCAAGGGATAAAGGCTAAGCTTACGTGATAAAAAATGAAGATGTTGAAGTTCCTGATGATGCGGTGGTAGGTAAATTATTCGTTTCCTCAAACATATCCAATTAATTATTTTATTCTAAATCATTTCATTTTTTTTATATATTCCCAATTATCCATGAAAATTATAAATTTTCAATTTTACTTAATAAAGGAGTTTTCAGTCAAAACTCCTAAGGGATGTATCATAGAAACAAAGATGTGTCAATAACCCCCCTAATGACACAATAACATGCTTTATTTGCTGATATTTTTATCATAACTATGATTTTCTTTGATATAATCCTCATTATGTATTGACATTCAAATTATGATGTGAACATATCTTGAATGAAGAAAGAGGTTACAAATTTTTAGAATGATGTATAATCCCTTATCTTTAGAGTATAAACATCATAATTTGATTCTTACCTAGATTCACCACTATTATCTATACTGAATAAAATTATTGGGGAGGATTAAAACTAAATATCTTTGAGGGAGGAAAGGAATATTCAAATTTAGGATGTACCTATTATGAAAGAATACATTGATATGATTCTAAAGGATTTTCTTGGGCATCCTCCAGAGTAGGAAGTTGAGTTCACTATTGACTTAATTCCTTCTTCAAGACCTATTTCAAAGACTCCTTATAGAATGGCCTCTGGGGAGTTAGTAGAACTAAGAAACAAATAGAGGAATTTAGTGATAAAGTATTTATTCTCCCTAGTGTTTCTCCACGAGGATCCCCTTTTATTTTCATTAAGAATAAATATGGATTTTTGAGACTAGTCATTGACTACATGAAGATAAATGCTATTACGATAAAGAACAAGTATCCTCTTCCACGAATTGATAATTTATTTGAAAAACCTCACAGAGCCCAATATTTTTCTAATATTTACTTTGATCTAGATATCATCAATTCTATTTGAGGAAAGAAGATATTCCAAATATAGAATTTCAAACATGTTATGGGCATTATGAGTTTATAGTAATTCCTTTTGGATTGAGTAATTCACCCTCTATTTTCATGGATCTATTGAATAGATTTTTCAAGGAATATATTGATGAATGTTTTTTTATTTATTGATTATATCCAGATATAATCCAAAAATTACGAATACCATGAGAATATCTTGTGTATTATTCTAAAAACTCTTAGAAGAAAAAAAATTATATGGGAAGTTTAGAGAGTGAATTTTAGCATCAATATGTATATTTTCTTGGCCATATTGTCTCTAAGGATGACAAATTAGTTGATTCTACAAAGACAATGGTGGTTGGGTAACGACCAACTCCTATGAAAATAACCAAGGTACATAGTTTAATTGGTTTAGAAAGTTATTATTAGTGTTTCATTCAGATCTTCACCCAATTATCCAACCCGTTAATAAAGATTACTTGTAAAGGGGTTAAGTTCATATGGAAAAAAATGTGAATAATGTTTTGAATAATTGAAGAGGATATTAGTGAATACTCCGATCCATACTCTACCATCAGGAAATAGTGGATTTATGATTTATAGTGATGCATAAAAGAATGGACTTGGCAGTGTCCTTATGCAAATTGATAGAGTTATTGCCTATGCATCAACAAAGTTAAAAATTCATGAACATTACTATCCAACTCATGATCTTGAGTTATCATATGTAATCTTTGATATGAAGATATAGAGACTCGATATTTATAGAGAAATGTGTGATATATTTTATGGATCATTCGAGTTTAAAATATATCTTCTCACAGAAATAACTCAACAAGAGGCAAATACAACGGCTCAATATACTCATAGATTTCAATTTCTCCATACACTACCTCTTAGGAAAGGAAAATAAGGTAGATTATTCATTGAACATGAAGGATCATGGAGTTTTAAAAAAATGAGGATTGAAAGGGATCCTGTATTCGTGGATATAGTAATGATGGATATGGGGACTATAAAATAAGGTGAAACATCATTACTTTTTCAATTGGTTTCCCAACCATCTTTATTAGAAATAATTAAAACATCTCAGTCTGATGATGAGAATCATAAAAAAAATTTAGAGGTGAGAATGATGAGATGTTGGATGACTTCATGTATAAGGATGAAATTCTAAAATTTGGGATGAAGATATGTGTTCCCTCTATACCCGAGCTTAAAATGGAGTTATTGGAGGATGCCCAGAGCTCGAATTTCTCTATAAACCATGGTATCACTAAGATGTATAGGGATTTAAAGGATCATTTCTGGTGGTACAACATGAATTGGGAAATTACTAATTATATATCAAGATGTTTAGTTTGTCATCAAGTGAAGGTAGAATGAAAACATCCTAGAGGATTCATTAAACCTCTACCTATTTCTACATGGAAATGGGATGAAATCAACATGGATTTTGTCACAATATTACCCAAAACTCTGTGAAAGAATGATGCGATATGTGTAGGAATTTCCTTGTTATTAGGGAGGATTTTCCACTGAAGCACCTTCCAAGAATCTATATCAATGAAATTGTGAGACTTCATGGAGAACCTATCTCAATTGTGTATGATCATGATCCAATATTGACAAAGAAATTCTATAAAAGACTTAAAAAATATTTGGACACTGATCTTTGATTGAGTACTACTTATCACCCTCAAACTGATGGGTAATCAGAACGGATGATCAAAAAATTAGAATACATGTTGAGATCATGTTCACTTGAATTTCAGGGTATGTGGGATCAGTATTTAGCTTTGGTGGATTTTTCCTACAACAAGAGTTTAAATTATATTATTCAAAGGACACCATATGAAGAATTTTATGGGAATAGATGTCATACATCAACATATTGGGATGAAGTTGGTGAATGGAAGTTTTGTGGGACTAGAACTTATCGTGGAAACAACAAAAAATGTAAAGACTATTGAAACCCATATCAAAGAATCTCAAATTAGAAAAAATAGATATACTGATAATTGATGGAAGGATTTTTAATTTCAATAGGTAGAGCAAATTTTCCTAAAAGTATCTCCTTGGAATGGTGTGATATGATTTGGAAAGAAAGGGAAATTGGGCACCGAGGACATTGGACCTTTGGAAATTCTAGAGAGAATTGGAGTTTTGGATAATTATTTTTTCAACGAAGTCTAGTTTTTATAAGGTACACAATGTATTCTATGTCTCATTATTGAGAACGTGAATTATAGAATCAAGACATGTCTTCACTTCTGAAGTTATAGAACCCGAACCTGACTTATCTTACTGTGAAGAGCCTATCTAGATTCTGGACACTTAAGAATAGGTGTTGAGGAATCAAAGAACTCTATTGGTAAAGGTACATTGTAAAAATAAAAAAAATTAACAGGAGACGTGGGATCCTGAGGAGATTATGATGAGGAAATACATAAATATATTTTCGGTAACATTTCGGTAATTTCGAGGATGAAATTTTTGTAATGGGTGAAAAATGAAACCCCCCAAAGATTTACAAATAAATTTAATATAGAACGCATGAAACACTGAATCTCTGTGAAACCAAAACTTTGTTATTTATAGTATATAGTTATAACCTATCCATTAAACATAAATTTTCCTCTTTAGTATTTTGAATTTCAAAAAACGGACATACATAGTTGCGATCAGTAAGGCATTTATAGTCTGGCGGGATGACATACAATTTTGGTGAATAGTAACCTGACCCTTATGAATAGTAACATACCCTCACGTATATTAATATTACCCTTATTAATATTAACCTCATTCATGCATGTATAAATAAAATTTCATTACATTATAAATGAGTGAAAACTTTAAAAATTAATAATGAAGTGTTGGTATTTTTGTGAGTAATAAATATTTAATTACAATTTTAAACTACTAAATTGATTTAAAATAAAATTAATTTTCATAAAATGTATTCTGAAATAAATATTTTGTTTTCCTATGATTTTTGTAAAATTTAATATGACCTTATTTAATTTTCAGGGTGTTATAAAATTGGTTTTAATTTAAAAAAACTGTACTTTTTGAGTAAATGATGATTTTATTTAAAAATTAAATTTCATATATTTAGAAAATTATTTTGATAAAATATAGATAATTTTTTAATTCTATACATTGAAAAAATGGTTGGAGATATTTTTTGGGATTTTATTGAAATACTTGAATTTTTGGTGAATAGTAAAATACTGTAATTTTCGGTATAATTACATGGTAAGATAAATACACTATTCCTTGAATCATGGATGATGTAATAACACTTGGTTAAAACTCCCAAGAACATATTTCTATTTTTTACACAATAATCAACACTATTACTTTTCTTGATAAAAATAATAAAACAATGAATAAGATATTCAAAAATCACCCCTCTCCTCCACTATAAAAACCACCCCTCACTCCCTCTTCTCCTAAGTCCTCTTAGCCTTTAAGATTTCATTTTTTCCCAAATAATATTTACAAGTCTATCCCCATGTACAAGAGATCATTTTATTTCCAAAATACCAAAACCCCTTCCCTTAAGGTGGTTCTCAAGGAGGTTATTTCAAGAGGAAAATCCTCTTCCTTTTTCATTTAGTTTCATTTAAATTTATCATATTTTATTATTCTATTAGAAAATCCTCTATCAAATTGATCATGATAACTCCAATATCATATATATATTGAAATTATATCGTGTTAATAAAATAAAAACTATCAATCTCCTTACTCCCCATATTTTATTTTATAAATGAAATCATCGTTCGAGAGGTGCCAATTTACAACCATCATGGACGACGAAGTTTCAATCTTCAAATTATTCTTCAAAGATGTTCAAGAAACAATTTTAATGTTTGAGATATATTTTCAAATTTATTATATAACCCTTTTTATGTTCTGTATGTAACATATTTACATAATACTAAATGATAAAACAAAATGAGTTCGTTATGATCAATAACCGCCGTAATAATCAAAACCATTATCACTAAATGTATTATCTAAATATTCATCCAAATAATACATAAAAAATTTATATATATAACCATTTAAACTTAAATATTGTCATTAATAATATAAATTTTCTATTATGTAGAATTATACAAATTTTAAATGAACTACATTACTTATAATCGAGCAAACCAATCATGGAATCAATGAAACAAACACTCTGAAATAACGAAATTCAATCATATAACTTATCAATAAGTACATAAATAAAATTAATAAAACTATAATGAATAAAATAAATGTAGATAAATTTATAAATATATTTATTAATATAACTAATTTTATTATCCAGGATGTTATGGTCAACTGCATAACACGCTCAGACATACGGTAAAGGTTTTTTACCCAAACCTCCATTTTATTTAAGGTTACTCTTATTTTATACATACCTCAATGAAGTTTTTATTTATTCTTGTGAACTAGTCATAAATTATGTGTGAATTTTCAATATATGTGTACCATCATTAATCATTTTTCTTTTATGGGCGTCACATTTTTTAAAAGGATATTTCAAAAATTCTTCCCTAAATAAAGCTTGATTCAAGGGAATTTCTTGAATACTTATATATTTTAAAGGGAACACTAAAATCTATTTTTAGAAAAAATTATTTTACTAAAATAACTCATATTATTATTAAAAAACTACCTTAATTAACTTTTACTTTTATACAAATATTTCTTTATAAGAACTCTTCTTTTCAAAGTAAAATAGTATTTATCTCAAAAATTACTCGATGTTTTTATAAGAGTATTTTCACCTATTTATAAACTCTTGTTGATTTTATTTATTAAATAGGTTTATATTTTTATGATATAATCCACCATATTTTAATGAATGGTTTATTGTTATTTTGATGATGGATGTTCTATCTTAATACCATTGACCATATTACTCCGAATGATTAGTGTTTATGTTTAATGTTTTGAGAAAGTTATTTACATTTTATATGTTAGTTTCACTATGAATGTATATTTTGATTATGTTTATTCCCATTTATATAAGGAATGCATTGGAATTATCAGGTGATGGATGGGACCCACTATAGACCCTCTATGAATCGGTAGGTCTCATGAGGCAAACTAGTTTGAGGTTTTACCCATTTATGTATAGTCCTGGCACGAGGCCTTGACATAATGATTATGATATCCGACATTATGCATTTCCTCATTATGAAACTAGATATTGATAAAACATGTGATTATTTTTCTAGTAAAATATCTCTACTTATATTTTATGGAATTATTTAATCAATATTTATTCTCTCCATATTATGATCGTGTTTATTTTTTAAGGCATGTGTTTTTAGTTATTCTTCGTGACTAGAGTTTATATTGATGATTAATTCTGTTGTATTATTTATACTTACTGAGCATCTAATATTACCCCTTTATTATGTTTTATACTTCCCCATGATGATAAAAAGTGTATTATGAATGACTAGTAGGGATAATATAAGATATGTGTATGTTCCCAATGCAATTCATATGTTGTATTTAATTTCAATTTGTAATGTTGAATTTATGTATGTATCTGGTCTTCCAAAACTACTAAACTATTCAGTCCTTCAGAATGTGTATTCCTTATTTATAAACCATTATAATAAAATAAGGCACTGGATATAGGAAACTGGGGTTAGAGTCATTACATTGGGGCTTGGAGTTCAGGTGTGTGGTCTATGATGTTCACAACATATATGAAAGGGAGGAAAATAAAGAGGTGATGATGTCAAGAAGATCCTATATATGGAAGTGTATGAAGGAAGGGTTCACGTTGAGATATTGAAGAGGTAATTATAGTGATCAACATATGGTCAGGTCACATGGAATCATTACATAATAGATTCGAATCAGTTTAGAATTTATAATGCATGAGACACACAACCTAAAAGTACTTTGTAATATAGTTAATATGATTCAAGAGGTTGAACCCACAAGAACACAATAGAAGACTATAATTTAAAAATTATGAAACTAAAATATGACGAATGAAACTAAATATAATTCATTTAGAATGAGTTAGGAATGGTGATGGTGTTGGAAGAAAGATGAAAACTGTTTTGGAACATATAAATCCAATAGGTTCATGATGTAGATAAACATAAAATAATTGATTTAAAGAACATGATGTTATCAAAATCATGTATAATTACCTTAGTCCTAGTAATTATTATATATCCTCAAAACATCTAAATTTCTCATGGTAAATAATCCAGGTTGTTAAGAAAATTGGTGACCTAAAACCGTGTTTAAAAACATAGTTAAACTAATCCAATGGTAATGGTGTAAGTATACACCCTATTACTCACACTAAAAATATATATCTCAAACTAAGGACAATGTCCATGCTTAATATAAATAAATAAAATAGATCACTCTCTCTCTCCCATAATTTTAATTGTCATGCAAAATGAAATAAGGAAGGGGTCACAGTCAATGAACATGTGTAACCAACCAACAAAAACTGAAATAAAAATTATAAATACTTTACCACATCCAATTCAAATTAATCACAATTTCAATAGAAGATTAAAAATCACCATCTCATGCTAGTCATGAGAGGGCGTTGAATATAAGAATATAAAAACCCTACAGAGGTGCATGTAGGCCATGTTGTTCTGAGTGTCTAAGAGTTGTAAGCATTGGGAAATGTTATATGGAATGTCACAGTGAAAAGATCAGGGTGGGAGTGTGGTATCCATATTCAGTATAAGGTACACATTCATTATTTTTTTATACATGATTTCAATTTTAAATAACATGGTGATATTTGGAATGTGGTTTCTATTACCTTCTACTGCATTGAACAATTGTTTTTTGAACCATAGAAACCCTTAAAACAAACCCTCATCATTATCCTACATTTTAACTAGTCTATTGACACCCTTCAAGAATGTTTTTGATGACCTACCACTGTGCCCTACAATATATCACCAAATTCACAAAACCACACCCTCCTTCTCCTCCCGCCCTACTACTACACCTTCTAAACCATTTGTCCATGTTTTCAATGACCTGTAAGCCACACCATCCTCCTCCTTCTTCCACATAGTCCACTTAAGCCGATAGAGGACACGATCGATGAGAGAAACATCACACCAAATAGGAATGATACAATTTAGACCTTTACTTTTTTTATTCATTATTTTAATCATATCAACTCCTTCAACTGTTCCAACTATACCAAACAAAATTCTATTTATATGTCCCATTTCTATTATTTTTGCATTTCCATCAAAAATGGTTTCCATCACACCAAACATATCCCAAAAATATAGTACATATTTTGACAATAAATAGATTCCAAAATTCTACCTAGACATTCAGAAAAAATGGTTTCTAAAATGAAACCCTGAAACAATGTAAAAGGTCACCCAACATATCCAAGATTAGACAATCTTATTCCCATAACAATATCAGGAAAATAATATAGACGGTGAGAATCCCTGACAACCCGAATTTTATATCATGTTGTCAATAATTTCATTAAAGTATCCCCCAACAAGGAGTGTAATTATTGTAAAACCTATCAATGTAAATTATATATCCACCATTTTTTAGCAGTACTAAGCTAACCATACATGACACAGAATGTCAACACCCTATCACCATATTATTGAAAAATTACCTTGGTATAGTTTGGGGAATTCTGTTTTATCACAAATTTCACACATGAATCCCAAAACAACATGAGCATATAATCCTATCAATTGAAAAGCAATTTGGAATCAAAATTTCTTGTTTCAAAACCGATGTGTTTCAGTTTATTAACATAGTATATGTCATAAAACTATATCAAGAAGATAGTTCATTATCCAATTTTGGAGAATCGGGGCCATACAGGGGTTACTAGACCACGGTTTTCATTTATGATAGTTAGTGTTGATACAACCATATGGTTTTCTCCCCTGTTAAAGCCGAACCATGAATCCACTTAGGAAAAAAATATAAACCCCCAAAAAAATCTGTCACATATATGAGGGAGTGCTGAGGATGGGGGTGTGAGCGACAGATAATGAAATATAAGTTGGAGGATACCTCAGATTGGAGGGGGGGTCAGAGATAACAGTAGGGTTCGGTGGCAACAAATGCAGTGTTCGACAACGGTAGTGGTGGCAAAGGTGGGGTTTGACAACAGTAGAGGTGGGGTTCTGTGAAGGCTTGAAGGTGTGAGTGGAGACTTTGTTATGGTTATTTTTATAACATTAAAAAAGAATTTGATCAATGCTTTTCAAAAAAGTGCTGATAAAGGGAAGTTTTATCCATGATAAAATATAAAGTGCTGATAAAATTGATATTTATCAGATCCTTTCAATTCCGATAAATATACCCCTTTATCATGATTAAAATTATAGCACTGATAAAGAATAGTATTATCTGCGTTTTTTTACCACTGATAAAGGGATACTGATTTAATTATAAATAAATTTTTATTTATTTATAGTTATAATTATAAATTAATATATATTGATTTAAATTATTTTAAAATTATAATAAATATATTTATTATATTTATAATTATTTATAATAAATATATTAATTAAATATAGTTATAAAATTAAAAAATTATAAATATATTTACCATAATTTCATAATTATTCAAATCAATATATATTTATTTAAATAATTATAAATATAATACATATATTTATTATAATTTTTTAGTTTTTTAAATATATATATATTTAATTACAATTATAACTATAAATAAATATTTATTTAATTAAATATATATATATATAGTTATAATTATAAATATATATATATTTAAATAATTATAAAATTATAATAACTATATTTCTTATATTTATAATTTTATAAAAATATTTTAATAAATATATGTTTATTTATAGTTCTAATTATAAATAAATAAATAATTCCTTAAATAATTATAAAATTATAATAACTATATTTCTTAAATGTATAATTTTTTAAATATTTATAATTAATATATTTATTATATATAATTATAAAATTATAAATATAATTTATATGTTTATTATAATTTTATAATTTATTTAATAACTAAAAATTTATTTATAATTATAAAATTATATTTATTTATAGTTATAGTTATAAATAAATATATATTCATTTAAATAATTATAAAATTATAATAAATATATTTATTATATTTATAATTTTATAAATACATATAATTATATAAATATATTTATAAATATATAGAAATATTTATAATTATAATTATAAATATTTGTATATTTTTATAAACATATATATATATATATAATTATATATATATATATATATATATTTTAAATATAATAAATATATTTATTATAATTTTATAATTATTTAAATAAATATATATAATTTTATGTATAAATAAATATAATTATAATTATTTGTATATAATTATAAATATATTTATAAATTTATAATAAATGAATTTATTGTAATTTTATAATTATTTTAAAAAATAAATAAATATATGTATACTTTTAATTATATTTAATAATTATTTATATATAATTAAAATTTTATAATTATAAAATATATTTATTTTAAATTTAAAAGTAATGGTGAAAACAGAATATGTTCTTGGTTATAACATGAATGAATCATACAGGTGTCAATGTATAAATGAACATATTCACAATGATGAATACATAACATATGCATGCGTACATCATCAAAATAAATAGTAATCTTAACATCTGAACATATCAACTCACAGTCACATCCAAAAATATATTTATGATCACATATCATCAATAATAATCACACATCAATATATAAAGATAAATAATGACAATCATATACATGAATATCCTCTTTATCTCATGATATATATATATATATATATATTTATTTATTGACTAAATTAATTAGAGACATATATATATATATTTAAAAAAAAATATATTTATAATTATAATTATAAATAAATATATTTAAAAAGTATATATATATATATTAGGTGTTTGGGTGTACAATTACATTCAAACACACAAACACCACACACACATGTCGGAAAGGCATACCATATCCCCCAAGGGGATAACCCACCCATCAAGCCTTATTTATTTAATACATGGAATGTAGGCGCAGTGGGCATAAAGCCAATTACATGGCTTGAAAGACCAGAGCAGTGTCATGCCTATATCATATAGGCCAAGGTGTAATGACCCCTCTACCCTTGTGTGGAACTGGCCTAAAAGTCCTGGGTGCCGTTACACCTGGGCTTGCGGATGGGGGAGTACATATAGGTGCTCGGTGGTGGGTGACGACCCACCTATACCGTGTAACCAATTGGTACTGAAAACCCATTGTACTTTTTCCCATGGGGAACATGTGAGTTGGTTAAAGATGGTGGCGTCCTGGCCCCGAGGTTCCGGTTCGAGTCCTCGCAAGGCAATGCGCTCTCTATGCTAACAAACCTCTCATGGCCCCTCTACCCCATTGGTAACTAGCCTAAGCCTATGGTTTGGCTACCTGGGGCCTCTCTAGGGACATGCTGTGCGCAGGTGGGGAGTCCACCCCAATACCTCATTACACAACAACACGTTTGCCTGTGGGGCACATGTGAGTTGGTTAAAGGCAGTGGCGTCCTGAACCTGAGGTTCCGTGTTGAGTCCTTGCAAGGCAACACACACTATATGCTATCAAACCTCTCATGGGCCACTCTACCCCATTGGGAACGAGCCTATGTCCAAGGGTTGTCCACCTTGGGCCTCGCTGGGGATGTGCGGTGCGCTGGTGGGGAGGCCACCCCAATACCTCTTTACACAACAACACATTTGGCCAAAATGCCTTTACTCTATTGGTACATGCTCCTGCTTGGCATAAAAAAGACCCAGGATCAAATCCGGGAAGGGGGGAATTTCCGGGTACTGTAACAGGGCACTGTAGCAGTACTGTAGCAGTGGCAGAACCATAGCAACGGTGACATTGCAGTGGTGGAGAGACAGTAGCATCGCAGGTACTGTACTAGTACTGTTCATCGAGGCGTCCTTTGGGCCAATATAATGGGGTTTCAAGCCTTGTATTCTGGACACTTGGACTTGGGCCTTCGGGAAATGTAATGGGTCTCCCTCTACCTAGTCTAAAAAGGTATTTTATTTAAAAAAAATTGAGGCTTCGACCCCAAATTTAACAAAAAATTACTAAAAACCATGATCAACATTATTCTTAGCGCTGATAAAGGGTATAACTTTATCAACGAATTTTTAGCACTGATAAAAGCTGGTGCATCCCTTGCCCGAATCTGTGGCAGTTTGATCTCATGCGAAATTTGTTCACACAGTTACTATATTTACCATGTGCTTTAGTGGCATGGTTTGTTAAATGACTGCAAGGATTATGCCACACACAATCAATTCATTTTTTTACATTGTGACAATAATTAAAAAAACTTATATGTTAATCAATTATTTTGATAAATTTTACAAGTGAAAGTTTATTCAAGTAATTATATTCATTATATATTTTTTAAAATAAAAAATAATGTAATATCTATGTGGAAGCTATTTTATTGAAAAAATATAATAGAAATATTATTGAGATTAATTGGTAATATATTATTATTATATACTCTTTTTAGAATGATTTTGATATTTTAATTAACTAAATTTTAATAAATATTTTCCAATTATTATATTTCTTTGTAAAATTAATATTTATAATCTAATGACCATATACAAAATTATTTCATGGAGAAATATATTTTAAATACTTATGGAAATAATATTTTTCATATTATATATTTTATAATCTTTTTTTATTGTCTCTAAATTATAAAATTAATGCATGTTTACTAGAGTGATTTTTATCATTTTATTTATTTGAAAAATTATCCTCACTACTACAAAACACACTTTTAACAGTGTTATAATTAGCCTTTATCATCACTAGAAAAGCGCTGATAACCTTAGCACATTTAAAAGGGAATTTCTTTTATCAAAACTAAATAATCATCGTTAAAAGTGAATCTCTTTTATCAAAACTAAATAAACACCTTCTATCGGGACAAGTCTGTGAATGCACAATAATACCTAGCAAATCATCCATGTGAAGGTGGAGGGCTGGTTTCATGATGAAGATGCTGGGGAGGAGCAGTTCTAGGTAGTTAGTCTGGGAAGTTTTTAATGTTTGTAGCCTATGGGAAATGAATTCCACTAAGTCCTGTGAGACAAGTAATACTTACGCCCACGGGCCTTGTAATGGTTTGGCCTCACCCCTAAAAAGGTGGATTACCAAAAAATAAATTAAAAAATGAAGGCCTTTGGGCCTTTGGAGGAATAAAAAAGACACACTTGGAGTCATATCGATCACACTGTGCATCAGATTGAGGCGAGACTGAATATTAAACATCTTAAATGACTCATAGATCATTTTCCTAAGTATAAAAATAATCAAAATGTATTTTATTGTTTTTGAGTATGTCAATTGTTTTTTAAACATTAATGCGACTTTTGAATAAAAAAGACACATTTGGAGTCATAATAGTCACACCGTGAATCAGATAGAGTTACAGATGAACACTAATGTCAAAAATGACGTATGGATTGTTTTCCAAAAGTACCAAAACAATCTGAATTCATTTGATTGGTTTTGGGTATGTCAATTGTTTTTTTACTAAAATTAATGTTAATTATAATAAAAAATATATAATTGGAGCCACAATGTGTGTCGGATTGAGGAGTGATTTAATGCTACACATCCTAAATGACTTGTGGATAATTTTAATAAAGTATCAAAATAATAATAATGCATTTTCTTGGTTTTGAGTATGTAAATAATTTTTTTGATTAACATTAATTTTGCTTTTGAATAAAAAAGACGCAGTTTGAGTCATACTGGTCACACCATGCATCAGATAGTGGTGAATCTAATCCCTACACATCAAAAATGACAGATGTATCATTTTCTTAAAGTACCAAAACAATCCAAATTCCTTTTTTGGGTTTTGAGTATGTTAGTTGTATTTGTACTAAAATTAATCACAATTTTGAGTGAAAAATATGCATTTAAAATCATATTATGCGTCATATTGAAGCACAAATAAATTATATATGTCCCAAATGACTCATGGATCATTTTACTAAAGTATAAAGACAATTGGAATGTGTTTTCTCAGTTTGAGTATGTCCATTTTTTTATTAAAATTAATGTTAGTTTTGAATAAAAAGATGCACTAGGAGTCATAGTAGTCACACCATGCATCAGATTGAGGATCAGATGATCCCTACACATAAAAAATGATTCATGGATCATTTCCCTAATGTACCAAAAAAATACAAATGTTTTTTTACTGGTTTTGAGCATGTTTTTTGTTCTTTTAGTAACATTAATGTAACTTTTGAATAAAAAAGATGCAGTTGGAGTCATACCAGTCACATTGTGCATTAGATAGAGATTCGACTGATCCTTATACATCATAAATTTTGTATGAATCATTTTACTAAAGTATAAAAATATCCCAAATGTGTTTTCTTGGTTTTGAGTATGTCAGTTGTTTTTTTACTAAAATCAATGTCAATTTTAAATAAAAAAGATGCACTCAGAGTCACATTGTGCCTCACATTGAGGTGCAACTGAATGTTTCACAAACTAAATGACACATGGATTGTTTTAATTAATTATTGAAACTATTGAAATGTTTTTTCTTAGTTTTGATTATGTTAGTTTTTTTTTTGATTAAAAGTAATGTCAGTTTTGAATAAAAAGAAGTACTTGGAGTCAAACCGATCACACCGTGCATCAGATTGAGGTGAAGCTGATCCCTACATGTCACAAATGACCTATGGATAATTTTACTAAATTATCAAAACAATCTCAATGCATTTTATCAGTTCTGAGTATGTAATTTTTTTACTAAAATTAATATCACTTTTGAATAAAAAAAGATGCATTTGGAGTTATACCGATCATACCATGCATTCGATTGAGGTACAACTAATCCATACATGAGAAAAAAGATGTATAGATAATTTTCATAAATTAAAAAATATATGATGCATTTTATTAGTTTTGACTATGTTAGCTGTTTTTTTACTAAAATTAACCACAATTTGGAATAAAAAAGATGCACTTGGAATCACATTGTTAATTGGATTGAGATGTGACTGAATGATACACATCTCAAATGACTCATGGATCATTTTCCTAAATTATCAAAACAATTAAAATTTTTTTTCTTAGTTTTGAGTTTTTTAGTTGTTTTTGGACTAAAATTATTGTCAGTTTCAATAAAAAGATGCACTTGGAGTCATACCGGTCACACTATGCATCATATTGATGTTAAGATGATCCCTACATGTCAAAAATGGCATAAGTATATTTTTCCTAATGTACAAAAACAATATGAATGGAAACATTCAGAAAAATATTAGTACTATCAGGGCGAATAGAAAATTGGGAAAAATAAGATTCAATCAATAATTCTCTCATCAAATGAGAATCAAAAGGCACACGTAATTTTTTCCATATCTGATACATCTTTTTTCATAAACATTAATCTTTTTAAACTAACCATTATTATTGGATTATACCATTTCATATAACATATAATACCCCTTATGAGATTTCATAATTCTTTTAAGTAGATATGATTGTACTATCACCAAAAAAAGGAAATATTCCTTAATGCATAATTTCTATGAAAACATTCATCAAATCATCAACCAATGCACCATTATCATGAACCATTCCTGGATTCCATCTAACCCGATACCTGACTCGGCCAGTGACATGGATTGAGAGGATTTCCTAGTCCTCCCAGACTGGAAACATGGACAAGGCATAAAATATATCACAATGATAATGGTTAATCCTAATATTATACAGGAATAAATAAACAAACAAAATAGGCATCATAAATTAATAATTATTGAATATTAATAAATGCATAAACATGATCTATATACAACTACAACTGAACAATACTGAAAACTAAATGAAATCATAAAGAAACCTAGAACAATATGATCTCCTCATGATATCTTGGACACCACTATCCATAAACCTATGTGAACTAAAGGAAACCTGAACAATAAACCTGAACCTACCAAAATGCTCAGGTCTACTAACTCCGAGTGGCATAAGCAGGGTGTGAGGATAAATAAATTAGTAGGTAAACACCACAGAGTCCAAACACATAATTTCCCAAAAATGACTATAAACACTAGTTTGAGATAAATTTAGAAAATGGGGATTATCAATTTTCAAGAAAAAAACACATTTCTATAAAAATACAATTTCGAAAATAATAAACAGTTTTCCACAGTCTAAAAATATATTACTATTTAAAAAACCATAATAAATGATCAAAACCTCAAAAGAAACAAAACACGGTTATCATAGTGCCATTTTGAAAAATAAAGGAAATTGTATAAGCAAAATACACAAGTAGAGAAGAGAATTAAGTGCAGAAAAATAAAATTGAACATCTAGATATGTAATCATGGGAACTTCCAAAACATCTGTATAATCAATGTCTAGAAAAACATGGTTTAGACTCACCGAATGGTTTATAGTTAAAATCCATAGTAACTAAATAAACTAGATTCTCTAAAATAGCCTCACTAGTGGCATCACCCCTCTATCCTCTCAGCAAATCAAGGGGGTTCAGGCCCGTCTAATTCGGACCAATAAGAAACTGTCACACGACCCTATAGACAACACCTAAAAATCCCATGAAAATATTACCTGGAGTATGAGTATGTCATCCCATGTGAGGCATAAACCAATAAACCACATATTCTATCATGATTTCTTAGCCAAAAACCCACTATATTGAGGCCCGCACCTCATAGGGACAACTATAGGGGTACCCAACACACATCGATCCATACACAAGTTCCAACCCGGACTGCACATCACATGAGTTCAATATTTTTTCCTAAACACCAAAAAGTACAAAACAGGACATTATAATTTCAAAAACCAAGAAAAAAAATAAAATTTGGGCTTATAAGATACGAAAAGGGACTTTTAGGTCAAATTGTATTCATACATTTCATCCATGGTTCCAAACGGGAAAAAATTTAGGAAACAAATTTGAATAGATCATTGTGCTTTTATAGGTAACGTAAAACCATTTAGTACTAATTGAAGTTTTAGAAGTTCCATTAACATTGAGTAGGGATAAGGAAAGGAAATAAGAAGAGATTAAGTGTTTTGAAATACAGGGATTAAAGTAATCATAATTTTAGAAATTCATTATCATTTTTTATATCCATATGTGCACCTCATTCCCATATAGATATTCCAACATCCTAGGGAACACCCATTGAAAACCATAGATGTACTCAAAATAAAATTTAAAAATTCACCCCTAGATTTACCACCAAAATCTGAACACACACATGAGCAGTAAACCACAAATATTACATACAATAATATAAAAATCCCAATTCATTAAGAAAACCAAATTTCCAAAACTCAAAAAAGGATAAACACAATATAAAACTCCTAATTTATTCATTAAAGTGCATGTGGTATTTTATCAAATACATTAATCAAATACATATATACAAATACTAAATTAAATCCATCGAAAAAACAATTTTTCACCAAATCACCAACATGAAAACACCCCAAAAAACAAAACTATCACATCAAAAACATGAATAACACATTTAGAAGATAATTAGAAATACTGAAGAATTAAATTAAATATTTCATAAATGAAATGGATATAGACAATAACATCAATAATGTGCTCATATAATAAATCCCTCATAGAATGAAAAAGTATGCCCAAGGTACAATCTGTACACCCTAACATCCAAGAAACACAAGCCATAAATCAACCCTAGACTATAGGGTTCAACCAAGGGAGAAACTAGATAAGGAAAAATAATAAACCAAGATTTAGAGAAGAGGGGGGATTGACAAAAAATACAATGGAATCTCACCTTTGACCCTTTGAGAATACACCAAGGAGGAGGAGAAACCATGTGATAGGGGTTTGGGAGGACCTTTATGATTCCAAATCGATTATGGGGGATGAGAAAACCAAAATGTGATTTAATTTGGGGAGGGAATACTTAGAATTTCAATTTTTATGAAATATGGGAATGTTTCATGGTTTGAATTCATAATTATCAAGACTGTGTGCCAATCGTGTGAACCCTACTAGAAGAGGAGGAAATATACATGGGATGGAAACATGGTTTGGGAAATCATGCACCAATCATGCATACTACCTATATTAAAATTGAGGAATATATTATTGGATTTCCTAATGGTTTCTACTAACCATTTTCAAGATATGAGCCTTGCCCCAAACAGTAATGACACACCACATGGTTATCCTGGCCTATGTCCTATTTTTCAAAATTGTGCTCAAATCACGATCGTAGCGAAAACCCACTGAAAATCTCCAAACTAGAAATCTTGTACTAAGAACGTGAACCGAACCTCAACCAAAAGATCCAATATCATGAACAAAATAAAAAAAAACTGATGTTGGGGTATTAAAACACTCCCCACTAAAAATATGACTTCTCCGAGAAAGCCACAAAGTAAAACAAGAATCCAATCTCTACAATATAATGGAGTTAATCCAAATGGAACAAAAAATCTTATGGTTAAATTTTAACTCCACAAGTCACAACAATCATGATCTAAAAAACACAACAAGGAGATACATGAGGAGAAGAAGAAAAATGGTTTATCCTGATGACAAGAAATCAGATAGCCTGGACTAACATCGAAAAACCCAACACAAACCAAAAAACACATAACCCCAGAATTCCAACCTGAAAATAGGGGGAGAAAAACCTCAGTTGATAAATTTGAAAAGGCTCAACAATCACCAAAACAGGGCCAACTAGAAATCAATAGAAATCCAAAAAATTCTAATCATCCACAATATAGAATAACTAATCGAAGGATCTCACACAAAAAATAACAACCACTAAAATTCCAAGAGAACAAAATCACCAAAATTTTTACAAAAAAGGAAACATAACATATTAAGTAAAATAAAAACTAATGAGCTTAAAAACACTCCAATATGACATCCGAGAAAAAATTTGTGCCCATAACTCCACCACAACCCATGATTCTTTTTGTATGAAAAGATTTACTATAGGGATTATGGCTTGAGCACTGGTGCCTTGAGCATTTCCTACCCCACCGTCAGGAGCTGGAAACCTTCTCCTGAGACATAATCTTCTAGAAACTACACATTTATAACTACTCCGGATGACCCAAATGACCATAATGATGACAGGTCATTAGAGGATAGGAGCAAGATAGCTTTAGGAGCCTGCACCGACCACACTAGAAGAACACGGGGGAAATGACTGAAGAACATGTTTTGGGAACAATAATGTATACACTTGAAGGATAGGTTCCTATGGGATACCCTTATCCCTGGATTTGGAACCTTCATGAGAACCAAGATAAACCTTTATATAAACCACCACTTACTACACTCCCATAACCAACTAAGCCCAAAACACCTAAATAACTGATTTTCAAAAACAAATTCCCTAGATGATAGAAAACACCCCTATACCTATAGAAGAAGACACTAAACAATGATATTAGTTTTAATGTGAACCTATGAGGCTATCTCCAGATAAAAGGACACCTTCTCTTCAAATTAGTCAATATAGTCCTTCACTATCTATAAACCTTGTTAAATACCCATGAGATCATCCACTTCTCTCACCCTCACCACCATAGGATTGACCCATTATATTAATGTGATCTTGAAAACATCCCAATACAACTCAACCTGCAATGATGATAGGATAATCACATTCCACATATCCAGAATCACACCCTCAAATGAACTCAGAATTGTAGGAACTCTCATGGATTCAAGAGTTCCCAAAAACCTAAAACACCTTCATGTTTCTATTGCCACTCAATAGCCTCTAATGGACCTCGATCACCATGGATGTCTAGAATCAACTGAGAATAACATGACTATGCCACTCCACTTGTTGTTTAGGAAGGTCTATCCACTAGAGGAGACTCACTAGAAATATTGTGGACCTTTCTAGGAGGCGTATTTTGAGCCGAATAAAAATAAAGAGATGAGATCAACACCCAAAAAAACTCAACAACATTGAACCTCCCATACCAAAACAACCATATCACCAACATAATACCTCAACACAAATCGAAAAATTTCTTTAAAATTGCACCATTTCCATTTCAAAATAAAAAATAATTTTTAATTAAAAATGGTTTTACCTTAAAGAAAATTTTCAATATATTTAACCATCTTTAAAATCTAATTTAACCACCAATGTCTACCTTCTAAATGAAACCAAATTCTGAAATCATTTTACTTTTGAAAAACCATTCCCAAAAATCCATGTTTCATTTGAAAATACACTTAAGGAAACTAAAACCAAACCAATAAACCACTCTTACCAAACAAAATAAAGTAAATCATAACTCACACAGAATATCTGGAAATGGGGAAGTAGAAATAATACGTAACTCGAAAATATGGTTTAATAGACATTGTACTGAGAAATAACTAATAGCTGGAAGCATCTGTAGTGATTAACATGATCTCAAAATGGTTTACTTCTCCATGAACACCCATTTTACAACACCAGACCACTTTTATTGTTATACACATCCAAAAACAAAATAATCATGAAATAATACTCAAATATATGACTTCCCTTGAAAACATGAGGCTTCAAAGAAGAAAAAACTCATGTCACCCTTCACGTACCAACCTATTGATCCCCAAAAGTATTTATATGACATCTACATGATCCCCAAAATAAAAAAGGGCTTCTTTAATACCATTTTTTCATGAACCAAGATGGGATTCCATCCGACCCGACACCTGACCCCACTTGCGACCAGGCCTGAGAGGTTTTCCTGATCAACCCAGGATGGATACTTTTTTTGGGAATCAAATATATAAAAAATTGAAATGATTTAACCTAATAGAAACTTTAAATAAATAAGAATAATACTGTATGCATCGTAATCCAATATTAACTGAACATCAATAAATACATAAATAGGGTCCAAATACAACTAGAAGTGAAAAAAACTATAAACTAAAATAAAAATAAATCCAAATGGGACCAACTTGTCCTCTACAAGACCACTTGGCTGCGATTATTCATAAAACATCCTACATGAGAGTCAACCTAAACAAGAAATGTGAACCTTCAAATCAAATCATGTCTACCGATGCCGAGTGTCATAAGTAGTGTGTGCGAAAAAATAGATTAGTTGTTAAGAATAATCAAATACACATATAACCTTTCCCATTAAATTATATAAAAAATAGTTTTAAATACATTTAGAAAATAGGGATTTTAAATTTTAATGAACCAAACATAGCTTTCCAGATAAATTCACCTTTGAAAATAGTACATAGTTCACTCCTTTTTGAAAATAGATTTCCATTTCAAAAACCCAACTCAAGGATAAAAAACCTCAAAAGAAACCATACCAGGTTATCCAAGTGACATTTATAAAATATGGTAAACTGTGTTGGAATGGAAACACAATAATGGTATATAATGAAGTAATGAAAAATAAAAAATAACATACTATTATATAATCATTGTAATTTCCAAAACAACTCAAAATGAATTTCCAGGGTGTAATCAGTAAGGACTCACCTTCATGCATTTTGTGTAACATCATAGTGAATAACCAAACTTGTAACTCTAAAATAGAATCACCAGTGGAATCACTACTATAGACTCTTAGTAAATAAATGGGGTACATGTATGTCTGATCAAGGAGAATATGAAACCATCATTAAACTCTCTATATGACACCTATGAATCCCACAATAATTGTACAAGGAAGATGAGGTTTTCATCACACAGGGAATAAAAAAATACCCCACAAATTACATTATTCTATCCAAGCACAAATTACAACACAATATTTGTAGTGGCCCTCTCCTCATAGGGATAACTATAGGGGATACCAACACATATAGAGCCATCCAAAAGTGAAAAAAAGTACTACACATAACATGAGTTTGAAACACAATTTCCAAAACACCACAAAGTACCAACTGGGACTCTAACATTTCCAAACCCAACATCAACATCGAATCCATTTAGAAAACCATGGTTAAAATACTTATCGTTATTATAGGATTCCAAAATAATTTTTTAAGTGAATTTTTTTTCAAACCTTACATCCATGGTTCCAAACATGCCAAACAATAGATAACACATTTGAAAAAAATGTGTTTTCATCAAATGAACATGAAACAATTTTGGAAGCATTGGGGTTTTAGAAGAAATTTTTTAAAGGAGGATTTCTAAGGAAAAGAAAGTGTAAGAGAGAAAGTGTTATTGAAATTTGGGGTTTAAGTAAATAATCATTTTATAAACATTCCCTATTTTGTGGCTATCCATATATGCACCCAATGTCCATATAAATCATCCCTAACCAATTTCACACCAATTGAAAACCATAATTGTACCCAAATAACAATTTAGAATGTTACTAATAGATTTACCACCAAATGAACAAGTCACACATAAGAACTAGACCAAAAATATATAATATAATCATATACACAGACCCATTCCAAAATATTTTTTTACCAAAACTCATCCAAAGAAAAAAAAATGAAAACACCCAATTTTTTATTTAACATAAAATTGGAATTTTATAAAACACTTTACATGTATACGTATATATGCAAATATAATGAAATCATGTTAAAATCCATTTTTCACCAAATATCCAACATTAAAACACAAAAAAAAATCAAAGTGGAACATCATAAATATAAATAACACATTTATATGTTAATTAGAAATTATCAAGAATAAAATGGAGTTTTTAGGAAAGGAAATGAATGGAAACACATATCTCAAAAACGTTTGAACTCAAAAAGACCATCAATGAAGGGATAACTACTCAGAATGAACAATCTGCACACCCTAACATCCCCGAAACACAATCTATACATAAAACCTATCCTATTGGGTTCATAAAAGAGAGAAATCACCCTAGTAAAACTAATAAACCAATAGTGGGAGAAGAGTAGAAGAAGAAATTGAGTAAAAATACAAAGGAAGATCACCTAAGAACCATGTGGAAATAGCAAGGGAAAAGGAGGAACCAAGGGAAGGGGGTTTGGGAGCCCCTTCATGAATCCAAATATATCAAGGGAGAGGATAAACCTGAAATAGGTTTTAATTAGTGGAAGGGAAACATGTAATTTCTTGTTTGAAGAATATTGGGAAAGTCATACAGTTTTTGAAACAGTGTGCCAATCATGCACACCCTACTAGACAAGAAGGAAACTTTTATGGGATGGCCACATGATTTGGAAAACCATGTGGAAACCATGAAAATTTTCTAGGATAAACTAAATATGCTCCTTCACACTTGTCTTGGGGTTTATCATAATTGTGTTGAAGTCACACACCATATCCCAGACACCAACCAAGCACTACACAGTTTCTCTAAGGCCAATCATGGTTTGGCCAAACCATTCGTAAAGCATGAAAAAAATCCAAAACACCCAAAAAACCACAAAACTCATAAAATTAGAATGAGATATTTACCTGATACTAAACCAAAATTAACAACATCAGGAAAAAAATAAAATACTAAAAAATGAGTATGGGGTGTAACAATAATATCCCAAATGTAACATGGTCAATGTAGCATTATATTTCTAACTCAATTCACAAACTACATTATTTTCTTTTCCTAGATGGAATTTAATTACACAGTTATCATCCTTAATTTGTTCTATACAACTTCTTTGAATCAATTTTAACTATTTTTGAGTGAATATATACATAAAAAATTTATGATCAGTATATATTTTTAACATTACCCCATATAAATTATGACTATTGGTTTTAGAAAAACATTTTATCTAATTATATATCATGTGTATGATAATTTTACTCATGAGGTTATAATTTCCAGGAATCATATAAAATAACCTGATCATTATACAATAAGAAAAAACCAATTCCATATAATTAAGCATCAATTCATAATAGAAAATATCCATTTCTAGACGGAAGGGAAAAATAAAGCATTAACCAATATTCTTTTTTAATTCTTAAAAACTCATCTCATTTTTTTAGCAAATTAACGCAACTCATTTTCAACTTAAATTAGTCAGTTTTTTAGATAACTGATGAACATTTTCCATATACAACTTGTATTAACCCGCCAATCTACGAAAATGTAGAATCCATATCATATTTTTTGGATTTTTTCATTTATCAATTTCTTTTTGTTTTAATAGGGTCAATAGTATTAAAAATTTACAAAAAATATGCATATGGAAGGAAATTTTTTGAATCCAAAATTATGAATTAATAAATATATTATATAGATTTGTTTCATTCATAGTTTATGAAGAAAAAAAAATCCAAATTTGACTTTCAGTATCCCAATGAATTTTAGATTATATAAAATTATCATCAATAAATAAAACCAAAATCTTTTCTAAATACTCTTGAAAAATATATTCAAAATATAAATCAAGAAAACTAATGAATCTCAATTTCATAACAAAAAATACATATTTCCCATATCTAGTTTCAAACACTATCCTTGAAATATCTTCCTCTTGTAAATTTTACTAATCATATCCCATCCTATGATTAATCATTGAAAAGTACTGTTCTTTGAGGAGCTGATCAAACAAATCACTGATATGAGGAAAAGGGAAAACGTTCTAAGTAGTTATGTTATTCAATGTTATATAATAAATGAAAATACCCATGGAACAATATTTATTTTTAAAATTTATAATAGGATTAACACATGGTGAAGTACTAGGATGATTGAAACCATTATTTTCTCATCCTGTAATAACTTTATCAATTTTATGATTTCTACTTGATCTATTCGATAAGGGGATTTGGAAATAATATTAGAATTATGAACTAAGAAAATATTTAATTCAATCACCAAATCAATAATAACCATAGAAAAATTATTATAAAATAAATGAATGTATTTGTTTATTACGCTAACAATAACAAGAATAATTGTTTATCAATTTTCAAAAACATGTTCTATGTAACATTCATTCCATTCTCTTATCAAAATTTTCACTTATTTTAATGTTATTAAAGTTATCAAATAACTGAATAAAATATTATTAGATCTAAAATATATCATACTATAATAAACTAATATCCATTACATAGCCAAAAAAATATAAAACTACACCATTGAATGTTTAACAAGATTTGCAGGAAAGACCATCCCACTAATAATAATAAAAATAATATTCCTATAAATATTGGTTGCATTAATATTTACACCTTATTATCCACCAAAATTAAAATATTCTTTTTATGTGGTGATATTACAAAATTACCATAATGTTTCATATAAATAAAATAATGTAATAATCCAATGTCAAATTTGGAATTTTCTTAAGCTTATTAAATGAGTTACATACATGTAATAACTTCATTATATGCCCCAACATAATCCGTTGTAGTAGAAAATGAATTTTCGACACCTTTTTTCTTTTGATCTTAATTATTCCATTCATAATTAAAAACACCAAATGACCATTTTCATAATTTCCCAACTCAATGAAATTAGAGAATCGTACCAAAGTATTTTAATTACTTGTTTGATAATTTTTCGTGGTGTTATTAGACACATTCCCATTCAGTCCTTATTATAATAACTTCCTAAATATCATAAAACATTCCCCAGTGCACTTTTTTGCCACACCTATCAAAAACGATAAAATTGGTTTTACTATCATTATTTTTTGGATTCTATCCCATTTAATTACCCCATTAACTTATTTCCATATTATTTTCATAGAATACTTGATCATTGATAAACTCTTATAATAATTTCTTGGAATATTGAATAAGTTTTTCATAATATTTAAATTCACCATATTCCAATACCCTTCAATATCTTTACTTCAATACCAAGTAATGTTGATTAATTTTAAAATCAAGATCTCAAATAAAATATGAGGAATACCATTCCAATTAATTAATGTTTTCATATTATATAGTGAAGTAATATTCCCCATTTTGTATTAATTACAATTTGTTTCTATACTAAGTCAAATAGACTTACAATTTTTTTTCAAGGAATATATACATAAATTCATTACATTACAAGGATAAAATATCTTTTTTTCCCATGGGATATTAACCATTAACCCCATCCTATAAGCTCCACCTTCAATATATTAAATATTTATAGTTTCATATTTATTCCCTAAACGACCCATGACTTAAAATATATTCCTTATGGAATTAACCCACCCTTCCTCAATTACAGGGTAAGATAACCCACTTAATGCAGTAGTGTATTAATTAATTAATTAATACACTAGAGATATGTTACTATACAATAATCATGATATATATATCAAATATATATCACCTCAATTTATATAAATTTTCAACTAATCCATTACATATGTAAACTACTCTATTCAAATTATGAATATTTTGTGTTACTCATTTAGAATGATATGATCCCCTCATTTACTTACCACTTTAGCTTCGTTATTTCCTATAATGAAATCCATTCTAAATATATGTAGTTTAAATGAAGAAATATGGAAATATTTATTATTATATATCCTTTCACCTTAACCATAATGTAAAATCTTTTATGTCTATCTTATTAGAACTATCCTAAACCCTAAACTAGTCTAAAATTTTCTCTAATACAAACTATAAAGGACAACCCAGAACATTAAATATTCAAGTATCTTTACAATAGAATAAAACTATTTTCATTTCCATATATTATTATAGTTTCTAATTTTTTATATATAGGTTATAAACCTTTCATAAAAATCCCATGTATTTAAAAGTGGACATTTATATTAAATACCTATTTTCCACAAAAACAAAAACATTATGATATAATCTGTTTTCCTTCCTTGATATAACATTGAAATTATAATCATGTCATAGTACTAATACCTATTCATTCTTAAAACCTAATGAATGTCATTTTAAATCATGGGATGAGAACAATAATCTCATTAAGGGACAACAAAGGAAATAATTATACCATTCGTTGATGAATAATTATAAAAAATTTCGTTTTCAAATTATACATTGAGTTCAAAAAAAATGTAATAAAAAATAAATACACATCCTAATAAAAATATTTCTATAAAAAATTTCATAATAATTTAAATGTAAAAATAAAAAAATAAAATTTTCTTTTCAATCATGAATTTTTTTGAAAACATCTTCACTATGTTATATATTTGTACCCATAATAAGTAAAATATGACATCCTTAAATAATAAACTGATTAGAGTACATTTAGAAACATGATATTTACCAAAAAACCCCATATAAATCATAGATAAAACATCTATGTCACTTGGAACATCATTTTCATACCAATTTTATAAATTTAATCAACAATCTAGTCAACTTCCATACCCAATGCATTTGAGGGCTATCTCAAACCCACATGTCCTAGGTTTACAATATGACCACCCATCATTGGTTTAAAATGAAACCACTAATCCATTATATATAAAGGAACATAAAATAAAATAAATTCCATGAACTATAATATAATCATAAACCATCAAATCATATAATTACCAACATTACACTCATATAAATATTCCTTTTACCCACATGAAACAATTTTGTGATATTAAAAAATAAAATCTATTTTGATGACCTTTTAAAAAAGAACTTATACATTATGATGAAGTGTTTCATTTGAATAAATCACACAAGATTATAAATGATGTCAAATTTTAAATTTTATTTATAGTGGTCATAAAATTCATTTTTTCTGTATATGTTAAAGAAGAACATTCCTTTTGTCATTGGAAATGAAAGTCAAAACATTACATAAAAACTATTTTGGGAAACCATTGAAAGATATTCAAAAAGTGAAACAAAATTTCATTTTTATTTATTTTTCACTATATTTAAAATGATAATATAATTACAAAAATTATATAATTGGATGAAAATGAGTGGGAAGGGAAACTTTAAAAGAGGATTTTTTAATATAATGTCATTTGCGTTGAGTCTAAATCATCACATGAATTCATTATCTTCCTGGATAAAAATGATAAAAATTATTTATTTTATTATGAATATTTTTCATGTTTATAATTCCATTTTACTGTTCTATTATATATTATGAAACAATTAATTTCACGCTAGCCGATTTGATGATATTCATCACATATGACCAAAATGGTTTTTGTCGGATGAATATGGCCAAAGTGGAAATTATTCCACCATCTCCAAAATAGGAATAATGAAATAAGTATCATATTTATATATAAATTATACTTTTAAAACAAATTATAATATATTGTTATGAAAAATGAACTACATTTCAAACTTGGCGGTGGTAGGTCATACGTATCCAAGAAACACATTTCAATTTTTAAATGATAATTATGGAAATAAGGTAAATAATATTTTTAATATGTAGAATAAATATTATATAATTAATACCATATTATTTTTTTAAACATGATTATATATTCCATCCATGTGATATAGTGATGAAAAATGAATCACATCATTTCCTGGAGATGGTAATCAACACGTACGTATGAACGATGTTATCATTATTAGATGGATGGAAATGTAAGAATGTATAGGTTATATAATATTTTTTAAATTATTAATATTTAATTAATATAATAAATATACATTAAATCCATCATTATAACCAACTGTGAGAGATGGTAATATATAAAAAATTACATCAGTTCGTGGGGTAGTAGTCCACCATACCCACGAATTAAAGATTTGTTTAGCAATTGATGGAAGAGGTGAGAGATATATGGGTTTTACATTAACATACTTATATAATAGTATGTGGAATATATTAGTTATATTATTTTAGAATTTTTTATTATTAATTGAAGGAGATATTATAATAAATAAAACAACAACATCAGGTTAATAAATACACCTCTTCTTCAGACATCCTCTTATAGTTTGCACCAAAAGATTCATTAGGATGAATTTGTAATAAATCAAAGGATTCTAGGTTGTGGGGAGGGATTTAGGGAATGAATTTTGGAAGGAATTCCCTAAATCAAAATTATTTTTATGTATGAATAATATATGAGAGGAGGTACTCTATTATATGTTAGGGGAAGGGAAAACATGGAATTACCTAAAGTATTAAGTTAATATAAAACTATTTTCATATAGTAACAGCTCCATAATAATTTATGGTGAATCTAGGATGATGATTGGTCAAATTTATCTAATCGAATTACATTTTTACATGTATTGGTGATGTTTTAAACCTTATAATTTTTGTTTAACCCCTCGTTAACCCTTTTATCATTACCATGATAACAACATTTTATATAGTTTGGAGCCAATATAGTTCTCATAAAATGAAAATGGGACCATTAATTGATCATGACAAATTTAATAAACCATAAATTATTCACTGTTATGATGATAATATTTTTAGTAATTTTAAATCATTTAATAAAAAACTATTTATTATAAAATATCTTTAATAAATCTTTGATATTATTCATTTAATTTTCCTTTAAAAAACAACAAGAAAATGATGGTTTTATAATATAATATTTTTAAAATCCTCATATATATTTCAATTATATAAAAATTCATGGTACACTATATATCACTTATAAAATATTATTTTTAGAGATCTTAAAATCATTTATACTAAATGTAGAAGCATTGTATCCTTGTTTTGTAAGAATTGAAGGTAAATATTTGATCACAAAAAATTATAAATAATTTTCTCTGATGAATAAAAATATTTTATCTTTAAAATGAATAATTTGAACTGAACATATCCTCTATTTATCTATACATCAAAATTGTAGAGAAGTACAACAAAGATGACAACATATCTTACTTTTCTATATATATAATAATATAAAGGTAAATTTCATGGTCAAATAGAAACAAATGGCCATATATTAAACTATTGGATGTTCATGGATGAGATATAACTAGCTAATAAAAATGACGTATATTTGAGGGCCACAGTATGGGACTTATGATTTTATTTATAACCTTAATTAATCGATTTACCCTTTAACATGGTAAAAAAAATTACTCTGGTTAGTATTCATAATGAATAAAAATAAAAGAAAAATATTTATCAAATTTGGACCCACTGATTCCAAATATAGAATACATTCATCAAAAAATAAATCACCAAAATTGAAAAATTTTATATAAAATTAAACTAAGAAAATGAAAATAAAAATGGTGTTTTAGAGAAATTCATTTTATAGTATAAAAGTGTTTTCATACCAAATTAAAGTATTAAAAAAATTCAAAGTTAATTAATTGGATTATGTTTATTAAAAATAGACTATTAAAAAAAATTCAAAATAGAATATTTTTTTTTGAAAACATTAACAAAAGGAACATTTTTTTAATAGAAATATGTATTTCACACTATTAATTGAAAAATAAATCTTTTAAAAAATTCTCAAAAAACCATCCAATGGTATGTTTGACATTCTGAATTAAAAAAATTAATTTAATTTTTATAATTCATATTTCATAACTATTAAATTTATTTTTAATGAACCATATAATTCCTGAAAAAACTCAATTTATTTAGAAATAAACATTTTTTTCTTTTGATAGAAAAATTACGTAATATTAATATATTGAATATAACACTTTAAATATATAAAATTAAATATCTTAAAATTTCAGGGGTTGTTACACCATTTAAATACAAATTCATTCTACAAATCAAAGGATTGAAAAGTTCTTGGTTCATATAATTATCAAAATACTTGTGGATAATAAACCTATATTTTCATGGAAATATGATATCATTTTCACATTTTTACCCCCATTAAGTGACATGTAAATTTAAAAATAATTGGAGGGTTAGACATCACACTTTTTTATACAGATAAATTTTTTGTGTCAAATTGAGATGTTGTTGGTTTGTAAAAATTATAAATAACTCAAAAGTTTCATTCCAATGTCTCTACACTAATCTAAGAAATGGTTCATGGTTTTAACCCCTTTATAATAGATTTGTCAATTATTAATAGGCATTAATGATAGGAAATCATACTGTACATGAAAATAAGAAATATGAGAATCAGATTGATGCATACTGATTCCAAAAGATCAATAATGACAAAGGGATCGTTGTCAAAATTTTCCATGTCATCCTGAAGTGGTCATCTTGGTTTTGAACTCTTGATGGTTCATATGAAATTTTAATAAATATATTACTGTGAAATGAAACTTTAGATTATATCAAGAAATTTGAGAATCATTATAATGTATGATTTATTCCTATAGATAAAAAATAATATTATGATCATTCTCATATGTTATCATTGTAATTACAAGCCGTTTACTTGGTTTTGACCTCTTTTGGGTGACTTGCCACTTTAAAAATAATTTTAATTCCAAACAACACTTACGATCATACTGATAAATTTTTGTAGAAAATTCATGTACTATTTGTTTGTATGAAGTAGAAATAGATGGATGATATATTTCTTATTTATTCACACCAATACAAGATATTTTTTTTCATTCCTGATCTATAGACATGAGATATGTAATTTATTAATAAGTGTTAACTATATGAAATCATAGTTCCCATCAAATCAAGAAAACCATGGTTTGATTGATTTATAGATAATTCCTTTTGGTCACAAATAAATCTGGGATTGATGTCCAATTTTTCCATGTAAATATATATTGGTTCTCATTATTTAGAATTCATTGAATATTTAAAGTAATTTTAATAACAATATCATGGTGAAAAGATACATGGGTCATACTAAGAAATATGGGGATCCAATTAATGAATAATTGATTTGTAACGTTCAAAAATAATGTAAGGAACCTTCTACTATATTTTCATGTAAATCAACACTCTTACTCATAGTTTTTACATATTTCAGGTGAGTTATAAAATTAATGAGAATGTGAAGGCCAAACCGTAAATTGAATTATACATAGTAGTTCAGGTGTCGAATTAATGTGATGTTGGTTCTCAAAAATATTAAATTACTAAAAATAAGTTTTCTTGGTTGTTTCACAAATCCAAGAATATTTTTACAATTATTCCCCCTGAATAGATGATTTTTTTATTTATTAATAATCTTTAATAATATGATATAGTAGTTTTCATCATATAAAGAAATACATGAAACATATTGATGAATGATTGATTCATACATATCATTTATTACTTAAAGATCATTATAATAAGTTAACATGTCAATATTATGTCATATTCTCACTTTTGACCCCTTGAAAGTTGATTTGTAATTTTATTGAAAAAAACAAGGTTAAAAGATATATTGTTTCATTCCAATAAATTGATTCATTATATTGATTTGTATTTGATTTATATAGATCGAAAATAATTTAATGAAACTTTTACTATGTTTGAAGAGAACCCAAAATTCATTTTTTTGTTTTGGAAACATTTTAGGAAACATAACACTTTAATAACAATGTGATGTTAAGATGGAAATTTCCATCATAATAAGCATTTCTTGTGTCTAATTGATAAGTGTGTTTTTAAAAAGAATAAAAACAACTCATAGATTTTTTCCCCACGTTTAAATAATAATACAAGATATTTTTCATGGTTTTTACACTTACATTGATTATTTTTCATTTATGAGTATGGTAAAAAATTAACTCATAGCATCAATCATTATAAGAAAACTAGGAATTGGATTGAGGAATAACTGATTCATTAGATGAAAAATGAATCAACGATTAATGTCTTATATTTCCACATCAAATTAAAATAATATTCTTGGATTTTACAACATAATTGTTTTTATTACTTTTAGATAAAAATATCACGGAAAAGAGATACTCCAAAACCTATTGTCAATTAGATCAAAAAAAATCATGCATCAGATTGATTCATGTATAATTTTTAAATATCATAAATGGACCATGGATCATTAACCAAATTTACTATGATAATTTGATGTTATATTATTTATTTTAACCCCTACTAAGTGATATTTAATTTTAATAAAAATGTCACAGGGAAATGTAACTTTGGATTATACTAGGAAATCCAGGAATCAGATTGATGTGTGGTTGATAATTACAAAAAAATTATTATACGGTCACTCTATATTGTTTTGGAGGGAATAAGAACTCATTTTATCAGTTTTGAACCCTTTAAGGAAACTTTTCACTTTAATAGAAATGTGATAGTCAAACTATGATTTCAATCATTATATGTAATTCAGGTGATGGATTGATGTAAGGATTTTTTATACAGATTAAAAATGACCCAAAGAATGTATTTCTTTCTATTCATTCCAATGCAAGCTCTTTTTCTCTACTTTGACCCATACAGAATCTATTTTTCATTTATTAGTAATCATTAACAATATAAAATCATATTTTCCATAAATCATTCAAATTTAATCCTCAGATTAGAACGTGGATGATTCAAAATGATCATAAATTACATAAGGGTTATTTTTCTATGTTTCTATGTAAATAAAAATTGGTGTGCTTTATTTTGACCCCTTGAGAGCTGATATGTCATTTAAATAGAAATATTAATGTATAAAAATACATTGGATGATATTAAGTAATCCTTTCATAATAATGATGTTCAGTTTATTCATACATATTAAAACATTATTTAAGGATGATCCATCTATATTTTCACAGTAATTTGAACTCATTTTCTCAGTTTGGCCTATTTAAAAATACTTGTAACATTAATATTAATTTGGGGGATTAAATCACATTCAATAATACCAAGTAATTCGAGTGTTGGATTGATATGTGGTTGGCCTATATAGATTATAAAGGACTCAAAAATCATTTTCATATGTTTTCAAACCAAATTGGACAAACTTTCAATGTTCTGACACCAACATGGTTAATTTTTCATTTATTAATATTCATTGATGATGTGAAATATTAATTTCCTTCAAAAAAAGAAATATGGGAATTAGGTTGTTGCTTGAGTGATTACCATAAATCAAAAAATAGATTGAGGATCATTGTCTTATGGTTCCGTGTTAATCTAAAGCTATCTAATTAGTTTGGAGTCATTGATGAGTAATATGTCATTTCTATAAAAATATAAGGGGAAATGATACTTTGAATCATACGATGAAATCCAGCTATCAAAATTGAAATAACATGATTATTATATATTAAAAAGGACCTATAAATCATTCTCCGATGTCATTATGTACGTTTAAACCCATTTACTTGATTTTAACCCCTTTTATGTCCCATTCCACTTATATATAAATGTGAATTAAATATTATACATTGCATAATACTGGTTTTCGGTGATTGATTGATGTGTGGTTGGTTCATATAGGTGTTAAACGATTTGTAGATCATTTTACTAAGTATTTTACACTAATCCATGATACTCTATATCAATTTTACCATTGATTTTGGGATATTTTATAATAAAAACCTACAACAGCCAAAAACCATGATTTATTTAAAATCCCAAAATAACAGAAAATTGTTTTCTAATTATAATATATTAACAAAATAAATTTATTAAATTTATTTAAATAGAAAAAAAATCCCTTACAACAACAATTATCCCTATGTGATAGAATATATATCAGGACATTAGAACAAAATAGAAACAAATTTAGAGGGAAAATGAAAGGATAAAAGTAAAAGAAAAAAAAATTAAAAGGCATGAAAATAGATATGGATATAATTGAAGAGTCATTATAAAATTTATTTCTTAGAAAATTATGAAGAGTTAAATGGAAAAAATTTAATAAATAAATGATTTTTACAAAAATATTATATATATTTATATAAATTTAAATTAATAATATGAACTATAAGAAAATTTAGTTACAAAAAATAGATTTGGATCAAGGGAGGAAGAAATATATAATTTTTGAAAGAATATGTTAAAGTGTAATGAAAACCGGTTATTGAAATATATACCTGAGAAAAATGGTGAAGCAACAATGTAGGAGAAAATGACTAAAATATTAAAAATTAGAGTTAGAATTTCAAAAAATAACAATATAATATGTTTATGGAACGTGACATTAAAACATAGATATCCTAAATCAAAATTCAATACACCGATAAGAGATAAATCTAAAATGTGAAATCATAAAGTGATGATTGAATGTGAATGTTGGGAAAAAATTAGAAGAATAATATGAAGAATAACCCAAAATATATAAACAATAATGAGGTGATATAAGGTTATAACATTATTAACAAGATAAGAATAAAAAGCGTAATAAAATAAAGGTAAATTAAAAAATTAAAATCATATGTAAGAATAAATCCATATGTTATAATACATGATCATAGTTAAAGAAAAATTAGATATGAAAATAAAAACAAAATTATAAGAATAAAATGATATTAATGTGGAAGTAGAAAATGAGTTAATTTTCAAATAAAAAAACAAAATCCATAATAAGAAGATGAAGGAATAATTAAAAACAGCTTGCGAATGTAGTACGAGAAGAGGAAATAAAAGGTAAATCAGAATCAAAATTCCAAATATTAAAAGGATAATATGAACAGTATATTGGGATTAGAAGACACAATATATTAGTTGGATATAATAATGAAAAGAAAAAACTTATGAAAATATGAGAAAATTGATGTACATTAACAAAAAATAGTTATAGATATTTGGTTGATGAATTCCAATAGAAGAAGAATGAATAAATGTAAAAAATAGAAGTAAAATCTAGAAGTGGTAATGGAACATATAAAAGTATAACTATAAGTATGATTATATTAGAAAATATAGAATACAAAAAGATAAAAAATGATAAAATGAAGTAGAAGAAATGAAAAAATATTATCACGTAAAAATAATTTTAAAGTAAATAAATAATTTTTAGAAAAAATTAAATAAAACAAGATATTAAAATAAATTAATGGCTTAAAAAAGAAAAATCAATAAAAAAATTAGAAGTAATAAGTGAAATGAAAAAAATTAAATTATAAAATGAACAAAAAAATAAAAATTGAATAGGGAATCATCAAATGGAAAACTACTAAAAAAATCACAACATGATGTGAATAATGAACCAACATGGATATAACATCCCTATATTTATAAATGATATTTGTTTATTGAAATTAATGTGTGTTATATTATATAATATAATATTATACACATACAATACATAAAGATATCGAAATCAATTTATTTCATTATTAGTGATTTTTACATTAATAAACAACTAGACCCATGAAATATCCTAAAATTACATTTGGGAAAATAATAAAAATTAGGAAAAGTAGAATAGGAAAATTTTAATCCTTCAAATATCCTAGAATCACCACCCCCACATAAATTATTATAGAAATGAGATAAAATATTAGTAAGCAAATCAACATCTAAAAAATTAAAAATATATATCCATGGGAGGAATAATTTTTAATTTTGAATGATGGGATTTAATAGTATTTATATGAATTGACATAACCATTGTAATTATAATATCACTATTAGAATAAAAATATCACAATTGGGAATTATAAGATGATTGGTTGGAATAGTTATATGACCATTGGAATAGTAATATAGCCTCAAAATAATAATGTTTTATATTAATAATATTTATCAGGAGTAATTTTAGGAAATATAAATATTATAATTCTATAATAAAAATTTCAAGATTAAAAACCTAAAAAAAATAAGCACATTTTTAATAAAGTAAATTTTAATGACATTCTTGAATACCATAAATTTTATATTAAAATACCAATTATCATATTCTATAATATTATTTTGATAAATTTATTTTAATTTTAAAATCATATTTCATAACTATCCAATGGATATTTTTTGGTTTTTTTCTAAAATACATCAATTTTTATGATAATAATAAAAATAAAGTTTTTTACATAACTTGTGTATTTTAAATTATTTGAATCATCATATAGTAATTATAAAATAGTTCTAGAAAATATACAATATATAAGAACATATTATATATTATAAATGTGTAATTTGAATATAATTAACATGTTTTCAATTATCAAAATTATTTTCCAATGAATAATGTCTAAAGAATCTATTATAATTTTTTTTAAAATTTTCCATTTTTCCTTTTAATAGAAACTTTAATTATAATTAAATGTTGTTTAAAGTTACAAAATTATTATAATTTTTTGTTACAAGATCTATTATTTCATTAATATTAATATTATAATGTTTTCCTTATATATAGTATTGTATTCTATATTTTATTGTAAAAATTCCCCCTCCACTTGTTTTAAAAACCCCACTCCCTCCCCTTGGAAAACCAGTCATTCGTTACTTTAAAAATCAAAAAATATCCCCAAATAACCTCAAATAATATATCTTTAATCCTTATAGATATTATGGTGTAATCAAAATCTAGTCCAATATGAAGTTAAATGTCAAAGAAAAGGAACCACTTAAAAAAATGGTAATATCGTTTAGTATACCAACTTCATTTTCATTTTCAAATTTCCTATCATCTTTTTATATTATAGTTAAAACACTCTTAACCTGACTATACTGTGTTTTAACAAGTTCTTCATAATATTAATATACAATAAAATTTTTATAATAATATATAATACATCTCGTGCCTATTATTCGGACAATGTACCATTAATGATCGGTTAACCGCCAACAGGAACATTTCCAATTATTTCATTATCAGCAATCTTATGGATGTTTATAATAAATTATTTATGATATTTAAATGAATAAGTAAATTTATTTAAATCTTATAGAATTAATTATTCTAATTTATAAATCACATTGACGAAAATAGCAATATCAAAATGAAAATTAAAATTTTAAGGAAACTTGATATCAAGAAGTTTCCCTTTTAATAATGTGAATTTAGAAATAAAATAAAAAAATTATAATTTATAAATAATGATAAAAATGAAAAAAAATAATTTTGGTTTATTTTTATAATTAACCAATATTTATTATTTAGTTTACTAAAATTTGGTGAAATAAAGTGGCATTTATTATAAGGGGAATCTCAAACCCAAACACTTTGTTTTGTTTTATCCCCTATTTCACATTTATTTCTATATAAACATTCGTATAAAATCCAAAATATGAACTTTAAATTATATTTCTCTTTTCTTTTAAAGATATACATTTTCATACCCTTCGAAAATGTATTCAATGACATTTACAATTTTTTAAAAAAAGATTCAATATTTGAATCATCTCTTGATTCCTCTTAAGTTTTTTCTACTTAAAATAATAAAATAATATTTTCTTCCAAATTATGCTCTCCCTTATCCATTTGGGATCCTAAAGTTCGTTTCAAGAAGTATTATATGTGAACTCATTGATAAAATCCATTATTTTCCCTTGGTTATTTAATGACTATGATAGTTATCGATATATGCAGAATGCATGATTATTAGAATTTAATGATGTGAAAGGTGGGGCTAAAATTTTATATCCCTCCAACACATAGGTTAGTGTGACATATCTCCTGAGACACAGGTTATTAAGCATGAATATGAAGCTAGATTTGTTCACAATAATGATGTTATGATTTATGAACTTATGTTTTTCATTGGAATGTCACTAGAATTATTCACTAGTATGTGTGGAATTTGAAAACTATGTTATGATGATTCATTAATGTGATTTTTTCACATTTCATTTCCTAATAAAAATTTCCCTTTATGAATATGGTGATTTTTCTTATAATATGATGATATTGATAATTCTCACCCACATATTATTGATTCAGGTCCATTATTCCCCCATTAACATGCTTTTAGATCACTCCTTTCATTGATGTGTATCCTTAGGTGAATGAATTTACTAAGAAGTTTTTCAGAGATTTATAAGGATACATAATAATAATATATATATTTTTTATGTTTTCTCATATATAATTGATGTATGAGACTAATTTTTCAATACAATTAACCTTCACAATATATAATGTATCACTATTATTATTTTTATCATAAAAGTGATGTAATATTCATATAAGAAAAATTCAGGTCATTATACTTAGTAGTGAATAATAGTTTAGTTAATTTAGGAATTATGATTATAAAGTGTCAATGAAAACCGTAAGTATAACTCTATGTATAAGTAAATAAACTTGAAGAACCATTTTAGAAAATTATAATTATAGGTATCCCATATGATATGATTTTATTATTAAATGTTGAATAGAAAAAATTGACCAATTCCTGCTTTTTATAATTAGGTGTTTTTGAAGCGTTTTTCTTTAAAAAAAATAGTGGGAACCATAATAAACCAAAGAAAAGCTTCTGTGAAGGAAAATGAAATTATTCCATGAATGATATCTCTATTTCCATTAGAGGTGTAGTTCATAACATCATAAAATTTCTTACCCAATTGAATCAAGTTATGAATAATAACATGAAGCATGTGAAACTTCTTCATTCACCCATGATTGAGAAACTAAATATTTATTACATTACATGGAAATGAACACATACAATCAGTTGTAATTATTATCAACTATTTAATAAATGATGAGAGACTTCAGTGGATAAGATATTTTATACGATCTATCATTATCAGAAATAGATGGTGACTATAGCCATCTATCATTTAGATATAGAGGATGATCAATGGTGGGAATTGATAAGGAATGCCAATATAAATGTTGAAATGGAAGATATGGAGTGGGAAGAATTTATTAAAATATTTATTAATAATAAATTCCCTCAATCTCTTTGAAAAAATATTGAGAGGGAATTAATAGAGCTCAAATAAAACTAGCATGATTCCATGATAGATTTTAAAGAAAAAATCATAGATAATTCAGGATACATAATACGTTTTTTATCTACGATTATAGAAAAATAAATAGATTCCTGAGTGGAGTAGAACCAGAACTTTAAAAGGGTCTAGATATCCAATACATTAGAATTTATGAGGAAGTAGTTTTAATATATTTTAATGTGGAGATGTAGTTTGGTGAATGTTTACATGGTAATGGTTATAAGAATAAAAAAATTGAGTTTTATACTTGCAATATACAATGAATAAATATGAAAGAAGATTCAAACCCTCACGTGTAAAAAATATGGGGAGAAACACCATGGGAATTTCCACACTGGGATAGAGAAATGACTCAAGTATGGGACTGAAGGCTACCAAGATCATTATTTTTGGAGAGACAATAAAAATCCACTAATGTGATGGATGAAATAAAGGAACCACCCATGGTTCAATTCTTCAACTGTTGGGAGCAAGTGAAATATACAAGAGAGTGCCTTAAACTGAGTGAAATTTTTGGTAATCCACATCAACAAACAACAAATCAAATCGATAAAGGGAAATTCTATTAAATAACTACATCAGAGGTGAAAATGAAAAAGAATCCATAAAACATATCCTTCATATTCATTAATTAATTGTTTTTTTGTTCTGGTGCTACACATTCATTTACATTTGGCATATTTTATAGAACTGTGGAATTAAAACCTAGATACATAAAAGTAGATATATCCATAAAAATTACCAATGGTGTTATCAATACAACCCAAATTTTAGAATATTCTCCTATTAGTGTTTTTTGGAATATTCTTCTATTGAATTTCATAATCCACCCATTTATGGAATTTGACACCGTACAGAGCATGGACTTTCTCTCTTCATATTGAGAAAAAAACAACCATTGGGAAAATAAAATACATTTTCATATTTAGAACCATTTCATGATCCAATATAAATAGAATTAATATCATCAATATCATTTTGAGAATCCCTTGGTGGTGTGGGTGATGATAGCCTTTCATGATACATACCTTTCTCAAATGGAATATTCAATGGAAAGAATCAACCTTCATTAAATTCCCATTTTTAGGGAATACGTTGATGTATTTAGTAAAGGGTTACCTAGACTTACAATAAATCATGAGGTATAATTATAAGTAGATTTTATACCCAATAAATATTCTATATCCAAATTAACCTATATGATATTGCCGATCAAGCTGGAGGAGTTAGAGAACTAGATGAAAGAGAATTCAGACAGAGGGTTTAGACACCCTAGTGCATCGACTTGGGGTGTGAAATTGATATTTGTAAAAACATGATGGATCAATGTGGCTATTTATATACTATATGGATCTTAACAAGGTATCCATGAAGAAAAATATCCCATATCAAGTATTAATTACTTGTTCGATAAACTAAGAGGAGGTCAGTACATCTCAAAAGAGGATCTTCATTCTGGATATCACCGGGCGAAGGTAAATAAGGGAGAAATTTAGAATACAACCTTTTGTACAATTTATGGACACTAAATGTTCATATAAATTCTATTTATACATACTAATTCCCTTATAATATTTAGGGATTTTGTTAATACAATCTTATGAGACTAGCTTGAAAATATATTTCTAATATTTATTGATGACATCCTTTTTGAATCCAAAATGAATGCAAGAACATGAAGTGAATAAATAGAATATACTAGGGACATTAAAGAAGGGTAAAATTTATGATATGTTCAGTAAGTGTGGCTATTGGTTGTAGAAGGATTCATTTTTAAGGAACGTGATCGTAGGTGATGGAATTTATGTAGACCCTTCAATGATAATAAAATTGAGGAATACTCGAGACACCCTAATGTCACAAAAATTCATATAATTCTTCACATAAAAGAGTAATAATGATGATTTGGAAGAAATTTCTCATTATTGTATAGAATTATAACTATGTTACCATGAGATTTTTTAAAGTATTTCTATATTGAGGAATTTGAGGAATGCATTAAGGAGCTCAAGTTGTGGAAAATCACAATTCCTGTTGTCATATTACAATAATGTGGATAAGGATTCATGATATATAATGATAATTCAAGGAATTTATGGGGTTATTTACTAATGAATATTGATAATGTGATAGCCAACTCCTCATACCAACTAATGATACAGGACCAGAACTACTCGACACACGATATAGTGTTAGTAGCTGTGATCTTTTTTATAAACAGTTGGAGTCACAACCCATATGCTGACAAGTGAAACATATTTATGAATAAAAAGAGTCCAAATTATATATTCACACAAAATAGTCTCAATATGTGACTGAAAGGATGGTGAGATCTAATAAAGGACTACAAATACACTATTCAATATTAGATGGGAATGGGGCACAAGGTAACTTATGCACATAAATGAAAATAACAAGATACACTATCCATAATATGTATTGGGAAAGATCTTATCATCATGGATCATTAACGGATGAATATGGAAATTTTAAGGGTAAGGAATAAATTTGGACCTTCCCAAATTATTGCTTAACCATCTACCCATGAGAAGATCAATGAGGGAAAAACTAATGATATAGTGCTTCAAAAAATAATGAAAGTTTAAAAGGAAGTTAAACTTCATGAATTCAATATTAATGATAACGGTGTGATGTAATTGTGAACTAGGATTTATTTACCATCATCACCTAAGGAAAATAAGTTTATATTGAATAATGCACATATCTCATCCTTCTCAATAATTCATGGATGTACCAAGATGTACTGTGAACTTTGAGAGCACTTCTAATTAGAAAACATGAAGGATGAGATCGTTGAGTACACCTCAATGTTCATAATATGTTAGAATGTTAAATCATGGGGATGGAAGTCCAAGGGGATGATGCGACTATTTCATATAACCATAGGGAAATGGAAAAAAACAACACCATATTATTTGTTAGCTGTATCCCAAATACATCTAAAGGAAGTAATGTGATATGGGTTGTGGTGGATCGACTAACCATGAAAACAAACTTTATAACTATTCTTTAATATTTATCTATTAAAATTATTTCCAAGATATATGTAAATATTGTCAAGAGGTGACATGGGACATAACTTTTTATTGTCTCTGATAATGATTTGAGGTTTACTTATAAATTCTTCAGATGAGTTCAATATGCATAGAATAATGAACTGAATTTCCTTGTGGTATGTCACCACCTAATTGATGGAATATTTAATCATACCATTCAGAATCATGACGAAATAATGAGAACGTGATCAATGTAATTTAAATGTGGCTGTGATCAACACATACCATTAGTTTATTTCCCATACAACAATTACTTGCACTCAAGTATTCAAATGCCTCCATATGAAGCTGTGTAGGGGAATTGATACAAGAAATCCTACATGTTGTGACGAATATGGAGAATAAAATTAACATGGACCTGATATTATGGAATAGATGGATGAAAATGTTCAATCCATCCAAAAAAATATAAAAGATTCTCATAGTAAGAAGAAGAACCAGTCTTACAACCAGGGAATAGATATGGAAGATGAGGTTGGAGACAATGTTTTCATTCAAATATCACCATGGAAGAGATTCATATAGTTGGTAATGAAAGGGATTCTTATCCCTAGGTATGTTAGTCCCTTTGAGATCCCTGATCACATTGGAACAGTGGCCTATCAACATTCACTTCCAGAAAATATAGCTCATGCCATGTTTTATTCCATGTATCTCTCTTGAGGAAGTGCATACTTAACCCCGCACATGTACTGAATACTGATGTAGTAAAACTAGAGAATGACCTACCATATAAGGAGAAAACAACGAAGATCTTAGACCTCACATATAGAGTTTTACACATTAAGGCAACCCACGTTGTCAAATTGTTGTGGTGATACTATAAATATGAAGAAGTGTTGTGGGAACAAATGGAAATAATTAAACAGATATACCATTACCTATTCTCAATAGATAAAATGAGTTGAAATTTTTGGGACAGAATTTCAAAAGGTGGGAACAATGTAAAAACCTAGTTTTTATAAATGATATTTTTTTCTATAAATAAACATGGGATATATTATATAATATAGTATTATACATATAAAACAAATAAATTATCTGATACTAGTTTATTTCCTTAATAATTACAAGGAAATTAATTAAATTCTAAACCAAGGAATATTCCATACAATAAATTGGTAAAAAATATAAATTCAGGAAAGTAGAATTTGAAAAATCGGATCCTTCCAATCCATTTGAATCACTACCCCAACATCGAAAAACATAGAAATGAAACAAAATATTAGTAAACTTTTAGACATTAATGAAAATAAAAAATATAGATCCATGGGAAGAATATTATTGAAGGTTGAAGTAATGAATGAATTATTATTTTATGGATGTCATATATCAATTGGAATAGTAATATGATAGTTGGAAAATTAAATCGACCATGGGTTATAGTAACCTGATTTTTGATAATAGTAATCTGACCTAAAAATAAAAAAAATATTAATAATATTTAATATGAATAATTTGAGTTAATATAAAAATTATAATTCCTTAAAATTATAATCACAATTAAAAACTGAAAGAAAATATAAGAATATTTTTTATAAGAAAATATTTTATTCTATTTATTAAATATAATAATTTTTATATTAATAATTAAAATAACATATGATAGAAAATTATTTTGATAAAATAAATGTGATTTTTTAAATCATCATATCCAAACATTCTATGTGTTATTTTTTCAAATTTCATGGAAATACTTACATTAATATATCATGATTAAATAAAGTATTTTTTCTTTACTAATATTTTTCTTATTGCATCATCTAGGATGTAATAATGACCTAATAAATTAAATAAAATTGGGATCAATGAATAAAATAATTATTTTTTTAGATGATTTATCAAATAAAACAAACATGTTTTTCAATTCAAAAAAGTATTTTCCAAATTCTAAATTCTATAGTATTCCATTAAAATAACAAATTTTCATTTTCCCTACTTTCATTTTAATAGATAATTTAATTAAAATTATAAAATGTTTTAAAAGTACCAATACCATTTTATTTTGTTTAAATATGATCCAAAATTCCATTAATATCACTATTAATATGTCAAACTTTGGTATATTTTTTATTAAATATTTTATTCAATGTTTTATTCTAAAAATACCCCTCCCATCAAATATAAATAAATCCTCTCCCACCCAATATAAAATGAAACCTCCCCATATATTAGAGCCAAAAATACACCCAACCCCCTCTATTAATAATATTAAAATCCTTAGGGATGTTATTAATTAATCAAACTGAAATAGTTCAGGATGTTAATGGATGTAGAAAAAGAACCACTTCAAGAAAGATATAATTCCTTTTCTTCCTTGTATTTCATTTTCATTTTCTAATTTCATATCCTACATCCCTTTTATAAATAAAACCATCTAAATCAAATTTCATAGTATGTTAACATTATCTTAATAATTATAATATACTATTAATATTTTATAATCATATATTTTATATCTCATGCCTCCTCGTTGATAAATGTATTGTTAATAACAAGTTAACCGCTAAAGAGGATGTTTCTAATTCATTCCATAAAACCAAAATTTTGGATGGTTATAATAAAATATGTATGATAAATAAATGTACAAATATATTTATTTTATGGTTCTTCAATTAATTCTACTTATGTATAATTTTCATTGAATAAAATAAAACAAATCGAGAAAAAAATTGATATTTTTAAGGAAACATGCTATCAAAACATTTCCCTTTTTATGATGGGAATTAAGAAATATAATAAAATGATTATAATTGATAAATAATGATATATATTGAAATAAATCATTTATATTTCCATTTTTAATGAGCCATTATTATTTATGACACTGAAAAGTGACAAAATAAAGGGGGATTTAAGTTAGGGATTCTCAAACAAAAATTCATTTTTTAGTTACCTCATATTTCAAATTGATTTCAATATGATTGTTCCAATAATATCAAAAATATTAATTTTTAATTTTCTTTCTTTTTTATATGGGGATATACATTTACCCACCCTTCCAAAATGTGTTCTAAGGCATTTAATTTGTTTTTCAAAAAATCATCTTTTGAAAAATCTCTTGAATCCTCTAATGTTTATTCTGCTTTCAAATAATAAAATGGCATTTTATACCGATGTATGATCTCCATTATTCACATGCGATACCTAAAGTTCATTAAATTATATATCATCAGTGAAATATTTTATGAAACCCATTATTTTTCACAGTTTATTTCAGGACTACAATTTTTATCCTTCCATGTAGAAAGCATGATTATGAGAATTTTATGATATGTAAAGTGGGATTAGAATTATATAACCATACAATACATTGGATAATTTGATAAATCTCATAACGCAATGCTTCACTATAAGAGAACTTATTTTTACCAATATAAAACTACTTATACATAATTTTTTTAATAATCACTAACTCCAATAGATATTATATTTTATTAGGATTAATTTTAACTTCCAACATTTTTTTAAATAATTTTGTGTGTGCTAAGTTTTCAATACCAACAAATTTTTTACCAAAATATAAATCTATTATTTGTTCATATTAATAAAAATATTTTTTTACCATCATATGAATCTATTATTAATACATAATATTAACAAAAAATATTTGAACATTAAACATATATGGTACAAAAAACTATTCAACTGAAAAAGTTATACTGATAATTGAATATAGATACATATGTATATATATATGAATTTATTTATGTATAACATAGTTAGTACCATAAAATCATTTGTTAATTAAAATATATATTTTCACATTGAATTAAGATAATTGTTTAATATAAAATATTTGGTAATATATATATATATAAGTTATGTGTGTGTATATATTAATAATTTAGTCAAGTAATTTTGAACTCATGTATGATAAACAATTATCTCAAAAATGGGTAAACAAATCAGGTGGTAATGTGTGTATGAGGGACCCATTATAATTTTGTTTTTAAAATTATATTAGATAAATAAATTATGTGTTAATTAAAAATGATAATACTATAAATGAATTTAAAATAAAATTAAAATAATTATAAAAACATTTGAAATGATAAAATATCAGACTATACCCAGTGAGTAAAGTGGTATGCTCTCTACCCACTTCCTTTCCCGCCATCCTGTTTCCCCATCTTCCTACCTCCCCACCTCTTAATAACCTCAATCCCAAATCTGACCCTACCACCATTTCTTCATAATCATTCAACTTAGATGATCACGACTCCACACCCCCATGCTCCATATATCTTTGTTGAAATCATGGGTTCCTATCCCAATCATTGATTAAGGATACTATCATGATACGAGATCAATGAATACAAAGATATTGACTTGTGAATGGTTTGAATCTTAAACACAATGATTGTTCTGTTATATGTTTTTGTGCTGTTCAATATATAATAAGATTTTTTTGGGATTGTCACCCACTAGGAGACATCCCCTCCCCATTATCCCCATTTCTTTTACTCCATACCTCACATATCAATACATTAATGGATCGATTTGAGGATGTAGATAACTCTCTATGATTATTTTATGTAGCAAGGACCAGATCTCATGTGATGAAAAATTATGTGGTTAAAACTCATTAATTCTTCTCTAATCACCACTCTAATATTATGATTAGAAGTTTTTAGATACTCAAACCTTCGATTGTTGGACTAAAAATCGTAAAAATAATATAATAATTTATATTATTTGGACTACTAAATATTGATTCCTTGAATAGTTTAAATCACAATGCATTTTTCATTATTGGTGTGGCTTTTTGAGTATTGTTTCTTGCTTATTCTACTTATTAATCCATATAATTGAGGGATTTTCTAATTATAATGAAGGAATAAATTTATTGTTCTATTATAATTGTGTTGGATAAGATAATATTTGGTTTCGGATTATATATGTGGGTAGTCATAATAATTTGAATATAGTTTCCTTAAATATAGTGTAATACATTATAGAATAAAGTTATGTTTTTTCTGGAGAATCCTGATATCATATTTTTATATTACCACCAAAAATATTTTCCATCAAAAGGGGTTGTGATGTTAAACACATGAAAAATAAGGGAAATTTATTTAAGGCCTATTTGAATCTTCCAGTTTAATACGAGATTCCTACGACAGAGGCATATGGTGGTCTCACGTTGGATTCATTTTTCAAACTAGGTAATTGAGTGGTCTTGGTATTAAAATTGTGATATTATTAAGAATTACCTAACATATAAACATTATATATTCCTTCTATTATTGGTTGGTGGTGATTCCTAGAATGACGCATTGAGTGTTTCCTTCATTGGGGATTTCACTTGCTTCTTTAATCAATATGAATTTTCATATTGGTTTCTTAGTGTTATGAATTATTATATACTGTAAACATATTGGATGGTTTTGTTCTTGTTCCTGTTAATGTTATTTATTCATTCCGACACACAAACACTTAAAACACCTGTTAGTTTTCATTTTAATATAATTTATAATGACATTAGGATTTTTTATAAAAATTACAAAGAGGGATTTATTTATATTATTATAATATTGATTTCTTTATTCATTACATGTGGAATTTAATTGCATTTAGTGTGAAATCAAAATCTTGGGAAAATATTTTGTTCATGCTATCTAGGATGAACTATGAAGCTCTACCCTGAAATAATATTTAATCCTCATTGTAATGTCAACCTATATTTTATCCATCATGACTCCTGTTTATATTTCAGATTTATTGAATTGTAATTTTCTATGTTTAATTATGCTAGTGATTGGATTTAATTATATGTATAAAATTAAATATCATATATTCCATTTATTAGTAGATGTTTCACTTACCTCTCATGATGAATCATGTTTTTCTATATGTTCTTATTTCATTGTTGTTTTCACTTGTTTTATTTAATTTATATGTGTTTTTGTATAGGTTTAATTGTGTTATGTATCATTATAAACTCTTTACAAGTTTGATAGTTTTTTACTTGTGAATATTTATCTTATTTGGCATTTAACATAAATAGAAACTTGAAACACATTTACGATCACACATGCATGAATTTCCGAGGCGCTGAAAAATTTTCTATGAACATTTTTTAGAGCGAATTGATTATATTATTTCAATATTCATGTATTTATTCAATAATCACACACATCATTATGATCAGGGTGTGATACTATACTTGGGAATGGATTTTGGTGATGATGGATGGGTGGAAAATGGTTCCTTTCAAAAATAATCTAGCTTTCTTTCAATGTTAACCTCTCTTCCAACAAATACAATTATAATTTATATTTCAGAACCAAAAACATAAAGTTTTATTTTTGATATTATGTTGGAGGTGGTTTTTAATTCTATACAGAAAAATACACATAATATATGCCTTTTATTACTGGATAATTCCGTTTTTACACATCTTCCATCAAGATCTATCATATATTCAGGTTTCATTGTTCCTATCACATTATTTTTTCAATTGAGTTTTATTTTCATAATGGATTCCTAGTGTTATGAATACTTATAGACTCCTAAATGTATTATACTTATGAATCACAATAAGTCATTAATTTATTTTTTAGTAAAATAATTAAGTGAAACTTATTCATGCACCTTTCGTTTACATTTCAATTAACTTTTATTATGTTAGATCTAATGAGGTCAAAATGTTTCATGATCATTTCCAATGGCACCAATATTTTATGTAAGTGTTTCCAAATTCAATATTATTTATGTTCTTTTCCTACCACTAATTAAAATAGTTTTTTGACTCATGGGTATTTTGTGGTATATATTTTATTTTTATAATAATTTATTCATTTATTTATTTTTATTATTTTCCATTTTCATTCTATTCATTTTTTTATGATTTTGTTAATTTATCTGAACTGACAATTTATTCAATCAATGGATTTTGTGTAGCATAATATGTTATGAAAACTGATTTTTTAGAAACACCAAAATGTATTTATAATCTAGTTACTAATTTCAATGTACATATATTTTCAATTACAGTTCTATTATTTTCATTTTCCCCTTAAACCATGGGAGTTTGGTAACAAAAATAACATGTACTCACTTAAATCTTATATTAAAATTTGTTTTGTAGAATTGATTCTATGGAGCATAATTTTAATGGGGAAAAAGAGTCTGAGCCATTTGTTAAAAGTTATTTTTCTGGGTTCGAAATCATATGGTGTAAGAACATTCATACTATACCAATGTTTTATCGTTGTGATCCTGAATTATGTGTGTTTGATAGAGTATGGTCTCTTAATTTGGATGTCTAACTTATGCATTATAAGGGTTATTTCTGGAAACTCAATTGTTTTTTAATTTCTATTTAATACTTTTTCTAGAATATTGTTTATGATTACCAATGACCAATATATTGGGTTTCAGGGAATGGGTACAAGGTGTCCCATCATGCCCAAATCTCTAGCACATCTTGATATTTACCTGAACAAATTTATTTTCTCTCAAGAAAATGGTCTCCACTATTTCCATGGATTCTATATCATTAAATATCACAACCACCACTCCATCTATGAATTTCATGACTACTTCAACCCTTTCCAAGCTCTATAGTTGATAGGAATTCTAGAAGAATACATGTGAGGCTCTATTTTTTAAATCTGATAGTTTTGTATGTTTTTAATAGTACAAGGATACATTAATTGACTTTGATATATTCTAATTATTATTATTTTGTTAAATTGTCTCTATTTTGATAATTATAATACACTTTTGACATGTTTGGTGATGTATTTATAGGTAAAATAGATTAATCATTAATGGTGGGTTTACTAATTATCCGGATATTAATGGTTTGTTTTTAATTTATTTATTATTTTGATAAATGTGGTTATATATCATGTCGTAATTAAACATTCAGGCTATACATTTTTTCCTTTTTGGTTATAACAATTTTATTGACCCCTCTTCAATCCTCATTTTGTTTTTTTCTTTCTTCTTGTGTAATGATGTGTCATCTTTTGGATGATTTAGGACTGCAGAAAATGTGATTTAATATTTTTATGTAATTTTTGTGAATTAATAGGGTAGTGGTTGGTGAATGAGTATTTATGTACTGAATATTATGTAGTTGGGAAAGTCATAACAAAGGAAGTTGACCAGAGTGATGAGTGACTAATTTCACAATTATATTGAATAATAAGTTTCTATTTATCATTTATTTTTATTTTTTTTCTCCTTATATCTATTATTGTATTTGTGATCAAGGGATGATGAAGCTAAATAATATTTTTTATAAATGAATAAAATAACTTACTTCATGATACCAATATGAGTCTACTATAATAGATTACCACCATTGTGACAATGTCATTACTGGGTAGGTGAATTTCATGCATGGACACTACTACTAGTGTAATGAATTAAGGTTTTAGCCAATTTGTGTGATAAACATATTGTGGATGAAGCTTAATGGGTTTTTAATATAAATTAACTTGTAGTATGAAAATGTTTGTTATAACATGTTTTATAGAGTTTGAACATGTTTTTAAATTTTGTTTAAACAATTTTTTTTATATAAAATTTACAATGGAGTTTCATATATGTTATTTTTAGGAATATAATATAATAAATGTATTATATATAATTTTATTAATAAATATAATATTAAATTTTATCTACAAATATTATATAACATTATATTTTTTTCAATATATAATCTACCAACAAATATCAATTATTGGAAATGATTATACATGATGATAATAATATTATCAACATATAAATCTGTCATATGAGTCTGTTGCTAAATATTTTGACCAACATATCTATTATCTATTGGTAATATTATATTTGAAAAAGTACAATTTTATCTGTTTTAATAACATTTAAGAACAAAGTTTATAACAAAAGTTTTGTGTCAGTGATATATTTGTTCGTAAAACTTTTTACTAACAAAAAATACACCATTACTGACAAATATAACCTTTTTAGAAAAAACTAAATATTTTATAGGGTGTATTTTGATTGTACACTATTTTATCAATATTCATAATGTTAATGTTATATTTATGAACATATTTATATATGGACGTTTTTTTAAAGGTTGGGGCCAAAGCCTCAATTTATTATTTGAAAGAAAAGACCTCTTAAACTGGGTAGAGGGAGACCCATTACATAGCCCGAAGGCCCAAGGCCAAGTGGCCTGAATACAAGGCTCAAAAGCTCAATTATATGTCCCAGAGGACCCCTTGGTGAACAGTACTGCTACAATACCTGCGCTGCTATAGTGCCACCACCGCTACAGTATCTGCAATAGTCCCTCCGTCACTACAGTGTTGCCGCTGCAACAGTTCCACCACTGCAACAGTACCTACTACAGTACTGCAACAGTACCTGGGAATATTACCCCAGGCCGGATTTAAAATATGCCATGTCCTCATCAAATATATTTTATATGATTATTATGAATATCCTTTGCTTATGAAATGATGATGTCGATTACTCTCACCAAAGTAAAATTGATTCATTTCAATTATTACTAAATTTAGTGGGATTTCAAATCACTCCATTCATTGATGTATATCTTTAGTTCAATACATATACTAAAAAGATCATGTGAGCTTCATAAGGATAAATAAGAAGAATTATATTTTATCATTTAAAATTGATTTTTGGGTCTAATTTTCCAAATTAATTAATCCATTGGATACTTGATTACATCACTATTATTTTTTTTATCATTAATGATATATAATAGAAATGATAGAAAAATTAAGATACCTATAATTTAGAGGTGAAATTGAATATTAAAATTCATAATTTATAAAAATATATTTAATAGTATAATAAAATATTATAATAACAAAACATGTTTAACAACATAAATTCAAAAATAAACATAAGAAATATGAAAATATGTAAAAAAAATCAAACATCTAGAATCTTGGAGTTAAAATTTATAAATGGATGCATATGTGTTTGTAAGAGGTGAAATTTTTATAACAAAATAAGTTGAAAAAACATAATAAGAATTAAAAAAAGTATAAATAAAGTTAAATTAAATAAAAATTTAAATTAAAAAACATTCCAAAAATAAAAAGAATAAATGAATAAAAAATTAAATATCTAGTTCAATCTAATATAGATAAGAATCAAAAATCATTAGATGAGTCTAGGGTAAAATTAGAAGTTAGAAACTAAACTCATAATAAATGAGAATATTGATGTTGTGGAAGAATAAATTGTAGATATAGAAAAAAATATAGAAGTAGAAGAACAAATAAGAAACATAATACTAAAAATTATAATATTTTTTTATGTCATAAGACGAAGGAAAATGTGTAGAAATAGATTTCATATGTAGTACCATGTAATAAAATGAAATGACAAACTGTTAAAACCAACCAAATGATAATGAACTATCAATAAATAATTGTAATATGATTTTGTAATAATTTTGGAAATTTAATAATAGAAATCCATTATATATAAGGAATTTTAACTCACAATCCAAGGTTATTTTTTAGTACTTGACTCTTTAACACATGTTTTCAATGACTTATATGTCTAATAAAACTATTTATCTTTATTTTTGATCACACTACACATTGTATTCACATTTTTTCTATTAATTCATTTGTTAAATTAATAAATTGTTGTTTTCCTATGACTTCTAAATAGTTTGATATCATTCTCTATGTTTTAACCCTTTGATTTTTTCTTTTGACATTTAAATTAGTAAAAATTAATTGTTTTTTTCATTTGGAGAAACTTCCAATAAAATTCACAATGCCTCTTCTAAAAAATGTTAAAATGAAATGAATTTTTGTTTACTGAAATCCAATGTATTATTCAATGTTTTCACCCATTAGTCCACATTTCATTGTTATTAATCAATAAAAATAGACCCTTAGTTATTTTGAATAATCCAGATGTTGGATTGACATGTGGTATATTTCTACATGTTAAAACTCAAACGATGAATGTTTTATATTAATTTATGGGGACGTTGAGTTCATTTTCAAATTAATAAAACTAATAAAGAAATTGTCAATGGAATAAAAATATAAAAAACCATATGCAAGATAAATAAGAAAACATAAATTGTTGGACTGGTGTGAGGATTATTAGTACATGCCATAATATTTCATGGAAGTAGAAATTCATTTTTGGTTGTTATACCACATTTTACCTGAATCTAACTTCCAAATGACAGATTTAATTACATGGGGAAATTTAGGTTCCATAGTGTCGTGTGCCTTATTAATACAAATTAAAAATGACTCAAACAATGTTTTACAATGTCTTCACACAAATCCAAGATCATTTTCATAGATTTTACCACATTTTTCTATGAGTTCATCAATATAAGAATAATTACATTAGAAAAGAGGAATATATACATTAAATGTTGAAAAAATGTCACAAGTGTTATCATAAATTACCATTATTTGAATAAAAAACATTCACAAATTATTGAATGTGTTTTTCGTATACAAAAATTTTGTATAATAAAATAAAACTACTATAATAATATTCAATTGTGGAATATTTTATAGAATGCTGATTTTAGGTGGATAATGAAACTAAAGCCTCACCAAGTATGTGAAATATTTATGAGTTACTTTCCCAATCCATTCTACAAACTATGTAATGAGCTTCTGAATAATTCATAATAATAAACTCAGATTAATAATAATAGAAAAGTTATTGTTTGATGATTGGATTTTTAAAATTAATAATTTTACATTGAATAGTAATGAAAAATAGATTTCACTGCCCCCATGATGCCTCAAACAAAATAGTTTCACTAAATCTCCAGGTGGCCCATCCTATATAGATCATATAATGTGGTTTTTCTATTATGGGTCCTATTAGGATCAATGGTCCCACCAAACCTCCAAATAAAAGGAATAATTATATTGTCCCAAAAAATTTAACCTATGTTCACTAGAAACATATCTATAACAACCACCAACAAACCAATAGGATATTGTCATGTCTATGTAAAAATAAAATTCATCACAATTTCACTAAAATATCATGTGTATTTGAAATCATCAAAACAATTATATGGAAAATATAATAATGGATAGTGAATAGTAACCACACTAAAATGGTAGTGGTGGTCCACTTGCTATCATCATTGCAACAAATAATCAGTCAGGTCATCCTATTAGAGAAGGGGAAGAGTAAATATTTCATAATCAATCTCCCTTAAACATTAATACATTTAATTTTAATAAATAAAGTTTAATTTTAAATTGAATTAAAATCAAAATTAAAACATATATTATGGTCTCAAATAAATTATTCAAATGCATGAAAAATAGGAATTATTTAGCTTAGTAATCATATATAAAATATCTTATCTATATCGTCCTCTAGTAATCACCTTCCATTAGAAGGGTCTCCTATGGTTCTGAAATAATAAGTTTCAAAATTTCATCCTATAAAGTAAAAATATCATTATCAAATAATACAATAATGATTTCAAAAGATTATATATCATTTAAAAATATATTTTCATTTTTTTCAAAACCAATTTTTTATTATAAAGTAAAAAAATTAATATAAATTAATTTTATTAATTTAAATAAATATTACTTAAATAACAACCCATAATAAAATAAATCCACTCTTTACCCAGGGTGATCATTTATATATTATAACATTAGTTCTAAGAAGACAGAAATTTAGATGTAAGAATATAAGGATAAAACTAAAATTAATATAAAAAGTAAGAATCAGAAATGGAGTTATTCATAGAGATAGAGTTAAAATAAAATTCATTTGATGAGGAAAAGAATAGAGTGAGAAGGAAAAAATTAAAATATATAAGTAAGAGTTTGAAATAAAAATTATAAAAAAATATATATATGTTCAAGAATAATATGAAATAAATCCTAATATTTATTTCAAATCTAGTGTATGATCCTGATTAAAATTAGTAAATGATGTTTTAATGAAGAAGATGCAGTGAAAATATAATTTTATGTAGAAAAAATACAATATAAAATGTTAAAGCCAATATATATGAAAAATAAAATCTGAAAACTTCTTTAAAATTACATATGTATAGGGAGAAAAGAATAACAATAGAAAAAGTTAAGTAAAAATTTAAACTTCAATATAGATATCCTAAATACAATGTCAAAGCACCAACCAGAGATGAATATAAAATATAAAATCTAAATGTGATGATTATATACAATGTTTTAGGAAAATGTAAAAATAGAATATGAAGAAGATTACAAATTCTATAAATAAGATGTTCATACTAATAAGAAATATAGAGAAAAAAATGTAATAAAAATATTTTTTTAAAAAAAATATCAAAATGCAGAAAATAAAAAAATCTCCTAGTTATAAATAAATGTGTAATTAACAGTAGATTATTAGAAAATATAAAACTAATATTAATGAAAAATAACCAAAAGTAGAATATGGGACTTATCTAAATGTAAAATAAAAACACATATCTAATTTATAGTAAAAAATCCATAATACAAAAGTAGTGGTAGAATAAAAAATTCAAAACAAATTGTTAATGTATCACATAATATAAAAATAAATGGTATGACAAAATCCAAAATCCAAAAGTCATATGGAGAGCTCAAGGCTGGATTGAATGGTGAAAAACATCATTTAGTTGGATGAAATAATAAAAAACAATAACTTATATGAAATTAATAAAATATAAGGAGTAGAATAATGAAAGTAAAAAATTTCAATTATGTTAGATGTACGAAAAATGAAGAAACATAATTAGTATTATAAGAATAATATAGAAGATAGAGGAAAGAAGATAGATGAAATATCAAAATCATGAGTAAATATAATATCTAGAAAATTTGAATATAAAATAAAAAAACAATATGATATAGTATAATAATAAAAAAACATTATAAAAATTTTAGAAAAAAAAATTGAAGGGAAAAAATGTTGAAGAAATGAAAAAGGATAATAGAAAAAAGTGCAAAAAATCGATGATGAAGAAGAAGAAAGAAGTAAAAAAATAAAGAAGAGTGAAAAATAAAATAGAAAAAGTCTAGGGTAGAAGGGGGAATCATCTGATGTGAAAGCATTAAATAAAAGCATTACTAAAAGGCAATGTTGAACCAATGAGAAGAGGTGAAAACCAGGTAAATAATTCATAATAAGAAGAAATAGTTATAATTAAATAAATTCAATTTATAGAAAAAAATATAATTAATAACGCAAACTCATGTATAAAAATAAGTAAATTCAAATATGTAAAATAAAAATAAAATATAAATAAACTCAATTTTAGAATATAAAAATGTTATTAGATGAATATGTATAAGAAGAAATAGTCAAATAAAAATAATTTTTACATGTAGTAGATTTTTATAGATAAAAAATTATTTGAAGATTATTGTACATGGTTCTCAGCGAAATTTGCTTTTTTAGTTTGGACTACTTTTATGTGACTTGTTACTTTAGTTAAAATATGATAGTCTAATAAAACATTCAATCATACCATAAAATTCCAAAGTCATATTGATTTGAGGTTGGTTTGTATATATCAATAATTATAGAAAGATCATTATTATATATTTTCATGCATATCTATGTTTATTCACTCTATTTTTACCCCTATAAGATGATTTTAAATTTGTAATAAGTGTTATGGAAATATGAAATCCTATTATAAATCATACTATTAAAATCGAGCACTAGATTCATAACCAGATACTTTATAATTATCACAAATGACATATGGATCATTGTCCTAAATATTAATATCAATATTATTTATCTTCTCAGTTTTGAACCCATGAAATGTGATATCACATTTTAATAAAAATATCAAGAAAAAATTATAATTTTCATAATATCTAGAAATATGATCAATATATAGATTCATGATTGATTAATACATATCATAAGTTTTTCAAATAATTTCATCATAGTTTTTCATATTATTAAGACGCTGATTTCTCATTTTTTAATATTTTTCTATGACTTTTCACTTAAATAAGAATGTGATGTTCAAATGGAATATTCAATCATAACATGAATTTCATTCCTTGGATTTAGTTGTGGTTAGTTTTTAATGATCAACAATCAATGAAGGACCTTTTTAATGTTTTCACTATAATTTGATCTCATTTTCTTATTTCTTACCCCAAAATGGATGATTTTACAATTATTAATAAGAGATAAAAAAATCATATTCTTTATCATATTGAGAAATTCAGAAATTGGATTCATGTTAGGAGGATTCATATATATATATAAAATGTTTTTTAGATCATCGATATAACATTTTATGTCAATTTGAAGTCATCTAATTTGTTTTGATCCTTTAAGGGGTCATATTCCATTTAAAAAAATATCAAGATGAAATGATAGTTTTGATCATACATAGTAGTATAGGAATAATACTAATGCATACATGATTTTTACTTTTCAATATTGATTTTTTTATCATTATCAAATGTTTTCAGATCAATATAAACTTATTTATAAGAACTTTACCCCATTTAGGAGACATCTCATATTAGTAGTATTGTGATAGTCATATAAAAAATTCATTCATACCAAAAAAATTTAAGTTTCATATTGAAGTGAGATTGATTTAAACATATCATAAATGATTCAAAGATATGTTTTGTATGATTTCTTATGAATCTGAGTTCATTTTAGAAGTTTTGGACAATACACTATTGATTTATCATTTATTAATACATGTGAAAATATGAAATCACTATTTACATCAATCCAAAATTAGTGAGTGTGTTGAATCCAAAACTATTGGGAATCATAATTTCAAAATGAAATAGTATTCAGCTTCAACAATGGAAATATCTACAAAATGATTCTTCTTGTTGGATAATGAAAAAAATATTTTCCTATGAAGTGATATGTTCTGGAACTACTTTTCCAATCTGTTTGAAAACATATGAAATATATATCTAAATAACTCAAAATAATGTACACTATTATAGAAGAATATAAAATTCCAACACAAAACATAGATCGATCAAAGATTTAATTTTACATTAAAAAGTGAGGATTAATGGATTCCACCTAACACTAAAAAATCCCTCTTACTCGATAGTTGTAAAAATCCCACTAGTGCTCCATCCTCTACACACCATCGAATTAAGATTCATTTATGTGAGTCCTATCTAGAATAGTAGTCCCTCTATGCCTCCCAATAATATGTTTAATAACATTTCAACCAACACTCGAACCAGAGTTCACTATGAATACATCTGAAAACCCCACCAACTGACCATTAGGTTATTATAAAGTAAAATTAAATTAATACGTCAAGTTAACTTAACTAAAATATAATATTTATTATAAATAATCAAAACATGGATCCAAAATATATCATAATGAAAAATTATTATGAACCACACTTCTATGGAAATTGCAGTTTTATTTCTCACATCAACATAACCATGAATTGAAGATGCCATCATAGACAAAAACATCAATGTAAATATTATGAAATCCATCCTCCTTCAACATATCTAAATTAAAATATAATTAAGATAGATTAAAAAAATTAAAAAATAAATCATTATATTACAATTAAATATTAAATATTAAAATGAATATGTAAATGGAAATTAAGTTGTTTAGAAAACATATCCCAAATGATTTGTTTGAGATTAGAGAACTGATTTTTAATCCACATCCCTAGGAATGTGTCACATAATGGTTAAAAAATTATAATTTTCAAAATTTATTTGTGTTAAAAACACATTAGTCAAGGAAATAGTAGATGTGATTCAAATTCATACATATCAATAATTATTTGGTGATATTTTTTCTAAGTTTCCATTCCAATATGAAGTCGTATACTTGGTTTTGACCCCTTAAGGGGTGATATATCATTTTAATAAAAATATTGATGTAAATTGATATTATTGATAATATTATGAATATTTTTCATCATATTGACTTGGAGTTTATTCTTGTTGATAAAAAATGATTGGAGGACGATTTTCCAAATCCTTCTTATAAATCCATTCTCATTTTCCTTCTTTTGACCCCATTTAAAATATAATGTCATGTTAAATAAAATTTTTGATCATACTAAGAATTTCAGGTGTTATATTGTTTATTATTTAGGTCATATAGATAAAAAATGATTTGAATATTATTTTATTAATTTATTTGATTCATTCCAAACACATTTGGATTGTTTCTAACACCATTTTCTGTGAGGGTTTACCTATAAGAAGAATAATATTATAAAATAATAAGATGATCATTTAATGTTGATAAAATAGAACTACTATTATCAATTTGAATAGAAATATGAGTAAATATATTTCACAAATTATTGATGGTGTGTTTAAACCCCTATAAATGGGAATAATAACTTCCAAATATTGCAATATTCATTTATATTAGTGGAATGATTTATTGAAAGATTATTCATGTGTTACCAAAACGACTAAATATTTTTTATTAGTAGAATGTTTTTGATCTAATTTTACAATAATTTATACAAAATATGAAATAAAAATCTGATTATCACCTAAAAAATATTAGATCCAAACATATAAAATTATATGTAAGATTATATGATTATGCACATACTTAATTTTACATTACATGGATAGGATCAATGGATTTCATCAATCAATCCAAGATTCCATTGACATAATAGTTATGATAAATCCTTAAATTTGACAATACAATATATATTACTAAAATTAGATTCATCTAATTTGTTCCTTTTTGGAAAATACAACCCATAAACACTCCCCATAATAGGAATAATTATTTTTTCCCCAACACTCGAACACAATTTTCCTAAGAACATATCTAAAACCCCCACCAAAATACATAAAATAATTTAGAATGTTAATATAATTATAAATATCATATTAAATAAACCAAAATATAAATAATATTTTATTAATAAATAAATGGATATGAAATATACCATTTTGGAAAATATATACATATATTCCTCGAATAGATTTGGTAGTTTTCTATCCGTCACCAGTGTAACAATGAATTTATCAAGTCATTATAATGGATAATGGTATATGTAAATCATAAAAAATACATACTCCATAAACATTATTAAATTCAATATTATTTGAGAAAAAATAAATTAAAATTAAATATAAATTTAAAAAATAAATATAATTTATATTAGGATCAATAATAAATTATAAAAAAATGAGAAAAATAGAAATTATGAGGTTTAGTTATCACATCTCAGAAGATTCATCTTTCATCATTATGATGCACTAGGAATCACCTCACCTTGAACGAGACTCTTATGTGTTTGAAATAAATAATTTCTATCTTTATCTCCATAAAAATAATTTCTATAAGCAATATTACACTACTGGTTTTCAAATATGATATCTCATATGAAATATTTTTTCATTTTTCATTCAAAATCCATTGTTCATTATATTATTAATCGTTAAAAATAAATAATTTTTTTATTTTAAATAACCACAAATCAAATAAAAAACTATAATCCCTTATAACTACTTTTCTCCCTTGGTGATAATTTATATATTAGGAAATTATTTCTATCAAGAAGAAAATATAGGAGTAAAAAATAACAGAAATATAAAATATGTGAAAAAAATATAAATTTACATATACATAGAGTTAATATAAAATATATTAGATGAAAAAAATTATAAGAATTAATGAAAAAAAATAAATAATAAGTGAAGGAAAAAATTTAAAAATCATATACATGTTAAAATTCATAAGGTGAATTAGATTCAAATGGATTTTCAGAAATTTGAATTCGATAAATTGTATAAGTGGTATGAAATGTTTGAAATTGGATGTAGAATTGAATAGAAAATAAAAACCAAAAACATACTCAAATATAAAATTAGAATAAAAAACAATAACCCTATTAAAAGTTGATGAGATATTAAAAATGAAATAATTGATATCATAAATCAAAATTCAAGTCATTAAAGAGACAAGAAGTTGAAATTTGAATGTTCAATGTAATAATTAAATGTAAAAGTGGGTGATAATGTTAATGAAAGAGATAATTTATAATCCAAAATATATTAATAATAATGAGCTTGTAAATAATAGGAAATTGATTAAAAATATATGTGAAAAAATAAATGTAAAAGTAAAATAAAAAACTATAATAAAAAATCATAAATTTATTTAGGTGTAAATTGAAAATTCAAGATACATGATCAATAGTCAAATAATAATTTGATATAAAATAAACAATGTTGAATATGGATTATATGTAAATATAAAATGCTAACTAGAATCAATGTTCAAACAAAACATGACTAAATAAAAATATATAATGCATGAATATATAAAAAATAAAAACAAGATGAAAACGTAGAAGAATATATATCAAAATAACCCAATTTAAAAAAATTAAATTAACTGTAGAAATGGGATATTCCTGAAAATGTACAAAAATAAAATTAGAATAAATGGAAATAATATAAAGAAACCAATATATAAGAATAATAATAATAAATAAGTAAAAAAGGAATAAAATATAAATGGAAAAAATTAACGTAGAATCTAGAATAATCTAATGAAAAATCAATAAAATGAATCACCGATAGAAGTGAAACCTATTAAAATTGGATGAGTTTCAAGCCAAGAGAATAATTTATATGAAAGTAAAAATAGACGTTATAAGATAAATAATTATTCGAGGAAAGAACATCATTAATAACACAAAATGATTTATAAACATAAGAAAAATCAAAATAAATAAAATCAATATAAAAATTCTAGTATTATAAATTCTTATACTTGTAATGGGTGTCGATTCATATCTATGAGAAGATGTTGTTGAAAAAATAAGCAAAATAAAACCATTGAAATCAGAAATAAATTATGAAAAAGGAAAAAACAAATGAAATTAAAATAAAAACTATGATCCAAAATCCAAAATAAACCTATTTTGAATCCAAAAGTAACAGTTGATTATAAATTAGGCTTAAATCCAAAAGTAGTAGTTAAATTAGAATTTTAAATAGAACTTATATAAGATACTAATTTTGATTGTGGGGGAAAAATAATGGTATTTGTAGAAGATAATATGGATGTTAGAGCCGAAATAAGAAACATAGTCTATAAAAATATTTATATTGAAAGAAGGAATAAGATGAAGAAAAACATGCAATAGTAGAAGTCATAGGAAGAATATAGAAATAGAAGAAAACAAAAAAGGGAAAAATCCTATAAAATGATTTCACATTCTATTGAAATCATTGGAAATCATTTCTAAATTAAATATTCTAAATTTACTGAAAAACCCCCATTAATATAACCTATGTTTCTGAGGTCTTGACTCTTTAACACACATTTTTATAGTTTTATGTCTAATAAAAATATTTATTTTCCATTATAAGCACATGTAATATTATATTTAATTGATATTTATTCATTAATGTAAAAAATTAATTTAAAATCAATGTACTTATATTTCATGAAAATTCAAGGTTATTTTCTATGTTTTAACACTTTAACGCATGTTTTTTTGAATTTTAAATCAATAAAAGTATCCATTTATTAATTTCATGAAAAAATTAAGTTATATTGATGTGGATACTATTAATATATTTAAAAAATAAATTAATGGGTTTTTTCTATTAAATAAATACAATATAAATTTATTTTCTATTTTTTACCAATTTTTTGATGTTTTCGACTTCAAAATCAATACAAATTTACCATTTTACATTTCAAATAACCATAATTAAAATTGATATGTGGTATATTCCTTCATGTAAAAAATTAATTGATAGAGATTTTAATTTTTATAATGATTTCTTTATTTTTAAAGGTTATTACACACTGAAAAATGTTTTCAAAGACTATTAGATCTAATAATTTTTTACCTTTAAGCATAATATCACCACATGTTTGATTGAAATATGGTATATTCAAATATCTATCAAATTCTCCTTGATATAAAAAATCATTTAAATATGATTGACATCCTTTGATTACAATTTAAATATAAAATTAGTTTCAATCATACCTAACAATTCATGTCTCAAATCGATATGTGGTTTGTTCATACATGTTAGAAATGACATGAATATCATTTTCATAACTTCTATCACCAATGTGAGACCAGTTTATTATTTTTTACCCACTACTTATAGAATTTATTCAACTTATAAAGAATATAATTTTAAAAGTAGATGATAATCATTTAATGATGAAGAAATAAAAATAGTGTTATCACAAAGAATTGGAGTATGAGTGAACCTCATTTAAGAAATAGTGAGTGTGTGTTTCATAAACAACAATTAGGAGTAATTAATTTCAAATGTTACAAAAATCATCCGTAGAGGAATGTTTTATATATTTATTCTTCTTAATAAATCAATAATCTATTTCTTTAGCTTGGACATAAAATTTTCTAGAAGTATATTTTTGATCCATTCTAGAACCTATGAAAATTTTATTTAAATAATTCTTATGAATAACATCTAATCTGTAAGAATACAAATTTCTATGTTATTAGATGATATTATAATAATAAATATTGATACATTGAATATTGAGGATCAAAAAATATCACCCCTACCCCCTAAATATTCCTCTATCATTACAATTACAATTACGCCTCTATGTGGCACAACTAATACAGATCATTGTAATGAGATCCATCAGTGTGGTTCAAATTAAGATCAACATACCCACTCAATTTATTCCTATAGATCAAGAATAATTAATAGATCATTATACAATGTTTACATGCCAATCTACCCTTGTATGATATATTTTTACTCATTTCAGGTGACATTTCAATTTAATAAATAGGTGAAGGTAAAACCTTCTTTTCGATCATATTGAATTATTTATGTGTTAGATTCACATGAGGTTGATTCATGTGGATTATGAATGGCTCAATTTTTTTACAAATTATCATAAAAATTATAGGTTTTTTGAATTATTTTGACCCAGAAATGGAAGATATTTCATTTGTTGATAATATTTGTAAAATATGAAATCATATTTTCCTTCATACAAAGAAATACATACATCATATTGATGCACGCCAATTTTTTACATATTAAAAAAACACTGGAATTATTTTCCGAAGTTCCAATGTGTATATGATGTTTTGGATCTGGTTGTGTCCCCATGGTGGGTGATACTTGTTATAATGAAATAAAATCAAGGTGAATTGATAAATTGGATCATACAAAGAAATCCATGAATTAGATTGATTTTTAGTAGATTCCTATAGAGCAATATTGATTTGTGGGTCAATCTTTTATACATGCAAGTAATTTTGACATTGTTTACTCATTTTTGATTTATTTTAGGTGACTAGTCACATTAGTATAAGTGTGATGGTAGGAGGAACATTCATTAATATTTAGGGATTTGGATGTTGTATTCATATGAGGTTGGCGTGTACAAATCATAAATGTCTAATATACTTCACTATTGGTTTTCATACCAATGCAATAATATTTTCTTATTTTTGACTGATACATGTGTGAATTTTCATTTAATAATATGGGTTAATAACATGAAATCATATTTTCCATTATAACATAAAATTTCATAATTATATTCATGTGTATATGAATCCTACTGATCAAAAATGGAATAAGAATTTTTGTCCAAAACGTCAATAAAAATAAAATTTTATCCACTATGATAGAGGATTCACTCATGTGTTATTACAATAAGCCAGAAATTATTTTAGGATCATTAAATGAGTTTTTCATAACAATAAGAAATTATTTTATCCTATTTTACCCCTTTTAAGTGAATTTTCATATTAATAAAAATGTGAATTTCAAATGGACTATTTGATCAAATTGACAAATTCATATATCAGATTGAAATATTGTTGGTTATTGAATATTTGAAATGAAACAAAGTTCATTATACTATGATTTCATACAAATATGATCTCTTTTTCTTGTTTTTTTTACCCTACATGTTTCCTTAATCATTTAGTAGTATGTGTCGATGCTATAAAATCTTAGTTTCTAAAAGAATAAAAAAATCCAATAATAAGAATGACACGTGACTGATTCTTACTAATCAAAACTGACTTAAAGACCATTCTCCTATGTCTCAATGTCAATATGGGTTGATCTTCTTTTTTTGATCCCTATACAAATGATATGTTTTTTTAATAAAAATATCATAATGTAATGATTCATTGTATCCTATTGAAAAATTATAGTGTCAGATAGGGCATTGTTAATTCTTATAGACAATAAATGATTTTACAATCATTATATAATTTTATATTGTAAATTTGAATTCATTTTATCAGTTATTACCCCTTTTAAGTGACTAAACACTTTAATAAGAATGTTAAGGGAAAACAACACTTTTGACCATATAAATAAAATTGGGATTTAGATTCTATTTGGTTAGTGTAAATGATAAAAAAATGAACCAAATAACATTTTCCGAAGTTTTCATTCTATTACAATATATTTTTCTATGTTTTGACACCGACATGAGATACATGTTAGTTATTAATAAGGTTTAACAATATTAAATCATAGTTTATATCATATGGAGAAATTCATTCATCATTCTAATGTTTAGGTAATTCCATTAGATCAAAATTGACTCAGTGATCAATACCAAATGTTTCCATGTAAATACGAAGATGTATACATGGTTATGAATCCATGATGTGTGATAATTATTTTTAGTAAAGTTATCTAGGTGAAAATACAATTTCCATAATACTAATGAATTTAAGCATCAGATTAATAGAAAGTTGCTTCGTATAGATAAAAAACATTTAAAAAACAATTTGATTATGTTTTCCTATAAATATGTACTCTTATGATCAATTTTAGAACATTTTTGGTGACTTGTCACTTTAATATGAATTTTAAGGCCAACTCACACTTTTGTTCATTTCAATAATTCAGGTTGTACAATTCAAATAAGGTTGATTCATTTAGATCATAAATGAATCAAAAATTGTTTTTCTAATCTTTTCCACCAATACAATATTTGATTTTCAATTTTGACTCATAAACGAGGGATTTTTCTTTATTAACCAGAAATTAACATTATGGGAAAATAGTTTTGATCAAAATAAGTAATATGAGAACCATGTTGGTATGAATATTATTCCATCATATCTAAAAATAATAGAGTATCATTGTCTTATATTCTATTTCAATATAACGTTTTCTTCTTTTTTTGAACCATTTTTAGATGATAAGTTATTTTAATATAAATATCAAGGTTAAATGATTATCTAAGTAATACTAAGTTATATGGACTTAGGATTAACGCACCGTTGAATCATATAGATCAAAAATTATTTAATTATCATTATAATATTTTTCTTTGGAAATCATATTTTCATTCCCTATTTTTTGACACCTTTTAGGAAACTTTTCACTTTAATAAAAATGTGATGGTCATATAAAACACTCAATCCTGATGGTCATATTGGGATTCAGGAATACATGTAGTTGGTTTGTACATATCATCAATGACTCAAATATCATTTTCCTTATTTTTCAGACCAATAAGATATATTTTTCTGGGGTTTGAAAACTATATAAGATATTTTTCATTTACTAATATACTTTTAAAATATGTAATCGAATAATCTCTCATACCAAGAAATATGTGAATAATATTTAGGTTCAGATGGTTATTTTTGATAAAAAATGAATCATGGATTGAGTTATTTTATTTCCAAGTAAATATAATTTACTTTTATTAGTTTTGGTATCTTTTTGGGTGAAATTACATTTAAAAAAATATCAGGATGAAAAGACACATTGGATCATAATATCCATCATATCATGAAATCTGTGAATCATATTGATTTGTTGATGATTCATACCTATCATAAATGACTTAATTATCATTTAATTAATTTTACATATCAATATGAATTTGTGTTGTTTATTTTTACATCATAATTAGTGATATGTCATTTTTATAATAATATCAGGGTGAAATAAAACATTGTATCAGAGAACAAAATCTAGGTGTCAGATTGATTCTTGGTTAATTCATACATATCAATAGTTGGTTGTAGGTCATTATAATTTGTTTTCAGGGAAATAAGAGCGACATTTACTAGTTTTTCAGACTTTGAGGTGACTCATCACATTAAAATATTATGCCAGTTGGATTGAACTTTCAGTCATACAGTAGAATTTGGGAGTTTGATTTTATCGGTCTAAAATGATTCAAAGATTTATTTTCATTGTTTTCATAGTACTAAGAGGTATTTTTCATGGATTTTACCCTTATAGCATTGTTTTATCATTTATTAATAATCATTAATGAAATGAAAATATATTTTCTATCATAATTGTAATTCCGGTTAATAGAATCATGAGTATATGATTCATGTACATTAAAAATTACATGAGGACTAGTTTCTTACGTTTCTATGTAAATATAAAGTTGATCACTTGTTTCTAATCCCATGATGTGTAATAAGAAATTCAAATCTAATATCAATTTGAATTAATAATTCAGACAATAATGAGTAATAAAGTCATAGTCTTGATGTCAAGTTAATTCCTAATAATAATAAAATATTTTTGGAAAGATATCCTTTCTCTTATAGATAATGAAATCATTCTCTCTCTTTTTAACCCATTTTATGTGAAGTTTCACTTTAATAACAATTTGAATTTCAAAAATCACTTTTGATCACACTAAGCTATTCTATTATCAGATATTTTTTGTTTTGGAATTATAATGACAAGACATTTATCAAAGACAATTTTACTATATTCTCATTCAATACTGAGATTGTTTTCTTTTCTTGACCCCTATATTTTTTTAATTTATTAATTAGAAATGATGATATGAAATAAGAGTTTCCATAAAATAGACCAATTATGTAATTGGATTAGTTATTGATATATTTCCACAGATAAAAAATAGATCGGGGATTATCATCATATAATTCTATGTAAATCAAAATTTTTATTCTTGTTTTTTACCACTTGATGAAGGATATGTCATTTTAATAGAAATATCACATGGAAGTTATTCTATTAATCAAACTAAAAAATATTGTAATCCAATTAGCATGTGGTTGATTAAAATATATTGAACATGATTGGATGGTCATTCTCTTATGATATCTTGGAAATCCAAACTCATTTTGTTTGTATTTACACCTTTTGAGTTACATTCCACATTAATAAAAATACGATGGTCAAATGGAACTACTGATCATACTGAGAAATGTGAGTGTCAAAATGATGAGTGATTTGTTCTTAAAGACTAAAAATGACCCAGAATTCATTTTTCTAATTGTTTATGCTAATCCATGAAACTTTTTTCACTTTTGAACTCCATAATTGTTATCATTTATAAAAATCCCACAATCACCTAATTCTAGGATTTAAATAATAAATAAAAATCACATAAAATAGTGATCTTATTAATATACATTAAATTTATTAATTTATTTAACTATTAGTTAATCAAAAAAATTATAATCACCTAAAAAACACATTTACCAGCGTAATAATTTATATATCATGACACAGATTCAGAAAATAAGCAAATGTGAATGTGAAAACTAATTTGAAAAATAATCAAATAAAAAATTAAAGGATTAAAAATATTAATAAACATAGAGTGAGAGTTAGTAATTAATTTTTTATATAAGTAAATTGAAATGTGTTAAATTGAAAAAATAACATAAATAAAGAATATTTTTCAACAAAAAACTCAATAAAATAATACTTATAAGTATATATTTATATTTATGAGAAATCATATGATGTAGTTGAAACAAATATAGTTAGAAAAGGTAGAGAAGGATAAACAAAATAAGAAAAAATAAATGCTTGAAAGAAGAAGATAAAGTGTAATGGGAATTGAAAATAGAAACAAAATTATTAAGAAAAGATAACATAAGAACATAATAAAAAAGGAAAAAATGTATACAAGAGTACATGTTGAAAAAAAAATCACTATAAATAGTTGAAACAATGTGAAAATAAGAACAATGAAATTAAATAAAAAAAAATAAAATCACTAACTAGAGACGAAGATAAAAATTTAAATTATAAAGTTATGATTGAATATGAAAGGGGAACTAGTGGAAATAGAATACATATAAAAATCCACAATATATATAATGTAAGTATATTTTAAAAAGTGGTAGAGAGTTAAAAAAATTATAAAACAAAATAAGAATATAGTATACAAAATAAAAATTATATGTTTGAATAGATTCATAATTACCATTTCATTATCAAATTCAGAGGAATAATTTAGATTTTAAATAGAACATAATAGTATTATAAGCATTTAATGTAAAAATAACTGGAGAACTAAAATAAAATTTAAAAAAACCAGATGTAAAAATTGCAGGAATATGTCCAAACTAATATTGAATGTTGTTCCAAAAGAGAAAATATAAATTTAAGCATAATCTAAAATCTAAAATTCTAAACGGGGATATAAAAATTGTTTTCTAATAGGAAGAAAAAAATATCCTATTTGGAAATAAAATTAAAAGTTAATGGATTATAAAAAAAATAGAAGTATAATTATCTATAAAAAGTAAAGGGAATAGCTAGAAGAATGCTATTGTAAAAGGCTGAAGTAGAGGTTTAAATTGTAACATCCCACATAAACAAAGAATATGACATTTTCATATTTATTAATATTTGTGAATTACATATTAATTTTACTTTAAATGGGTTTTTATGTTCAATAGCGTACCTGATACACAACAACGAGTTTCATTGAATGCTTACGTTGTAAACTAATAATATAATATTATTATTTTAAATGGTAGTTAACGCCTAGATGTTGTATTGGAAGGAATGAATAAAGCTAACTAAAATATGATTATTAATGACTGTTAAATGTATTTACATTTATCCAGTAAAACGTTTTTGGCTTAAAATATGAATGAATCTAATTTTAACCATAATTTACATTAATAGGCTGATTTAATGCCTTTTATTGGAGAACCCTCATAATATATAGATTTGGTTGCATTAATATATTCTAATCGAACAAATAAAATATTTTCTTAGAATGGGGACATCAAATTCTACTTTGGGTAATTTTTTGGTATTTTTCTGATGAAGTACATTTTTTAATGAATAGTGAAAAATATTGTATTTTAATTCAAAAGGGCCTTTTAATCTAATTTATTTATATGGTTATATTATATTTTTAAATAGTTTTAATTTGTAATTAGATTATATTTTTACCATTTAATCCAATTTTGGACATTGGAGTTAATTTAACTTTGAAATTGGACTTAAACAAGTGTCAATCTTTTGATAGTTATTGATTCTTAAAAACACGGTATTTGTTTTAACAACGAAAATTAATTTCAAAATTAATTAATGACACTTATATGTTTTGAATTTGGAAAAATATACATCAATTTTGAATTTGGAATATCAAATAATTCTTAGGCTGAATATTTGGTATTGTTCTGAAAATTTTCAATTTTGATGAATAGTGAAACCACTTAGTGGTAGTTAAAAAACCGAATTTTTCATTTAAATGAAATTTTATTACTTCTATGAATTGAATTTTGAATATCTGACATACATTGTTGTTATCAAGAAGTAAAATTTGGTTCAATAAGATGAAAATATTTTTTTGGTGAATAGCATCTTTTGACTTTTATTTACCGGGGTTAAAGGTAAATAGGGTAATTCAAGGTAAAAAGAGTATTATAATAATTCAAAATCATCTTAACACTTTTCTAAACCTTATTGGATGGGTCATCAACGACAATGGGAATACATGGGTCGATTTGTGGAACACATTGATCCACTTGGTAGTGATAATGACAATTTAGACTAATTAACTTAAAGTAAAGGAAAAAATGACAAAAGAAAATATCTTTCAGTAAATTAATTTTTACAAGGGGTTATATAAATTATCATTTTGACTATAAATATTAATAGGAATGCCAAAAATATTTCCTAAATAATATTAATTTTTAAAATTTTTATTGATCAAATAAATTAAATTATTTTTGACACAATAATGATGCAATGTTTACCTCATTTATAAATTATTTAAATAAATAAGATTATAAAGACAGAAATAATTCCCAAAACCTGTCCAATTCCTATTGGATGATTTTATTTAGAATATGAGGCCTATTATCTTTGAAATTAATGAGTTTTGGACCTTTTTAAACCGAAGATAAGTTTATAATAAAACAATGATTTCACACTATCTTAAAGAGCCCATCCTCCCCCTTATAAAAGGAGACCACTTCTAGCCAATTCTTCAAACCTCTCAAGACATTTTGCTCATCCAAAATCTACCCAATTAGGCTCCCCACATCCCTATACTTCTATTAGAAGCTTTACCTTAGGCATAAGGATTTTCAAGAAGTCTTTTTGTTCAAATCAAAGGGAGTTACCCAAATTAAAGGTAACAGTTTCTCTTAAATTGTTTTATTTTATTTTACTTCTCCGACCCCGAAAATCATTTTATTATTTTATTTTGTAACAAAAACTGTATCCTCAATATACTAGGATTTTTTTATGATAATTATTATAACTACACTTAAACACACCTCCATCTAATGGGTGAAGATCATAATGTTTCAGTGGATGGAAAACTAATGCCTCACAAAATGATGATTGTTCAAATATCACCAAACGCCTCTCATGGAATCCATTAGGATGGAACTATATTTATATATGATATATATTATTTTTATGTTTTATTTATGCTTCTTTAATTTCCATTTATATCACACCATTATGGTTTCCATTGTGGGTAAATACGATAATCTCATTTGAGGAAGTGCGGACTACCTCCCACTTAAAGTGACGTGACTCGTTAATGCCTTATGTGGGATGTATAAAGGATAGAGTAAATGATATTAAATATTATATTATACTGGAATTATATTATAACCATGTATAATTATGTTTTAACACGATTAAAATAAGAAATATAGATGAAAGTAGCGTTCTTGCGTACGTACGGCTTACCGTCTCCAAGAACGGTGCATTTAAGTTCTTACCTCCAAATGTTATGTACAATTATAAATACATGTATATACTGGATATATATTATATATATGATATCTAAATTATGAATACCCTTCTGGATATAATGTAATATTGACCACATGTACAACTTATAAATATAAGGTGTTCATTATTGACTTAAGTACCAAATATCGACAAAAAGAACATTATTAACATAAATGATTACATAATGTCTATAACAAGGTAATAAGTGATATAAAAGGAAAAATAAACTTGAAAAAGGTTCCTAAGAAATTAGAAATTATCTTTAGTTTATTATTCTTGAGATTAAAGAATGATCGTGTCAAGTCAGACACGAGGAAAGTGATTTTCTTATCTCACTTTTAATTCCGTTAGATTTCCATTGTTTGCCACTTAGTAATTGCATGTGCTGTATTGCGTGATTTAAATTGATACATATTTTCATGATTATATTTATATTCTTGGAATTCTTTAATTCATTTTGTGGTTATCAACTTTTGGTCATACGACTCAATTGATTACAACGAAGTAAGAGTTTTTCATCTCACTTTTTATTCCCGTGAGATTCATGCTATGTTGGCCACTATTTCATTTTGTGTGGTGTAATTATTGCCATGATTGTAATCTTTGTGTAATATACTTTCATTTATGAGTATTTACATCTTCATTATATGATCCTTCTTTCATGTGGCATATGTTTTGTAAGTTACCAAATCCGTAAGGGAACCTTTCACCCAACTATTTTTAAATGACTTCTTGTTGTTATGTCTTTTAATTCACATCTTCTTATTTTGGTGATAGGTTCTTCTATATCCTTATTGATGTAAAATTTATTTCCAAGTGATGATATACCCTTTTTTTTCATCAAAACATTTTCTGAATTTTAAAGTGATGACGTTAGGCTATCGAATTTTTAAAAGGGAACGTCTTAACCCAATTTTGATTTCATTGGGTTCAACATATACTTCTTGAACATGTCATCCTATGAATATGTGTGAATGAACTATGATTATTTCAAACATAATATTCACTTATATTGTTTTTTTATCTCTCACACATAATTATTTTATTGATTTATCCTGAATTTAAGGATACCATCTTTATAATGGATTTTATCTCAATTTACATTTCCATTGAGACTTCATTGTTGTTATGCACCAATTCACTCTTATAAAGTGTATATACTATTCTTTGGCATATTATATCATGAATCCATTTATTCTCATGATATTATAATTTTTGATTAAATGTTATTCCGCAATTATTTGTATTCAAGAGTCTCTCATTTGGTTAAAAACTCTTTAACAAAAAATATCGTTTTAAATGTCTTAAAGATTTATTATTATTAATATTTATCTTTAATGTCCAGGTTTTCAAAATTGTTTTCAGTATTTAATTATATAGACATTAATGTTTTAAAATTATAATTAAATTAAAATCTTCAATGTGGTATGGGACACTTTGATTAAAAAATATCTTTTAAATGGGTTTTGAAAATAGTTTGATAAAGCATTGATTTTGTCAATATCTTGAAATTAATTACTGTGACTGAAAATGAAATTATATTGTTGAAATGTTTATATTTGAAATATTTTATGTGTATTTATGGTACTTGGACATTTGACGGGTGGTTAAGTGATAAACCATATGACGGGTGGTTCCGTGAATACCAGGATGGGTGGTCACGTTATAACCTCCAATGCATTGGGTATGGATGTCGGCCGTATGGATATTCCATTAAGTGATATGTGTGAACGTTGAGTGTATGGTTATTCCATTTAAGTATGGTTATGCCCCAAGTTACCATTATATGTTATGTTTTCTTTATATGGGTTTTATGGTGAACTTTTGGTTACAAAATTGTAATAAATGATCTTTTATTTAGTTAAGTATATTTACTACTTCCAAAAGATTAAAAGTATTACTCATGATAGTCATGGTTTACTTGTTGTTTTAAAAAACTAACAGTTTCCTTTTTTTATCTCTTACTTATCTTTTTATGCATATCCAATGTTTTTTTTGAAATGTTTTCCACAGGAAATAAAGATGAATATGGTTATAGATGGGATCAAGGAAAAGTCAGGTTGTCTAAAACATGGAAGTGGACATGTTTCTTTTTAAGCGTTTTTATTTTATAAAAAATATATACTGAGTAGTAGTGTCTACTAGAAATCTTCAAGTTGTTATGTAATAGTTATGGCCTAATTCTCAAAAACTCTATACCTGAAAAGATCCTCAATGTGAATTATTCATTTAATTCAATATTATGTAATGTTTAAGGATGATTTCTTATAGAAATATAAGTGTACTTTTAATGAGAGAATAAAGAAGAAAAAACCAAAATCAGAGGTAGTAGTTAATGAATAATAATGGAGACTCAAAAATAAAAAAACAACATTAGAAGAAAATTTAGAGGGAATATATAATCTAATATAAAAAAACATATAAATAAAAATTTAAAGAAAAAAAAAACAAAACTACAAGTAAAAGAAATTGGTAGAAGAGGAAATACAAAAACATGATATGGACGTAGAATCAATAATTAAAAAGATAACATAAAATGGAAAATTTATGAAAAATAAAAATATTTAGGTAGAAATTGGAAGGATATAAAAAACAATAAATTGAATAATAATTGAAGTGAAAGTTGTAGCAACAAGTATAGGTAAAATCTTGGAGAAGAATTCATAATAATTAGAAGTACACGTAATAGGGGAAAAAGAGTTAGATTATCGAAAAATATGTAATAACACAATCTCAAAAATAAAAATATTAAAAATAAATAGAAGAAAAATAAAATCAAAAATGCAAAGTTCGATGTCAGAATATATTAGTTGAAGTTTATGCATAAGTATGAGAAGAAATATATGAAATAAATTAAGTTAAAAAACATAAGAGAAAAAAAATGAAAAAAAGGTAGAATAAATAAAAAATAAAATAAACACAAAAATATAAAATCATAAAGAATAAAATGTGATAAGAAAAAACTGAAAGTTTAATTGGTATTATACAAAAATAATGAAGTTATTATTTTAGTTGAGGTATTAAAAGAAGATATAACCAAAATTTACAGGAAAGTTAATGTAGTTAGTGGGGAAGAAGTAATGGTAGATGTAGAAGAAACTATTGATTCTGAATCCAATAACTAAATTATAATTCATAAAAATTACTGTATATATGAAGACCTATCTTGATGAAAAACAATTTTATGGGATACGATATACCAAAAAATATAAGGAAATTCTAATGGGTTGAAATATAAAACGTAATTTTGGATTATAATGAAATCCTTCGATAATGATGCCTAAATAAATTTTGACATTTAGGAATAGATGGGCCATAAAAATGATGTGTTTTGCGATCATGATATGTGGTAATTTGTTCATGAATGGATATTTGAAGCATGTTTAAATGAATTTTAAGACTAATAGAACTTTTTTTAGTTGTTTCACCAATAATACATGCTGTATTGATGTGATTTCTAATAATTCATGTGTAAAATAAATGAATTATTTATTTCCAATAATTTCACAACAATTCAAGATCAATTTCAAATATTTAATGCATTGAGGATTGTCTTATGGATTTTAAATAAGAAAAGATTCATTTGTTCATTTATGGAATGGAACTTATTGAATTGATGTTGAATCTATTGAAAAATTTGAATAATTATATTGATGGTTATTTTTATAAGACTTAACTGAAATATGAGGCATTTTAGGGACTTGATCAAATTAAAATACATGTTTTGACTTTTAAAACAATAAAACCTGATTTTGGTCATTCCAAACAAACCAAAAGTCTCATTTGGTGTGGGAAATTTTCTGATTTCTTTCAAATTAAATAATGTATGTTTTAATTTTTTTTACTTATAATTTGATGTTATTTTCTAGGTTATGACAATCAAATGAATTATTTTGAAGGATTTATATTCTAATAAAACTATATTTTAAATCATTATGACCACTCCCCACATCATATTGACATGTTGTATATTCATTAAAATTATAAATTTTTAGGGAAATAAGAACATGTTCCATAGTTTTCACCATCATTAATAAAAATGTGAAGTCCAAATTAAACTTTTAGCCAAACTGAGAAATTTAGTTTCTCATTTGATGTGTGGTCAGTTTGTAAATCATAAAAATGACATGAATGTCATTTTACGTTGTTTCTATGGTAATATAAGTAGATTTAATCAGTTTTACACTATTATTCCAAATTTTTTTCAATATAATAATTATAAAATTTTAGAAGTGGAATATGTAAATTTAATTCTATAGAAATAAAAATGGATTTTTTTTTGGAATAATTGGATATTTAGTGAATCTAAAATTAGTGAGTGTGTTTCACTTACAAAATAATTTAATATAATAAGTTCCAACTATTATAGTTATTTTCATTAGTTGAAGGATTGTAGAATAAAGGTTCATATTGGACCATAAAAAAATTATATTTTCCATCTATGTGTCATGTGTTTCATGTGATTTTCCTATACATTCAACATCCTATTAAATCTATAAATGAATAAATCTTATGAGTAAACTCAAATCCAAAATGAATTGAAAAATTTAAGTAAAAATATTGGATTCTGCACATATATAATTCATCACATCATAGATTATGATTCGTCTAACCCTGTAGTCATGTTAATTCCCAAAGGTGTCCCTTAAAGTATAGATCGCCAAAAGGGACTTCATTTGTGTGGGTCCTATCATGATCAACATGACCACCGACCCTCCCCATAATAAGAATGAGTGTGTTTTCCCCAAAACATGTACCAAATTTCACTGGGATTAGATCTAGAACACCTAAAAATTTACCTACATGTTATCTTCATGTAAACATAACAATAAATTTCAAGAGAACTAGTCTAAAATATAAATTGTATTTTGACAATTCAAAATAAGGACCTCGAAGATGTCATTTTGGGAATGAATAGAAATTCCCTGCATTGGAGTTGGTTGTTGCTCCACTATCATCAGTGTTACCAAGAATTGATCATGTCATCATATCTAATAGGGGATAGAATAAGCCATTGATAATCTATACCCATTTAACTTTATTTTATATTTTTTATAAATAAGTAAAATTTAATTGAAGTAAAATTGAAAACATAATTGAACAAAATTATTTAATATAAAATACAATATTAAAATACATGGTAAAAATATAATTTAATATTATTAGTAATCATATCTAAAATCATATCTTGCTATAATGCTCGGAGAACCACCTCCACATGAAATAGTCACATAAGGGTCTAAAACCAAAAAATTTCTAAATTTATTTCCCTAGAAAAACAAATTCTTCTAGGTAATACTATGCAAATTATTTTCAAAAATGATATGTCATTGTTATGATAATTTCATTTTTTTATTTATAATCCATTATTCTTTATAATGATAATTATTAAAATAAAATGAATTGGCATATTTAAATATCCATGATTTAAATTACATAACAATAATCACCAAATCCACTACTCTCTTAGGGGGAGGATTTATATATACTCACAATAGTACTAATAAGAATAAAATATATAAATTTAGAAATATAAGTGAAAATATTGAAATAATAGAAAATGAAATGCTTAAAAATGGAAACAAAAATACATGTAGAGTTATTAATTAATTTAGGTGATAAAAATGGTAAAAGTTAGAATGAATATTTAGAATAAATTAAGAAGATTCTGAAAGAAAAATTTATAAAGTAAATACATATATAGAAGGATAAGATAAACAAGATGAAAATATAGTTTCCATGATAATAGTAGGAGAAAGAGTGTAATAAAAAAGAAAATTGTGAATGAATATATAGAAAAAAAAGTGTATGTCAATGTATATAAAGAAACATTAAAAAAACATGGATCATGAACATAAGAAACATTAAATCGATAAATATATTCAAAATTATTGTAAGAAGAAAAAACTGTAAATATATAAAATGATAAAGAAAAAGTTAAATTCAAAACAAACACATCATAAATTAAAACTACCTACCATAGATTAGTTAGAATGATAAATTTGTAAGGGTTTGTCAGATGCTAAAGTGGAGGAAAATGAGGATTCATAATATAAAGAAGAATAAAAAATTAATAAACAAGATCAAGGTGTTATATTTTAGTACAGAGATTCAATATAGAATTAATAATCCAAAATAATTATAAAAAATCAAAAGGAACAATACCAAATAAATAATAATAAGGAATAAATGAAAATTTTTTGACACATGATGAAAAGAATAATAATAAATTTTGGTAGAAATAAAAAAAGTTAAAGAAGGATTTTATGTAAAAGTAAAAGGATAAATAGAATCATGATTCGAATAAAAAACCATAATCTGAAAGTACAAGGAAAAGGAATAAGTCAAACCCATTATGAATATATAAAAAAAAAGAAAAAATAGATGGTGAATTAGATTCCATAATGAAATAGTTATAGTTAGATTCTCACTAACATATTTGAAGTATAAGTAAAAATATAATTTCTGGATATAATAATAAAAAATTATGAATTATTAAAAGGAATAAAATAAACGTAATTGAACAATGAAATGTTGATGTAATAAGAAGAAGACTAATAAATGAAAAAATTATCAACAAGAGTTATAAATAGTATAATAATCTAGAAGAGTCGAAATATAATAAATTAGGGTAGTCTGAAGATGGAATAAACATTAAATCTTGATGACTTGATTGATAAATAGAAAAAATTTAAAAAATATAGGATGATGACAAGAATAAAATATGAAAAAATTGGAAAATTAATTAGAATAAAAATAAAATAAAAAAAGAATTTATAAGAAGGATAGATTTCAAAATAAAAAATAGAAAAGATAAAGAAACATCAAAGAGTCAAATAAATAAAGTGAAAATGATTGAGAAATTAATAAACAAAGGTAGAAGCTCTATGAATCATATGAAAAAATTTAAATGGAAGATGAACCAACAAACAGAGTCATGGAACAAGAGATGAATTCATAATAAATAGAAATAGAGGTAACAGGAGAATGAAAATTTTGAAGCAAAGAATGATAAGTAACAACATTTACCAAAGTTTAAACATAATAAACATCAAAATAATTATGATCGAAATTAAAAATATATAATATAAATTTTACAATATTGAAATAGATTTTTTTCAATATGCAGAAAAAGAAATGGTAGACTGATAATATATCAAATAAATATAAAAAGAATTGGAAATAAAAGAATAAATAATGGAAATTGAAATGAAATTGAAACAAAAAACAAAAATCCATCATCCAGAAGGAGAAAAAGTAACTAGTGAAAAGAATTAATTGGATATAAAGTATTAATGATCCTAAAATTAGTAGATTAATTTAATATAATGTTGAAGAAAAAATAGGAGTCATAAAATAATTGAAATTACAAGTTAGGGTTGAAGTGATGGTAGATGCAGAAGACAATATTGAATTTGAAGTAATAAATAATATGCATAAGCCATAAACATGTGTATATTAGAATAAATCATAAGCTGATGAAATATAAGTAAACAAATAATTTCAGGTTTTGGAAATTAGATTCTAATTATTCATTGATAAAAATCACATATAATTCCTGAATGGTCATAATTGAAATTTAGATAATCATATGTTAAATATAATTGTGGTTTCATGTTGAGAATTAATTAAATTATAGTGTTTTGATCACATGTGAATTATAAATGTATTCATTTTAGATCATAATTTTTATTAGGGAGCGTGATATATGTTTGAAATTATTATTTTTTGTTTATTCAAGATATTTACATGATTTAAGGGCATGGACAACACTAATCAATATGATGATATAATTAAATGGAATGAGGGATGATCAGTTTTAGACCCTTATCTTTTAATGATAATCAAATATGAGTATCACAATTTTATGAATTTATATAATGATTTATATAAATTAATATCTATTTCATTAGGTTTCATTTTTTTAAAGATATCATATGTTTAATAAATTAGATAATCCTAGATTGATTTAAAATCGATTTTTGAAGAATATAATTAATTTGTGTTTTGGAACCTGAACTTATTTTGTTGGAGGTGTAACTACCTAGATGTTGTTTCCTTATTTAATTCTACCTATGTATATAATTATATATTTTAAATTAATTCAAGACCAAGGGTTTTAGAGCCTTGTTTATTTCTGATTTTTTTTGTGTTTGGGAACCTTTAACTATCTATGAGATGGAGGCAATGGTATTCTATAATAATTAACAGATTAATGGATATCTTGGAATCCCATGCATTATTTTATTGATGGATTTCTTTATGGCGAATGGGATATGATCTGAGGAATGTTTTGATGATCTATGAGGATGATGGTAGGATTGGTGAAATTACGAGTGATGGTGTGGGACACTAGGCAGTTTGGATGAGTTCAGATATGGGAATTCTTATCTATATTCCTTTTCTTTATTGATGCTTTTATAATGACCGACTTCACAGTTTATATTTATATGATCAATATTAGTGCACAAAATATTTATTGGTGTTTTTCACAGAGTGCATATTTTAAGTGGAACAATAGGATAAATCCTATAGTAAATGATGGATTATTTAATAATAAATTTAAGTAATAAATAAACAAGGTTTGTAAGAGAGAAAACATTAGATAATAAATAATGGCTCAATGAGTCTTTTCCCATAGAGGGTCTTTTTATTATAATAAAAATATCTAAGGCCCTCGGGCTGTTGGAGGAGTCTTTTCCCACCATAATTTATAAATAATTACTTTATCTTCCTTTTTTAGAAAATATGAATCTTTCTCTCCCAAAACCATTCTCCTAGTAGTTTCACCTTTCACCGATATTTTTTCTCCATATATGTAAAATTCCTAGATTTAATGAAATATAATTAATTAAATTTAATTTAATTCCATCAATAGAATGTGTTACACTATATACAGGGTTTATCGTGCATTACACACAACACCTTATTTATATCGTGTTCCATGCAACATCGAGTTCCATTGATGACATATGTTAAAAGCAAGGAAGATACTTACCGAATAATGAGGCACTATTAATATTATATATTTAATATAATATCTATCACCTTTTCATTAGAATGGAGAGAAAAAATTTGATTCACTAAATTTTGAAATCATATTTTACACAATTTTATAAAATTAATTCATTGGTTAATAGTTTATTAGAAATTAATAGAAATAACCCTTTAATATAACTATTGTGTTTTATAGATAAATATATTATGAATAGAATGATGTTTTATATTAATAAATTAAATTAATCACCAATTTTTAAATTTTTAATGAATTTTATATTAAATATATATAATAAAACGTCTGGTAATTAATCACATAAGTTTTACAGTCTTAAAAAATGAAAAAATTAGAATTTTTAAGCATAAAAAGATTTATATTTTTAAAAGGTATTTTTACAGCCTTCTAATAAAGAACATATTTTATATATAATTTATGATAAATTTAAAATATTCATATATAAAAATTAAAATCATTTTTTAAATTATGATATCACAATTTTCTTTTGGTGTATTTTTGGGATTGTTTGGATAACTTTCATATATTCATGAATAATGAATAATATTAGATTTTAGTTCTAACCGACTTTTTCATCCAATTTATTTATATAGAAAAATAAAGTCATTAATTTGTTTTAAAGTAAAATGTGATAAATTTAATGTCATTAAATATAATTTAAAATATTGGAAAAATTTTGACATTGAATTTAGATATAAAAACTTACCAAACATTTGAACATTTTTACTTTGGAAACCTGTTTTGTGGTCCCATCTGTAGGATTAATTTTAAATTAATTTTTTCAACTAATGTGATTTGAATTTCTGAAAATGGATTAAATATTTAAAATAATAATAATATATATTGTCTAATATGTAAAAATTTGTTTTTTTCCAAAATTATTTTTGAAACTGATTAAAAATAATTATATCAATTAATGTAAAATTGTGTTTACTTAGTGTTTAAACCTTAATCCTAAGTTTCCAAATGGCCTATAAACTTTCCCAAAACCCTTTATATTTAACGAATTCGACCATATACCCAATTATTTGTATATTTTCCATTATTTGAGTCACATGATGTAAATAAGACTTGTCAATAGTGTTTACCTTTTTATATTTATAAGAATGCCACTCCCCCTCCAATATAAAAAGGCACTCACACTTCCCAACTCTTCAAACATATCAATCCACTTTGGATCATAAAAACTCTTCCCATTAATTCCAAAATAATCCATCCAATCAGAATAAAATCCTCAAATTCGTTAGAAATTCAACCAAGGAAGCCCTTTGGTGGAATTCAAATTGAGTTACACGAAAATAGGTATCTTTATTGAAATATGCATTTACATTTTACTGCATTTTACACCCATTAAATTATACTTATTCTACGATTACATAATAAAATTAGGATCATAAATTGACTAATAATTTTTAATGTTAAGGTTTTAAATTACACCTATACACAATTCTATAAAAAGGTTAACGAACATACCGTTCATGTGTACAGTGAACTATTGCCACAAAAAATGATGTCTTTAATTTTACCATTAAACAATCTCATGGATGGTTATAATGATTAAAATACTATTTTTATATGGTAATTTTTTATGTTGTCTTTATACTTTTTTATTTGTTATATAACATATATAATTAGGTGTTCCATTTGAGTTAAGTACAATTACATCATTTTTGGATGTGTGGACTACCAACTCCTCAAAGCGATGTGATACGTTCACACACTTCATAAAATGTTATACGGATGGTTTTAATTAAAATTAAGTGAAATAGATGTAATATATATGATATTAATAGAACAGTTATATTTATATAAATGTAACATATCATTTTCTCTATTACCCTTTCAAACACTGAAATGGTGATAACGTCATTCGAGGACGTGTGGACTACCGCCTCCTCGACGTGATGTGATTCCTTTTACATCATAATATTTTTTATAAAATTATATATGACTAAGTAATATGGATTTATTGATAATATTAACATTCTATTAAGATAATGTTTATATTACTTCTTTCTATAACGATCATTGAAAGATGATAATGTTACTCATGCATACGTAAAGACTACCATCTCCTTGATTCTTAGGTTGTTTCATTTTTCATAAGCATCATTCATGATTAGATTTAAAATTTTAATTGATGAATAAATATGATAATTATTTCTTTATTTTTATTCTATATTTGTTTATATAATGACCCATTTGTCCATAGTTGACCTACCAATGTGGTATTTGACACATAAATCAAATATGGTCAAAACAGCAGACGTGGATTTAATCATTTATGTATTGGTTAAAATCAATTTATAATTATAATAAACGAAATAAAAAACATGAAAAAGATTATTGAATAATTATATAATAAATATAAATTTATTATTCCAGATGATAGATGATAATCATGAAAAACCACATTCAATGTAAGGGGTTTCGCCTCAATTCCATTTCACTGAAGCATATCTTATTTTTTGGAAAGTAGTTTATTTTATATGATGTATATAATACCATTTAATGTATTTTATGAATCATATAAATAATTTTATGGGGTTATAAATATCCTTTTTATGATCTTACATTCATGGGGTTTATGGTTTCAACGTTACCAAAGAGAAAATAGACTTTTGTCACAATTTTCCTTATTTGATATAATTTAAATCTTATACATCTATATTATATTAAGAGGTTTATATACTTATCCTTTGACATTCTATATCATGAATATAATTATTCCCATGATATTATAAGTTTCATTTATTTTTATTTCATTGATGTGGTATATGGTTCAATTGTTTCATAATTGTATGAGATGTTTTGGAAGGTTTAAAGATTATTTTCATCAAGAATGTTTTAATGATATTTTAAGGGTATTTATGTTCATCATTATAAAAAACCATGCTATTACTTTTCCTCCACATATGATATTTTTTACATATACCATCCACATTAATTCTTATGATGCCTTTTTTTCTCAACGTGATTGTTATTTAAGCCATTTATTTTCCATGTGTTAATAATGTTTCAAAGAGATAGTTTAAGAACCATTTATTTCCCCGGGGTTAATCATGATTCAAAGATATTTTCATTTAACCAATTTCTTGTCCATGGGATAATCATGTATCAAAGATATTGATATTGATACAATTTATTTTATATGGGTTAAGAATGTTATGCAGAGATTATTATGGGACCCATTTCTTTTCCATTGGTTAATCAGGTTTCAATTAGATTATTATTAAACCCATCTCATTTCCATGGGGAAATCATGTTTCAAATATATTTTTTGAATCCTTTTATTTTCCATGGGTTAATCATGTTTTGATGAGATTTTTATTGATCCCATTTCCTTTCGAATAGTAAATCATGTTTCAATGAGATTGTTTTGGAACACATTTTTTTCCATGGGTTAATAATGATTAAAATAAATTGTTTTAGAACCCATTTCATTCTCAAGGGTTAATCATGTTCTGAAAATAATAAATGTTTTTTTCAAAAAAAATTACAATTTCCCTATGTATTCGGTTTTTATATATTATAAATGATGAGTGTTCCTAGATAGCACATGGTGATCCTATTGTATCTTATATGATGGGTTATCCCAAATAAAACCACGATATATTGGTTACTCTAGAGATGGATTTTTTCAATATTGGAAATTTCATTTGTAATGGTTATATAAGGTCTCTATAAGTATTCAATGAGATGATGTTCCAACATACAAAAATGGTTAATCGTGGTTTCAATGGGATTATAATGTTTTTATTGATAGAGATTGATGTAACATGGATTATGATTATTTATTTAGATGAATATTACCTTTTATATGAATTTATATTGTATGGTCTAGGTATTTAGGGGTATGGATATTCTTATTTTATACTCTTGAATTTTTGTTATTTCATCATACTAATATGCTCTTCTTATGCTCATGGAAGACATTCATTTTTTAATTCTTATCTTTACCTTTACTCAGCGATTAAGCTCACCTTTCATAGGTTTCATTTCCATAGGTTTTAAAAAATTGTGTTAAATTATTTACTTCTATAAAGGACATCAATATGATTATATCTATGACCTATTTATAAATAAGGAAAGATGGGTTCAATTTTAGATGTTTTCATTTGAAAACATATGAGTCCAAGTAGATATGTGTTCTTTGTGTAAAATATTTTCCAAGTTCACTAATACTATAAAACTAAATGTTCCTCCAGTAATTAAGTGATAAATGTTTACCTTTTGATGTTGTGAATTTTTTATAGAAACATTTGTGTCACACTTGTAGGCTTTATAACCAAAAAATTAATGTTATGGATTTTAATACAGGATCAGAGAGTGCGGTTTATAGGTTGTTATGGTTAGTATCATTGTTAATTTTACAAAAATTTGTAGAATTGGTTATTTTCATGTGAGATATCCTAAGAGTTATGGATACCTTCAAAGTTCTTTAATATTAAGGATGATGATAAGTTTAATGTATTAGATCCCCCATTGAGGTTTTAGAATATTAGATCATAAAGAAATTCTAGGAGAGGTTTGTTTCGGAATGATGTATTTTATACCCTAGGATAAAAATGAGTATTTTTTGGAAGGAATTAGTTTTCATATTTAATGAAAAAGGGAGTGAGAAACATATACTAATTGAAAACCTATCTCATCCAGCTAGGCGATGGGGCTTGAACCCATGAACGAAGTAAAATTAGGGATTTACACCATACTAGTTGCCTAAATGATTTCATGGTTATTATGTGAAATTCTAAATGTTATGATAATGTTTATTTTGGGAACATATAGGATTTTATTTGAGGAATAACGGTTGATTTATCTTTGAATAATATATGATCAAATCATTAAAATTTTTGGGGTTTAAACATTGTTAAGAAATGTTTGAATAATATTGTGGATATTTAGTTATTGAAAAATTTAGTTTCAACATTGGGTATTATAATGGAATTTTTACGATTAGTGTAATATTTGATGGTTTTTTTATTTTGGGAATTATCTTACCATGTGCTAACCATTTTTTTTCTAAAGACTGGTAGAATAACTTCACTACACCTTTTATGTTTATGAGGTATTTAAATTTTTTTCTTAGTGATATTGGAGGTAAGATTTCATCCCTAATACACATCATTGGGACAATCATATGAGTTTTTTGTGGAAAATAACTACAGATGGAACTGTACTCATAAATTAAGTATTTTTTATGTTGGTTTATATGGTAAGGTAATTATTTAACTCTTAGAGGAGGATATTTAACCAAAAATAATTATTCTAGTACCTTCAATTATAATGAACTGATTCTCTTTTAGATCATCACAGATTTAGGTTTTTTGGGACCCTCAATTTTTCATTTATCCTTCACATGTTTTTGATGGATGACTTCAATCACTCCTGATAATTATTTAAACTTTTCCTTCATCCCCACACACATTCCCCGTATATAGAATCCCTATTATGTATACCTTATATTGACCCTTATGTTTTATAATTTTCATTTTTAAGATTATTCATTATTAAATCTATTTATGAAGTGGGTTTAAATTAAGTAATTATATAAATTCCAATTATTTGATAACTAAGATGAATTTTGAGGATAATTTCATTTTAAGGGGGTAGGTGTAACATCTTGAGAATTCATGAAAAATAATTATTTCATTTTAATTTGAATTGCTTAAAATATTGTATTACAATCAATAAATGGTTATATTCCATCACAAAAAACTACATATTTATCTTTCACTTCTTATAGCATTGAGTTCCTTTAATGTCTTATGTTATATGCAAGGCCAAGACTTACCAGACAATGATATACTTTTAATATTATTTATTTAACATAATATCTATAACTTTTTCATAGGAATGGTGTTAATGAATATAATTCATTAAATTATGAAATCATAGTTCACAAATTTTTATAATATGAATTCATTGGTTATTAATAAATTAGAAATGAAAATAAAGACCAATTGAATATATATGACGTGTTTTTATGAAAAACTATTTTTTTGCAGAATGGATCGTTATCATAATATATTAAAATAATCACAATTTTTGAATGATATTAATGAAATTTATATTCTATATATTTAATCTAAATCATTGGAATTAATCTAGTATGTTTTATAGTCTTAAAATAAGAATAAATCTAATTTTTTAGTAGAAAAAGATGTATATTTTTAAAAGGATTTTTTACCGCCTTTTAAAAGTGAACCTATTTTAAATATTATTTTTGAAACTTTAATTATTTTAACATTACAAAATTAACCTCATTTTTTAATTCATGAAATAAAAAATTACTATGGGGGTATTTTTGGTATTTTTTGAGAAATTTCATATTTTGATGACATGTTAATAATACTGTATTTTAGTTCAAAATTTCTTTTCATCCCTTTTATTTTTATGAATAAATAATATATTAATTTATTTTAAAGTATAAATAGTTGTATTGTTTATCATTAAATATAATTTTATTCCTTATAAAAAATTTCTCATTTTTTTCAGATATAATAACTTAACAACTTTTGAACATTTTACCTAAAAACCTACTTTGTCATCCCATATGTCTGATTAATTTTAAATTAATTTATTGCACATAGGTTATTGGAATTTTAAAAATGGATTCTTTATTTCTAATTAGATTAATTTAAGATTTTTAAAAATGTAAATTTAGTTTTTTTAAAAAATATTTGTGAATCTTATAAAAATCAATTACACTGATTAATGTAAAATTTTGTTTAATTAGTGTATAATCCTTAATATCAAGTGTTCAAATGACTAATAAACTCTTCCAAAAAACATTGGGTTTAAATTATTTTACCATATTCCCTATTTTATTTATTTTTGACCATTTTTTGGGTCATAAGATGTAAGGGAGGCATCTCAATAGTGTTACCCTTTTTACATTTACAGGAATTCTATTCCCCTTCCAATACAAAAACGTAATCACCATTAAGATATCTTATCACCTATCAAGAAACATTGTATCATTAAAAACCTGACCAAATTGCCTCCCAAAATTCCTCATATAAACATTAAATAAAAAATTTGGGCATAAATCCAAACAAGGAATCGATTTTGTAAAAACAAAAAGGATAGCATTATTCAAAGGTGATTTTAGGTATTATTTTTTCCCACCGATTATACTCATATGATGAAAATATTATATAATATAATGAGTATCCAAAATATTAAAATATGTTTTTATGTTACAAGGTTTACCTAAACATACACACACTTATATCATATGTGTAACATATTATCGTTCATTTCTACAACAAACTAACTCCTCGCGAAATAACGTCGTTTGGTTTTTTCCCTTAGAAAAAATCATAGTTGGGAATTGTGATAGAAAAAAAAATTTATATGATATTTATATTTCTTTAAAACTTATTTAGTATTTATATAACAAACACCTTTACGTGATCCATTTTGTGTAAATACGATAACATCGTTTGTGGATGTGTGAACTACAGCCTCTTCAAAGCGATGTGATGCATTCCACATTACATGGAATGTATTAAGGTTGTTTTTAATTCATAATATACGAAATAAATTAAATATCTATGATATTGATGACATAATTAACTTTATGTAAATGTAATATATCATTTTCTTTATTTCCCCTTTACACACAAAAAAAGTGTTAATGTCTTTCGTCGACCTGTGGACTACCGCCTCTTATACGTGTTGTGATTCATTTTAAATCATATTAATTATATATTATCAAATAATATTTTATTTATGAAAAAATTATCATTATATAATTATAAATGTTACTTTCCTTCTTTATATAATGACCAATAAAAATTTAGAATGTTAGTAATGCATATGTACGACCTACCGTCTCAATGATTGTAACATTGGTCCATTTTTTATAAACATAACTAATGATTGGTTTTAAAATTATAATTGATATATAAATATGATAATTATGTCATGATAATTAATTTTTATATGATTATATAATTACCCTTTTGTCCATAGTTTACCTACCAAAGTAATGTTTGAAACATAAACCAAATAATGTTAAAACACTTTACACAAACATAATTTTGTAAGTAATTATTTAGAACCATATTATAAGTGAAATAAAAGTAATAATAAAAGATAAAAATCTTAATAATATTTTAATTAATTAACACAAATTTATTATTTAGAAATACAGAGTACATGCATGAAAAACAATACTCAAGGTAAGGGATTTCGTCCCAATTTCATTTTATTAAGGTATATTGTGTGGTTATACACCAGTTTTCTTTTATATGGTGTATATACCACCAATGAATGTATTTTATTTTTAATATGACTAAATTTACGGGGTTTTACGTATCTTATTTATGATATCACTTTCATGGGGTTTATGGTTTCGATGTTACCAAAGTAGTAATGAACTTTTGTAACAATTTTCCTTCTTCGAGACATGTGATATGTTATACACCTATCATTATTATTTGTTGATTATACTTATAATTTGAAAAGTTATACCATGAATCTAATAATTCTAATTAAATTATAAGTTTAATGTATTTTTATATCATTCAAAGGGTCAATTTTTCAAAGGCTACAATGTTTTGTGGGATGCTTTGTAATGTTTAAATATTATTTTCATGAAGAATTTTTTAATGTTATTTTAATGGTATTTCCATTAATGAACATAATATACCATTTTTTTACTTATCCTAAATGGGGTATATTTTTTATTGATACTATCCACATTCCTTCTTTATATGGATTACTTTTTTCAAAGAGATTGTTTTTAACCCATTTCTTTTTCATTAGTTAATCATGTTTCAAAGAGATTGTTTGGAAACCAATGTCCATTTGATGGAAAAAATAGGTTTCAAAGATATTGTTATTGAAATAAATTATTTTAAAAGGGTTAATAATGTTTTTAATATTTATTTATTAAACCAATTTATATTCCATGTATTAATCATGTTTCAAATATATTGTTATTGAACTCATTTCTATACCACGTTTTAATCATGTCTCGAAGAGATTGTATTAGATCCAATTTCCATTCCATGGGCTAATAATGTTTCAAAGATATATTTAATGAAGCCATTTATTTTATATGGGTTAATCGTATTTAAATGATTTTTTTATTAAACCAATTACTTTTCCATGGTTTAATCATTTTTTGAATAGATTTTTATTGATTTCAATTTTTTCTGTGGGTTAATCATGTATCGAAGAGATTTTTTTTGAACCTATTAATTTTCAATGGGTTAATCTTGTATCAGAGAGATTTTTGGGGAATCTATATACATTTCATTGGATAATCATATTCTGAAAAGAATTATGGATACTTCAATGATTTTTATGAGTTCTATATATATTTGGGTCTTGGACACTATAAATGATGGGTGCGCCTAGATAGTGTTGGGTGAGCCTATTATTTATTATATAATGCATGAACCAATATAGAACTCTGATACATTGGGTACTCCAGATATACAAGTCTTCCATTTTGGTTATTCTATTTTAAGGGATCTGTAAGGGTTGAACAACATGATGTTCAGAGATACAAAAATGTTTTATCATTTCTTGAAATGGGTTTATCATTTTCTAATAATAGATATTATGACATATGGCTTATGATTATTGATTTCAATGAATATTTACTTTTCCTTGTTTTCATATTTGATGGTCTATGTATTTATGGGCTTGAATATTCTTATTTTATACTCTATCATCATGGTGATTTCATCATGCTATTATTCTCTTTTTATGCTTGTGGATAACATTCATATGTTAATGCATAAATTTACCATTATTGAGAATTTGAGCTCACCCTTATTATGTTTCATTTTCACATGGATTTAAATAATTATTTTGTATGATTTATGTATATAAATTATTTCATAAGGATGATATTGATGACCTATTGGGAAATTAGATAAAATTAGTTAAGTGGGAAAAATGTTTTTTGAGGACTTATGAGTCCAAGTCATTATGAGTCTTTTATATAAGATTTTTTCCAATTTCTTTAAAGCGTTAATCCTAAAAGGAACATTATTATGAAGGTGATCTGTGTTTTCCATTATATGTTTTGAATTTTTTATGGATAAATTTGTGTCAAAATTATCAGCATCATAGCAATAAATATAAAGACATTGATTTCAGCTCAGAATCCAAAAGTACAGGTTCTGGGCTATTATAAATAATTTACCACTTGTCCCCATTTGTGATTTTCAAAATTAATTTTAGTGAGGTATACTGTTTTTCCTAAAATTTCAATATAATGGATGATATGGAACTCTTCACCCTGTATGATTTATAAAATTTCACATTGAAATAATTTCTACCTCTTTCTAATAATGTTTTTTTTCTGTAGACAAGGTATAAATTCTTCCCGTGGGACATTATAATCAATATATTGTGTATTATAAATTTCTCTCTGATGAACTTGTATCAATATAAAAGATATAAAATGTATATGCTCATATGGTAAGTAAGATTCAATTGATTTTAATTCACTGTAATACATTAAGAATGTTGAATATGATGGAATGTATATTCACTATCCAGTAAACGTATCCTAAAATACATTCATAAAAAATGTGTATTATAAAAGTGGTATAAGTATAAACATCTAAAAGAAGTTTTTTTAATTTTCAAAATAAAAGAAAATAATATGTTTAATTTTTTACTTATAATCAACATTTCCCCCCTTTTTGAATAGAAATAAACAAAATTTTTATTGGAGAAACTGAAGATAAGTCACAAAATACTTACTACCACTACTTTATATAATTATAGATATTTTTTATATTTTCACTTTTCATTAGGTATCCACCTAAATTTTCTAATTTTATCCTTTTTCCTCATTTTCCTTAATGTATGATTTCTTTTCTCCAAAACTATTTCCCCCACGTGTTTTCCCATTCTACCAAAACGTTTTCTCTCAAATATTTTACCCATTATCCCTCTTTGTGATTTTCCAAAAGTTTTTTAGTGAGGTAGAAAGTGTTTCTTGAAATATTATTGGAATATATATATATATATTGAAATATTATATTAAAACATTCATTAAAAAATAATATGAAAAAAAAGTCATCCTAATCATATAATAAAGAACATCATTCTGAATATATAGAGAAGAACATTCATCAAAGAAATATTTTGAAAAAATTATGTTATTTAATTTCAAAAATTCATTTGTTCAAAAAACATCAATCATTAATGGAATTATTTATCTTGATCACATTCATAATCTTTACATCCTCCATGTACATCTCTATTTCTGCAACAATATCCTTCATTCTCACAATAACATTACCTAGAACCTCTATTTTCATTATTATCATTCTTTTACCTTTTAAATTATTCATACATTCCATGAATATTGTTCCCTTGATTTTAGATTTTGTCACCATGATGAACTAAAAGAAACCTCAGATTATTAATAACTCTTGGGTATTAAAAAACATCAGATTTTATGATTCCCTAAAATTTAGAAGCTGAAAATGTTGATTTTCTAATTCCATTAATTGGTTCATTATAAATATTGATATCCACATCAGTGTGTCTAATACAAATACTAAAATCCTTCAATATTATTTATTCCACATTTGAAATTCATTTGAAATATTAAAACTCTCCAACATTCATAAATATAATCTCTATTTGTTGTACTATGGAGCTTGAATTTTCCAATACATCAAATTTACTATAGATTTACATGCTCTTTTATATAATTTAATGGGTTATTTAAATTATTTCATTATGATGATTAATCACCTAATTGATGTAATTAATTTTTATATCTATTCTTTTGATACTTGTTCTTAGATAAATATATTTTTAATATAAGGATACCTTGAGAATGGATATAATAGTAGTTCTAGAGGGTTGGGGAACCACTATTATTCCTCATATTGAATTTTATGAACGTTCATTACTTTTATATCATCATCAGATCTTTCATTATCTGCTATTTTTTCTTGATTATGCCAATATTCTTCCTTTTGAGATTTTTAAGTCAGAAAAGCTACATTCAAAGTCTTTATTGTGGTTTAGTTGATAATGATGTTGAGGTATTATCTGAAATTTCATCCAAATCCAAAAAATCTATTAACTATTTGGAATACTCATCATTATTCTTGGATATTTTATTTTAGTTTTTTATTTAATTTATTAACAATACCATAGACATTTGCTGAGAGTTTATTATTAATAAATACTTCTTTTTCTTTGTCAGTATGAATGGATGGTAGATCTATTGAAATATAAACTAGTTTTTTATCATTAAATGAACATTGATTGTTCCAATTGAATAGATATTGGAACCAATCCCATTGATTTAAAATCAATTTTCCACTTCATTTTCTCAATCACCATTATGAAATATCTATCCTATTAAATTTTTAATCATTATCATCATAAGTTTTATAGTTATCCTCTTATATGATGTTTTAATATTATTTCTCCATTTGATAAAAAACAAAAGCTTTATCTAATACAAAGGATGAGATGTCCCCATCAATCTCAGATTTCTTTTTTAGAAAATAATTAAATTCATTATTTCTATTTTCTTAGCCATTATCCTATGAATTTGAGAAAAACATTATCCTCCATTACCCCTTTTCAAGAATAATTATTTATGAATTTAATTTTCTATAATAAAAATAGCTTTATACATTTCTTCAAAAAAATATTAATAGAACGAACACAGATAAGATTCATCCTAATGATTTTCTAATCTATAATAAAAGATGTCTTCTCTCTTTCATGTGTTTCCAAAATATTTATCTTATAAATAAGGAATAAATATCAATGTCACAAGATGTTATATAATTTCTACATAATAATTCGATATTTTGGTTTGAGAAAATCATAAAATATTAGGTTCCCAAAAAGAACCATCCTCCTTGAACAAAACTTTATTTATAGACAGACTCTTAATGATCATATTCCACAATCATGGAGGTGGTTGCAATGATATCAAACAGACTCTTTATTAAGATGAAAATTTTATAAAAACATCTCTAACTTATTTTCATATTGATATAGAAATATGAAAATTATTTATAATTCTATTAGATAGAATGAAAAATGTTCATCTTTTTTAGCGTATAAAAATATTCATTTGGTATAATTAAAATTTTTTCAAGAAAAATTGTCTACCATCATCATAATATGTTTTCTTAGTAGATGAGGTTGAACTTCATACAATGGTATGTTGTTATACAATGTCTTATACAATTAATAAATCTTTATTCAATGAACATATATTCATATAAATGATATAAGAAGTACATTATCATCCAATAAGGAAGTTCCACCAGATTTACATTATTCAGAATACATTATATATTTCATATCACACATAAATTATTTTCTCTATTAGTAAAACCTTCCTAAAAAACATTTATAAGAACTTAAAAAATATAAATTTTATATAAGTATAAAATATTACAAAGGAAATTTGTATTTCCAAAGGTTATGTTAGAAAGTGTGGAATGTTTTAATTTTAACCAAACTAGTTTATAATGAAATTGAATTTTTTTAAATTGATTTAGAATATATAAATGAGTTTATAGATCCATTAATACATATCCTGAAATATTAAAGGGTTAATATTTGAATTGAATATGGAATAATAATATTAATTAATGTGCAGAGTCCCTATTTATTTAATGTAATACATTGAAATATATATAGAAATATTTTCGAATCCAGACGCTAATACGATGCGTGATTCCAAGGCTTAATGTGCCTAGAGTTAATTTTATAAAAATATTAAATATATCTTATATCACCTAAGAATGATTTTTCATAAATAATGGTATAATTCTTAAATAGTGCCTCATATAAAAAATATAAGACAATAGTTGATTACTTAATGTGAGATTTAGCTTAGGTGAGACCTAAATCTAGTTGGTGCAGGCCATTCACATATAGAAACCATGGGTGGTTGCATTTAAATTTAATTAATTGTTTAAATTAATTATACAATTTAAATTACACAATCCTATATCCTTCATATGTAATCAGTTATGGTGGATCTACAGGGTTATCTCCATAACACTAAAATCATTTAGAAAATAATTCCTTCACATGTTGCCAAAAAATCAAGATTAGAAAATGATGATGTTCCAGATCACAATGAATTAATATGCATCAAATATAAAAGATCATACTCCTTGGCTCTAATGAATTTTATTCATAACTAAACAATCAATATTCTGGTTGGACCCTTCATATGTATATTTTCTCCCTTATAGTAAAATTATTGAGAATTAATAACTCATTTAATTTGATTTGTGTTCATTATAGGCATTTTCATGCCCCAACTTGTTAGATTTAATTTATTTATTTGATTAATCCAAACTGTACCAAGTTTTCTCTCCCCATCTATCCGTAATATATGAGTTTGGAGAGGAACACTAGGTCTAAATTTGTTACACCATTGGTTTATATACTTTTTACCAATAATTATTCTTCTTCTTAATCATTGGACAACTGGATCATGATTTGACTATTACTGGGAAGGATTAGGCATGATCAGACCCTAGATTCACAACAATTCACATGTGATGAATGGATTAATGATTTTGGGATGAATTGTGGTTTTGTGGGATTTCTTTGATGTTCCCCATGGATTTGAGATCTAGGATCATAATGGAAGTAGTGCGGGAGGTTCCAAGTGTGACAGATGAAATACCGGTTCATGTTGGTGATGATTGAAGGAAATCTGTGTGATTTTATATGAGTCAAGGAGATCAAAGATTCTACAAAAAAAACTGACTACACACAATATTTTTCAAAAATAATGGGATAATAGTTAAATGGAGTCTCATATAAACAAATATATTCCCATTATTGAACCATGAATGTTATTTTTAACCTATGCATGACCTAATTTATTTCAGTGCGAGGTGTTTGGATAAAATAGCCAATGGAAGGTGGGTTTTGTGAATAAATTTTTTATATAATTTATTATATGGACTAATCCTAATTACCTATATAAATATCACATTTTTTAGATCTCCTTAGTTAGTTGTATAACCCTAGTATAAATGAGAGGAGGTTTCGCCACCCTTCATTGGAAAAACAATATCATACAACGATGATCCTCTAGACCTAGGAAAATCAAGTTATAATGAATGCAGCAAGTTCCCCTTCAATGGAAACAATGTTCGTCATAATCAAATGATCCAACATCAAGGTAGGACTCATCATATGTGGATTTATCCACCCGTGATTTAATGATTGAGCATGATTACTCAGATTTTATTTATCAACATCAAATTTATCAATGTTATGAACCCAAATATCATATTTAAAATATTTATTCAATTAATACCTGTTGTTCCATGTTTTATCACCCTATCAATTCCCAATATAAATCACTATCCATGAACGCTTAGATAATGAATGTTTCACCCAAGGTTTATGTTCTTTTCCCCTAACGTTCAGTGCATTCGTCATCATTGACCAAGGGGTTACGATTCAACTATTACAGGGTGAGACCAAGTGCTATTGGACCCCCAAATTTATAGCAGGTTCACTTGAAATGAATAGATTATTAGTTTTGGGATGAACATAAACTCATATAGGATTCATTTGATGTTCATCATGGACATGGGATCTGGGATTGAGATATAAGTTGTGTGTGGGGTTCCATGAGTGACATGTGCTATAACTTTTAATGAAGAAAGGGAGAAGCTTGGCATAAATTATAATTCTAGGAATTACATGTATGGAATCAACAAATGGATATTTCCACTTAATTTTTTGGTGAGCATGTGGAATTATTTGATGACGGAGTAGTGGATATTTAATTATATGAAAAAACTAACTACACGCTAGCTAGTCTGAAAAATACATGGCTTGTAGACCCTTGTCTATGACAACTAGGGTTTCTGAGTGAGTTAATTTTCAAACACTGTGTGGGAACTACACAATCCATGTGACCTGATGATGGCGAGTTGATGAGTTCTCTATGAGTACTTGGTTATGGTCACGAAAATGCACACATCCATTGTACATGGAAATGGACCTAAGGAAATGGACATGACCACATGCTAGAGGGCATGTCGTGTATCAAAGTAAACATATATGTCCTAAAGGATATGACCATGACTAAAAGAACATGGATCACCCCTGGAAGGTGGAGACTAGATGTTTATTCCACCTAGACACCATGTTTAGGTACATGGGTAAAGGGAAATGTACTAGTGAGGACACGACCAGGTAGTAGAGCAGATCCAGGGACTGTGTGGGTCCCCTAAACACTATTTACATCATTTAAAGGAAATTTATACATCTCATATATCCTTCATTTGGACTCTTATTTGGCATGCACGTACCAATGTACTAAGTGTTTTTTCACATAGAACACAACGGTATCCTTCATTATGGAAGTTTAGATATAACATGAGATGTTCTAAGAAATTTTCTTAATTAGGTGATGCTTGAAGATGACAGTGATCATGAAGGATCAACAGAGAGATTAGACTGGAACCCTCTTGATCAGACATGGAATGGGTCCTCTACCTATTAGAGTGGTAACACTGATGGACTGGGCTGGGATCCCTATATCTAATTAGGGTTACCCCCACCAGACTTGGGTGTGGGTCCTTTATCTACTAAGTGGTACCCCCTATCAGACTAGGGTGTGAGTCCTCTATCTACTGAGTGGTACCCCCTACCACATTAGGGTGGGATTCCATTGTATACTAATCATCACCCATGTCTTATTTGGGATCTCCTCCTCTATATTATATGTGGTAGTCCCTATCATAATATGCTTCAAGTGCTATATCTACTAATTAGTACCCCTATTTTATTGTGGCGTGGTTCTATATATACTAAGTGTTACCCAGCTATAGTGGCATGGATTGGTTTTTCACAATGCTGGGTGTCAACCCCTGACAAACTAGGTCATGATCCCTATACATTGAGATTATACACACTCGATTGTGAAACATGGTTACATGGTGTGGGCCCTCCATATTCTTATTTATTGGAAAATATGTAATATAATGAGTATCATTGATGGAACCATTTTGGAACTAACAGAATACTATTTTACTGGGTTGGGCTATGTGATGGAGATCCACTTTCCCTCTCATTTGTGATTATATTGTTGATAACATATATATATATATATATTGTAGGAGTTTTACACTATTAATGTGGATTAATATATCTCTTTCTATATTTAATCTTACCACACCACCTTCTTATTTCAAGGCATCCTACGGGGTATGCTAATACTCAACCATGCATGGGAATTTCCCACACATGTCATGTCTTAGGCAGAAGAAAAATATGATGGTATTGCCTTTAGTAGAGAATTGGGACACCCTGGTAGATTTGACCATTTATGGTGGATGAAGCATGAAGATCTGGAGCTAGGCTCTCTCATCATTAATTATTTCTATTTTTTTAGGTTAGGAAATCTTTTTAGTTGGGAATGCATTTTTTCCATTTTCATTAAATATTACACAATAATACTCCTTTATTATCTTTACGTTGTTACATGAATGATTTTTACTATAGATATTACTATCTTTTACATTATTCCTATGCACATGTATTGGGATATGGTTGTGTGTGATCATATGGGTACATAGGAAAGTTCATCCGATATTGGTTATGACTACCAGTTCTTGTCACTATCCAATGGCCTATGGAGTTGGGAATTAGGTAGTTGTGGATCGATCCCCATTGGTTCAGGCCATAACAAATTGGTATTAAAGGCATTTTCACCTCAGGACAATGTTTATATATCTTCCCCATAAAAATTTTTGGTTGGGATCTTAGGAAAATAATGTCAAAATATCTTTAGTGTCATTCTCAATACAGGGAAACTAGTGTTGGTGTGTTGGCCGATGTATCCAATTTCTAGGACTCTGACATCCTGTTGATCGACTTCATTTATGGAGGCATTGGTTGCAGGGGCTTTGGAACATTAATCATATATTATTGAGTCTTTTTTACTTCACTTAATGAGTCAACACCGCATATATATATATATATACTCAACTGACCATGGAATGTCTGGATTAAATTTTTAGGATGGTTTCATGAAGATATCAATCCATGTTACTGATCCATGATCATGACCATGATCTGATGAATGATGAGGCCTCGGTTCTAGGTCTATCATGCATGATCCTTCCTGTAGGGGAAAATGTTGTATCACAACCACCTATCTAGAATCATGTAGTACCATTAGAGAAGTCGTAGGATATCTGAAGGATTACTGAAATCAAGGAGTTCCATCACTAGAGGTTGTTTTGGTTCAACGGTAAGAAAAATCCACAGATGATAGGGGATTGGTTAGAGTATGTGATCGACATTTGGTAGTCTTTTCTAGACACCTATTGATCTAGTTGTTTATCTGGAAGCTAACATTTTCCATGATGAAGTTGGGGGCTAGTGCAGCGTAGTCATGTATATTCCTGATGATTCATCTCCTTCATAGCCTGAGGTACTACAACTGTTTTTAGAGGAGTACTACCCCTCATACATTCACTGATTTGGGAGTCCAGATATTTCAAATCTATAATATTGAAGGATGAAAATGAATGTGGGTTTTAAAAGAGTTAGAAACATTATGCGCCACTCCCTTTCCATGATTAGAGATGGATACCTCTAGGCACAAAAGTTTCAGCATGATCTCTATAGAGACATACTTGATAGTGTAATACCCCTATGTATTACAACTTATGCTAGAGTTTTTTAGGGTGTTCTAGTACAATTTAGTTATATATTAGAGGGAATCCATATAGCTAGAGATGAAAATGGATGTTATAGGGTTGAGTCATCATCAGTAGCTAGCAGACACCAGTTTGACGGATCATTGCGTAGGAGGCATCCCCAAGACTGGACTTACATTCATGGTCATGGGACACAAGGGACAAATAGAGAAACCGGGAATCTAAGAGATGAGTTGTGTTATGCATGTTATTAGTGAGCTCACATGACACATGATTTGTAACACCCCAAGATTTCATAGTGTGTTATTTCTTCAAAATAATTCAATAACATGCACTACACGCAACACTGAGTTCAATCACACCATGACTTACAAAAAAAAATCCATTCAAAAGAGGTTATGAATAGTATTATCTAAATTTTAAACTTTATATAATCCTTATAATTTTAGAATCCATATTATGAGTTTCTTAGATATAATGCAAGAACAAATTTATTTTCAGTATTGCACTTTTATCAACTTTTAATAGTGAACCCTTTTTAAATACAATATTTTAAACTTTTTGACTAAATGGGGACATCAAAAATTTAAAATGAAACATCCCAAGCTTCCACGGTACACTTTCTTTGAATAATACAGTAGCGTGTGTTGTACGCAACTTTGAGTTTTAACACACACCCCAACTAATTAAAATAGCCGTTTTGAATAGTAATACCTACTTTTTGAAATCATATATATTTTATATTTCAAAATGGACTTCATTTTTGGATTTGGAATATTGAAATTAGCCTAGGGTGAAATTTTGGTACTTTTCGAATAACTTTAATATTTTGATGAATAGTGAAAATTACTAAATTTTAATTAAAAACTACTTTTTTAATCAAAATAATTAATAGTGATAAATTGTGAATTTGAGTGGTTTTAAAGTATATTTAGAATATATTTTTACCATTTAATATAATGTTGGTCATTGGACATAATTTTACAATTAAACCGAACATAAACAAGTGTCAATCTTTTGATAGTTATTACCTCTTAAAAACACGCTTTTTGTTTTGACAGCGGGAATTAATTTTAAATTAATTTCCGCAACTTCTGTGTTTTGAATTTATAAAAATGGATTCCATATTTGGAATCAGTATTTCCAAATTGTGTAAATAGGTAACTTTTATTTTTAGACATTTTGAATAATTACTGTGGTAAATATTTTATTTACCATGGTTAAGGGTAAATCCGGTAAATAAGGGTTAAAAAAATAATATTATAATAATACAAAATTACCCTAAAACGTGTCCTAACCTTATTGGTGGACACATACCCGACCATGATCATCCTTGGGTCAATTTGGGGACCCCTTGTAGCCACTTGTATGAGGTAGGGACACTTTATATTAATAAAGTTAAAATAAAAATAAAAATGTCATAAGCTTACATCTTTTAGAAGAACAATTTTTACATAGGGTTATACATGTTGGATTTTAGATTATAAATATTCATTAGAAAGATAAAAATATTTCCTACATAATAATATTTTATTTATAATTTTTAGACATCAAATAATTTAAATTATTAATGACACAATAATGATGAAATGTTTACCTCATTAATAAATCATTTAAATAAATAAGATTATAATGATTAAAATATTATCTAAAACCTATCCAATTATTATTGGTTGATGTTATTTAGAATATTAGTCATCTTATCTTCGACCTTAAGGATTTTTGGACCATTATAAACCGAATATAATTATATTATAAAGTAATACTTTCACTCTTTCCTAAAGAGCCCCTCTTCTCCCTTATAAAAGGAGACCACTTATACTCATTCCTCACACCTCTCAAGCCACTTGGTTCGTCCAAACTCTACCCAAATAAGCTCCCCACATCCCTCTCCTACTCCTTGAAGCTTCCCCTTAGGCAGAAATCATTTCAAGAAGTCCATTGGTTCCAACCAAAGTGAGCTACCTAAATTAAAGGTAACGATTTCTCTTAAATTATTTTCCATTATTTTGCTTCTCCAACCCCCAAACTCTTTTTATTTCCTTTCTTTTGTAACAAAACCAGTATCCTCAATATACTAGGATGTTGTTATAAGAAGGATTCAAACTACACATACACACAACTCCATCTAATGGATGATGAACATAATGTTTCTGTGGATGGCAAACTAACGCCTCACGAAACGATGATTGTTCAAATACATCTTACCGCCTCTCATGGTGGCCATTATGATGGAACTGTAATTAAATATGATATTAATGATATATATTTTATATATAAGCTTCTGTAATTCCATTTTATTTCATACCATTTTTCGTTTCATGTTGTACATACATACGATAATTTCATTTGAGGAAGTGCGGACTACCGCCCCCTTAAAATGATATGACTCGTTCATACCACACATGGAACGTATAAAGGATGGTGTTAATGAACTTAAGTAACATATATAAAATATTATATTATACTGGAATAGTAATATACCTATGTATCTTTTGGATTAAATTCTTTTAAAATAAAAATTAAATGGAAGTAGCGTTCGTGCGTACGTACGGACTACCGTCTCCACGAACGCGGTGAGATCCATCCTCCATCGTATCCATTCAAGTCTTATTCTCATTTTAGGGTTAAAAATAATGTTAATATCATTCTTATTATGAATAAGATTTAATCTATCCATTACAAACATGTCATACGTAACCAAACATTTAAGAAGAACGAATCGATTATCACCTGAAACGAAGATAATACTAAGATATTATTAATAAAGCAATGTTAAAAGATCATATATGATATCATATTAATGTATATGATTCTTGTAGAATTTAATAACAATTATTTCACCATTATACAGGAGGTTAACTGACCCCAACAAAGGAAAAGTACAAGGTAAGGGGTTTTCATCTCACTCCTTATTCCCGTGAGATTCATGCCATATTGCCACCATCACCTTTTGTGTGGTGTATGTACTACCCATAATTATATTCTTTGTGTAATACACTCTAATTTATGTTTATTTACATATTCATTGTATGATACCTCTTTCATGGGTTGTATGTTTCATAAGATACCAAATTGGTAAGGGTTATTTCACAATCTCTTCATTATCCGAGGTTGTTTATACGTAATAATCTACTGGGATATCTTTATCATCCACATCCATGTTTCTTAAAAATTTATTTCAAAACATTTTTACTATTTACAAGAATATGGGTTAAAGTCATTTATACCCTTGTTTGACTTTTTTTAAGAGGTTTATAAAGGAATCTTTCCATCGTTTTCAAAACAAGGTCCTTTTTAACCTTTTCGACAGAATTGAGGTAAGAATGTTTTTTTTAACTTATACGGTGGGTGCAGTTATTTTACGCCGTTATAAAATCTTCAGAGCATTCCTTACAAGCTTATAAGAATATTTTCAAAGAAAATGTTTTATTTTATATGGATCTTAAATTATTTCATAATAAAAGGAGATATTTCTTTAAAAAGAATTTTGATTTCATCTATGTCAACATCCTTTGATGGAATTTAGGATTATTTGAAGTTGATTTATTATGATACAAAACTTCTATATTGTATTGAAGGTTTTGTGATATTTTTGACTGTGGATGTGCTATTTTTATACCATTCATAGTTTATGGTGAAAGTATTGACATTTCGTATGCTAGTTTTAATACGAATGTTTATGTTATGTTTAAACCTTTTCATATGGGAATGCATTGGACTTAATATGTGACGGGTGGAGCCCGCTATAGCTCCTCGATGCATCGGTAGGTCTCATGAGACAAACTAGTGTCTTGGCACAAGGCCTTGAAAAAATCTTATTTGTAGTCTTGGCACGAGGCCTTGGCTATGTGGTTATGATAGTCTGGCATTATGCATTCCATCATTATGAAAGTGGTTATTGATTTTTGCATGTGATTATTCGATTAGTAGAATATCCATGTGAATAAGTAAATGGAATTATTTCATTTTATTTATGCCATACCATGTTGAAAGTTCATGTTTGAAAGGCTTTTGTTTTAGTTATACATTGCCTTAAAAGTTTATTCTTATTTATGAATGTATCCGCTATTTTGTTATCCTTACTGGGCATTTGAGCTCACCCCTTTTATATGTTTTATTTTTCCCAGGAAGTGAAGAAGTAAATTATGAATGACCTTCAGGGATATTATGTGTGGATATGAGTGTGGATTATGGAGACTTTATGTTGTTGTAGTAGTTTTTCATTTTATGATGTAATGTAAAACTTATGAATATATCTAGTGTTTCCAAGGCTACTAAACCAATCGGTCTTTCGAGATTTGATCTTTCTTGTGATCATGCCAATGTTACGAAGTAATGCACCGACTCTGGGTAACTGGGGTCGGGGCGTTACAGTTGGTATCAGAGGAAGTTTAGTACAAACCTTGGAAGCTAGATTTAGATAAACTCTGATTAGAGCACGTATACCTAAGATGAACTTTGAGGATTAGTATAGAAGAACTTCCTAGAATTTTGGTATTGTAGAGATTTTGTGAGTTTTCCGAGCAATACATCCCTGTCTGGATACGAGCAGGTAGAGGCGGCTCTGGCACAGATGTACCTAGGGGTAAAACCCGAAAACACCGCTTTGAGCTAGACTCGAACGGGAACTGGTGCACGACAAAGGGCCTTGCTGCACTCTTGGTTACGACACTCCTGGGGGATATGCTTAGGATAACTCTCATTTTCTTTACAAATCATTTTGAAGGGATTATGAGTATATACTTCCTCAAAGAAAACATTCTTATGATTATGGATTATATCCATAAATAGTTCAATTTATGTTAAGTGTTTTATAAGTATGGGATTATGTATTTTGATTCATAAACTGATCTAGTGTATGCCATTGTTTAGAAATGGCGCCCAGTAGAAGGAATGAGAACTCCAGAAATGCACATGATCCAAAGAGAATGAAGGATCATATCTTTCATGGTCTTAAGCTAGAATTTATAAGAGAAATAGTCTCCCATGTATTATCATCATATGAAGAAATAATATCATTTGTTGATAAGATAAGTAAAGAGTTTACTGAGTCCTATGGCTTTGAAGGGAAGCAAGAGAAGAAAAGTATGGAAGAGAGAAAGATGGATAAAGGGAAGAAGGAAAAGAATAATTTTCCCATATGTGGTCATTGTGGAAAGAAACACCCTGGAACTTGCCTGAAAGGAATGGGAGTTTGTTATAATTGTGGAGGAAAAGGGCACAAAGTACGTGACTGCAAGGGTAAGAAAATGGTTTTAAATGTACAATGCTTCATTTGCAAGGAGTTTGTACACTACGCGAACCTATGTCCCAGTCATCAGACTATGCCGAAAATGATGTTATTGGATAATAATCAAGTTAGGATACTACCACAGATGAAGAGGAGTGATTAGAGTTCTTATGTTGATTATGTCAATTGAGTGTTGTATCAACAATGTACTTGTTATAATAATTATGGAGTATATAAGGATTGTACTGCAGTACTATTTCATTAAGGACTTGAGATTATGTGGAACAAAGAAAAGTGACTCAATAGCAGGATAAATTTTTGGAAAATATATGGTTGAGAGAATGATAAATCATAATATAGCTCTGATACTGAGGTAGTGATTTTGGAATAATATGTGATTGTTTTGGATAAATTATATTGGATATTCTTGACTACCTTGGAACTAATTAATGATTTGTATATTCCATCATTGTTGGGGTTTAAAACATTTTTGGATTAATGAAGTATATCCAGCATTCTATATGGAATAGGGGAGCATGAATGTAATCAATAAGGAATATGGTAATTCAAGATGTTTCAGTTTATTAAAAGAATACAAGATGAAGGTATTCATATGCTATTACGGGGTAAAAAGGATCTACATTATGCTTACCTTCCTTATAAATGTTGTACTGTGAGTTTGTATAGAAGTATTTTGGATAGTTCTAGTTTGGATTATTTTGGATTACCATAAAAGTAAAACCCGGAGGTTGGGCGGCAACCCGTCGCGTCCGGCAAGGCTGCGAGACTTGAACCCGCAACTGAAGGGCGACAAGGGTGTATCACTTACCACTGGCCCACGAGATGTCCTGGTTTAAATAATGTAGTTTTTTTAATAGATCTGGTAGATGAATTATAATATCATTTATTTTGGAACCCTGTACGAATAGTATAAATAGAAATTTTTTTTACGTTCTATTATCTTTTAGAGTGAAAGATGAGTTTGTGGTAGAAATTTATTATTGGATAAAACTCTAATTATAATGTAAGTATATCTCCTTATGATCTTAGCCAATCTCATAAATAAATTCCTCAACATTAATAAAAGGAACTTAGAAGAAAAATGTTGTCCTAGATGGTACCTTAAATCATCACTAATTTATGGCTTTGGGATTGTTGGCCTTTTCATATCCATGTTCTCTACCACTCTCCATCAGATAATTGATGGTTAGATTTCTCTTCCATATCCATATTTTCCTACATGGAACCCTAGTATGTGTTATTTTCGGTAATCTTCATACTTTCCACTCTTTATTTTAAATAGAGGCCTCATTAATTCATTTTTCGATGTGGGATTTCAACTAAGATATTTTGAAACGTCAAAAATGTGTTATCCCAATACCCTATATTTTGTTGAACCGATGGTACTTCAAATCATAATAGATTGATGAGTTTAAGGACCTCAATTTTATACTTTTTTTGATTGATGACCTCAATCACTACCTATAAATATTTACGTTTTCCCTCCAATTATATGTCTCTAATTTCCACCAATGTTCTCCTAATCAAGATCATAACTTGGTGGTGACCCTTTCATTTCTATTTTCCTCATATTAAGACTAAATTTTAGTAACCCAATTTCCGATGTGGGTTTTCCCACAAATATATTTTCTATTTTCAACCTTTTATTTTCGAAGAACAATTTCAAATTGCGAGGACGCAATTTATTGAAGGAGGGGAGAATGTAACACCCCAAGATTTCATAGTGTGTTATTTCTTCAAAATAATTCAATAACATGCACTACACGCAACACTGAGTTCAATCACACCATGACTTACAAAAAAAAATCCATTCAAAAGAGGTTATGAATAGTATTATCTAAATTTTAAACTTTATATAATCCTTATAATTTTAGAATCCATATTATGAGTTTCTTAGATATAATGCAAGAACAAATTTATTTTCAGTATTGCACTTTTATCAACTTTTAATAGTGAACCCTTTTTAAATACAATATTTTAAACTTTTTGACTAAATGGGGACCTCAAAAATTTAAAATGAAACATCCCAAGCTTCCACGGTACACTTTCTTTGAATAATACAGTAGCGTGTGTTGTACGCAACCTTGAGTTTTAACACACACCACAACTAATAAAAATAGCCGTTGTGAATAGTAATACCTACTTTTTGAAATCATATATATTTTATATTTCAAAATGGACTTCATTTTTGGATTCGGAATATTGAAATTAGCCTAGGGTGAAATTTTGGTACTTTTCGGATAACTTTAATATTTTGATGAATAGTGAAAATTACTAAATTTTAATTAAAAACAACTTTTTTAATCAAAATAATTAATAGTGATAAATTGTGAATTTGAGTGGTTTTAAAGTATATTTAGAATATATTTTTACCATTTAATATAATTTTGGTCATTGGACATAATTTTACAATTAAACCGAACATAAACAAGTGTCAATCTTTTGATAGTTATTACCTCTTAAAAACACGCTTTTTGTTTTGACAGCGGGAATTAATTTTAAATTAATTTCTGCCACTTCTGTGTTTTGAATTTAGAAAAATGGATTCCATATTTTGAATCAGGATGTCCAAATTGTGTAAATAGGTAACTTTTATTTTTAGACATTTTGAATAATTACTGTGGTAAATATTTTATTTACCATGGTTAAGGGTAAATCCGGTAAATAAGGGTTAAAAAAATAATATTATAATAATACAAAATTACCCTAAAACGTGTCCTAACCTTATTGGTGGACACATACCCGACCATGAGCATCCTTGGGTCAATTTGGGGACCCCTTGGAGCCACTTGTATGAGGTAGGGACACTTTATATTAATAAAGTTAAAATAAAAATAAAAATGGCATAAGCTTACATCTTTTAGAAGAACAATTTTTACATAGGGTTATACATGTTTTATTTTCGATTATAAATATTCATTAGAAAGATAAAAAGATTTCCTACATAATGATATTTTATTTATAATTTTTAGACATTAAATTATTTAAATTATTAATGACACAATAATGATGAAATGTTTACCTCATTAATAAATCATTTAAATAAATAAGATTATAATGATTAAAATATTATCTAAAACCTGTCCAATTATTATTGGTTGATGTTATTTAGAATATTAGTCATCTTATCTTAGACCTTAATGATTTTTGGACCATTATAAACCGAATATAATTATATTATAAAGTAATACTTTCACTCTTTCCTAAAGAGCCCCTCTTCTCCCTTATAAAAGGAGACCACTTCTACTCATTCATCACACCTCTCAAGCCACTTGGCTCGACCAAACTCTGCCCAACTAAGCTCCCCACATCCCTCTCCTCCTCCTTGAAGCTTCCCCTTAGGCAGAAATCATTTCAAGAAGTCCTTTGGTTCCAACCAAAGTGAGCTACCTAAATTAAAGGTAACGATTTCTCTTAAATTATTTTCCATTATTTTGCTTCTCCAACCCCCAAACTATTTTTATTTCCTTTCTTTTGTAACAAAACCAGTATCCTCAATATACTAGGATGTTGTTATAAGAAGGATTCAAACTACACATACACACAACTCCATCTAATGGATGATGAACATAATGTTTCTGTGGATGGCAAACTAACGCCTCACGAAACAATGATTGTTCAAATACATCTTACCGCCTCTCATGGTGGCCATTATGATGGCACTGTAATTAAATATGATATTAATGATATATATTTTATATATAAGCTTCTGTAATTCCATTTTATTTCATACCATTATTCGTTTCATGTTGTATATACATACGATAATTTCATTTGAGGAAGTGCGGACTACCGCCCCCTTAAAATGATATGACTCGTTCATACCACACATGGAACATATAAAGGATGGTGTTAATGAACTTAAGTAACATATATAAAATATTATATTATACTGGAATAGTAATATACCTATGTATCATTTGGATTCATTTCTTTTAAAATAAAAATTAAATGGAAGTAGCGTTCGTGCGTACGTACGGACTACCGTCTCCACGAACGCGGTGAGATCCATCCTCCATCGTATCCATTCAAGTCTTATTCTCATTTTAGGGTTAAAAATAATGTTAATATCATTCTGATTATGAATAATATTTAATCTATCCATTACAAACATGTATTACGTAACCAAACATTTAAGAAGAACGAATCGATTATCACCTGAAACGACGATAATACTAAGATATTATTAATAAAGCAATGTTAAAAGATCATATATGATATTATATTAATGTATATGATCCTTGTATAATTTAATAACAATTATTTCACCATTATACATGAGGTTAACCGACCCCAACAAAGGAAAAGTACAAGGTAAGGGGTTTTCATCTCACTCTTTATTCCCGTGAGATTCATGCCATATTGCCACCATCACCTTTTGTGTGGTGTATGTACTACCCATAATTATATTCTTTGTGTAATACACTCTAATTTATGTGTATTTACATATTCATTGTATGATACCTCTTTCATGGGTTGTATGTTTCATAAGATACCAAATTGGTAAGGGTTATTTCACAATCTCTTCATTATCCGAGGTTGTTTATACGTAATAATCTACTGGGATATCTTTATCATCCACATCCATGTTTCTTAAAAATGTATTTCAAAACATTTTTACTATTTACAAGAATATGGGATAAAGTCATTTATACCCTTGTTTGACTTTTTATAAGAGGTTTATAAAGGAATCTTTCCGTCGTTTTCAAAACAAGGTCCTTTTTAACCTTTTCGACAGAATTGAGGTAAGAATGTTTTTTTAACTTATACGGTGGGTGCGGTTATTTTACGCCGTTATAAAATCTTCAGAGATTTCCTTACAAGCTTATAAGAATATTTTCAAAGAAAATGTTTTATTTTATATGGATCTTAAATTATTTCAAAATAAAAGGAGATATTTCTTTAAAAAAATTTTTGATTTCATCTATGTCAACATCCTTTGATGGAATTTAGGATTATTTGAAGTTGATTTATTATGATACAAAACTTCTATATTGTATTGAAGGTTTTGTGATATGTTTGACTGTGGATGTGCTATTTTTATACCATTCATAGTTTATGGTGAAAGTATTGACATTTCGTATGCTAGTTTTAATACGAATGTTTATGTTATGTTTAAACCTTTTCATATGGGAATGCATTGGACTTAATATGTGACGGGTGGAGCCCGCTATAGCTCCTTGATGCATCGGTAGGTCTCATGAGACAAACTAGTGTCTTGGCACAAGGCCTTGACAAAATCTTATTTGTAGTCTTGGAACGAGGCCTTGGCTATGTGGTTATGATAGTCTGGCATTATACATTCCAACATTATGAAAGTGGTTATTGATTTTTGCATGTGATTATTCGATTAGTAGAATATCCATGTGAATAAGTAAATGGCATTATTTCATTTTATTTATGCCATACCATGTTGAAAGTTCATGTTTGAAAGGCTTTTGTTTTAGTTATACATTGCCTTAAAAGTTTATTCTTATTTATGAAAGTTTTCGCTATTTTGTTATCCTTACTGGGCATTTGAGCTCACCCCTTTTATATGTTTTATTTTTCCCAGGAAGTGAAGAAGTAAATTATGAATGACCTGCAGGGATATTATGTGGGGATATGAGTGTGGATTATGGAGACTTTATGTTGTTGTAGTAGTTTTTCATTTTATGATGTAATGTAAAACTTATGAATATATCTAGTGTTTCAAAGGCTACTAAACCAATCGGTCTTTCGAGATTTGATCTTTCTTGTGATCATGACAATGTTATGAAGTAATTCACCGACTCTGGGTAACTGGGGTCGGGGCGTTACATGATTTCCCGCCCTGAAATGGTGAGGAGGGAGGTAGATAGAAAATAGGCCACCCCAGAAGAGGAAACACAAGTATGGATCATACATTCCTGGTGAGTGTGGCCCTAAGGTGGAAGGTGCTATAATATGACCAAATATGTCTCAATGAGGAGTATCTATGTGTGGTGTATAATGTTATGAACTCCTACCACCACCACCGTAAGGAGGCCCAGTTCAGGCATAAGGAGATAGTAGTCGAGGTTGTGTGTAGCTTCTTGCTTTGTATTTTTGTTATCCAGTAGCACACAAGATGAGTAGATGCCTGAAATACGTATATTCTACCGTAGATTCAGTATTATAATACAAAATTTATAGTATTTCCTCAATTTATGTACTATCAGTGAATGAATTTGGCATCCAATGTGAGGCTTTAACCTAGAAAATTTTTTCTTATGGTGAATACGAGGAACACTTGTTTGAAAAATTTTATCTTTTGGAATTGTGAGATATCACTTTGTTGAGGGAATTTATCATGGTTCCTATTGGTTTTCATGATTATACATTATGAAATCATCTTGGTTATCGACTGCAGGTCCACATTTAAGGCCTATATTTACATTCATTTAGAAAAATTCAGATGCATTTAGACTGATTGGATGAGATTTTACTTTGTGTGAGAGAGGGACCTCATTGCAGGATGAGTGAGTTTGTTTTGGGTCAGAGGCTATAGTTCAATACCCATAAGCATGTGTGTTTGTCCCTTGGAATATCAGTCTCAACAGACATCTAGATTCCTTCTATCATGGAAGATTATATGGACATCTTCCCTGATGACGTTCTAGGACTACCTCTAAGGAAGGAGGTGGATTTTTGAATCGACTATAAACATGGGACCACTCTAATATCTTATGTAGCATATCAGATGGCCCCTAAAAATATCCATGATCCACAATTGTTGTCATATTACCTTCAAGATAAGGAGTTCATCAGACCTAGTTTTTCCACTAGCGTAGATCTGGTGTTGTTCGTGAAAATGGAGGATGAAATCTTATAATTTTTTTTGGATTTTCATAACCTGAACTAGACCATGATAAAGAATCAGTACCACTTTTTGATGATTTATGACCTATTTGATTAGTTTCATGGAATGATCTGGTTCTCAAAGATAGATATATATTCTAGATATGAACAAGAGAGAGTTCACAAGGATGATATTTTGAAGTTGGAATTCTGATATCTCTACAGAAACTATATATTCCTGGTGATTCCATTCATTTAGAAGAATTACTCTAATAATCTTCTGGATTTTATGAACCCGGTCATACATCCATACATGGACATATATTTTATTTCTTCATTGATGACAGAATCATATACTCTGTGTCATATGAGGATCATGCATAGAACTTGAGAATTGTTCTTGATTTTAATTGGGAGCTCTAGCTCTGTGGTGAGATCTCAAAGTTCCACTTATGGATCCTTGAGGTTCAATTTATGTGGAATGAAATTTATAATCATTTATTATCTGTGGACCCACTGATGATTGATGAAGTTATTTCCTAGGATCCACTGATGTTCTTATCAGATGTGTGAAGCTTTTATTCCTTGGTGGTTTAATACATGAGTTTTTTGGAAGACTTCTCCCAGATTGTATCCCCTATGACAACCCAAATGAAAAATGTGTAACCATTTAGTTGGAATAAGAAATTATAGTGAACCTTTGAGGTGTTTATGTTGAGGCTGATGAGTCCTCTTATTTTGAGTGTACCATAAGTGTTCGTGGAGTATATAGTATATTGTTATGTCTTTGGAACTAGGCCCAGCTATGTGTTGATATCGATTCAGGATGTTATAACATATGGGTCAAGGAAGTTGCAACCCCATGAGTAGAACTATGTTAATCATGACCTATATTTGGAATTGGTAGTGTTCACTATGTGTATATGGAGTTCACTATCTTATAGGATAGAACATTGTGGTTTACTCAGACCTTCAATGTATCTAATATGTCCTCACATTGAGAGAATTGAATATGAGATAAAGTCTATGGTGGGATTTTCTAAAAGACTAAGACACTAAGATAGTTTATAACCCTTATAAGCAAAAATCGGTGGGATATTCCAATAGAATGATGTCCATGTCTCATTTGGTGCTAGAGGCATCTGAGCAGTTACATTCCGTACAACTGTCACTAGTAGATGACGAGGGAGAAGTTTTTCTGCCGTCAATGGTGTTAAACCCTATGATTCCCCAACCCGTGAGGGAGATCATTTTGGGAGACATTGACTTTGTGGTATTACGTGACCAAATATCCTTATGGGATTCACCAGATGGTTTTTTTGATTGAGGGAATCATGTCGTCCTTTTCTAGGGAGGGTCGAAGGTCCAACTCACAAGGCAGGCAGAGGTGATGAGTGAATTTCAATAATATCATTTGTTTTTAAATCCCATTGTGGGAAAGATATATAGATACCTTATGTAGATATTTTTGAGGTCTAGTATGTGGTGGAGTGTTTCTAATTTCATCTCACGATTTCTCTCCTATGAGCAGGTGACTTCTAAGTACCATGTTATGTAATGTTCGTTGTAGACTCTAGAGGTAACATCGTGAAAATGGGATGATATAACCTTAGATGTTGTGCAGTGCCTCTATGGAATGGTACATGCTATGATTTATATAGGTGATAGATTAAAAACATATGAATTTGGGGGACATACATGTTATCGTGGAGAAACATTTTACGGTGATTTTGGTGTATTTTTATATACGAGGGATTGTTCACCTTCATGGGGGGCCCTTAAGCTGTTGTCTTTGACCATTATGGGAAATTAATTTAATGGGTTTTCAGAGGACCGTAAGAGGATTATAGACATGAATGATGATGAGTACAAACATCCACCCCATGAAATATGGGAGGACCGAGCACACTATCCAGGTGCTAGAGGTTATGCTGAGGGATTGCGTGTAAGAATTTTTTCTTTTCTGAGAGGATCAATAGTAATTGGTAGAGTTTTCATATAATAATTTATACAACTCTATTACCGTTAATGATCCTTTTGAGGGCCTATATGGTAGACCCTACATGTCATACTTATGTAGGGCTGAGATCGAGGAGGAATAACTAGTTTGGACAGAGATGGTTTAGGTGATGACAAAAAAGGTCCAGGTCATCTGTGAGTTGATGAGGATATAATAGAGATGATTTCTATGTTATGTAGATCAATTTCATAGTTAGTTGGAGTTTAGATAGGGGGACCATGTTTTCCTGAGAGTCTCTACATGATCATGATTGTGGAAATTTATACAAGGAGGAAATCTATTCATGAGATCAGTCAGGATGTTCGAGATCTTGAAATGGATTTGTGAGATTTTATAATGTCTCAACTTACCATCATAGTTGTAGGGGGTGCATGATTTCTTCCATGTGTCATAGATGAGGTTAGACATTCACAATAATATGAACGTTATTGATTGGGGTGAGATGTAAATCGTGCATGGATCCTCCTTTACGGAGAACCTAGCAGTGATCTAGGATCGATAGGAGATGATCATGAATCGATGGACCATTACCTTGGTTCGAATATATTTTAGGTTTAAGAGAATTAAAGAGATCACCTGGGAGGGGAGATCCTTATACGAGCTCAATATCCTGACATTTTTCGAAGATTATTATTTATTAGGATTAAAATCATGAAGGATTGAAAAATTATAAACCTAATTTTTATCCTTTGAGACTTTTAGATATATCTAGAAATATTTTTCTATGCCAGGTAGTAAGACAGTTCATGGTTTTGAGGCATGGTGTGCTCAGAATTGATTTTTATAAAAATTCAAAATATATTTTATGTCACGCATGCACATTTTTTAAGAAATAACATGATAACTCATTAATAGTGTCTTATATAAAGAATATGAGACCACAATTGAATCTAGAATGTGATTTTTACCATAGGTGTGACCTAAAGTCAGTTGTTGTAGGGATTTCGTTTAAAATGAAAATTGGTGGGTGCGTTCAATGAATGAATGGATTATTTAATTAATTACCAAAATGGGATAAAAGTAATTCCTTCCACAAACATCATATTATGGAGGATTTAAAAGGTTTGCCACAAAACCCTAGGATCACTATGAGAAGGTTCTACCACCCTACATTGGAAAACCAAGATTAGATGAAGATGGGCCTTCAGGTCTAGGGGAACTGAGGTGCAGGGAACACAATTACTTCTTTTCTTTCATTAAAAGCAGCGTTATTCATCATCAAACAATCCAATATTGATTTATTACACCTAATATGTGTATTTCATCAACTTTTATTAATCTACTAAGTATGATCACTCGTATTTCTTTGATTTTCTTCAATTTGAGCCTTTCCAAGTACCAAAATATCAAATTTAATTTATTTATTCGGTTAATTCCATTGGATCCATGTTTTATAACATTGGATATCCCTAATATATTTCATTGAAGAACAATATATGTCTAATGTTTTTTTCACACATGGTTTCTATTTTCCCCCTCTGTTATTTTCAGTTTTTATCATTAGACCACATGGTCATGATTCAATAATTTTAATATGGGGTTGGTAGCGATAGGACCCCCATATTCCTGATGTATTCACATGAAATGAATGGATTGAAAATTCAGGGATGATTAAATGTGATTTTGGGGTTAGATTGATGTTACTCATGGATATGGGATCCTGGATCAAGTTAGAAGTGGTGTGGGGGCACCACAAGAAACTGGTGTCATATAGATTCATGAGGGATTTGATAAGATCGATTAAAATATGATTTTTGTCCATAGGATGGTTTTAATATATGAATATAGGATTTAAATTCTATTTGGAGTGAAACTGAGGAATAATTTTATGTGGGTATAATAGATATGGTATTCCATGAAAAGATTTTATATAAAACCAAAATTATGAAAACATATGGCGTAATGACCCATGGCAGTAATTACTAGGGTTTATGAGTGGGTTAAATATCACATGCCATGTGGGACCTCCACATATAATGTGAACCAGTACTGGAGACCCGAAAAGTACATTAAGAGAACATGAACATGGGAACAATCAGGATCACAACTAGTTTACATAGACACGACCTAAAGGAAATGTCCAGGACCCCATGTGGGAGGACATGCTATGTATTGGGGTACAAATACATGAACCAAATTATACAACCACAACCATAAGAACAAAAATCATCCCTAAGTGGCTACTACATGATGTGTAGTCCACCAACATGCCATATTGAGTTCCATGGGATGAGGGTTCTGTACTAGTGAGGGAATGACGAGATACTAGAGTAGAACCACATGTAGAATGTGTCCCCTTCATGCCTTGTATATACATCGATGAAATTTCTAACTATCGTATATTCTTCCACAGACCTAGAATTTCGGCAATGGAGTAGGGTATCCAAAATATTTTTACATGTAGAATGCAATTTTATCATTCATAGTGGATTATGAGGTATGGTATGAGATGTATGGGTATGACGCTTTATTAGGCGATACTCAATGATGGCAGTGATCAGGTAGGATCGTCAGAGAGGTTAGTGTGGAACCCTCTTGCGAGGAAATGGAATGGGTCCTCTACCTAGTAGAGTATTACCGCCCCTAGATAGACTAGGATGTGATTCCTTTGTCTAATGAGTGGTATACCTCTATAAGATATGTTTTTGAGCTCGTTATCTACTGAGTAGTACCCCATATTGGACTAGTGTGGGGGCCCCCTAACTACTGAGTGGTAACCCATGACAGACTAGGGTGAAAGTCATTTATCTACTAAGTGGTATCTTGAAATTGTATTGGGATTGTGTTCTGTATCTATTGAGTGGAACCACCATTCATATTCAGGTGTAGGTCTTCTATCTACTGAGTGGTACCCATTATTGGTCTAGGGTACAAGTACTATATCGATTGAGTGGTACCCCATATCATTTTAGGGTGGTGGTTACATATTTAATGAGTGGAAACCCCTATCGTACTAGGGTGCAGGTCCACCATACACTGAGTGGAATCCCTATGACACACTAGGAAATGAGTCCTCAACATAATGATTATGGCCCCTCGATTGTGTAATATGACATTGATGTCTGGGTCCTCTATATTTTTACTTCATGGATAAACATGTGAGATGTTGGGAATCATTGATAGAACCCCTTTGAACTGACGAATGACTATTTACCTAGGCTGGGCTATGGCATGGAGATCCCCTTTTCATATCATTTGGTATTATTTTATTGATTATATATATGTCAATGTTATTGGATTATGTTACTCTCTTGATATGGGTTGATATATCCATTCCTATCAAGTCTTTTAATGGTCCCCCATCAGCATTTAGGGTATCCTACTAGGATTGTACATACTCACCACTACAAAGGATTTTCAATAACATGTCATGTCTGCAGATGATAGGCATGATGTCGGTAGCATCAGAGGAGTATTCAGATACATTAGTAAATTTCATGATGTATTATGGTTAGGGTTTAGAGATATTGAGCCGAGTTCTCTTAGTGTTTAAATTTATTGTTTTGTGATGTAGGGAGATCGTTCTAGTTTTTTGTGTATTTTTTTATTTTTACATATTATGTTTTCATACCGTTGTATTCCCTAGAGGTTGTTACGTTCCTGATTATCACTCTTGATGTTACTATCTTCTATTTTCTTCCTCTACAAATAGCTATAGATATGGATGTGTGTGTTTGTAGGTACATAGGATAATTCTTTTCATGTTAGTTACACCTTTCAATGATTGTCACCAGCCCTTGGCCTATAGAGCCAGGCTTGGGGTTGTTGAGGATTAAGCCCCGCTAGGTTGGGTCGTGACATAATGGATAATAAATTCATTAATACTGAGCATAATTATTGTGTTGTTTTTGATACCATGAATGTATATGTGGTATCCGAGGGTCTAATTTTATGATTACAATAGATGAGATTATGTTTAGGTAGTTTCCCTTACTGTGATTGTTCAAAATATTATATATTTTCTATAATTTCATAGGCTTCACCCGCAAAGAGATTAGGAAAACAACACCAAGATGTTTTAGGCTGTATTTTCTCTATAATATTGGAAGGTAAGAAAATATATGGTTGATTTATCTCTCTCAACTAATCTACCTTAAAACATTAATGAGTATCTATATGTCGAGATATAACAGCGTACAATATATGGTGCATTACTACTAATCTGTCAAAAAATCATGGAATACAAGAAATTAATTTTTGATATGTAGCTTTTTAAGTATTGCTAATAATTTTGTCTAGATGTATTGGTTAATGTTTCCCATGTGTAACACCTCGACCCCATAAGCCAAGAGATGCTGTATTATTTTATTACATTGGAATTATTACAAGGAATCAAATACTGTTTGACCGATCGATTTATCAATATTGTAAATCCATATTATGTAAATTATAACCTTAATATATTGGAAAATAGGAAATAAAAACATGATACATAAATATAAAGATAAATATAATCTTTGAATTCTGAATCAAAGGATTCCTCTTCATAACTTGAGGAAAGGAAACGAAATAAGGGTGGGATCAAATAATGATTAAAGGTATGTAAAGGGGAGGTAATACTGAAAAAATGAGAATAAATAAATATGGAATGGTAAATAAAATATTACACATTCCATTAAAATAACTAGATAAGAAAATATCAATAAAGAAAATTAAGAAACTGAGTACACATGACATTTAATCAATGAACTAAAAATGAAATTCATCTATTGACATGTTGACAGAAAATATCATGTATAAATAATAATAAATTAATCCTCAATATATGAAATTATTAATTATCAGACGTCATGTTTACCAGAAACATGATACCTTTACCGTCAAGTGATAGTTTAACTATTTTGATTTGGCTGACTAATTTATCTCAGGAGACTACTGATGTATCTAGGGTATTGTATTAACCAGTCCCCACTATGTAGGGATTTCCTTAAATAGTCCCTACCTGGTGTATTTCATGTCCAAATAATTCCTAATGTATTAATAAAAAAATTTCACTTATGAAAAATACATATTTAATAAAGAGAATGGATTTATCAATAATACCTCAGATGAGGATAAGTAATAATAAGGGTTGTTGACATTAAAATATTTTTGAGGAAAAACAATATATAAACATTCAAAAGTGTCACATACCACATTGAAACATCTAAATCATAATTACCCATGAATTAAATGAAAATTAAAATATCATGAGAAATGTATATTAATGATATAACATGTAAATGGGAAATTCGTAGACCATATAAAGGTGAATTGATATAGAGAAAAAATAAGTCTCAATGGAATGTAAATTGAGGTGAAATCTCTTAAATTTTATTTAGTCTTATGTTATAATTGATTAAACTCCTTTATAATTGTTTTTAGAGCGTTAAAAACATAATACATAACCAATTTAATATTTATTATATCATATATAGTCATATTACAATATATTATTACTCATTTGTAAGCATTCTTTCGTAATTTTCACTATATTGGGTGTTAGTTTCCTAGTTTCTCGAGTATGGATTAAAATGTTATTTGTTATTCCTATTAATAAGATAAGGGTTTCTTCTTATACAAAATGTAAAACATGATTTATATATCATCTATATTTCCTATATATGTTTTTATAATAATTCATAATATTCTTGAGATGGGGAATGAAAGGAACCGTTCATGGAGACAGTTGGGTGTCTGTACACATGAACACTACTTTCATTTATTTCCCACATTTAAAAATTTATAATGAATTTAAATTATTCATATTATAATTATATTATAATATAATTTTCATATTTTTTTCATAGTTTTAATAAAACCATCATTTATACATTCCATGTATATTGTGAATGAATCACACTGCTTTGAGGGGGTGGTAGTCCACACTTACACAAATGATGTTATCATTTTTTTAAAATGGACAGTATATAGATATGTGTTTAAAATATTTAAAGAAGTATAAATACATAATATATATCATATATATCATATAAAAATATATTTTCTAACATAATGACCACCAGGAGAGGCAGTAAAGGAATAACGAATAATCAACATTTCGAGAGGTTTTAGTTTGTAATTCACAAAAACACCATCTTTTTACCATTAAGATGTGAGTGTGTGTTAATTTAGTTCAAACCCTACCAATAAGGAAATTATATTGTATTTATGATACTATTTTTGTTATATAATTAAGCAATATGAATATTAGAGGGGGTGGAGAATGGAAATAATACTAAAGAACTTAAGGAATGACTTTACCTCATAATTAAGTAACTTCATTTGGTTTGAACCAAATGGAATACTTGGATGGATTTTATCCCAATTTAGGGATTCTAGGATAATAGTAGGTATTTTTAGGATCTATTTGGGTAGATAATGTTTGATCCAATGATGACTTATAGGTGTGATTATTTGGGAGGATGGGAGGCCTTTTTATAGTGGAGGAGGAGTGACACTCTTGTAAATTTTGGAAAAGGGAATTACACCCATGTTATTAAAATTTAATACGGATAAAATAATAAAATAAATAATATTAAATTTAAAATAGGGTATATATATTTCCACACAATGGATACTGGAAGCGTTTCTAGGTCATTTAGGACCTTAAGATTATGGTTTAGTCATTTAATAAGCCTAATTTTACCTTAATCGTTGTAATTAATTTTAATTAATTTCACTAATAATTTTCATCAATTTTTACCTTATTATAAATTATAATTTATTATGATTACAAATATGGAATCTATTTTTCCAAATACCAACCATATAATTTGTAGAAATTAGTTTAAATTTAATCCCATAGATGGAATGACAGTGCATGTTCTGAAAGTAAAAAACATCATAAGGATTGCTATGTTTTTATACCGAATTTCAAATTGAAATTGATTAAAAGGACATAAATTTTATTAATTGATAAAAATTTATTTATTTATACTTTAAAACCATTTTAATATAGAATTTATCCTTATAAATAAATTAGATGAAAATGCAGATTTGAACAAAAATTCTATTTTTTCACTGTTCATTAAAAAATTAAACATTATAAAAAAATACCAAAAATTTAACCTAAAATAATTTTATGTTTCTATTTAGAATATTATGATTCGTTTGACATATATAATCCATAAAATCATAAAAAAAGTTATTTAAAATAGTTTAGTCATTAAAAGGATGTAAATATTCAATAATAAAAATATCATATTTTATGTACAAAATTAGGATTGTTTATAACATAAACCTTCCAAGTATATTGGATGAATATCAAAAATATTTTATTTAATATAATATATATATAATATTATATTCACAAAATAATTAAAATAATATAATTTGTGAGGGTAAAATAGATTTTTGACTATAATAATAATAATATTTTCTAGTATATTCAATTGGTTTCTATATTCATTTATAATTAATTTTTAACCAATTAATATATTTTATATTTTATAAAACCATATAATTTCATAAGTTCGATGAAAATATTAATAACTTCTAATTTAATGTCTCGTTTATATTAAATAATATAATATATCGTTATTCAGTAAAACTCTCTCTTGCGTATAATACTAGCCATTTGAAGAAACTCATTATTGCGTGCGACGTACACTAACTCACTATTACATTACATGAAAGATATATCTTATATTATATATATTTAATATAGTAAGTATAATTTAAGGTATTTGGGTATTATATTTCCTTACATTCTTGGTGATGTGGGTGATTCACACTATCAAATACAATGTTCTTAATTTAAATTTTTGGGGTGTTACATTCTCCCATCCTTAATTAACATGGGTAGCTTAAATTTAAAAATGAGATCAATAATATGGGAATTTAAAATAAACTATTTTTGGAAACTCCAAATTGTGATAGGGTTAATAACACTACATTTTAATAAGAGATAATGGAATTAAAAATGATCATGTAAGTAGGATTATTAGTAGGAACATAAGTGGGATATGTAAACATAGATATAGAAGAAAAAACTAACAATAAATTACTGATGAAGAGTGATAGTGAAAATATTTAAGATAAAATTAACAATCAAAATTCCCTAAATTGATAATTATCTTAGGGCCCTCTTGATTCATTGGAAAAGAAGGTACATGGAATCTTTTTTGGTTTGAAGATCATTTTTCCTCTAGTCAAGGAATAATTTCACTCTTTATGAATATTATTAAATATACATGGATCATTTCTATAAGCACAATATTATCCTTTGGTCATGCCTTGAACTATTTATACTTCATCGCAAAGAACAATATTCATTTTATAGTGATGTGATATATCAATATATAAAACAAGATCCAATGTTCATCATAATCCATATAATATATGGTTAACCATTATAAAAGAATATGACCCAACACATTAAAAACAAGGTCACTATATTTTTCATTAGAATTTAATCAACATGAATCATCTCTAAATTTTCACATTCCAAACATGTGATAAACTTCATCATTTATCATATTGAAATGTCGTAATAAATCAAATCACCATTAATCCTTTTTTGAAACAATAATTTTCTTTATTACTTATGTAAGACACGTGTTATTGGATATATTCATTAAATCCAAAAGTTTTGTAAACTCCTTAAATGATATAATAGAATTTTTTTTGAATATTAATTAATCAATTAATGTTATTAAGATATTTTAAAATATATAAATTATTCATCATTATCTGAACATCCAGAACATATTATGGGTTTCATTCCCTCAATCATTTATTTTCCGAAAAATTTTACTTTCTACTGAATAAAAATTATTGGTAACATTTAGACTATGATCTCTAATCCTTACAGAAAAATGTATTTCATTAAAATACTTATATATTTCATAAATCATATGATGAGAACATCATAAATAAAATACTTTTATAACATATTTCTTATATAAAAAAATAGAAGCTCATTACTCATTCCAATTCAGTTGTGTCAGTAACATATGCTTGACCTTGATCCCTTTTATCCTTCATAGGGTTATTCCCTTGACTCTTGGGTTTTTATTTTCATCATTAACCATATCCTGGTTTTTATAACATTTAATAGAATTGTTTTCCTCATTTATTTTCATTTTTTTGGTGAACCCTTTCTCCACACTTATAACAAACTCACAATCCATTCATGAAATTACTAGGGAGATTCTCTATAAAATTATCATAGGATGTAAAATACTTCAGTCCATTCATATTCTTTAACTCATTAAAATTTTCATTTGCTCATATTTAATCTTCCTATATTGTTTTCCCTATAATATATTTATTATATAAAATTTCTTCTCTCTCTTGATGGAAAATTAAACTCTTTCGTCATATGATGAAAAATTATGGGAGACCAGTGCCCTTAGGAGACATGGCTTAAGACCGTCAAAAAATGATAAAATTTTCACTATCTATTTCCTATAAAATCTATATCATACCTTGAAAACCATACAATGGTAGATTCATACTCTTCATCACTTTATTCGACCTTTTTAGTTAAACCCAGTATCTTTATCTCCATCTTAGTTTTTTGATCATGAGGGATGTATTTGTTAAATATTGTTTCCCTAAAAGTTTTCCTTTCCATGAGTTTTATTTCTTTTCCAATATATTATTCTAGATCAATGACCACCATTGATCATCATATCCATAGAGACAATGTACCACAAGTGTAACCATTCCATTTCACTACATCCTAAAGATGTAAATACCTTCTCCAAATAATTAATCCATTACTAAAATACAATTTGATTCTATATCCCACTGAACATTGGTGGATTTTATTGCATAATGTTATCCAACATAGAATATTATATCTTTCGAACCAGTTGCTCCATATGGGAAATTTTATGTGTCATAATAGGGTTAAGAATCCCTAATATATCCATAACATTATCAATTAAAATACTAGATACATTTACTTTATCAACAGGGAATCCTATAAATTTACCACGAGTGATGGAACACTTCTTTAGTCTAGTATCCATTTCTAGACAATGACATATATTATATTAGCTCATAATATTATAAAATTTATATAACTATATACATGGTATATAACATTACATAAATTTATGCATCTTAAATCATAGAAACATAAAATTTATGTTACTCTGGAGATATAATTACATAAAAATACATCATAGTTATAGATAAATAAAACTGGAACTATCCTTTGATTATCCCTAGGGATTGTGAAAGAAGGTAATCTGTAAGGCCTATTTTTATTCACCAGGTTAAACTGAGCAAGGATCAATACACCTTTTTGGTGTTTTAACTAGGTATATTTTTTTCAGAATAACATACACATATAGTATCCAGATGAGGATTTATTTCAAGGAATACTCACATAGTATGTATCTTTTATAAATTCTAAATCATTATTCTATATTTATCCTCAATGTTTATCGTTGGGTTATGTTACTTAATATATGTTTTCTAAATATATTTTCCAGGTATTCTTCTAACTTCTTTTGATACAAATTATAATGCCTCAACCCCAGAAGCCCAAAGTTGTTGTATTATTTTCTTACATTGGCATGATTACAAGGAATCAAATACCAAATTTCTATTTAGATTAAAATCATAGAAATCCATATTAAATACATGATACCTATAATATATTGTAAAATATTTAAGAAAAATATGATTAACAATAAAACTAAATAAACAACATCTTTTAAATCATATTAAAAGGATTCATCTTCATAACCAGGGGAAAGGAAACCTATTAAGGGTGAGAAAAAAATGATTAGTAAGGTAAATTAATGTGGAAGAAATAATGAATTAATTAGAATAAATTAACATTAAAAGGTAAATAACTAATAACAAATTCCTTTTAAATTAATGGATAAGGAAATTTTAACATGGAAAGTTATGAAACTGAACACACATTCCATTTAATCATTAAAAAAATGAAATTCATCCATTGATATGTAAATAGCATTTCCATCCAAATGACCACCATGAGAGGAGGTAAATTAAGAATGGACAATCATCATTTTGTGAGACGTTAGATCACTTTTGACATAAACTGTAAGTTTGTTACACATTATATGGGAGTGTGTGTGTATTTTTAGGTAAAACAATTATCAAAAAAGCATATTATAATATTTATGATAATGGGTTTTATATATAAAAATATAATAACAATATTTTAGGTGGTGGATAAGGGAAATAAAACTGAAGAGCTTATGGAAAGATGTCACCTCTTAATCTGGTAACACTTTTTGGTTTAAACCAAAGGTCTTAATTGGATGGATTTATTACCAAGGTGAGGCTTATAGGATTTGTGGAGGGATTTTGAGGAAATTTTTTTGAATATCATGGTCAATTCAATATGTATTTCATGGTGTGGTTAACTCGGAGGATGAGAGGACTTTTTATAGTGGAGGAGGAGTGTCACTCTTGTAAATTTTGGAAAAGGGAATTCCACCAAAGTATTTCAGATATCAAGTTGATAAAATAATGGAAAAAAGTCTTTCCATGTGAGTATAGGGTATAATTATGGATATTATATGGTTCTTGGACAAGTTTCTTGGTCATTTGGGCCCTTACGATTAAGGTTCAGCCCCTTAATAAGTCTAATTTTACCACATTCATTGTAAATAAATTTAAGAACTCACAGTAATCAATTTGGTAAAAAAATGTCACCATAGTAGACATTATAAATTATGAAAAATACAAATATAGAAAATATATGCCCAAATTAATATCACAGATGTGGAAGAAATTATTTTATATTTAATCTCGTTGATAGAATGACAATGTAGGGTTTTAATGTTAAGAACATCCAAATGTTTGCTAATTTTTATAGAAAAAATGAAAGTGAAATTAATTAAGATTAAATAGATTGAATTAATTGATTTTTTATATAATTAAAATTTAAAACCAATTTAAAATTTAGTTTAACCTTAGAAATAATGTTGATGAAAAGTGTGTTTTGATCTAGAATTCAATATTTTTAACAATTCTTTAAAAAATGAAACATCATTGTAAAATACTAAAAAATTACCCTAACCAAATTTTTATTCTTTTATTGGAATTATTTTTATTTTTTAAAAATATATAATCAATAAAAGTTCAAACAATTATATTGAAAATAGGTTATCCCTTAAAAGGTGAGAGAACTGCATTAAAAAATATTGTATTTTATACATATTTTGGGTTTTTTTCCTAATCTTATATAATATATTTGATGAATATTAGAAATTTTTTATTGAATATAATATATATATATATATCACATTATTATCACTCATATGTTTTAATTTATTTATTTTATATGGGTAAACAACTTTTTGAGCATAAATATAATAACATTTTCTATTATATTCAATAAGTTTCCAAATTAATTAATAATTAATTTGTAACCAATGAATAAATTTTATATTTCTGTAAAACACATATTTTTATTATTTAGTTTAATTTTTTCAAAAAAAACAATTTAATGGATATTTTATATTAAATAATATAATATATCACCATTTGTTAAAACTCAGTCTTGCGTGTAATGCAATCCATTTGAAGAAAATAAATGTTGCATGCAACATACGCTAACTGAGTATCACTTTAAATGAAAGATATATAACAAAGTTAATTTATTTTAAATATAAAATATATTATAATGTATCAGCTTATTAAAATTCTTTACGTTCTTGGTGATTCATGTGATACACGATATCAAATACAATGTTCTTACATTAGAATTTCGTGGTGTTACTCCATGAGTGTGTATGAAAGTGATATGATGGATTGAGTTATAATGTATTTATAAAATATATCATGGATTGAAATCATTCAAATGGTTTTGTATTGGTTAATGATGAGGATGATGTGGATATATGGACTGGTGCCAACTAGAAATTTTGGGCCCTATGTGGGACTGATCGTGGTAAGAAAGAGGCCTAACTCACAACATGGATGACTTACATATAGAAATGATGATCACTTGTTTCATGGAATTATATGTTGAGAGTAAAAAAATTTAGAATAAGAAGTGGGGTACTATATGTATATATATGATTTTGAGTTAGTAAGGATGAATTCTACGCATAACATTGAGAGTGAGACACTATGAGAATAGGAAACTAGAAGAACCTGTATAGGTGATGAGTTAAATCAATTTTTTATTCAGTGGAATTTGATGTGATACTTTCAAATAGTCTAGTTGATTTTTTAGGTAGGATCCTATTTACTATACATGTTATACTCACCCAACATATATATAAATCGTTTTTTTGGTTGGTAGAGATAGTTTAGAGACCCAGATGGATGTTACTCGCATAGAGGTGTTGTGGAGTAGCCGTCAAGAGTTTATAGAGTTTTTTTCCTGAGATTTTATTGTTTATTATTAGTTATTATTTTTTATATATTCATTTTTTGTATGAAATTTCATGTATTGGGAGTAATTTTTATATTTATGCATTCAATGTTGGTTGGTGGTTTTCATTTTCTTATATCTCAATCCTTAAATATATAGTTGTTAATACATATCTTGTTTGCAATTGATATACCATCAGTGTTATTTTCCAATCCATGAAATATATGATATCATATTTGGGAATCAATTTCTCTCTTCCATTATTACTGATCTTAGTATGATACCATCGAATTATGGGGGGCATAACTAGAGAGTTTTCAATTATTAGTAATGATTATCAATATGAAATCATTATTTCAATCACATGGAGTATTCTAGATATTATATCAATATAAAGATAATTTCTATAGATCACAAATGATTCAAGTATTATTATCCTAATTTTTCATGTCAATATGAATTAATCTTCGTGGTTGGACCCATTGATGGTTTATATGTCATTTTACTAAAAATATCAATGTGAAAATATACATTGGATCATACTAAGGATCACAAGAATCAAATTTAAAAATACTTTATTCATAGATATCATAAATAATATGAGGATATTTCTATTTCTATTCATTGTAAATCACAATTTATTTTCACGTATTAGATTCATTTTAGGTTATTTTCCACTATAATACAAATTTGAAGACTATATAATACATTCGATCAAACATAGCAGTCGTGGTTTCATATTTAAGTGATGTTTTTTTATAAAGACAATAAATCTCATGTAGATCATTTTTCTAATTTTATATTCCATTTAATTATTTTTTATATATTTCATCTTTTAAACGTGTTATTTGACATTTATTAGTAATAGTTAACAATGAACAATAATATATTACTTCATATAGACCATGTGGAACCCCATATTTATGTTTATTTTATTGATATAGATCATGAATGATTCATGGATCACTATCCTATATTATCTTTCAAATATGATTTAGTCTATTTTATTTTGACACCTTAAATGGTGTATGTAATTTAAATAAAGATATCAAGGTGTAATGCTTCATTTTATCATATAGAGAATCCAATCCATCATATTGGTCCACCATACATTCATATAGATCAATAATTATTTTCCGAACATTCTCTTATGATTTTCAAGGTTATCTGAACTATTTTGTTTGGTTTTGACCCTCTTTAGTGTACTTTTTCACTTTAATAATATGTGGTGGTCAGTTGACACATTCATTCATATTTAAAAATTCCTTTTTAGATTTTTTTTGATGTTGGTAAATATAAATCATAAATTATGCGTAAATATTTTTTCTATGTTTCTGATGAAATTTATGCTTGTATTCTAAGTCTTGTCCTATACACTGGTGATTTTTTAATTTATTAATAAGTGTTGATAATACGAAATCATTCCAAAATTATTCAAGCATGAGTTGGTCTCCCAATATAATACCACAAATATTTATTAAAATAAATGGTAGAAACAATGTGATTACACGAGGTGTGATTTATTTTCACTAGCTAGAAATGCAGAGTGTAACACCCCAAGATTTATAATATTCTCCTTATAGAATAAATTTAATTTTTGTGCCTGGATTTCATCTCATGAGGCACCAAGTTAATATTGTGTTATAAAATACATAATTTTTATCATTTTATACACATAAAACCATGTTTATTTTGTGTCACATGATATACTTACTTTTCTCGATGTCTTTTGTAACATGGAAGAGACATTTTTATTGAACAATAATATAATATTAAAAATTCTATTTTTTATATAATAATATAAAACCAATCCCTTAGATTATAGATTATTAATATTATTAACTACATTATGAAAATATATGGTTTTCATAAATATAATATGAATTTAAATTTTTTTATTTACTTAGAAACAAAAATATAATCCAATTGATTAAAAAGGAAAAATTTATATTTTATGATCAGAAATGAGTTTTATCCTAAAAAAATAAATTAATTACTATTAGTGAATTAAATTAATTATATTTATTTATTATATATCCAATTAAATATTTTTTCCACTCAACCAATATATTTAATAGGCATAAGACACGAAAACCCCCAATTTTATGGAAAAATCCTACATTTTTACAAAGGGAGTTTTGCCACCTTTTAATAGAATTCATATTTTAAATAATATTTTTGGAACTTTTATTGATTTTCTATGTCAAAATAATCTTCATATATGTATGTGGATCATTAAAATTACATTAGGGTAAATATTTGGTATTTCTCTATGAAGTTTCATTTGCTGATGAATAGTAAATAATTTTGAATTTTAATACAAATTTTTTTTCTAATTAATTTATAAGGTCAAATATTATTTTTAATTAGTATTAATGTTAAATCATTTCATTTTTACATAAATTAATACAATTTAGTTCATTAGAATCAATTTCACTTTGAAATTGTGTATAAAAATTTAGAAACTATTGAGTATATTTACTTTATAAACCAATATTTTTATCCAGTATTTGAGATTTTATTTAAATTAATTGCTAAAAATTTTGTTATTGGAATTTGGAAAAATTGATTCATTATTTAGATTTAGAATAATTTATAATTTCTAATAAATTTAACATACTTTTTGAAAAAAATATTTCTGAATGTAATTAAAATTAATTACAGTGATTAAGAGAAAAATTAGCTTAACCACTGACTAAACCTTAATATTAAGTCCCAAAATATATTTTATACTTGTAAAAAAGCCAATGGATGGCCATATTTCGACCATATACTAACTTTTGTCTAATTTGGACTTTTATTGTTTCCACTTTATAAGGGAAAATGTTGGTGGGATTCCCTTTTAAAAAATTTACAAGAAGACACTGATGTTGGACTAAACGATAGAAAAAATGTCCCACTGATGTAGAAGTCGTCGATGATTGGTCATGCCGATAGTTCAAGTGACTCACCGATGGGCGACAAATTGACAAACACGCCATTGATGGTCGATGGAAAGGACTCAATGACACATAATTTCACCGATGATGGAAAGGTCTAACCGATAAAGAAGGTAAGGACTCACCAATACAGATGGACGGAATCACCGATACAAAAAAGACACCGATGATGATAGACTGATGCCAATGAGACACCAATACTTATGAGTCACTGATATTTATAAAAACTGTTTTTAATTTAATACTTCAAATTTACATCAAAGGGTCATATTTAGAGTAATTAATGTTTCCGAAATTAGTTAATGATATTTTTAGGAAATTCAGAAGACAGTATGAGGTACATGCACTTGGGGAGATCTTCATGTCTTCCGATCCTCAAAGAATAAAAAAATTATAAGCAGGATCAGGAAAAAACACATGAAATATTAGAAAAAAATAATGACATGAAACTTTCGTGCATACTCTCAAATCCTAGGAACTCAAAGGAAGGCCATAATAGGGAGATTAAAAATACTAGCTAAAATATGCCTAGCTGACCAAAAAAATCTTAACAAAAAGAAGCTGAACATTTCACACTCTTGGAAGCTAGAGCATAAGAGACTACGATACTCTGTTTCGGTGACCACTTTCAGAAGTAGACTCAAACTTCATTTCCACTACATCAAACGTGTCCAAAGCTGCACTGCAAAACACAAAGAGGCTTCTAAACCTTATTCTATATCTCTAGCTCTGTTGTGTTCTTCTATTAACATTTTTTAGCAGTTTGTGTATCTATCTGTTACACACACACTGAATTTTATGCATAACTAATGGATACATGAAATTATAAAAATCACACTCTATTTATTATTTGCATCCAACATAGAATAGTGAAAGAGGTAAGGTGTGACCGGTTTTTAGTTTTCCCATAAATAACTTTGGTAGAGGTTAAGTGTGACCAGGATAGAGTTGTGTGCTATTGTGAACCCTGATCCAGGTTTTGGATCAAAATTTATATTATATTAAACTGCTTGGGGGTAGGTGATCACCAAGTAGAGAGGACTAATTATCATGTTGATATTGATTTGATTATTTATATCCACTGTTTTTTACCTATTAGTTTTACTCTGTGTTTATTATATTTTTCCATAAAACTAAATTGAACTTTGATAGTTAGTTTGAAAGGTTTTTATAATTGTTTTGAAGTAGTAGATTATTTTGAGAAGTTATATTAAAATTATATTATTATAGATGATAACTAATAAATCTTTTGAGAAATTAATTTAACATTTAAGACTCATATAAATTCACTTCTAACTGACATTATTTATATATTAATTAGGTGAAATTTTCAATAGACCAATTTTAGAGAAAAATTATAGATACTCAATTCACCTCACTTTTCAGTAATCTACTAACATTTTGAATCAGAGGAATTTTTGAATTTCTCAATTTTCAAATCATTTTCAAAGTTTTTCAACTGTGATTGTAGTTGTATTTCAAAGATCCTAAAATGTATTTTATTTTTAAATATTTATCTATTTGAAATATTTTCACAATTTATATTATTGAAAGTAGACTAGAAGGATCTGCTACTAATAGACCACATTTTTTAATGGAACAGAATCTTCTAAGTGGAAGCTTCAAATGAAAATACATCTAGAAATCATCAGATTTTAAATATGGACTGCTATTGAAAGTAAATATACAATCCATGAAACTACTCTAAATACATGGGATAGACCTACCAAGACGGCCTATAAAAATAACTATAAAGAAATCAATGCTCTATACTGTGCACATAGAGATGAAGTGTTTAATTTCATTTCTTCCTGTAAAGCATCCCTTGATATTTGGGACACTTAATCTTTTTTCCATTAGGAAATATCAAATGTGAAATAGATAATATTAAATACTTATTCTATTAAATATTACATTTTCAAAATGAACCCGATGAATCTATTTTTGATATGTATCTCAGGTTTAATGAATTATTAAACACCATGATCTCTCTGGTATGATATGTTACTACTAAAGAAAACATCATGAGGATTCTATGATGATTACCTGAAAGATGGAGATGAACCTCTGTCTCAATAACAGAATCATGTGACATCAGCAAATCACCTGTCAAATAACTCAATAGAATGATTATGATGCACGAAATAGAGCAGAAAGGAAACAAAGAATAAGAGGATGAACCAAAAATAAAATCTAAAGATTTCATGACTAAGAATTCCAAAAACAAATATAAATAGAAAATTTAAGCTGTTGTTGACATCACAAAAGGTGATGAATCAGCTTCAATTGGTGATGAGAAAATGGGACAAGTAACCAGATGATTCATGAAATTTTATAGGAAAAAGATGTTTTTCAAAAGTCCCAATTATAAAGGAACGTATAAAAATAGGGGAAACTAGAAAAAGGATTAGCAGAGAAATGTAAAAATAGAGGAGATTGTTTTCAATTAATGCAAGAGGATGGGAGTTGTCAAAGAAGACTTTCCAAAGCTAAAATACAAAAGGATGTATGATAATAAGGATAAGAAATATAAGAAAACCATGAAGTCCACCTAGAGTTCATCTGAGGTTATCTCATGTGAATTAGAAACTAATCATGATGATAATGATGACATGGAAAATATGTGTTTTATTAAATACACATAAGAGGTAACCTTAGACTCTTCTACACACAATTATTATTATTCAACAGATGAAATTGAGTTTGAGAATATGAAAATTGATTAGTTTTTATAATATTACCACATGTTAGAAGAGACATGTACTGAATTAAAGATAAATATAAATCTCTAAAGAAACAACATGCTCTTACTATGACTATTAAATCATAACATACTACTAAAAAGGTAAAAACACTCAACTACTCAAGGAAAACAATAAATTAAAAATTTATAATGACTAGTTGAAGAAAGATTTAGAAAATTTTACCAATGGAAAAAATACTCTTATTCAAATTCTTGGTAGACAGATAGATCCTAAGTACACTTCTAGAATATTATATCAGCCAAAACATAGAAACATTTCAAAAACACTTTTTTATAACAATATCTGGAAAATATACTTCATTATTCATAATTCATAATTCTACTGCAAGTTCTAGTTCTAAAAAATCTTTTACTGCCTAACGATTTTCTGGACCTAACAAAGTTTATTTATCAAATACCTTATATTTTAAATATTAGAGACCCATAACATAATTTTGGGTGCCTAAGGCCTTTATTACTAATGTTTATGGACCGATAAAAACATGGGTACTAAAATCATTCCCAGGATAAATTGTCTTATAGTTAAACAACATAAAGATTTACTGTAGAAATATTTGGTACTTGGATAATGGTTGTTCAAGTCACATGATAGGAAACTACTCAAGCATCAAGATTCTAATCAAGATTGATACGGGATATGTCACATTTGATGACAATGGTAAAGAAAAAATCATCATCATAGGCTAGATTGGTAACCCTATCTCTATTTCTATTTCAAAATTACTTTATTTTAATGGATTAAAGTATAATATTCATAGAATATCCCAACTATGTAATGATGGATTTAATGTAAAATTAAAAATTGATTCATGCCTTTTTTTATGCCAAGAATAACATAGAATTTAATTCATTAAGAAATGATAATTTATATGATATAAAATTAGAAACACTAGCATCAGAAAATTTTTCTTCTCAAAGTGGATTTCATAATGAGTCTTTGTGCTGGAAAAATGTAACATCCCAGGTAAATAAAGTATAATAAATTTTCATATTTATTAATATTTATGAATTAAATATTAATTTTACTTTATAGTGGTTGCTATGTTTGATAGCGTACCTGATACGCAACAAAGAGTTTTTTTGAAATCTTATGTTGCAAACTAGTAATAAAATAATATTATTTTAAATTGAAGTTAACACGTAGCCATTGTATTGGCGGGAATGAATATAAACAACTTAAATATTATTATATATGTTTTTTAAATGGTTTTACATTCATCCAATAAATGATAAAGGCTTAAAATATGAAAAGAATTCAATTTTAGGCATATATACTCTAACATTCACAAAATGTCGACTTATCGCCTTTTGATGGCGAACCGTCTATAATTATAGTTCTGGTCACTCTCATACTTTCTATTGGACCAAATAAAACACTTCTTTATAATCGGATATCAAAATTTACTTTGTGTAAATTTTTGGTATTTTTCCGATAAAGTTCATTTTTTTAATGAATAGTGAAAGATGTTGTATTTTAATTCAAAACCCCTTTTTAATCTAATTTATTAATATATATTATCATTTGAATTGGTTTTAAAGTGAAATTAGAATATATTTTTACCATTTAATCCAAAAGTGGTCCTTGGAATTAATTTCACTTTGAAATTGGACTTAAACTAGTGTCAATCTTTTGATATATATTGTTTCATAAAAACAAGCTATTTTTCATGACAGCGGTATTTAATTATTAAAATAATTAATATAACTTATATGATTTTAATTTTTCAAAATAGACAAAAAAATTTTATTCTGAATATCAAATATAGATTAGGGTGAAGTTTTGGTATTTTTCTGAAAAACATCAATTTTTGATTAACAGTGAAACCACTAAGTGGTACTTAAAAAACTGATTTTTCATTTAATTGAAACTTTACCACTTCTGTGTTTTGAAGTTCAAAAATCTGACATACATGGTTGTCATTAGGAAGTAAAATTTTTTTCAATGGGATTAAAATAATTGTTGGTGAATAGTAACTTTTATGTTTTTAATCACAATTAGAGGTAATTAGTGTAATTTAAGGTAAAAATAATGTTTTAATAATATGAAATCAACTTGACACATGTCCTACCAATATTGGATGTGTCATGGCTGACCATGACAATCAATGGGTCATCTTGGGGACCCCATGGATCCCCTTTGGTAGGAAAATGACATTAATTAATTTTTATTTAATGTTAAAATAAAAATGTCAAAAACATGGGTTGTTTCACTAAAACAATTTTTAATTGGGGATATACAAGTCAGATTTTTGATTATAAATATTCATTAGAAATCTAAAATGATTTCCTACATCAGGACAGTTTTTTTATAATTTTTAGACATTATATAAATTAAATTATTTATGGAACCATGATGATGCAGTGATTTCCTCATTATTTAACGATTTAAATAAAATGAAACTATAATTTAAAATATAAGACCTAATCTTGTCAAAAACCAATTGGATGGGTGGATTTCGAATCCTTATCACCATATCCTCAAAATTTATAATTTTCGGACCTTTTTTATCCGAAAACCATTTTATAATAAAGTATCCTTTCTTAACATTCCAAGAGTGCCCCTCCTATGCTCTTATAAAAGGCCCCCACCTCTACCTCGTTACCCACATCAATCAAGCATTTGGTTCAGCCATGATCTGCCCATTTTGTCACTCCACATACTTGTATTACTCCAAGAAGCATCACATTGGGCAGAAGTCTTCCCAAGGAATCCTTTGAGCTCAAATCAAATAGAGTTACCCGTTTTAAAGGTAGTGTTTTCCCTTGTGTTCTTATGTTTTATTTTGATTCTCCAACCCCCTAAACTCCTTTTATTCATTTATTTTGTAACAACACCAGTATCTTCAATATACGAGGGTGTTTTTATAAGAAGTATTCGAGCTACACTTACACACACCTTCATTTAATGGTTAAAGAACATACTGTTTCTGTGGATGGCGAATTTCTGCCTCACGAAACGATGATTGTTCAACACTCATATAACACCTTAAAAGGTTGCCATTAAGATGAAACTATATTTATATATGATATATAATATGTTTATGTTTTACTTAATCTTCTGTATTTTTCAATTTTGGCATACCATTATTGTTTCCATAGTGGGTAAACGCGATAATTTCATTTTAGGAAGTGTGGACTACCACCCCCTCAAAGTGATTTGATTCGTTAATGCCATACGTGGGACGTATAAAGTATGGATTTAATAATATTATATATGATATTATAATGGAATTATAATATTCCTTTTTATCAATATTATTTCACTCCATTAAAGTATGAGATAGAAATCAAAGTAGCATTCATGCGAACGTACGGCTTACCATCTCCATGAACGGTGCATTTCATTTCTTATCCCCAAATGTAATTTACAATTATATGTACATATATATAATGGATATATATGATTTATGTTACATCTAAATTAGGAATATAATTCTAGAATTAAAAGATAAATAACTCTCATTTAGTTTTAATTCCATTAATATGACATAGAAATGAAAGTAGCGTTCATGCGTACGAAAGGATTACCGTCTCCATGAATGGTGAATTTCATTTCTTACCTATAAATGATTATGTAATATTATAAATAAATGTATATTCTGGATATATATGATATATATGATATCCAAATCATGAATATCATTCTGTTTATAATGAACCATTGACCACACTAACAACATGTAATTGTAAGAAGTCCACTTTCGACTTAAGAACCAAGTATCGACAATACAAACATTATTAACATAAATGTTTACATAATGTTTATAACATGGTAATAAGTGATATAAAAGTAACAATTAACTTGAAAAAGGTTCTTAAGCAAGTTGAAATTTACTCAAGTTTATTATTCAGGACGTTAAAGAACGATCGAGTCAAGTCGGACCTGAGGTAAGGGACTTCGTCTCAATATCTTTTCATTTAGGAAAATTTCATTTTATAAACAACTTTATTTTATATGGTGTATAAACCCCTTTGACTTTTACATTTATACAAAAGGAATCTTTTTCTATGATGCGCTTTACTAAAAGACAAAAAGGAATGTTTCTTTTAACATACGCGGTGACAATGACCTTTTACGCCGCCGTGAGTATTATTTGGCCATTGTCTTCCTCAATAAGCAATAATGTTTTAATAATTAAATAAATACCATATAATCTTTTATGTATTTTGGTATTGAAAATAGTTTTTATAATGTATTTGTTATGTCAATATATTTATGTGATATATTGTGATCAAAGTGTGGAAATGTTTTCATTCCATTATATTTGTTTAATGACTTATGATTTTATAATGGTACTTGGAAATTTGATGGGTGGTTACGTGATAAACCATATGACGGGTGGTGTCGTGAATACCAGGATGAGTGGTTACGTTATAACGTCCAATGCATTGGATTTGGAAGTCAGCCGTATGGCTATTCCATTAAGTGATATGTGTAGAAGTCGACCGTATGGTTATTCCATTTAAGTATGTTTATGTCCCAAGTTACCTTCATATGTTATGTGTTCTTTATATGGGTTTTATGGTAATCTTTCGATTACAAAATAGTAAGTAAAGAACTTTTATTCAATGAAGAGTATTTTCTGCTCATAAAGGTGAAAAGTATTACTTTGATAAAGTATTCATGGTTTACTGGTTGTTTTGAAAAACTAACAGTTTTCCTTCTTTGTGTATCCCTTAATGAGCTTTTTATGCTCACCCGATGTTTTTGAAATATTTTTCACAGGACTTAAAGTGGAATAGGTTCGGGGATAGGATCATGGAAAAGTAATTCTATCTAAAACATGGAACTAGACATGTTTCTTTTTAAGTGTTCTTATTTTATGGAAACTTAGTAGAAGTTTCTACTTTTTAATATTTTGAGATGTAGTAGTTATGTCCTAATTCTCTAAAACTCTAAACCTGAAACGAACCTCAATGTGAATTATTCATTTAATTCAATATTAAGTAAGGTTTATGGATAGGGCCTTATAGTTGGTATTAGAGGTCGGTTTAGACATCTTTAGGAGTTAGAAAATTGTTAAATTATAAAATAATTTATGGTATGATTGAAATGATATAGCATTTAAAGATTACCATGTAGCTTCCACTAAGATATTTCTGTGTTCAGAATGGTTTTATACAGAAGAAACAAAGTAGCTATGTTGGGACGTCATCAAGAGGAAGACAACCATCCAAATTTGAAACCAGAGATGGTCGGAATCGAAACTGAACAGTTTGGTGCAGTGATGGAACAATTGACTCAAGCTATAAATGGTGGTCGTATCCATGAACGAGATCAACCAGATCAACTATAGAGGAACATGTCAGTGGTGGAACATTTCATGTGGAATCATCCCCCATCATTCAGAGGATCATCTGACCCTGTGCTAGCTGAAGGGTGGATTAAAGCACTGGAGAATATTTTTGATGTCATGGGGTGTTCGGAACATCAAAAGGTTAGTCTTGATGTTTACCATTTTGAAGGAGAAGCTGATCAGTGGTGGTCGATGGTGAAAAATATCAGGGATAGTGATGAGATTTATGATCTTCACTAGGATGAATTCAAAGGTATGTTTCTTGAGAAATGTTTTCCTAAGGTGGTTCGTCTTAGGATGGAAAAACAATTCCTTGAATTGAGGTAGGAGGATGATTCAGTGGCTGCTTATGAAGAAATGTTCACTCGACTGGCAATGTATGATCCAAACTTCATACAAGATCTTGATAGTAAAATAAACCATTTTTACTCAGGGTTAAATCCCCGGTATTTAAGGGATTTAGCTTCTTGTGGGTTCAAATGTTATGAAAAACATGTTCGATGTGTGGAGAAGGTGGAAATGGAGTTTTCTGATGATCAGGTGATCTATGAAAAACAACGGAATAAGAGGTCCAGTTGGTAGTCAAATGCGATGAATTCATCAAAGAAACAAGGAGGTAAGAAAACCAAATATCCATCCGGTGAGAAGTGTGGTAAAATGCATCATGGAGAATGTTTACCCAAGTCTGGAAAGTGCTTTCGATGTGGTATGTTGGGTCATATTGCTCGTAACTGTAAGGAAGATTATCAAGTGGGCAATGAAAATCCAGCAGTAAGATGTTTTATGTGTAATGAAAAGGGTCATTATGCAAATCTGTGTCTAATTAAGAACTCAACCGAGGGAACGCAGCTAGACTACAAGCAGAAAGGGGTGGTGAAATCCTTTGCAACTACTTCAGCAGATGTTGGGCCATCGAATGAAGTAGTATCAGGTACACTGTTTGTTTGTTCAGATTATGCCAATGTGTTGTTTGATTTAGTTTCTACACATTATTTTATTTCTAAGAAGTTTTCTAGTAAATTTAGAATTCCATATCAAGATATGAATCATGAACTTATGGTAAAAACACCCATAGGGAACTTTGAGACAAAAAGAAATTATAAGAACCTTCCTATCCTTGTGTGCGGAAAGAATTTACTAGAAAACCTTATTGTTTTTCCTCTAGTAGAGTTTGATGTTATGTTGGGCATGGATTGGATTTCTGTTTATCATTCTAATATTGTATGCAGAGCTAAAATGGTTTATTTTCAGAATGATTTTCAGTCTGTGTACAAGAATGAACCCTTGATTTTGATAACATATCAGGAAGTTGAGAAACTAGTAAAAGATGGAAATGAATGTTACCTTGCACATATTGTTGAAAATAAAAGAACAGTTCAGATTCATGATGTTCTAGTGGTTAATGTGTATCTTGATGTTTTTCCTGATTAGTTGCCAGGTATTATTCATGATCGGGAAGTTGAATTTACTGTTGACTTAGTTCCTGATTCTAAGCCAATTTCAAAACCCCCTAATCGAATGGCTCAAGTTGAACTTTTAGAGTGAAAGAAGCAATTGCCAGAGTGATTAGATAAAGGTTTCACTCGACCTAGCACATCACCATGGGGTGCTTCTGTCTTGTTTGTTAAAAAGAAAGATGGATCAATGATAATTTTCATTGATTATAGAGCCTTAAATAAAATTATTGATAAGAACAAGTATCCTTTGCCTCATATCGATGATTTTTCTGATCAGCTCCAGGGAGATCAGTATTTTTTGAATATTGAATTGAGGTCGGGGTACCATCATTTGAAAGTAAACAAAGAAGACGTTCCGAAGACTGCATTCTTTACTAGATATGGCCATTATGAATTTGTAGTTATGCCTTTTTGGTTAACCATTGCACCTACAATATTCATGGACCTTATGAATAAAATTTTCCATGAGTTCTTGGATAAGTTTGTGGTTTTTTTCATTGATGATATTTTGGTGTTTTATAAAAGTAAAGAGGATCATGAAATTCATTTAAGGGTTATCTTAAAAACATTAAAAGATAAGAAACTGTTTGGAAAATTTAGCAAGTGTGAGTTTTGGTTACAAAAAATTTCATTCCTTGGTCACATTGTTTCAAAAAATGGAATAACTATTGATCCTGATAAAACAAACGTTGTTAAAGAATCGCCAAGACACACAAATGTAACAGAGATCCGTAGATTCCTTGGTTTGGCAGGTTACTACCGAAGGTTTGTTGAAATTTTTTTATGGTTATCTAGTCCATTGACTAAGCTAACTCGGAAGGGTGTTATGTTTATCTGGACATAAGAATGTGATGATTGTTTTCAGGAGTTGAAAATAAGATTGGTGAATGCTCTAGTTTTGGCTCTTCCTTCTAGGAATGGTGAGTTTGTTATATACAGTGATGCTTCGTTGAAGGGACATGGCAGTTTCCTTATGAAAACTGATCAGGTAAGTGAATATGCATCACGTCAATTGAAACTCATGAGGTAAATTACCCTACACATGATTTTAATTAGCTGCTGTTTTTTTTCTCTAAATATTTAGAGGCATCATTTGTATGGAGTAAATTGTGAAATATATACTGATCACATAAGTTTAATGTATATATTAACTCAGAAAGAATTGAACATGAGACAGAGGAGATGGTTGGAATTAATCAAGGATTATGATTGTTCAATTCATTACCATCCGGGAATAGAAAATAAAGTGGTCGATGCTTTGAGTCGAAAAATTAATGCTTCATTAACCATGCTATGTTTGGAACGAGATACATTGGTTTTTGATTTGATGAACTTTGGTATAGAAGTTGTTGGTGCAGAAAGTTCTTCTGTTTTGTTTCAGGTATCAGTGAAGTCTTCCCTGTTAGACAGAATTATGCAAGCGCAGAAGCAAGACAACGAGTTGCAGAAAAAGGTAGAGCTGGTTCAGAAGGGTATGTTTCCTGAATTCAACATTGATAATGATTATGTTTTTAGGATTGGAAAGAGATTATGTGTGCCTAGTGATTCACATATGAGGAATGAATTGTCATGTGAGGCTCATAGTTGCCCGTTTTCAGTTCATCCTGGCAGTACTAAGATATACAGAGATTTGCGGGAGTATTACTGGTGGGATGGAATGAAAATAGATATTACTGATTTTACTGTGAAGTGTTTGACTTGTTAGCAGGTTATAGTAGAGCGGCAGTTACCGAAAGGGATGCTTCAGCCATTACCAGTGCCAGAGTGGAAATGGGAAAATATATCCATTGACATTATTGTGGGATTACTGAGGACATCTCGAGGTAATAATGAAATCTGGTTACGGTTGATCGCTTGAATAAATCTGCTCATTTCCTTCCTATTCAAGATACATTTTATCTAGATCAACTTTCTCGATTGTATCGTAAATATATAGTTAGGTTTCATGGAGTTCCCCTCTCAATTGTATCTGATCGTGATCCCAGGTTCACTTATAACTTTTGGAAAGGCCTTCAGAAGTCATTGGGTACTGAATTAAATTTTAGTACAACTTTTCATCTACAATCAGATAGGCAGTTCGAATGAACAATTCAGACCTTGGAGGATATGCCACGTGCTTGCTCTATGGATTATCAGGGAAGTTGGGAACAACATATTTCTTTGGTTGAGTTTTCATATAATAACAGTTTTCATTACAGTATATAGATCGCTCCGTTTGAAGAATTATATGGGAAGTGGTGTCGAACTCTAGATTTTTGGGATGAAGTAGGTGAAAGGAAGCTGATGGGACCAGAATTGGTAAAAGAAATGGCAGAAAAAGTTCACTTGATTCAGAAACACATGAGAACAGCTCAGAGCAGATAGAAAAGTTATGCAGATAACCGGAGGAAGGATCTATCATTCGAGGTTGGTGATCATGTTTTTCTCAAAGTTTCACCATGTAAAAGTGTGATGTGATTTTGTAAGAAATGAAAGCTGAGTCCAAGGTTCATTGGACCATATGAAATTCTGGAGAATGTTGAATCCGTTTCATATAGAGTGGAATTACCTCCGAGTTTATCTCAGGTACACAATGTTTTTCTTGTTTCAATGTTGACAAAGTATATGCCAGATCCATCTCATGATTTGAGCCCAGAGGTAGTTCAGTTGGAAGAGAATCTCTCTTATGAAGAACAACCAGTCCAGATTCTTGACTGAAAATAGCAAGTGTTGCGAAATAAGGTAATTCACCAGGTAAAGGTTTTATGGAAAAACCATATGGTTGAAGAGGCAACGTGGGAATCTGAAAATTCTATGAGGGATAAATATCCCCACTTATTTTGATAAGTGAATAAAATTGCGAGGATGCAATTACCAAAAGGGGGGAAGGATGTAACATCCCATGTAAATAAAGAATAATACATTTTCATATTTATTAATATTTATGAATTAAATATTAATTTTACTTTAATGGGTTTGCTATGTTCGATAGCGTACCCGATACACAACAAATAGTTTCTTTGAAATCGTACGTTGCACACTAGTAATAAAATAATATTATTTTAAATGGTAGTTATCACGTAGCCATTGTATTGGCGGGAATGAATATAAAAAACTAAAATATGAATATATATGTTTGTTAAATGGTATTACATTTATCCAATAAAAGATAAATGATTAAAATACGAAAAGAATTCAATTTTAGGCATATATACTCTAACATTCACAAAAGGTCGACTTATTGCCTTTTGATGGTGAACCGTCTATAAATATATTTTTGGTCACTCATATAATTTATATTGCCAAAATAAAACTCTTATTTAGAATCGGGACATCAAAATTTACTGTGTAAATTTTTGGTATTTTTCTGATAAAGTTCATTTTTTTAATGAATAGTGAAAAATGTTGTATTTTAATTCAAAACGTATTTTTAATATAATTTATTTATAGGATTCTATTATCTTTTGAATTAGTTTTAAAGTGAAATTAGAATATATTTTTACCATTTAATCCAATAGTGGTCATTCGAATTACTTTCACTTTGAAATTGGACTTAAACTAGTGTCAATCTTTTGATATATATTGTTTCATAAAAACACGCTTTTTGTCATGATAGCGGGAATTAATTATTAAATTAATTAATTTAACTTATATGATTTTAATTTTTTAAAATATACATAAGTTTTGAATTTGGAATATCAAATATAGCTTAGGGTGAAGTTTTGGTACTTTTCTGAAAAACTTCATTTTTTCATGAATATTGAAACCACTATGTGGTACTTAAAAAACTGATTTTTCATTTAAATGAAACTTTACCACTTATGTGTTTTGAATTTAAAAAATCTTACATACATGGTTGTCATTAGGAATTAAAATGTGGTTCAATGGGATTAAAATAATTTTTTGGTGAATAGTAACTTTTTTGTTTTTAATCGCAATTAGAGGTAGTTAGTGTAATTTAAGGTAAAAATAATGTTTCAATAATATGTAATGAACTTGACACATGTCCTACCTTTATTTATGTGTCATGTCCGACCAATAAAATCCATGGGTCAACTTGGGGACCCCATGGAGCCACATTGCTAGGAAAATGACATTAATAACTTTTTATTTAATGTTAAAATAAAAATATCACAAACATGAGTTGTTTTAATAAAACAATTGTTAAATGGGGTTATACATGTCAGATTTTTGAGTATGAATATTAATTATAAATCTAAACAGATTTCCTACATCATGATATTTTTTTAATAATTTTTAGACATTAAATAAATTAAATTATTTATGGCACTATGATGATGCAGCGATTACCTCATTATTTAACGATTTAAAAAAAATGAAACGATAATGTAAAATCTAAGACCTACACTTGTCAAAAACCAATTGGATCATTGTATTTAGAACAATTATCACCATATGATATAAATTTATAATTGTGGGACCTTTTTTATCCGAAAATCATTTTATAATAAAGTATCTTTTCATAACTATCCAAGAGTACTCCTCCTCTCCTATTATAAAAGACTCCCACCTCTACCTTCATACCCAAATCTCTCATGCGTTTTGTTCGGCCAAGCTCTGCTCATTTTGACTTTCAACATCCCTCTATTACTCCTAGAAGCCTCACATTGGGCAGAAGTCTTCCCAAGGAAGCCTTTGAGCTCAAATCAAAAAGAGTTACCCGTTTTAAAGGTAGTGTTTTCTCTTGTGTTCTTATGTTTTATTTTGCTTCTCCAACCCCCTAAAATATTTTTATTCATTTCATTTGTAACATAACCAGTATCCTAAATAATCTAGCATGTTTTTATAATAAGGATTCAAGCTACAATTACACACACCTTCATCTAATGGTTAAATAATATACTGTTTCTGTGGATGGCGAATTTATGCCTCACGAAACGATGATTGTTCAACACTCATATAAGACCATAAAAGGAGGACATTAAGATGAAACTATATTTATATATGATATATAATATGTTTATGTTTTACTTAAACTTCTATATTATTCATTTGTGGCATACCTTTATGGTTTCCATTGTGGGTAAACACGATAATTTGATTTTAGGAAGTGCAGACTACCGCCCCCTCAAAGTGATTTGATTCTTTAATTCCATACGTGGGACGTATAAAGGATGGATTTAAAATTATTATATATGATATTATACTAGAATTATAATATAACTTTCTATAATTATTATTTCACTCCATTAAAGTATAAGATAGAAATGAAAATAGCGTTCATGCGTACGTACGTCTTACCGTCTCCATGAACGGTGCATTTTGTTTCTTATCCACAAATGTAATGTACTATTATAAGTACATATATATATTGGATATATATGATGTATGTTACATCTAAATGATGAATATAATTCTGCAATTAAAATATACATACCTCTCATTTAGTTTTAATTCCATTAATATGACATAGAAATGAAAGTAGCGTTCATGCGTACGTACGGCTTACCGTCTCCATGAACGGTGCATTTCATTTCATACATCTAAATGATTATTTAATATTATAAATACATGTATATTCTGGATATATATGATATATATGATATACAAATCATGAATATCATTTTGGATATAATGAAACATTTACAACACAAACAACATGTAATTGTAAGAAGTCCACTTTCGACTTAAGAACCAAGTATCGACTAAACAAACATTATTATCTTAAATGATTAAATAATGTTTATAACATGGTAATAAGTGATATAAAAGTAATAATGAACTTGAAAAAGTATCTTAAGAAAGTAGAAATTAACTCAAGTTTTTTATTCAGGACGTTAAAGAATGATCGAGTCAAGTCAGACCTGAGGTAAGAGACTTCGTCTCAATCTCCTTTCATTGAGGCATATTTCGTTTTATACACAACTTTCTTTTATATAGTGTATAAAAACCTTTGAATTTTACTTTTATACAAAATGAATCTTTTTCAATGAAGCGTTTTTCTAAACGACAAAAAGGAATGTTTCTTTTAACATACGTGGTGACAACGACTTTTTCCGCCTCCGCGAGTATTATTTGGTCTTTGGATTCCTCATTAAGCCATAATGTTTTTAAAATGAAATAAATACCATATACTCTTTTATGTATTTTGGTATTGAAAATGGTTTTTATAATGGATTTGTTATGTCAATATATTTAAGTGATATATTGTGATCAAAGTGTGGAAATGTTTTCTTTCCATTATATTTGTTTTATGTCTTATGCTTTTATAATGGTACTTGGACATTTGATGGGTGGTTCCGTGATAAAACATATGACGGGTGGTGCCGTGAATACCAAGACGGGTAGTTACATTATAACCTCCTTTGCATTGGGTATGGAAGTCGGCCGTATGGCTATTCCATTAACTAATATGTGTGGAAGTCGACCATATGGTTATTCCATTTATGTATGTTTATGTCCCAAGTTACCTTTATGTGTTCTGTGTTCTTTATATGGGTTTTATGGTAATATTTTGATTACAAAACGGTATGTAATGATATTTTATTCAATAAAGAGTATTTTATGCTTTATAAAGGTGAAAAGTATTACTTTGATAAAGTATTCATGGTTTTCTTGTTGTTTTGAAAAACTAACAGTTTTCCTTCTTTGTGTGTCCCTTACTGAGCTTTTTATGCTCACCCCATGTTTTTGAAATGTTTTTCATAGGATTAAAAGTGGAATAGGGTCAAGGATAGGATCAAGGAAAAGTCATGCTATCTAAAACATGGAACTAGACATATTTCTTTTTAAGAGTATTTATTTTATGGAAACTTAGTAGAAGTGTCTACATTTTAATCTTTTGAGATGTAATAGTTATGTCCCAATTTTCTAAAACTCTTAACCTAAAAAGATCCTCAATTTTAATTATTCATTTAATTCAATATTAAATAAGGTTTAAGGCCGGGGCCATATAAAAAATACATGGACATTATAATGTACACTCCCTTAAGAAGTTAATCAGAAAATCTTTATCTAACGACCAACCCAAACTAATGTTTCTAGAAAATAAATGTGCAATCCTTATAAAAAAGGAATGCAACATAAAATATCTTTCCAAACAAATAAAGAAGTAACCACTTCTCAACCTACCGAGTTGGTTCACATGGATTTGTTTGGACTATTTAGAGTTTTAAGTCTCAATGGGAAGGACTATTTTTATGTTCTTGTAGATGAATTCTCTAAGTATACTTGGATCCTTTTATTATCTCATAAAATTGAATCTTTCTATCATTTTTTCCAGTATTATAGAACTATAGAAAATTTTAGTGTACTTAAAATTAAATCTTTAATAAGTGACCATGGTCGTGAGTTTGAAAATCAAGAATTAAAGACTTTTTTCTCACTGTAAACCCCAAAACACGTCCCTGAAATATTCCAAATGCTTCCATACACGATCCAAGATCGTAGAACTTTTCTTAAGCTTATAATTGGTAGGTGGTAGGGCCCGGACTGAGCTACATATTAGGAGATATGGACATTTGAAGTTTGGATGGAAAACTAGTTCGCAAAGCCCATTCACGAGGCCGCCATCGTGATTGCGGAGCGCCGCCGCGAAGCAATGAGGCGGGAATCTCCACGAACCTGTTTTGATGTTCGCGACGTTCCGCGAAGACCCACCGCGAATCACAGTAGGCGGGATGCTCTGCGAACGAATTTGACGTTCGCGAACCCACCACGAAGCAGAGGAGGCGGTAATGCTCCGAGAACGCCCTGACATTCGAGAGCCCACCACGAAGCAAAGGAGGCAGAACGGCTGCATGAAGTGCATTGACGTTCGCGACGCGCCACAAAGATCCGCTGCGGAGCAATCTCCGTCTTCTTGCCGAGCGAGCTTTCCTTCGCGGCGCCCCTTGCCTATAAATACCCAGCTCACCCCCCTTCTCTAGACTGACGACCACGGCCACTTCGCCCCTTGGGCGGCTGAGCGTAGCTCCGCATTGTGGTTCTGCGAAGCCATGTTCTATGAGAAGCTTCCTTCATGTTGCTGCTCCAAGAGCCAAGGCTCCGTGAAAAATGGAGAGTCGCACCGCAAACTTTTCGGGCCGGGACGTCAGGATTTTCCATTACACCCTCATGCGCACCCACATTCAACCTACGGAATAGCATGATTTGAGACACTCCTCCCCACACCATGAAACACCTAGAGTCGACATATTCCTCTTGGTTTCATTCTTATGTCGTGAGTTGATATTCTCATCACCAATTCCCCGAGTACCTTGAGACAAACCATTCCTCAAGTAACTCCTCCAAACCCAATCACTTGGCTCATATGCCAGGTTGAACCAGAAAGGGCCGCCCTTACGTAAGACCCAACACCTACAATTTCTGGGAACCTTCTGCCTAGTAGTCATATCTACATGACTTTAAAAAGTTGTTATCTCCCAATGTTTCAAACATAGGATGCCTCTTTCCCTATCAGAGATAAGCCTTATCCTCCAAGAATGAGATTCCAACAGTCCTACCTACAGGACTCTAAACTGTAGTGATCTCCCTATGTTCCAAACATAGGATTCCTCTTTCCCTATACAAGAGATGCCTTATTCTCCAAGCATGAGATTCCAACAGTCCTACCTACAAGACTCTAAACTATAGTGATCTCCCTATGTTCCAAACATAGGATACTTCTTTCCCTATACGAGAGATGCATTATGCTCCAAGAATGAGATGCCAACTATCCTACCTATAAGACTCTAAACTGTATTGATCTCCCTAGGTTCCAAATATAGGATTCCTCTTTACCAATACGAGAGATGCCTTATGCTTTAAGCATTAGATGACAATAGTCCTACCTACAAGACTCTAAACTGTAGTATGCCCTATGTTCCAAATGTAGGATGCCTCTTGCTCCAAATAAGAGATGCCTTATGCTCCTAGCATTAGATGCCAACATTCCTTTCTACATGACTCTAAACTGTAGCACACCCTATCTGACAATCATAGGATGCCTCTTGCACTAAACAAGAGATGCCTTATACTCCAAGAGAAAGACACTTAATGCCATGACGGCAGTGGCATGAATCCAACGCCTCTTGGAATTATCCCTCTTGTGAACCAGTGCACAGGTGAGGGCCCCAATTCACCAGTGATTTGGGATACCCTCATGGCCAGACATGAGGAAGACATCTGGGTAGCTTCCTAGCGTAAGCCCCATTCACCGGTGCCGCTACTTCACGGCACCCGAGAAGCTTCCTAGCATAAGACCCATACACCAGTGCCACTCCATATCGGCACCCGGGCAGAATCCTTGCCTAATCCCCATTCACTAGTGCCACTCCATAGTGGAACCTGGGAAGCTTCCTCACGTAAGCCCCATCAACTGTTGTGATCCCATTCATTAGTAAGCCTTTGACATCCTGATCTAGCAGTAAGCCGTTGTAATCCAATGCAGCGGTAAGCCGTTGAAATCCTTATCCAACGGTAAGCCATTGTGATCCTTATCCAGCGGTAAGCCATTGTGATCCTTGTCCAGCGGTAAGCTGTTGTGACCCAATCCAGCAGTAAGCTGCTGACATCCTTATCCAGCGGTAAGCTGTTCTGGCCCATTCTAGCAGTGAGCCATTGAAACCCCCAATCGGCGGTAAGCCGTCATCATAAGAACTACGTGGAATTTGATTCCCTACCAAGGGGATACGTAGGATGACTATTCAAGGCTCAAGCTCGAAACCATCATCAACCTTTTCTTCGGGCCTCCTTCCCGGAGTATGTCCCAGAACCATGGGCCGCTTAATGCGTAATCCCTTCATCGCTTCTCACAGACGCACCCTTCGCAATGTGATCGTCAGGTCCTTGCTGCCTCTTGTTTCTACCACCGAGAATGACTCACATGGGCTTAGAGTAAGCATCGATCATGGAAATGCCTCGTCCAGAATGACGTTAAACTGTATGCCCCAGTCCAGTATGACTTTAAACTGTATGCCCTCATCTAGAATGATGTTAAACTGTATGCCCTTGTCCCTCATGACATTAAACTGGACACCCTTTTGAACTACGAGGTCTATGATCCATGTCACGACATGGTATGTAGGAAGCCTCCACGAGGTTCAAGCCCACCCGTCATTTCTTCACGTCGAGTTCTACCTTCGTCCTGCATGACGTTAAACTGCAATCTAGTCCGATGGAAAGCCGTTGTGACCCACCCGAACTATGAGGACTTTGATTCCCTGCCACAGGGATACGTAGGAAGCCTCCATAAGGTTCAAGACCATCTCCCATCGGACCAAGGTCCCTTCCTCATGTCGGTTCACCGACTCCCACACCATTCTGAACTACGGGGCCTTTGATCCATGTCAAGGCATGGTACATAGGAAGCCTCCACGAGGTTCAAGCCCACCACCCATATTTTATTCATGTCAGGGTTCATCTTCGTCCGGTGGGACGTTAAACTGCATTCCAGTCCGACCGCAAGCCGTTTTGACCAACCTGAACTACGAGGACATCGGTCCATGTCAAGGCATGGTATGTAGGAAGCCTCCTTGAGGTTCAATCCCATCTCCCATCGGACCAAGGTCCCATCCTCATGTCTGTTTGCTGACACCCAACATCATTTTGAACTATGTGGTCTTTGATCCATGTCAAAGCACGGTACGTAGGAAGCCTCACGTGGTTCAAGACCACCACTAGTGGACTCTCGGGTCTACTTTCACGTCGGTTCACCGACGAAGCCCCATTTGAACTATGATGTCTTTGATCCATGTCAAGGCATGGTACATACGAAGCCTCCCAGAGGTTCAAGCCCACCACCTATTGGTCACTCCGACCTTCTTTACATTGCTTCACCAGCACCTTGGCAGCGTAGTTTGTAAGCCCCACACCATCCAGGCCAAGGTCCTCACTCGCGTCGGTTCGCGGACACACCATCTGAACTATGGGGACTTTGATCCATGTCAAGGCCTGGTACGTAGGAAGCCTTCGCGAGGTTCAATCCCACCACCAATGGACCCCCGGGTTCACCTTCACGTCTGTTCTCTGATGACACCCATCAGACCAAGGTCCACCTTCACGTCAGTTCACTGACAACACCCATCAGACCAAGGTCTACCTTCAAGTCGGTTCAGCAGTACCATCCCGAACTATGTGGACTTTGATTCCCTACCAAGGGGATATGTAGGAGGTCTCTTCGAGGCTCAATCCCAACTTCACCATCTCCCTTGCGATGGTCCCATTTCATTCCCCCTCCACTTCATTCATCCATCCATCATCCGCCCTGATTCTTACCCGGGCCGCCACATCCCGGTGGGATCTTGTCATCCACCCTCCTCGCTACTCCTAGCAGTGCCTGGGCCACTATCCACGCATAAGCCCCAACATGTCTCTGGGTCTATGTCCTCTGTGTACAGCCCAATTCATCTCCCCTTTGAACTATGCAGATTTTGATCCCTTCCCTCTACACATGGTACGTAGGAAACCTCCATGAGGTTCAATCCCAGCCAATAGTAATCCATGGTGTCCCCCATCTTGGGGCACACTTCCCCTGAACCGCCCTCAGTGGTGTTCAGATCAACCATTGCAGTGTGACATCTCCCCTCTAGGGAGTGCACCACCTCAGATCCATCCTCATTGGGCATTCAGATCCATCCATCTTCTAGGTGTTCTACCTTTGGGATATACCAATATGATCCATCTCTATGGGACGTTCTGATCACCCTCATTTCGTCTCCGCAATACGTTAAACTCGCGACCTACCTCGTGATAAACAAGAGATGCATGAGGAAATCCTCGGATGACACTCCTTTGGCATAACCATCTCCGCAAGACATTAAACTAACGGCCTACCTCAGGATACACATGAGATGCCTGAGGAAAACCTCGGGAGACACACATTTGGCGTAACCGTCTCCGTAGGACGTTAAACTTGCGGCCTACCTCATGATAAACATGGGATGCCTGAGGAAAACCTTGGAAGACACACATTTGGTGTAACCATCTCTTCTAGACATTAATCTTGAAACATACCCTGTGTTAGACATGGGAAGCTGAGGAAACCCTCAGGCGCATGCTTATGGAATATGATTCCCTACATTCGATGTGGGATGCCTCAAGTTCTCCACCCTTGAGATGCCCTTTTATGAGGAAGAATACAGGTCCCCCAATGTCCACGCACCTAGAGATGCCTCGACATGCCTGATGTTTCCGTCTAATCCGACAGAAGCTTTCTACCATGTCAAGACCCCATGGAATGTCTTGACGGAAGTAGTGTAATTAACCGGCGTCCATGAAGATATGGCACCGGGAATGAGATTCACGAACAACATATTAAATCTATGAGGGAGACCCGAACTAGGTAACGAGTTCCGAGGAGGAATACATGGATGGAAGAACCGACATCCCATCATCCCATTTCGATCAAGGAGAAAACGTCCCTGAACAAGGAGGAAATGTCGCCCGCCATTGGAAAGCAGGAATGCGGGGCAACAGCAGCGCATCCTCTACAGACGGATGTGTGCTCCCCAGTGAAAGCATCGAAAACACTCACAAAATGGATATAGGACCAACTTCTCTATTCATAGAACACTTCAAAAGAATGGTGTTTTATAAAGAATAAATATAACCATATTGGAAATTGCCTAAACTATCCTTAATGAATATGACCTACCAATTCATTTTTGGTCTGAAGTAGTTAATACATCTTGTTATATAATAAATAGAGTCCTGATCATACCAATCCATAAGTAAACTCCTTAAGAGTTGTGGAATAATATGAAACCGAAGGTAAGTTATTTAAAAGTGTTTGGATTCAAAGTTTATATACTGAACACTAAATAAAATATAGATAAATTTCCCTCTAAAAGTGATGAATTGATATTCCTTGTATATTCTACATCAAGAAAATCCTATAAATTATTCCATAAGAAAAAAATGTGCAGAAGAATGTGTACATGTCATGCTTGATGAAATAGATCCACATGAACCGAAGACCTCACTAGTGAATCTTGAAGAAGATATGTCCAATGTAGACATTAATGAAAAAACCTCTAACTATCCTATAAATGAATATATTAAGACTTCATATTCTAGAAATTCTACATAATCTAGCCATAATGAACCAGAACCAAGTGATGAACCTGAAATAACTATCCCTATACTTTCTAGACCAACAAGGACCCTTAAAACCCATCCCTAAGATTCTATAGATAGATATTTAGACAGAGGAACAAAAAATAGAGATTCATTGAGAAATCAAGTTGAACATCAATCATTGTTATCACAACATGATCCTAAAAATATAAATAATGCAATCAATGATGAATTTTGTGTGATTTTTATGCAATAAGATCATAATCGGTTTGAGAGAAATAAATTATGAACGATTTTTTATAGGACAAAAGATACTTGGACCATAGTAACAAAATTGGAGTATAGGAATAATGTGAATGAAGCTGGAAATATTATTAAAAATAAAGATATATTTGTTTCACAAAGATTTAATCAAGGAGAAGTAATTGATTATGAGGAAACCTTTTCACTAGTAGGTAGACTTGAAGCCATTATAATCTTACATACCTATGGATCATACTCAGATTAAAACCATTATCAAATAGATGTCAAAATTGAATTCCTAAATAGTTATATAATTAAGTATGTTTTTGTTGAACAACCCCTATGTTTTACAAATTCACATTTTCCAAATGATGTTTTTTAATTCTCTAAAGTTTTATATGGTCTGAAATAAGCTCCAAGAGCATGGTATGATAGGCTAAGTAAATTTTTTATTTCTAATTTTTTTACAAAAGGAGTTGTAGATCCTAGTTTATTTATCAGACGAATTTCTAAAGATGTTAAAATAGCTCAAATATATGTATATGATATTATTTTTGGATCTTCTATAAATTCATCACGTAATAATTTTTCAAAAATGATGCAAAGTGAATTTGAAATGAGTTTAATTGGTGAACATAAATGTTTTACTAGTTTTAAAATATTTCCTAACAAAGAATGTATTATTATAAATCAAATTAAAAATACTAAATATATGTGGAAAAGATATGGGTTTGATAGAATTAAGATTACTGAAACACATATGATTTCAACATATAAGTTAGATCTGGATGAAAATGGGAAATCTGTTGATCAAACTGCTTACAGAATAATTATTAGGTGTTTGTTGTAAATAAATTCTAGTAGGCCAGATATCATGTTTAGCATGTATATGTGTGGAAGATTTCAAGAACACCCAAAATAGTATCATTTAAATAATGTTAAAAGTGTTTTAAAATAGCTCAAATATACAACTAATTAAGGATTGTTCTACCTAAGAGGAAATCTTTTTGATTTGGTCAGTTATTCAGATGCTCACTTCAGTGGATGTATGTAAGATAGAAATAAATATCTGGAATAGGTAACTTCTTGGGAAATTCTCTAATACCATGCTATAGTAAAAAGAAAAATTTGGCTGCATTATCAACTGCTGAAGTAGAGTACATTGTTTCCGGTAGTTTTTGTGCAGAAAGTTTGTGGATATATAACACTTTATTAGACTATAGATTTTAATTCAGACATATCCCTATAAATTGTGACAATAAAAGTGCTGTTAATATTTATAGAAATCCAATTTTTCATTATATAACAAAACATATTGATTTATGGAATCAATTTTTGAGAGACCATTATAGAAAGGTGATATAACTCTTGAGATTATTTGGATTCATCATCAACATGCTAAAATTTTTACAAAATCCTTAAAATCTGAGTGAATGACATACATTAGACTTGAACATGGAATGATAAATCCGTAAAACTATCCTCTCTTATCCCTTAAGAGAAATTTGTTTTTCTGTCAAATTGATCAGGTGATACCGATCTGTCAAACTAATTATGTGAAACTGATTTGTCAAACCGATCAAGTGAAACTGATCTGTGAAATCGATCTATAAAACTATTTTACAAATACAGTTCATGTGAAACCAACATTTTGGAGCTGATCGAGTGAGACCGATACCGTTAGTAAGAATCTAATTATGATAATGTTTTTTTAAATATAAATCTATCTGCCTATTTTAAAATAAAATGACACAATTTTGGTTCTTTTATTTATACCATTATTATATTTTACTTGATACAATCCCTAAATGATAAAATAAATTCAATCCACACTTTAACCTTTCACCTCCCTCACTATACCCTTGAGACTTCGACCTTTGGACTCCATTCAAATTTGATCCTTTAGAATTGAAAGGATGATGTGCATGAGGGAAGTTCCATGTAAATCAATATCAGCTAAGTGTCAGAAAGGTGAATCTATTAGTGTTACATGTTTTGTGAAGACATTATTTAGATGCTGAGTAGTAATTTCTAAGAAGGAGGACTCTGTTGAGTGGATGTTGTCAAGTAAGTCACTTTTGCTGAATGTTTTGGAATCTCAAGGTGGATCAGCTGGTTGTCCAACAATGAGATACTGTTTTATCCCATGTTGTTACATGAGTTTATATCAATTTAAAAGTGTCTCTAGAAGGAGATGAGGAAGAAATAAGTAATTCTGTAGAAAAGGGAAAAGAAATTTCTTTTTCTTCAAAAGAATGGGTTGACTGCTTGGATATTCCAAATGGGGGTATTTATGCTAATTACCAGGGTAATATTTTTCCAACCATAGATTTATTTTCATATGAGAATCCTTTAAATGAGTATACTGGGAATGAGGAGTTCGGGGGAGCTACTTCCACATAGTTTGATGGAGAATAAATATTTCTTTTCAAGTTCATTCAAAATTAAATATGCCCAAGGAAGGGATATTTTACAGTTGTGAAGTATCCTAGTGTCTTCCTAATTTATCTGTTTAAGAATGGGGTATAGGTGAGCATATGTAGGTTCCTCATGGTATGCACATCTGATATCATCAAACCATCCAAGAAGATAACTTTTCTATACTACCCTAGGATAATTTCTTCAATGCTGAAGAAACTGGGTTGTGTAGAGGATGGATATGAAGTAATCACTGCCTATAATAGCTTCTTCCTAAATAGGGAAATTTTCAATAGAATGAAGATATTTTGGAATACATGGAATAAATGTTGGGTATCTGATGAGGATAAAATATATGAGGATTACAATCCCATTGATCATCATATAAGACCAAGGGATCAAACTAATCCAGGTCATAAACCTAGTAATGAAGCTATTTATTCCAATGAGGAATCTACGGCTGAGCATCAATGGTAAGAGGGGTCTTTTATAGATGACAGGAGTGACCATGATATAGAAGAAATCCGTAGGGATATGTCTTATGGACCTTCCAGTCCACCATTGGAATAACCCTCTCAAGAGAAATTATTTGGTAATGGGAATGAGGAAGAGACTGAGGTCTCTGGAGTTAAAGGATATGTAAGAAACATATATACTGATGATGATAAGGATGATGATGTGGATGATAATGGTGATCATGTTAGTGACTCATTAAAATCTAGACAATATGGAGCTGGTTCTGGTGAGGAATATACACATGGAGCTGATGATGGGGATGATAGACACATTGATGTTGATCCTATTAGATATGATGCTGATAGAGATGGTAATGGAGATGCAGGAGATGAGGACATGTATGACCATACTGATTTAGATTCTCAAGGAATTATTTAGGAGATTAATAAAATTATGGATGGAGGACAATAGGAAGAGGATGCAGATTAAATTTCCCCTATATCGTGGATTTACGTAGAGCCTATTGTAGATGGAGTGGATGGACTTCATGAAGGACCTGATGTTCATATTATTCTAGTGGCTCTAAATGTTTTTTTGGCTAGAGGATATGATGAACAAGAAGATGAAGTTGAGATTGTACCTGAGCCTCAAGTATGAAGAGTCAGTATTGTTATAGTGGAGCCCAGGGACATGACATGTTCTATTGAATGGAATATAATTCTAGGATTCATTCTGTTTGGTTTGGTTTATGACTCTGATGAGGAGAAGGTAGCTCCTAATCCTATATCTATACATGATGAAGTGGACCTGATAGCTCGGAATTCACCTATATTACCTACTACTGAGCTTGTTGTCCCTTCAGTGCCTAGTGACTATGTCACCATGGCTGAACTAGAGCTTTTCAAGACTGATATGTGTGAGTCAGTTAGATGTGATATTGGAGTTATAAATTATGCCTCTACATCCATGGTAATTTCAAAAGCTTATGATCTCAATATTACAAGAATTTTCATTAAGGAGATTCAGCCTAACATAATTTCTACAGATGATACCATTATTAGAAACAATAAAATACTGAGAAAATAAGTAAATACGATGAGTAATGAGTTGGAATCACTGACCACTGATTTCAAAACCTCACATGGTGGAGTTATGACGGTTCTTAGTAATCTGGTTACACATATATTGAGTGTAGATTTGAAGAAGATCATGGAATATCTTGCCAAAAGATTACTGGTGCCTCTAGTTCTAAAGGTATCAGGACTACAATTTGCTGATGTAGAGTCTCTTAGGACTGTGATGAGGGAATAGCTCAAGGTTATTAAGAGTGACTATGATAAAGAGAAACTTTCCAAATATCAAAAAAACACCAATCTTGTTTATAATATGATGATACAGTGTACTAATGATGTCTCTGTTACATAGAAAAAAGTTAGAGTAAAGGTGGATAAGTATTTCCCAAAAATCTATACCATGTATGATATGATCAAGAACTTCATGTATTTGGATGAAAACCGAAAAATACCTCCAGTGAAAGAATATTTCAAGAGGAAAGTGGTTCAGTTGAGGTATTTCACATCCACCTAGGATAAATTCATGGATAACAATGACAATTTTGAGAAAGCAACACAATATGGAGTTGAAATCATCAATGATTTCATCAAGCTGTTGAACGGTTACTCACATGTGCAAGCTGATGCAATAGTTGTCCCAACAGTTGCTTCCATTGGAAATAGTTCTCTACCTCTTTCTCATATTTCTGTGCCTTGAGCCTTATCTTATATCAGTCTAGTGATCATGGAGAAACTCAATGTCATGTTCTATTAGGTAGGATACCAAGCCTTGTAACCAATGTTCCCACATGTGTTGCCTTACCTGGTATTTTCAATCGACCAACCCTTCCAAAAACAACAGCATCACCTCCTTCACCACCAACTGACCATTCAGCCAAATGGAAAGCACCTCAAAATCCAAATCCTTAGTTGTGGATTTTTATTTGAGTGGGCATTGAACTTTCTACTTTTCTTATGATGATTTTACTCATTGAACCTAACTGAATATCAATTTTTCCATCAGCGTGTTTCCAATTTCCTTTGTGTTATTTTTTCAATATTCTTATTCTATTAACAATTTTCCTAATAAAAAAAGAGGGAGAAAGATATGGATGGCCTATATAGATAATGGGTGGAATAAATTCTTATCCAATGGAGAAGACTTCTGGCATAGGATAGATGGAATGTAATCAACAATATATAAATATACCACCTCTGATACAAATCACTCAGACTACTCAAATTAACATTACTATGGGGGAGAATGGAAATACTCTAATATAACTCTCTTAAAAGGAACCTTTTAATATCTTTCCTATGATACAATAATTGAACGGAAATATACAAGTAAAGACCTTAGTTATATTGAGAATTCACATTCACTCCTTGGAATTCTAATCAAATCATTTGTATTCCTTAACATCTTGTATAACTCATTAATTCCATGATTTGTGAATATAAAAAAGGGGAGATTGTTGGACCCTTTTAGAGATAGTTTCTTTAGTAATCACAAATCATGAAAATTTACAATTCCTGATAATTGACATATTCTTTTTCAACTAATGACAATCATATCACTGGGTATTTATAACTAGATAGATTATGTCACAATATATAATACATTTCAATAAGTAAATATATTATGGATATTTATGGTTCAATATAATTACATGTTTATATTTACATACAATTATTAATTTTATTTAATATGGTGTTGTTCTTTATAATACAAACAATGTGTATGTTTCTTCCATGTACCTGACACCGATAGTTCAAAGGAGTTACAGTTGGATGACTTACCTAGGGGGACTCACTGATCGAGGAAGTCACTCATCGAAGAAGACACCGATATTGGAATCACCAATAGAACAAACGCCACACCTATGGAAAATTCACCGATGATCAGTCACACAGATTTTTCAAGAGACTCACTATTGGAAGACTCACCGAAGGGCGACACACCGATGAAAGAGTCACTGATGGGAAATGGAAAGGACTCACTGATACAAAAAGTCATCAATGATGAAAATGACTCACCGATATAGATGGAAATGACTCACCAATACTGATGGAATGGAGTCACTGATAAAGAAAGTCACCAATAATGATAGAACTATGCCAATATGACCCCAATACTTATGACTCACTGATAATCATAAAAACTGTTTTTACATTATTAATTCAAATTTATATCTAATGGTTGTATTTTGACAAATTGTTGTTTCTAAAATCAGTTAATGTTGTGTATAGGAAATTCAGTAGGTAGTACGAGGTACATGGATGTTGGGAGATATTTGTGTCTAATGGACCTCAAAGCATAAAATAATTACAATATGGATCATGCAGACACACATAGAGTAGAAATAAAATAATGATATTAAACTCAAGAGCATACTGTCAAATCTGAGAACTCAAAGGAAGACCATAATGAGGAGATCAACAATAGAATCTAAAACCTGGTCAGCTGAATTGAACATCCTAGAAACAAGAAGCTGAACATTTCACACTCATAGAAGAAAGAGCACAAGAGACTACGATACTCTACTTGGGAGCCATCTTCTAGACAGGTACTCAAACTTCATTTCCAATACATCAAATGATTCTAGATTAGCACTACATAACAAACATAGACTTCTAAACCATATTCTACATCTTTAGATACATTGTGTTCTTTTATTTACATTTTTGAGTAGTGTGTGTATATATCTATTACATACACACTGAATCCTGTGCATAACTGAAGGAAACATGATCTCCTTAAACCCAATATCTCTTTATTATTTTTATCCCACGTATAATAGTGGAAGAGGTCATGTGTGTCCTGTTTTTCATTTTCCCAGTGATATAACTATGGTAGAGGTCAAGTGTGACCTAGAAATTCTTGTGTACTATTGTGAACCCTCATCCAGGGTGTGGATCAAACAGTTTATTTATTAAAATTTCATGGTGGCAGGTTATCCTCAAGTGTAGAGGACTAAGTGTTAGCTTGATACTGATCCTCTTATTTATGTATGCTGGGTTTTGATCTTTTAGTTTTACTCTGTGTTTGTTACATTTTTTCATAAATCTAAATTGAAATTTGATTGTTAGTTTAAAAAGTGATTATAATTTTTTTGAACCATTAGATTAGTTTAAAAAGTTTTATTAATATTTATGTTAGTATAGCAAAGAACTAATCCATGTTTTGACAAATAAATTAAATTTCTAGGACTATTATAAATTCACTACAAACTGAATTTGTTTATATTTTAATTGGGGGAAATTTTCAAAGAACCAATTTTAATATTAATTTTTATAGATACACAATTCACCCCTCTTGAGTAATCTAATCCAACCAAAATTATAAATTTTTAAATAAAATTAATGAGAAACATAAAAAATGATTTTATGTAATTAAAGGTCTAAAATATGGTTATTATTCATTAATATAAAGACACATGGGACAATAATGACTCATAAAAAGATATTATTAACTCGCTTTTATTTTCAAGAGGCATGCAAATTTTCAACACTTACTTATTTTGTGTTTTGTATCTACTGACCATTTATATAAATTATGAATTATTTAAACTTCATGATATTAAAAGTTCCATTTAATGTCATTTATTTCAGTGGGATTATGATTCAAATATTTTAATGTGTTATGGGACACTATGGGATCGTTAACAACTATTCTACTCAGGAATGTTGTAATGACCATTCAAGGGTATTTATAATGTCAACAACCATTATTGATACATATTCACCATTAATGAAATATTGATAAATCCACATTATTTATTGAATATGGGTATTCGATGATAAAGAATATTTTTTATTAAACAAAATAATTAGTTGATATATGACGAATTCATTGGACTGGTAGTGATGGGTGTGACCCTAACTTTATACATCCCCTCTATGCATCAATAAGTTATCATGAGACAAATAAGTTGTCCAAATTCAATGGGTTTCTACCAAATAATTTATACTTCCTTGTTAATTTTTTTGATAGTATAGGTCTTCATGTCCTTCATACATGCATCCAATAATTAGGAATTTCCCTCATAGATATTTTAGTTATTATTTATACCTGGGATTTTTTATTTTTCATCTCTATGGATACATTTTATTATTATATTGTTGAATGAGTGGAATATGTTTACACTTCTCACCTTTCCAAATTGATTATGAATTTCCAATTTATTTTAATGGAATATGTTATCAGATATTTACCATTCCATGTTAACTATTCCCAGCAACACATTTTTTCTACCACCAAACATACCCTAACTGAACCTTTGAACTCAACCATATCGTGTTTCCTTTCATAAGGTTATGATGATGAATATAATGAATGTGTATCAAGGATGCTATTAATTCCATTTTATTATGTATCATGTTTTATTTTATATTTCCTAATATAAAGTGGGTATAATGTATGGTGTATGGTTTTCCGAAACTCTTAAATCATTAAATCCCATGGGATATCATTTTTGTATATATTCCAATGTAATAATGTAATAATACACTATTTCAAGGCTTCTAGGGTCAGGGTGCTACAGTTTCTATAAGAGCGGGTTTAGCAGTAACCTTGGAAACTAAATTCAGAAAACTATGATTAGGGAACATAAAAATATGATAGCCATTGATGATATGAATAGAAAAAATCAAATAATTTTGATAAGGTATATATTATGTGGGTATTTCTCTATATATACTAAAAGTGGATGTTGCTCTAGGACATTTGTACCTAGGGGTAACAACTCTGACATGGTGATTCATGATTGACTCATCATAACCTGGTACATGAAAACAAGCGTTACAACTCACATAGTTTATAATTCATAGGGGATATGCTTAGGATAATTCACATTTTCTGTAAAAACCCTTATGATGGATATGAAAGTAATTATATCTTCAATGTATCTTTCTTTATGATTATGATATTATCTATTTTTTTAACTTATGTTAAGTGTTATAGTATATTTATAGTTATAAAAATTTCATAATTTTATGAGCTGTTGCATTATATTCTATTGTTTAGAAATGGAACCTCAAAGGATAAATGATATCAATACTCATGGAAAATTTAGGGATTTACCTATTGAGGAAACCAATACAACTATTATCGGAAAGAATAAAATTATGGATATATTAGGGAAGCCTAATCATTTGATGACACATAACCTTTCCGGAATGGAGAAACATGTTCCATATATATATTCTCTGATGTTGGAAAAAATTACGTGATAGAGGCCCCCATCATATAGTGGGACTAATGATCTAATAGTAGATGGGCAATGGATTAAATATTTGGGGAATATATTTATGGATTTGCGATATGCTGAAAATGAAAAGGTTACCCTTGAAGTGTACCATCTTAGTGAATATGCAGATCAATTTTGGTAATTGATCTAGAATACTAGGGTGGAATAAGATGTAGAACATGTGGAATGGATAAAAATTAAGGAGAAACTATTCAATAAATACTTCCCTTGTGATCAGAAAAATGAGATGAATATAAATTTAAAATGTTCAAATAAAATGTAAAAAGAAAGTGTCGCAAAGTAAGCAAATAAATGTACTAGGACAACAATGTATTATATGGATTTCATACAGAACAAGGAATTTAATATTGACAATTTATTTGAAGGACTTAAGCCATATATCATAAGGGCATGAGCTTCTCAAAACATTTTTTCATATAATGAAATAGTTTTATGTGCTGTTAAGATAAAGAAATAATTATCCAAATCTTATAGATTAAAATGGAATAATTGAAAAGAAAAGGAAGGAATATAAAATGGTAGATAAAGGGAAAAGGGAAAGAAGAACTTTTACACATGTGATAACTATGGAAAGAATCACCCTATTAAATTATTGAGAGGAGTGGGAATTATTTGTATGTGTGCAGAAATGTATCACCACGAAAAATAATGTAATGGGATGAATAAAAATGATGATATTTATTGTTAATATTGAATGGAGAAGAGTAACTATGCAAACGAATGACCCAAGCGTCAAGGGAATTTACCTGCAAAGACCATGAGGTAACAAGATCAATCATATGTTATTGACACAACTAAAGTGGAATGACATATGTATTTATGTATTTGGATATATGGAATATGTAGTAAAGTTATTTCATTAGTGGTTATCTCATAATATTAATTATGAAGTATATAAGACATATACTAAATTACTTTTTCATTAAATATTTGAGATCATATTTTTAATGGTTGGAAAAAAAATTATTCATTAGAAAATATTACATTCAAAAAATTCATAGTTTAGGGAAAGATAATCCTGAAGAAGTTCTTAGTGTTTTGATAATGTTTTTGGGATAATTAAATGATTGTTTTGGATGTCATTAATCCGATAAGTGCGGACTAACTTGTAACTGAGTAATTATTTATTGATAATGTGGTGTATTTTATATTGATTGAGTCCACATCAATTTTTGATTAATAGAATTTATCCAATAATATATGTTATATTAAATGAATAAGAATCATGAATGTTTTCAGTAGGAATTTTTGGCGATTGAAGTTATTAAAATATTCACATGTTTGGTATGTGGTGAATAATATTCAGTTCATGTTGTTGATATGTTCATTTTGCAATTTCAGTGATCATCCTTCTAATGTATCGAATCATAATCTTTTGAAAATGTTATACATTTATGAAAGATTTTAAGTTGATCATTGGATTTGGTTTTAGTGTTTAATGTATTACTTTACCATATACTGCATACTCTTCTGTGAAAGGGCTCTGGTAAGATTATGTTTCTTTTCAATTACTCTGGTTAATTTTGTGGTGGTTGTTTTTTTGTTTGGGTGCATTATGGTTTGGTTTCAGTATGTTTTGGGATCTGTTATTTGTGTGTTGTTGAAGTCTCTTGGTGTGAGGCATCCTGCCATTACTAGATCTTCCTTGGATGGGGTTTAGATCCTGAATCCAACAACATTTAATGCCATGTGGATTTGGATGATTGAGAGGGAATGACTTCACTATTGGTATCGGGACGTCACACCCTTGTGTGGGACAGTTAGCTGAGTGGTGTGCATTAGTGAGGGTTTGTTGACATGAGGTAGATGTTGGGGAGAGGTAGATCCTATTTTTTTCTTTTTTTTTGGTTAGTTGTTATTGTTTTTCTGGACATTGAGGATTTTCACGTTTTCCTTAAAAGTGTTTTGATAATAAAAATTTAATTTTCAGTTAGTTAATATATTGATAGAATTCCTCAACTATAGGGAAATAGTTTTGAAACAATTTTTTTCTATTATCATAATTTTTTATAATATTAACGACATCTTAATATCAAATATTTAAGGATTTATGGTCCTTAATATTAAGCTAATCATGTTCTCCAGAACTATCCATTAAAACCAAATTGTTAAAATTTTCTTTTTTATGCATGTTTTCATTTCCCAACTATGTTCTCAAACCAGGGAACTATGTTATGTGACCATTGCACATCCCTTTATTTCTTATTAATAAGATTTATTATTAACTTTATTCATGATGTGGGGTTTTCAACAATTTTTTTCCAATTATAAACCCCTTGTTTTCTGAGATCATGTTTAAATTAGGAGGATGCAATTTATTTAAGGTGGGTAGAATGTGACAACCATATAATTTACAACATTTTCTTTCTAGAATAAATTTAATTTTTGTCACTAGAATCCTTTATATAAAACACCATGTCAAGATTATGTTACATGAACCATAAATTTTTTCATTCCCTATATGGAACACTGTGGTTAGATATTGTTACACAAAAAACCAGATTTCATCGATGGCTTCCATAATACGCAAGATTGATTAATACTAAAGAATATTATAATAATAAAATTATTATTATTTAATATAATATGAAATAACATAGCCATTAAATTAGAAGTTATGAATAGTATTATCTAAATTATTTAAATCATTGGTTTACAAAAATATAATATGAATTCATTAATTTCCAGTGAAATAGAAATGATTATATAAACCAATTATATATACAAGAAATATTTTAATTTTAGGCTCACAAAGGTGATTTATCCTAATAAATTAAATTAACTACAATTATTTAATGACATTAAAATAAATTATATATTATATATCCCATAAAATATTCCTAATACTCATCCAAAAGATTTTATAGGCATAAGATAACAAGGAACCCATTTTAATTCATAAAACCAATATTTTTATAATGGAATTTTTACTACCTTTTAATGGATACCCTATTTTAAATCTAATTTTTAGAAAGTTTAATGATTTTATATGTCAATAACAGCATCATAATTTATTTTGTAACATAGAAATTATCTTATGGTGAGCTTTTTGTATTTTTCTATGATGTTTTATTTTTTATTGAATAATGAAAAATATAGAATTCTAATTCAAAACTTCTTTTTTGAATAATTTATTTACAAAGATAAATTATAATATCAATTATGTTTAATGTTCAATTATAAATTTTTTACAACAATTATTCCAATTTTTTTCATTATAATCAAATTTGGATATAAAAATTTCACAAACATTTGAATATTTTTACTTTAAAAACACACATTTTCATCTCATCTGTGGGATTAAATTTTAAATAATTTTTGCCACTTATTTCATTAGAATTTGGTAAACAAAATTCATATTTGGAATAATTGTAGTTTATAAATTATAATAAGTTTACATTTTTATTTTACCAAAAATATTAGTGAAACTAATTAAAATTTATTTCAATGATTATGAGAAAAATTAGCATAACATGGACTAAAACTCAATGTTAAGGCCCAAAATGACCTAAACAGTTGTCCAAAATCCATTGGATGGATGTATCTAAACCATATAATCCATTTTATACAATGTTTAATGTTATTTGAGCCACTTTAAATGTGAAAATTATAGGTGGAATTCCATTTCAAAAATTTATAATAATGCCACTCCTCCTCTTCTAAAAAAATGCACTCACCCATATCACTTACTCACACCTATCAGGAAACAATGGATCAAAAAAATTAAGCCCAAATAGATCCGAAAAATCCCTCCCAATAAACATAGAATCATCTCCATAGGAATAAAATCATCCAAGCAAACACTTTGGTGAAAACCTAAAAGAGTTACCCAAATAATATGCAACATCCTTCCTCAAGCTCTTTTGTTTTATATTCATTCTCCAAATCCACAAATATTCTTACTTAATTCATAAATAATAACCTACTTATACTAATTATACTTATTTTTCATCATATTAAGATATATACTTACAATTACACACACTTCCATCAAATGGGTAATGAACTTACCATTCATCTATCATGTGAGCTACAGCCTCATTAAATGACATCATTTGTTTTTCTTTACCACCATTCATAGTTGAGAATTATGATGTAGATACTGTATATTTATGATAAATATTAAATTTATAACATCTTTATTCATATATAATTTCTATGTATGACATACATTTATGGTTTCTATTTTTTGAGAATATGATAACATGTCTTGTGTATGTCAGGATGATTGCCTCTTCAATGTGATGTGATTCATTCACTCTAATCATGGAATGTTTAACAATGGTTTTAATTAAAAAATGTGACATAAATGAAATATATATATGAAATTATTGAAATAATTTCTTCTATTTGAATATAACATATCAATCATTTTATTACCATTTTCACATAATAATATTTATAATGTTGATTGTGGACTTGTGGACTACTGTGTTTTCAACATGACATGAATAATTTTACAACACAAAAATTACAAATATAACTATATAGGAATAAATAACATGTTTTTTATTATATAATTATAATTCCATAGAGATATAATGATACTTACATTCTTTTTAATATGATCACTGAAAAATCGGAATGTTACTCATGCATACGTACAGCTTACCATCTCCATTATTATAACGTTGGATCATTTTTAATAACCATCATTCATGATTGTTTTTAAAAGTATAATTATAGTATAAATAGTATAATAATGTCATGATTATTATTTTTATATTTTTATATAATTAACACTTTTATCATTGTTCACCTACCAAATTCATTTTTTACCCATATACAAAATATTGTCAAAAAACCCAACGTAAACATAATTATTTACGTCAATGTTCACAACATTATAATAAGTGAAATAAAAGTAATGATATAAATAAAAAAGTATTTGAAGAGTGTAAATGATTAGCATACATTTATTATCCCTGAATATAAAGACAGAAGTGTCAATTCAAAATCATAGCATGGTATTCCTTTCTAACTTTTCTTTTCATAAGGAATATGACATTTTTACCCTTACTCATTTTCAATGGTGTATCAATGGACTATTTTGAAAAATTATGAATTATTTTATATTAATGGTATTTAATTTTTCATTTAAAGTCTTTTTATTTATAGGTCTTATGATTTATATGTTTCATTGTGGTATGGGACACAATGGGATGTTTAACGATTATTCTACTCTATAATGTTTATCGGATAATTCAAGGGAATTTACATTCAACAATGTGAACAAAACTTATTCTTACATATACACCACTAATGAATTTTCAATAAATCCATATTTTATATTGAATAAGCATATTTAATGATAAGTAATATTTGTTTTTAATTAAATTTATTATTTAATATATGTGGAATGTAACACCTTAAGCTTCCATGGTACATTTACCTTGGAATAATGAAACGACTTGCGTTATACGTAAAATCGAGATTCTAACACCCCGTGGCCAATCAAAATAGTTGTTATGAATAGTAATACCCACTTTTTTAAATTTTATATTTTTTTTATCAAAATGGACTTCATTCTGGAAATCGGAATATTAAAAATAGCTATGGGTGAATTTTTGGTATTTTTCTGAAAAATTTCAATTTTTGATGAATAGTGAAAAGCACAACGTTATTGTTTCAAACCAATTTTTTTTAAAATAATTATTAATTACATTTAAATTTATATTAGGTAAAAATAGATCCATAGTACCTATATATTTTCAATGTAATTCATTGAATTCATTTTATAATAATATTAGATATATAAAAGTTTATTGAACTTTTTACCGTCTTTTACGCAACTCCTATGGGCATTTGCAAATTTGCATAAAAAATAATTTTACCGCTTCTATGACTTGGATTTCAAAATTCCAAGAGACACAATTGACATCAGTAATTAAAATGTGGTTTAATAAGATGAAAATAAGTTATGGTGAATATTAACATTTGACTTTTATTTACCATAGTTAAAAGTAAATTGGGAAGTCAAAGGTAAACATGAAATTATTATTACCCTAACACATGTCCTAATTCTATTTTATAAGTATATTTTGATCGAAAAAAACCTTTGGAATAAAATATGATCCTTTAGGTCCATTTGGACTTGATTAGAACATTTATTATTATTTTATTTAAAGATGAGTTAAAAGTGTTAAATTCAATGTTTAAGAACTAAAGAATTTATAATATATGTTTATACATAAGATGAATTAGACTATAAATATTCATTAGAAAGATAAAAATATTTCCTACATACTCGTATTTTTAGATATTAAATAATTTAATTTATTTATGACATAATGATGATGTAGTAATTACCTTATTAATGGAATATTAAAATAATTGATAATATAATTACCCAAATATATATAAATTTAGAATTTTGCTGAATTAAAAGAATTATACAGATTAATATGACATTTTAGGGTTGATTGAATGAATTTATTTTGATTTAATAAAGTTGTTCAGACTTTAAAAAAAATCAATTACTAAATAGTTTCAAAATTGACATAAATAAATTTTTTAAACAAATATTATATTATTAATTGATATTATATTTTTAAAAATCTAAGGATTGGAAAAAAGACTTAGATAAGGTTATATATATCAATAATGAACCACTTGGGGTGTTCTTGGATGTTTATAGTATGTTTATTAACCATATAATATAAAAATACAAAGAGACATGGTAAATGTAAACCCATTTAACTAAGAGTTATGTCTAAATGATAAGGTTAATATGGTTACCCAAACCTGTATAAAACTTGTTTGTTGAGTGGTTTTCTACCCATCCCAACCTTATCCTCGAAATAAATCATTTTTGTGGCATTATAAACCTAAAATGATTTTATTTTCAAATAATATTTCAATCGTTTCCTAAGGTGCCCCTCACCCCTCTTATAAAAGGGAACTACCCCTTCTCTCAAAATCACACCATAAAATACATTTTTTTTTGGAAAAACCCAACCCAAATATCCAATAAACCATCCTCCTTTCATACAAGATGCATTTGTTTGGTCATAAAGCCATTTTAAAGAGCACTTTTGATCAACTAAAAAGGAAGAATCCGAAGAAGAGGTAAATATTTCATCACCTATTTGAAGTTGTTTTCTTCTTCCACTTCCTCTTTCATTTTTGTTTCCATTATTAAATAATAACTGTAACACTCCGACCCTAGTTACCCAGAGTCGGTTCACTATTACATAACATTGGCATGATCACAAGAAAGATCAAATCTCGAAAGACCGATTGGTTTAGTAGCCTTGGAAACACTAGATATATTCATAAGTTTTACATTACATCATAAAATGAAAAACTACTACAACAACATAATTTCTCCATAATCCACACTCATATCCCCACATAATATCCCTGCAGGTCATTCATAATTTTCTTCTTCACTTCCTGGAAAAAATAAAACATAGAAAAGGGGTGAGCTCAAATGCCCAGTAAGGATAACAATATAGTGGAAACATTCATAAATAAGAATAAACATTTAAGGCAATGTATAACTAAAACAAAAGCCTTTCAAACTTGAACTTTCAACTTTGTATGGCATAAATAAAATGAAATAATGCCATTTACTCATTCACATGGATATTCTACTAATCGAATAATCACATGCAAAATCACTAACCACTTTCATAATGATGGAATGCATAATGCCATACTATCACAACCACATAGCCAAGGCCTCGTGCCAAGACTACAAATAAGATTTTTACAAGGCCTTGTGCCAAGACACTAGTTTGTCTCATGAGACCTACCGATGCATCGAGGAGCTATAGCTGGCTCCACCCGTCACATATTAAGTCCAATGCATTCCCATATGAAAAGGTCTAAAGATAACATAAACATTCGTATTAAAACTAGCATACGAAATGTCAACAATTTCCCCATAAACAATGAATGGTATAAAAATAGCACATCCACAGTCAAACATATCACAAAACCTTCAATACAATATAGAAGTTTTGTATCATAATAAATAAACTTCAAATAAGCGTAAAATCCATCAAAGGATGTTGACATAGATGAAATCAAAACACTTTTTAGAGAAATATCTCTTTCTATTTTTGAAATCATTAAAGAGCCATATAAAATAAAAAAAATTCTTGAAAATTTTCTTATAAGCTTGTAAGGAAAGCTTTGAAGATTTTATAATGGCGGAAAATAACCGCACCCGACGTATAAGTTAAAAAAACATTCTTACGTTAATTATGTCGAAAAGGTTAAAAGGAGCTTGTTTTGAAAACGGCGGAAATATTCCTCTTATAAAAGTTAAACAAGGGTATAAATGCCTTTAACCCATATTCTTGTAAATAATAAAAATGTTTTGAAATACATTTTGAAGAAACATGGATGTGGATGATAAAGAGATCCCAGTAGATTATTACATATAAACAACCTCAGATAATGAAGAGATTGTGAAATAACCCTTACCTTGTACTTTTCCTTGGTTGGGATAGGTTAACCTCCTGTATAATGGTGAAATAATTGTTATTAAATTATACAAGAATCATATATATTAATATGATATCATATATGATCTTTTAATATTGATTTGATAATAATATCTTAGTATTATCGTTGTTTCGGGTGTTAACTTACTTGTTTTCTTTCATATGTTTTGTTACATAAGACATGTTTGTAAATGATAGGATGTATATTATTCATATCCAGAATGATATAAAGTCCTTAAACATCATTTTTAAATCATCAATTGATAATTATACTTTAATGGTTACAATGGAGAATGAATCTCATCGCGTTCGTGGAGACGGTAGTCCGTACGTACGCACGAGCGACAATATCATTCTTTTGATGTTAAAATAATATATAAATGGATGGTATATAATATATACATAATCATTAACATGTTATATTTATTATTTACATGAGTTACACATCATTATTATTCCCATCCAAATAATATTAAATTGAATAACAATTACACCACGACGTGGAGACGGTAAGCCGTACGTACGCACGTATGGTGACATGTTATTCAAAGGGTGGATAGAATACTGAATATGGTTGTACCATATTTATAATAACATCACAGTATATATATGATACTGGAGTTATTATTTTACAATGGTAACAACAAAGGAAGAATAAGTGGAAGAAGAAATGAACTTGAAAAGGGGTGGTGAAAACATTACCTCTTCTTCGGGTTCTTCCTTTTGATGTGATTAAAAGGGCTCCTTAGGTTGGCTTCCTAATCAAACTAAGGCCTCTAGGTAGTAGTTAGGGGAGTTGTGAGAGTATTTGGGCAGATTTTGGCCGAACCAAAAGGCTTTGAGGGTGTGAAGAAATGAGAAGGAGGAGTGCCCTTTTATAAGAGGGGTGAGGGGCACCTTTGAAAAAACTAGAAATATTAATTTATAATAAATTCATATTCGGTTTACAATGGCTCCAAAGTTGAATAGTCAAAGGTTAAGGTGGGGATTGGTCGAAAACAACTCATCCAATATAATTTATACAGGTTTGGGCACTTATATTAACCTTATCTTTAAGTATTAACTCTGAGTTAATTAGTTTCACTTTTACAATGTCTCTTTGTATTTTTATATAATATGGTTAATAAACTTACTATATACATCCAAGAGACCCCCAAGTGGTCCATTAATTATGAACATATCATGATATAAGTCTCTTGGACGAACCTTATATTTTTAGTAATTTAATATCAATTAATAATATAATATTTGTTTTAAGAACTCTTTTAAGTCAATTTTGACACTATTCAATAGTTGATTTTTGTGAAACTCATAACAGATTGATTACTTCGAACAAAGTCAATTAAATAAATCCTAATATATAATATTATCCTATAAAATTAGTCTAATTCATTAAAAGTTTCATATTATATTTATTTGGGTATTTATAATATCAATTATTTTATTTTTTTCACTATTAAAGTAATTACTGCATCACCGTTGTGTCATAAATAAAATAAATTATTTAATGTCTAAAAATTATAAATAAAATATCATTATGTAGGAAATCTTTTTATATTTCTAATGAATATTTATAATCTAAAATCCAACATAAATAACCTAATGTAAATATTGTTTTTCTAAACGATATATGCTTGTGTCATTTTTGTATTCATTTTAACTTAATTAAAATAAAGTGTCATTATCACTTACAAGTGGATCCATGGGGTCCCAAAATCGACCCAAAGATTCCCATGGTCGACCATGTATCAACCAATAAGGTTAAGACACGTTTTAGGGTAATTTAGTATTATTATAATATTATTTTTTAACCCTTATTTACCAGATTTACCCTTAACCATGGTAAATAAAATATTTACCGCAGTAATTATTCAAAATTTATAAAAATAAAAGCTTCCTATTTACACAATTTGAACATCCTGATTCCAAATATGGAATCCATTTTTCTAAATTCAAAACACAGAAGTGGCAGAAATTAATTTAAAATTAATTCCCGCTGTCAAAACAAAAAGCGTGTTTTTAAGAGATAATAACTATCCAAAGATTGACACTTGTTTATGTTCGGTTTAATTGTAAAATTATGTCCAATGACCAACATTATATTAAATGTTAAAAATATATTCTAAATATACTTTAAAACCACTCAAATTCACAATTTATCACTATTAATTATTTTGATTAAAAAAGTTGTTTTTAATTAAAATTTAGTAATTTTCACTATTCATCAAAATATGAAAGTTATCCGAAAATTACCAAAATTTCACCTTATGCTAAATTCGATATTCCGAATCCAAAAATAAAGTCCATTTTAAAATATAAAATATATATAATTTCAAAAAGTAGGTATTACTATTCATAACGGCTAGTTTGATTGGTTACGGTGTGTTAGAACTCGATGTTGCGTGTAGTGAATGTTATTGAATTATTTTGAATAAATAACACACTATGAAATATTGGGGTGTTACATTCTCCCCTCCTTCAATAAATTGCGTCCTCGCAATTTGAAATTTTTCTTCGAAAATAAAAGTTTGAAAATAGAAAATATCTTTGTGGGAAAACCCACATCGGAAATTGGGTTACAAAAATTTAGTCTTAATATGAGGAAAAGAGAAATGAAAGGATCACCACCAAATTATGATCTCTATTAGGAGAACATTGGTGGAAATTAAAGACATATAATTGGAGGAAAAATGTAAATATTTATAGGCAGTGATTGAGGTCATCAATCACAAAAAAGTATAAAATTGAGGTCCTTAAAATCATCAATCTATGATGATTTGAAATACCATCGGTTCAACAAAACATAGGGTATTGGGATAACACAATTTTGACGTTTCAAAATATCTTAGTTGAAATCCCACATCGAAAAATGAATTAATGATGCCTCTATTTTAAATAAAGAGTTTAAAGTATGAAGATTACCGAAAATAATACATACTAGGGTTCCATGTAGGAAAATATGGATATGGCAGAAAAATATAACCATCAGTTATCTGATGGAGAGTGGTAGAGAACATGGCTATGAAAAGGCCAACAATCCCAAAGCCATAAATTAGTGATGATTTAAGGTACCATCTAGGACAACATTTTTGTTCTAAGTTCCTTTTCTTAATGATGAGGAATTAATTTATGAGATTGGCTAAGATCATAAGGAGATATACTTACTTTATAATTAGAGTTTTATCCATTAATAAATTTCTTCCAAAAACTCATCATTCACTCGTAAAAATAATTCTATTTATACTATTCATAGAGGGTTCCAAAATCAACGAATTTATAATTCATCTACCAGATCTTTTAAAAAACTACTTTATTTAATCCAGGACATCTCATGGGATAGTGGTAGGTGATACACCCTTGTCTCCCTTCGGTTGCGGGTTCAAGTCTTGCGGCCTTGCCGGTCGTGACGGGTTGCCGCCCGACCTCTGGGTTGTCCTTTTATGGTAATCAAAAATTAATCTCAAACTAGAATTTATCCAAAATACTTCTTTCCAAACTCACAGCCCAATATTTATAAGGAAGGTAAACTTAATGTAGATCCTTTTTACCCCGTAATAGAATATGAATACCTTCATCATGTATTCTTTTAAAACACTGAAACATCCTAAATTACCATAGTACTTATTGGTTACATTCATGCTCCCTTATTCCATATAGAATGCTGGATATACTTCATCAATCCAAAAATGTTTTAAACCCCAATAATGATGGAATATACAAATCATTAATCAGCTTCAAGGTAGTCCAGAATATCCAATATAATTTATCCAAATCAATCATGTATTATTCTAAAATCACTACCTCGGTATCAGAACCATATTATGGTTTATCTTTCTCTCAACCATATATTTTCCAAAAATTTAACCTGGTATTGAGTCACTTTTCTTTGTTCCACACAATCTCAAGTCCTTAATAAAAAAGTACTGCAGTACAATCCTTATATACTCCATAATTATTATAACAAGTACATTGTTGATACAACACTCAAATGACATAATCAACATAAGAACTCTAATCATTCCTCTTCATCTGTGGTAGTATCATAACTTGATTATTATCCAATAGCATCATTTGCGGCATAGTCTGATGACTGGGACATAGGTTCGCGTAGTGTCCAAACTCCTTGCAAATGAAGCATTGTACATTTGAAACCATTTTCATACCCTTGCAGTCACGTACATTGTGCCCTTTTCCTCCACACTAATAACAAACTCTCGTTCCTTTCAGACAAGTTCCAGGGTGTTTCTTCCCACAGTTATCACATATGGGAAAATTCTTATTTTCACTCTTCCCTTTATCCATCCTTCTCTCTTCCATCCTTTTCTTCTCTTGCTTCCCTTCAAAGCCATAGGACTTAGTAAAATCATTATTTATCTTATCAACACATGATATTATTTCTTCATATGATGATAATACATGGGAGACTATTTCTCTTATATATTCCGTCTTAAGACCATGAAAGATATGTTCCTTCTTTCTCTTTGGATCATGTGCATTGTTGGAGTTCTCATTGCTTCTATTGGGCGCCATTTCTAAACAATGGAATACACTAGATTAGTTTATGAATAACAATACCTAATCCCAAACTTGTAAAACACATAACATAAATTAAATAGTTTATGGATATAATCCATAATCATAAAAATGGTTTCTTTGAGGACGTATATACTCATAAACCCTTCATAATGATTTGTAAAGAAAATGAGAGTTATCCTAATCATATCCCCCGGGAGTGTCGTAACCAAGAGTGCAGCAAGGCCCGTTGTCGTGCACCAGTTCCCGTTCGAGTCTAGCTCAAAGCGGTGTTTTCAGGTTTTACCCCTAGTTACATCTGTGCCAGAGCCGCCTCTACCTGCTCGTATCCAGACAGGGATGTATTGCTCGGAAAACTTACAAAATTTCTACAATACCAAAATTCTAGGAATTTCTTCTATACTAATCCTCAAAGTTTATCTAAGGTCTACGTGCTCTAATCAGAGTTTATCTAAATCTAGCTTCCAAGGTTTGTACTAAACTTCCTCTGATACCAACTATAATGCTCCGACCCTAGTTACCCAGAGTCGGTGCATTATTACATAACATTGGCATGATCACAAGAAAGATCAAATCTCGAAAGACCGATTGGTTTAGTAGCCTTGGAAACACTAGATATATTCATAAGGTTTACATTACGTCATAAAATGAAAAACTACTACAACAACATAATGTCTCCATAATCCACACTCATATCCCCACATAATATCCCTGCAGATCATTCATAATTTACTTCTTCACTTCCTGGGAAAAATAAAACATAGAAAAGGGGTGAGCTCAAATGCCCAGTAAGGATAACAATATAGTGGAAACTTTCATAAATAAGAATAAACATTTAAGGAAATTTATAACTAAAACAAAAGCCTTTCAAACTTGAACTTTCAACTTTGTATGGCATAAATAAAATGAAATAATGCCATTTACTCATTCACATGGATATTCTACTAATCGAATAATCACTTGCAAAATCACTAACCACTTTCATAATGATGGAATGCATAATGCCAGACTGTCATAACCACATAGCCAAGGCCTCGTGCCAAGACTACAAATAAGATTTTGCCAAGGCATTGTGCCAAGACAGTAGTTTGTCTCATGAGACCTACCGATGCATCGAGGAGCTATAGCGAGCTCCACCCGTCAAATATTAAGTCCAATGCATTCCCATATGAAAAGGTCTAAACATAGCATAAACATTCGTATTAAAACTAGCATATGAAATGTCATCAATTTCACCACAAACTACGAATGGTATAAAAATAGAACATCCACAGTCAAACATATCACAAAACCTTCAGTACAATATATAAGTTTTGTATCATAATAAATAAACATCAAATAAGCGTAAAATCCATCAAAGGATGTTGACATAGATGAAATCAAAACACTTTTTAGAGAAATATCTCTTTCTATTTTTGAAATCATTTAAGAGCCATATAAAATAAAACATTTTCTAGAAAATATTCTTATAATCTTGTAAGGAAAGATTTGAAGATTTTATAATGGCGGAAAATAACCGCACCCGCCGTATAAAATAAAAAAAAATTCTTACCTTAATTCTGTCGAAAAGGTTAAAAGGACCTTGTTTTGAAAACGACGGAAAGATTTCTCTTATAAAAGTCAAACAAGGGTATAAATGACTTTAACCCATATTCTTGTAAATAATAAAAATGTTTTGAAATACATTTTGAAGAAATATGGATGTGGATGATAAAGAGATCGCAGTAGATTATTACATATAAACAACCTCAGATAATGAAGAGATTGTGAAATAACCCTTACCTTGTACTTTTCCTTGGTTGGGGTAGGTTAACCTCCTGTATAATGGTGAAATAATTGTTATTAAATTATACAAGAATCATATATATTAATATGATATCATATATGATCTTTTAATATTTATTTGATAATAATATCTTAGTATTATCGTTGTTTCGGGTGTTAACTTACTTGTTTTCTTTCATATGTTTTGTTATGTAAGACATGTTTGTAAAGGATAGGTTGTATATTATTCATATACAGAATGATATAAAGTCCTTAAACATCATTTTTAAATCATCAAATGATAATTATACTTTAATAGTTACGATGGAGAATGAATCTCATCGCGTTCGTGGAGACGGTAGTCCGTACGTACGCACGAGCGACAATATCATTCTTTTGATATTAAAATAATATATAAATGGATGGTATATAATATATACAGAATCATTAACATGTTATATTTATTATTTACATGAGTTACACATCATTATTATACCCATCTAAATAATATTAAATTGAATAACAATTACACCACGACGTGGAGACGGTAAGCCGTACGTACGCATGTATGGTGACATGTTATTCAAAGGGTGGATAGAATACTGAATATGGTTGTAACATATTTATAATAACATCACAGTATATATATGATACTGGAGTTATTATTTTACAATGGTAAAAAAAAGGAAGAAGAAGTGGAAGAAGAAATGAACTTGAAAAGGGGTGGTGAAAACATTACCTCTTCTTCGGGTTCTTCCTTTTGATGTGATTAAAAGGGCTCCTTAGGTTGGATTCCTGATCAAACTAAGGCCTCTAGGTTGTAGTTAGGGGATTTGGGAGAGTATTTGGGCAGAGTTTGGCCGAACCAAAAGGCTTTGAGGGTGTGAAGAAATGAGAAGGAGGAGTGCCCTTTTATAAGAGGGGTGAGGGGAACCTTTGGAAAAGATAGAAATATTAATTTATAATAAATTCATATTAGGTTTCCAATGGCTCCAAAGTTTATTATTCAAAGGTTAAGGTGGGGATTGGTCTAAAACAACTCATCCAATAGAATTTAGACAGGTTTTGGTACTTATATTAACCATATCTTTAAGTATTAACTCTAAGTTAATTAGTTTTACTTTTACAATGTCTCTTTGTATTTTTATATAATATGGTTAATAAACTTACTATATACATCCAAGAGACCCCCAAGTGGTCCATTAATGATGAACCTATCATTATATAAGTCTCTTGGCCCAACCTTAGATTTTTAGTAATTTAATATCAATTAATAATATAATATTTGTTTTAAGAACTCTTTTTTGTCAATTTTGACACTATTCAATTGTTGATTTTTTTGAAACTCATAACAGATTGATTACTTAGAAAAAAGTCAATTAAATCAATCCTAATATATCATATTATCCTATAAAATTAGTTTAATTCATTAAAAGTTTCATATTATATTTATTTGGGTATTTATAATATCAATTATTTTAATTTTTCACTATTATAGTAATTACTGCATCATCATTGTTACATAACTAAAATAAATCATTTAATATCTAAAAATTATAAATAAACTATCATTATGTAGGAAAGCTTTTTATCTTTCTAATGAATATTTATAATCTAAAATCCAACATATATAACCCTATGTAACAATTGTTTTTCTAAAAGATATATGCTTGTGTCATTTTTGTATTCATTTTAACTTAATTAAAATAAAGTGTCATTATCACTTATAAGTGGATCCATGGGGTCCCAAAATCGACCCAAAGATGCCCATGGTCGACCATGTATCCACCAACAGGGTTAAGACACGTTTTAGGGTAATTTAGTATTATTATAATATTATTTTTTAACCCTTATTTACCAGATTTACCCTTAACCATGGTAAATAAAATATTTACCGCAGTAATTATTCAAAATGTCTAAAAATAAAAGTTACCTATTTACACAATTTGAACATCCTGATTCCAAATATGGAATCCATTTTTTTAAATTCAAAACACAGAAGTGGCAGAAATTAATTTAAAATTAATTCCCACTGTCAAAACAAAAAGCGTGTTTTTAAGAGATAATAACTATCAAAAGATTGACACTTGTTTATGTTTGGTTTAATTGTAAAATTATGTCCAATGACCAACATTATATTAAATGGTAAAAATATATTCTAAATATACTTTAAAATCGCTCAAATTCACAATTTATCACTATTAATTATTTTGATTAAAAAAGTAGTTTTTAATTAAAATTTAGTAATTTTCACTATTCATCAAAATATGAAAGTTATCCGAAAAGTACCAAAATTTCACCTTAGGCTAAATTCGATATTCTGAATCCAAAAATAAAGTCCATTTTAAAATATAAAATATATATAATTTCAAAAATTAGGTATTACTATTCATAACGGCTAGTTTGATTGGTTACGGTGTGTTAGAACTCGGTGTTGCATGTAGTGAAAGTTATTGAATTATTTTGAAGAAATAACACACTATAAAATCTTGTGGTGTTACAATAACTCCAAGAATATTATATATACTGTGATGTTATTAGAAAAGTGGTACAACCATATTCATTATTCTATCCATCATATGAATGACAAAGTCACTATACGTGCATACGTACGGCTTACCGTCTCCACGTCGTAGTGTAGTTGTTATTCAATACATTATTTTTTGGGATGTGTATAATAATGATGTATAATTGATTTAATTAATAAATATAACATGTTAATGATTCTGTATATATGATATTACATCTATTTACATATGATTTTAATATCAAAATAATGATATTGTCGCTCATGCGTATGTACAGATTACCGTTTCCACGAATGCGATGAGATTCGTTTCCCCATCGTAACCATTCAAGAATAATTTTCATTTTATGATTAAAAATAATGTTTAAAGAACCTAATATCACTTTGGATATGAATCAAATACATCCTATCCTTAACAAACATAAATTACATAACAAAACATAAAAAGGAAAACGAATCAGTTAACACCCGAAACGACGATAATAAAAAAATATTATTAACAACGCAATATTATACGATCATATATGATATCATATGTATATATATGGTTCTTGTATTATTTAATAATAATTATTTAACTATTATACAGGAGTATAACGTACACTCAACCAATGAATATTACATGGTACGGGTTAATTTCACAATCACTTTATTATCCAAGGTTGTTTTTACATAAGTATCTACTGGGTCCTCTTTATCATCCACATCCGTGTTTCTTAAAAAGGCATTTCAAAACATTTTTACTATTTACTAGAAAATGGTTTAAAGTCATTTATACCCTTACTTGACCTTATATGTTTTGAAAGTAATCTTTCCATCATGTTCCAAACAAGGTACATTATGATATTTTCAACAAAATTAATGTAAGAATGTTTTTTAACTTTTATGGTTGGTGAAACTATTTTACTCCTTTATAAAATCATCGAAGTTTCCATTAATATATTATAAGAATATTTCTAAGATAAATTTTTTCTTTTAAATGGTTTCAAAATATAAAGACGTATTTCTTTCAAATAGTTTTCATTTCATCTATGCCAACATCCATTGATAGATTTTAAACTTGTTTGATGTTGATTTATTATGATACAAATCTTCCATATTGTATTGAAGGTTTTGTGATATGTTTGATTGTGGATGTGTTATTTCATACCATTAATGGTTTATGGATGTGTTATTTCATACCAAATAGTTTTCATTTTCCAAACATGATATTGTGGATGTGTTATTTCAAACCATTTAAATGTTCAATGTTTTTTTCTTTTACCGCCTCCATGAACCCGATGAGATTCATTTCCCCATCGTAACCATTCAAGAATAATATTCATTTGATGAGTAAAAATAATTTTCAACAGACTTAATATCATTCTGTATATGAATCAAATACATCCTATCAATAACAAACTTTATATACATAACAAGACATATAAAAGAATACGTATTAGTTAACAGCAAAAAAATGATAATACTAAAATATTATTAACAAAACAATATTAGAAGATCATATATGATATAATAAATATGTATATGGTTCTTGTATAATTTAGTAACAATTAATTAACTACTATACAGGAGGTTAACATACCTTCAACCATTGAAAAGTTCATGGTAAGAGTTAATTTCATAATCTCTTTATTATCTGAGCTGTTTTTAGGTAAGTATATACTGGGACCTCATTATCATCAACATCAGTGTTTCTCAAAAATATATTTGAAAACATTTTTACTATTTAATAGACAATGTTTTAATGTCATTTTTACCCTTACTTGACATTATATGTTTTGAAAAGAATCTTTCCTTTGTTTTCTAAGTAAGGTACTTTATTATAATTTTTTCAAAATTTAGGTAAAAATACTTTTTAACTTATATGGTGGGTGTGACGATTTTCCACTATTATAAAATCGTTGAAGATTCCATTACATGATTATAATAATATTTCTAAGATAAATGTTTTTTAAATTGTTTCAAAATACAAATACTTATTTCTTTCAAATAATTTTCATTTAATTTATGTCAACATCCCTTGATGGATTTTAAACTTGTTTGAATTTGATTTATTATGATACAAATCTTCAATATTGTATTGAAGGTTTTGTGATATGTATCACTGTGGATGTGTTATTTCATACCATTAATGGTTTATGTATAATGTATTGAAATTTAATTTTCTAGTTTTAATACTAATGTTTATGTTATGTTTAAACCTTTTCATATGATGAATGCATTGGACTTAGTAAGTGACGGGTGGAGCCCGCTATTAATCCTCATTGTATTGGTAGGTCTCATGAGACAAACTAGTTTCTTGGCACAAGGCCTTGACAAAATATTATTTGTATGCTTAGCACAAGGCCTTGTCTATGTGGTTATTAAGTCAGGCATTATGCATTCCATCATTATGAAATTGGCTATTGATATTGCATGTGATTATTCGACTAGTAGAATATCCATGATAATAATTAAATGAAAATATTTTTAGTTATATTTTCCATTTTATGATGTATTTTATGTTACAAAGGCTCTTGTTTTAGTCTTATACATGGCTTTAAATTTTTATGATTATTTATGCGAAGAGGTATATTATGACTGACCCGCATGGATAGTGTATGGGATATGAATATGGTCCATGTGGATAGTGTTGTTGTTGATTTTCATTTTATAATGTAATGTTAACTTAATAATTTATCTGGTACTTCCAATGCTAATATACAGATCAGTCTTTTGGGATATGATTTCCTTATATCATGCCAATGTTATGTAATAATGTACTGACTCATGGTAACTAGGGTCTGGGTGTTAAATGGAAGGCCCTGGACTGGTAGTGAATTGTGTGGCACTAACATTATATATACTCTCGATGCATTGACTGTTTATCATGAGACAAATAAGTTGGCCAAATCAGATGGTGTTTTTCTAGATAATTTTTATTATCTTGTTAAATTATTTGATAGTATAGGTTTTCATTTTCCGTATACAATACATATAGTAATTATGAATTTACCTCATATATATTTCAATTATTATTTTTTCCATGATATATTTGATTTTTCATGTCTATGGATACATTAAATTATTAGTTTATTTATTGAGTGGAATGTGTTTTAGCTTCTCACCATGTCATATCTATTATTATTTTGCTATTTATTTTAATGGAATATTTTAATATTTATTTACCTTTCCATGTTCATTATTCTCATCAATTCATCATTTCTACCACTATACCTACACTTGTAGAGCATTTGATATCACCCTTATTAGGTTTCCTTTCCGCATGTTATGATGATAAATCCATTGAATGAGTTTCAAGGATGATATTAATTTCACCATATTATGTATGACTTTTTATTTTCCATTTTCGAATGTAAATTGGTTATCATGAATGTAGAATGGTTTCAAAAACCTCTAAAAACATTAGAATCATATGATTTTATTTCAATTTCTATGCCAATGTAATAACGTAATGCACCAGATCTAGGGTTCTAGGGTCCGGGCACTACCGTTGGTATCTGAGATGTTTTAGCAGAAAACATGGAAACTAGATTTAGAAAACTATGATTAATGGATGTTACCATGAGATAGTTGTTGAGGATAAGAATGGATGAAATTCATATGATTTTGTTAAGGTATATATTATTTGTCTTTTTCTAGATATACATCATTCTGTAGAAACTATAAGTAGACATGGTTCTAGCACATTTGTACATAGAGGTAACAACTAAGACATGGTGTGTTGGGCCTCAATTAGCATAACATGGTACATGAAAAATGACATTACTACTCACCTAGTTTAATACACTAGGGAATATGATTATGATAATTCAAAATTTTGTTATAAACAATTATAATGGACTTAAAATTTACTATATCCTCAAATTAGCCCTGTTTATGATTATGAGATTATCTAAGAATTTTTTTAACTTATATAAAGTTCTATATAATATTTAGAGTTATAAAAAGGTCATAATTTTTTTGATCTAATCAACTATATTCCATTGTTTAGAAATGGCACCTAGAAGGATTAATGATACCAATAGTCATGGAAAAATTACGGACATCCCTATTGAGGACACCAATATTGCTGTTATTGGAAAGAAGAAAATTATGTATATATTAGGGAATCTTAACCATGAAATGAGAAATAACCTCTCCCGAATGGTGCAACCTACTCCATAGTGAGATTCTCTGATGTTGGATCTCTTTACGTTATAGAGGCCACCATAATTTAGTGAAAAAAAAGATCCCACTTAGGTTGAGAAATGGATTACGTGTTTGGAGAAAATATTTACGGATTTTGGGATATGGTAAAAAGGTAGATGTTACCCATTAAGTGTATTGTCTTGGTGGAGATGTAGATAAATGATGATAAATGTTTGAGAATACTAGGGTTGAAGAATTAGTATAACTCTAAGAATAGTGACCTTTTAAGGAGAAACTATAGGATGAATAATTCCATCATGATCAGAAAACTCTGATGAATATAAATTTCACTTTTTTAAATAAAAAAATGAAGAAATTGTTATAGAGTAAGAAAAAAAGTTTAATAGGTTAGAAACGTGTTCTATAGATATCATATGCAATAGATAATGAAAGATTTATCTTTTCTATGATAAAGTTAAGCCATGTCTCAGAAGGTAATAAATTTCTCAAAACAATTCTTAATATGATGAAATAGTTTTATGTGATATTAAGATAGAGAAAGAATTATCCATATATTGTTGCATAAAAGGGAAGAAATATATTAAGAGCATGGTAGAGAAAATGACAGATAAAGGGGGAAAGGTAAAGAAGGACTTTACCACATGTGATAACTATGGAAAGAATCACCCTGGTAAAATTATGATTGGATTGGGAGTTTTCTATACGTGTGGAGAAAAGGGTCACTATGAAAAATAATGCAATAAGAAGAAGGATAATTCTAATATTCAGTGTTACAATTGAAAATACATGGGTAATGATGAAATACAATTCCACAAGTGATAATATAATTTACATATAATAGAGACATGGTATCAAGTTCAAGCATATGTTTTCGACATAACCAAAGTAGAATGACTAATGTATTTATTTATTTTGATCTATGAAATATGTTTTAAAATTATTTCATAGGTGATCAGCTCATCCTATGAATAATTAAATATATATGAACCATCTTTCCATTCTATTTCATTAAATATTTGAGATCATATTTTGAATGGTAAAAATAAAAATTATTGATTAGCATGTTAAACGTTTTGGAAAATACACGGTTGCGAGAATGGTAAGACTTAAGATTTTCCTAGTGTTGTGCCAATTTTTTTGGATAAAGAAATAATTGGTTTGGATAACTTAAATCAAAAAAGTGCTGACTACCTAAGAACTGTGTAATGATTTATTAATAATGTATTTTATTCTATCATTGATGGGGTTTACATCATTTTTGGATTTATAGAATTTATCCAATAATATATGTTCTATTTATGGATTAAGAACAATGAATGTTTTGAATATGGTTTTAAGGTAATTAAACATACTAAAATATTCACATGCTTGGTATTTTATGATTAGAATCCAGTTCATATTTATTGATAAGTTTATTTTTGAAATTATGTGACCTTCATTCTAAAGATTATGATCATAATATTTTACAAAAATTATACAATTATGATATGTTTTAATTTCATATTTACATTAGTTTTTAGAATATATTGTAATACTTCAACATATAATGAATCATGTGATAATAAATGAGGTAGAAATAGTTCAAGGCCAAACTACGAATAATGTTTTGTTTATGAAATATAAACATATATTTACAAATATTCAAATAGAGTGAAAAATATCCTAAACTATATGGAAAATGGTATTTAAAAAAATGTTGTCATATTATCATGTTGTTTGATAATATCAATGGAAACTTCATAATAGGGGTTTAAGGAATTGTGGTCCTTAAAATTAATCTAAACTTGTTCTCAAGCACTCTCCATTATAACTCTATTGTTATATTTTTCTTCCATATCCTTGTAACCATTTCCCACATATATTTTCCTACTAAAGAACACTGTTATATGACAATTGTACATCACTTTATCTCTTATTAAGAAAATTTCTTATTAACCCTATTCATGATAATGGTTTTACAAAAATAATTTATTTTTAAATATCAACCAATTATCATCAGAGATCATGTTCAAATTATGAGGATTTAATTTTTTTAAGGTGGGGAGAATGTATCTCAAAAAACATTGCAATATTCCCTTTTTAGAATAAATTAAATTTTTGTTAGAATATTTCTTTATATGAAATAGAAATCCATGTTTATGTTACATGCAACATATATTTTAGATTTACCTGCATAGAACACCATGGTTATCTTGTGTTACACGCAAGATTGACTTCCCTGGATGGCTTGCATAACACGCAAAACAAAGATTTACTGAAGACTAATATATTAATAAAAATATTTATATTTAATATATTAATAAATAACATATAAATAAAAATATAATTTATGAATATTATTATGTAAATTATGTAAATATATGGTTTACAAAAATTGAAGAAGAATTCATTTAATTCAAATTAATTAGAAATGAATATACAAACCAATTGTATATAAAATAAATATTTTAATTTTATGCTCACAAAGGTGATTTGTCCTAAAGAATTAAATTAATTAGTATTAGTGAATGATGTCAATGAAATTTATATATTATATATCCCATATAAAATTCATAATACTCATCCAAATGATTTTATATGCATATGGTAATAAGGAACCAAATTTTATGTATAAAAACCTGTATTTTTATAAAGGCAGATTTACTACCTTTTAATGGTGATCCTATTTTAAATCCAATTTTTGGCATGTTTATTGATTTAATATGTGATAATAAAGTTCATATTTTAGTGTCGAATATAAAAATTATTTTACAATGAGTTTTTGGAATTTTTAGAGAATGTTTTATTTTTTAATCAATACTGAAACAATACTGAATTTTAATTGAAAATTATTTATTTGTATAATTTATCGATAAGAATATATTATATTTTTAATTTATCTTAAAATTAAATTAGATAAAAGTTACAAAAATTATTCCAATTTATGTCATTATAATAAATTTTACTTTTAAATTTGATATAAAAATATAGCAATCTTTTGAAATTTTTTATTTTAAAACTACGCACTGTCGTCCCATCAGTGGGATTAAATTAAAATTAATTTCCAAAAATTGTGTTATTAGAATTTGGGAAAATTTATTTCCTATTTGAAATCATCATAATTTAAGAATTCAAATAAGGTGGACTTAGTTTTTGTCCAAGAATATTCGTGAGTGTGATTAAAATTAATTACAACGATTAAGATAAATATTATCCAAACAAGGACTAACCCTTAAATCGATTATTTGATATATGGGGAATGCTTAGGATCAGTAATTATAGGTGGGGATAGAATTTATATATCCCCTCAATTCATAAATGAGTTATCATGAGAAAAATAAGTTGGCCAAAGTTGATTGGTTTCTACCCAATAATTTATACCGTCTTGTGAATGGTCTTTATAGTATAGATTTTCGTGTTCCTTAGACACAACGTCCAATAATTTTCATTTCCTTCCTATATTTTTTGATAATTACTTGTCCATGAGATATTCCCTGAAATATGTGTGGATATAGTTGATTATTAAGTTATTTATTAAATAGAATGTTTTTATCTTAACACTTGTCTATATTGATTATGATTTATCTAGTTATTCAAATGACATGTGTTATCACCAATTTACCTTTCCTTGTTTATTATTCTCATCATATCAATATTTATTACACTATAATTAACCTTACTGAGAATTTGAGATAACAATTATTATGTTTCCTTCACCATTTTTGGACGTGGAACCCTTTTAATGAGTTTCAAGGATACTAATTATTTTATTTTTATATGTATCGTGTTATTATTTTCCATTTCATAATGTAAAATGGGTATCATGTATGTAATATGTTTTTCCAAAACTAATAATATTTTTGGTCCCTTAGAATTTGATCCTTGTATATATGATAATATAAAATGTTAAGGCACTAGATCTAGGCTTCTAGGGTTTGGGCACTACATATTGATTACAAAATAATATTCAAAAAATAATTATCATTGAATTTATCATCCAAGGTAGTGCTATTACAGTCTCACTGGGATATCTTCCTGCGTCTGTCTTATTTTTGTGGTTTTATTAAACATATCTAAACACCAAATCCAATGTAGACCATTTTATAGTTTGTCTAGGGAAAAATGGTCTAAATTTTTTTAGTGGGTAATGTTTTACATTGTAATCAAACCAGATAATCTCCCATACAAAACCCCAAAATCTAACAAAAAATTTGGAAGTTATCTATGATAAAACTCTATATTATATCATTGTGTAGTGACTTAGGAAATTCACCAGCATAATCCCAAATTTCTTTATCTTTAATAGAAATATTCTTCTAAAAAATCAACTATAAATCATCAAAAAATTAGTTAATCATAGAGACCATTGAAATCATCATTAAACTAGAACTCCGTAAATAAAATATGAACCATCGTGCTGATAACTCATGACCCATGTTAAACCAATATTGTAATCACAATAATTATTGTGATCACACACATCAATTAAAACTTTTTTTTATATATATGAGCTTCCAATATTATATTTCAATAGATGGATCATATCTTTATAATCCTTTGGATTAATATCATATGTTCTGGATTAGAAGTTCTATAACCATAATCACTATCCATTCATGCCCCAAACATGCATGAAGACCTCCCTAGATCACTTCCCCATGAGCACATCAGATCATTGAAACTAAAATGCCTATGAGAAACTTAATAAAATATCATAAAACATCATTAAGGAATCCAAAAGTGTAACACCTCAAGACTTCATAGTACGTTAGTTCTTCAAAATAATTCAATAACTTACACAACACACAACATCGAGTTCAAGCACACCACGACTTACCAAACTAGCCGTTCAAAAATGGTTATGAATAGTATTAACATAATTTTAATATTTATATAATCCTTATAATTTTAGAATCCATATTATGAGTTTTTTATATATAATGTAAGGAAAATTTCATTTTTTCAGATAAAAGATGTATTTTAAAAAAATGCAATTTTACCACCATTTAATGAAGAACCCTTTTTAAATCCAATACTTGAAAGTTTTATATATTAAATTTAACAAAATAAACTTCTTATTTGGGATCAGGGCATAATAATTTAGTTTCAATAAATTTTTGGTGTTTTTCTGATAACATTCTTATTTGGGTGAATATTGAAAAATAATATATATTAACTGAAAACAACTTTTTAATAAAAACAATTTATAGTGTTAAACGATAAATATGAATTGTTTGTATGTATAATTGGATTATGATTTTACCATTTAATCCAATTTTTGTAATTGGATGTAATTTTACTTTGAAATTGGACATAAAAAATGTCAATCTTTTGGTCGTCATTATTTCAAAATAATAAAATTATATGGTTTTGAGCATGGGAATTAATTTTAATCTAATAAATGTAATTTATATGTTTTTAATTTGGTAAAATTTACTTCATTTTTTAATTCATAATATCAAAATTATCATAGGGTGAATTTTTGGTATGATTCTGAAAACTTTTAATTTTTGATGAATAGTGAAAAACACTGAGTATTAGTTTAAAATCAAATTTTTATTTAAATAGTTATTTATTTTAGTTAAATTTATTTTAGGTCAAAATAGATAGATAATACCAATATATGTTAGATTTAAATCATTGGATTCAGCTTATAAAAATTTTAGATATATAAAAATTTTATTGAACTTTTCACCGTCTTTTACTCACCTCCTAGGAGATTTTTCAAATTCACATAAAACATAATTTTACCAATTATGTGAGTTGAATTTCAAAAATACGAGTGGATAGGTTAATATGAAGGATAAAAATGTGGTTCAATAAGATAAAAATATTTTTGGTGAATAGTAACTTTTTACTTTTATTTACCACGGTTAAAAGTAAATAGAGCAATTAAGGGTAAAAATGTTATTATTATTACCTAACACATGTAGTAATTCTATTGGCTAAGAATAATTCTCCCAAAAACAACCTTATGAATAAAATATGAACTTATTTGGTCAACTTGGATTAGATTAGGACATTTATTTTTATTTTTATCAAAGAAGGATTAAAAGAGTTAAAATCAATGTTTAAAAACTCGAAAATATTTAATATAGGGTAATAAATAAGATAAATTCGATTATAAATATTCATTAGAAAGATAAATATATTTACTACATAACGGTATTTTATTTATTATTTTTAGACATTAAATAAGTTAATTTATTTATGAAAAAATGATGATGCAGTAATTACCCAATTAATGAAATATTAAAATAATTGATATTATAAATATACAAATAAATGTAATTTGAGAATTTTTATTTGTTAAAATAATTTTATAGGTTAATATGACATATTAGGGTTGGTTATATGATTTTTATTTGAACTAATAACAATGTTATGAATTTAGAAAAAACAAAATACCAAATAGTGTCAAAATTGACATAGAATAGTTTTATAAACAAATGTTATATTATTAATTGATGTTCTATTTCTAAAAATCTATGGTTTACCCCAAGGAATTATATAATTATCGGTGTATCATTAATTAAAAATTTTAGGTTCTCTTGTAAGTACATAATATGTTTATTAACCATATAATATAAAAATACTAAGAGACGTCGAAAATGTCAAACTATTAAACTAAGAGTTAAATCCAAAAGATAATGTTAATATAGTGATCCAATCAAGTCTAAAACATAGTGGTTTAGTGGTTTGAGACCCATCCCCACCTTATCCTTTACATAATTTTTTTTATAGACAATAGAAACTGAAAATGATTTTGTTATAAAATAATATTTCTAGTTGTTCCAAAGGTGCCCCTCAACCATCTTATAAAAGGGCACTCCCCCTTCTCTCTAATTCACACCTTTAAAGCCTTTTGTCTCGGACAAACCCTGCCGAAATACTATCTCCAATTCCCTCACTTCATCCTAGAGACCTTCCATTAGTCCAAAATCCATCTTAAGGAGCCCTTTTAATCAAATCAAAAGGAATAACCCGAAGAAGTGGTAATAATTTCTCCACCCTCTTTGAAGTTCTTTTCTTCTTCCACTTCTTCTTTCATTGTTATTTACATTATAAAATAATAACTATAGTATCTCCTATATACTGTGATGTTATTATAAATATGTTACATCCATATTCATTATTATATCCATCCTTTTAATGACTTGTCACCATACGTGCGTACGTACGGATTACCGTCTCCACGTCATGATGTAATTGTTATTCAACACATTATTATTTGGATGGGTATAATAATGAAGTTTAATTAATGTAAATAATAAATATAAAATGATAAATATTATTTATATATGGTATACCATCAAATTATATATTATTTTAATTTCAAAATAATGATATTGTCACTCGTGCGTACGTACGGATTACCATCTCTACTAACGTGATGAGATTCATTCCTCATCGTATTCATTCAAGACTAAATTTATTTTGATGATTAAAAACAATGTTTAGAGACATGATATAATTATTTATATGAGTAAGATACATCACATACATAACAAATATGACTCACATAACAAAGAATATAATGGCAAACGAATCTGTTAACTCCCGAAACGACGATAATACTAAGATATTTTTAACAGAGAAATGTTAAAAGAAAATATGTGATATCATATTAATGTATACGATTCTTGTATAATTTAATAACTATTATTTCACAATTATACAAGAGTTTAACCAACCCTCTACTAAGGAAAATGTACAAAGTAAGGGGTTTCTAATCTAACTTTTAATTCCATTATATTTCCATTGTTCACCACTTATTTATTGCATGTGGTGTGTGTACTACCCATGATTGTATTAATTGTGTAATATACTTTAATTTATGGATATTTAAATCATCATTGTGTGATCCTTATTTCATGGGTGTATGTTTCGTATGTTACCAAATTGAAAAGGGAATTTGAAATTTCAATTTCCACTCATTCGGCTTTATGCATACTTCATTGATTATTTTACTCCATGATTATGTGTGGAATCACTATTCATTTTCTTATGTCATAATTTATACTCCCATTTCTGTGGATATACTTTTCATACACATAATAAATCCATTGATAAATTCTACAGTCATCGATATGAACTTGATAAGAGAAATCTTAACTCAATCTCCATTTATTGAGCTAAACATCTAATTCATCGGTGTTGTTTTTACCAGAATATGTGTGAATGTCCTATGATTATTTTACACTGAATATCCAATCATATTGAGTGTATTTATATTTTTCACACAAAATTATGTATTTTATTTGTCCTTAACCTAAGGATACAGTCTTTATAAGAGATTTTATCTCAATTTACATTCTATTGAGACTTCTTTGTTGTTATAAACCAAATCACTTTTATATGGTGTATATATTTTACTTTGACATAGTATATCATGAATCCCTTTATTATCATGATATTATATAGTTTTTAATACCTCAATAATTTTTATTCTAGTGTCTCTCTTTTGGTTAGGATCTCTAACTACAATATCATTTTAAATGTTTTAACGATTTATTATTCAAAATATTTCTCATTAATGTCCATGTTTTAAAAATGGTTTAAAGTTTTTATTTATATGGAAATTAATGTTTTAAAATTAAAATTCCTTTTAAAATTGTAAAAGTGGTATTGACCACTTTAATTCAAAAATCTATTTTTAGTGGTTTCTTGACAAATAATGTGACTTAAATGTTTTCAAGAAAAAGGGGGATATTTCTCTCAAATTGTTTTGATGATTATTTTAATCCTTGTCAATATGCATCATTATTCTCGATTGAGGTTAATCTGTTAAAATAAAATCTTCCATACTGTGTTGAATGATTTATGTTTGACTGTGGATGTGCTATTATGATATTATTCATGGTTTGTGGATAAGGTATTGACATTTCATTTTCTAGTTTTAATAAAAATGTTTATGTTATGTTTTAAACATTTCATATGTTGAATTAATTGTACTTAGTATGTGACGTGTGGAGCACTCTATAGTTCCTCAATGCATCGGTAGGTCTCATGAGACAAACTAGTGTCTTGGCATAAGGCCTTAACAAAATATTATTTGTAGTCTTGGCACAAGGACTTGAATATGTTGTTATGATAGTCTGGAATTATGCATTCCATAATTATGAAAGTGGTTGTTTATATTTCATGTGATCATTCGACTAGTAGAATATCCATGTGAATAAGTAAATGGAACTATTTCATTTTATTTTTTCCATATTATTTTGAAATAAAGTTCAAATGTCTTTTCTTTTAGTTATACATATCCTTAAATGTTTATTCTTATTTATGAAAGATTCCGCTATATTGTTATCCTTACTGAGCTTCTAAGCTCACCCCTTTCTATGTTTTATTTTTTCCCAGGATGTGAAGAAGTATTTAATGACTGACCTATAGGGATAGTCTGTGGGGATATGAGTGTGGACTATGGAGACTATGTTGTTTTAGTTTTTCACTTTATCATGTAATGTAAGACTTATGAATGTGTCTAGTGTTTCCAAGGATATTAAACTAATTGGTCTTTCGATACATGATCTTTTGTGATAATGCCAATGTTATGTAATAATGCATTGACTCTAGATAACTATGGTCGGGGAGTTACAGTTTGAATCATAGGATGTTTATTAGAATCCATGGAAGCAAGATTTAGATAAACTCTGATTAGAGCTCATATCCATAAGATAGACTTTGAGGATTAGTATAGAAGAAATTTCTAGAATTTTGGTATTTTATAGATTTTTTGAGTTTTCCATGCAATACATCTTTGTCTGGATACGAGAAGGGAGAGGCGGCTCTGGCATAGATGTACCAAGGGGTAAAACCCAAAAACACCTCTTTGAGCTAGACTCGAATGGGAACTCGTGCACGAAAACAGGCCTTGCTGCACACTTGGTTAAGACACTCCCAGGGGATATTCTTAGGATAATTTACATTTTCTTTACTAAACAATTTGAAGTATTTTAATATAAAATTAGAATTAATGACCTTGGTTAATCCTAAGGTGTTTCAATTTGAAAATATGGTGTCATTATATTTTCTAAATGATTTTATGACCATTGTTACTCACATAATGGTTTCTAGTTTTAGTCAATGGCTGGAATCCAAGGAAGTCATAGTCACTTTGAGAATGATGTACAAGGTGGGAACTGTGGTGGAAATGAGAAAAAAATGGATTTTTTATAGGTTTCAAATATATCATGTTAATTCCAAATCAGTTTTCCAAAAATATTATCAACAATAAATATATATACCAACACCCGGACTCAACAAAGAAGTGAAAGGTGATTAATTGTAAGAGCTCCAGCAGTGGAGACCATGGAGAAAATAATCATCAATTTCCATCATGCAAGAAATGTGGAATTAGAGACCAAGGAAAGTGTCTCAATGGAATGAAGAAATGATTTACGAGTGGGAAAAAAGGACATAAAGTCAATAATTTCCCAGAAAAACTGAAGAGTACTATGGAAGAAAATAAAAATGGTCCCAAGAATCCATTTATAGTCATTTGCCTTAAATGTAGGAGACATGGCCATTACCCGAGTGAATTCCCTATTCTATAGGATATTTTCATGGTCAAAGAAGAAGCTATGAGGAAATAAATGGTTAGGGAAATGTTTAAAATATTAGTGCTCCTAGTTGATGGGATTTCTTTGGAATAATTTTCTCTTGTATTTGTAACCCAGCAGTTGTCATCTGAAAATGATATTTATGTAAGAATTATCGTATCTCTTATGGATATAGTTATAATTAACCATTTGCTTTTATATGATCATTGGGTTTGAGGAAATTACAAGTTATTATATTTTGGGATGGAAATGCACGGTGTGAGATAACATTTGTGGTAAAAATATGTTATGGTTATTTTGAGGAATTTATCTCATTTTTGTAATGTTATAAAATATAGTTTTTGAAAAAGGACAACATGTAGATCGTGTGACAACCCGTCGCGGCGGACAAAGCTGTGGGAATCAAACCCACAACCAGAGTGCGATTGGGAGTTATCTCCTACCACTGGTCTACGTGATGTCTAAGGTTAGTGTGTCTAATTATGTTTAGTTAAATGATTTTATTTTTCAATAATAAGTTGATTTGGGACCTTATGTCTTATCAAATTAATACCCTTAGTATATGGAAATAATTTGGGGATTAATTGTTAAATTGTATTTTGGAAGTTGTTCAATTTTTTGGGAACACTATATGCAAAAGGAAAATAGAATACTATGGGATTTCATTTGAGGAGTAATGGTGGATTTTAATCTATGTTTTTATTTTGGATTTATAGTGATTAGGTTTATTTATGGAAATGATTAACCTATAATAGAGAATATGTGATTAGGTTAATTACATTTTAGTATGTGACTTTATGAGTAGTTGATATCATTTGAAGATACAATTTAACGTGGAAGACTAGACAACCAAATTATTCTATGTTTTTGGTTTCAATATTAGTTTGGATTATATTGAACGATTTTTAGGAAATTTTTTTGTTGAATGGTTTTTTTAACTTTAGGGTATTGTTGGGTTAATTTTAGAAATTAAGATTAGTGTTTCTTTCTCTAAAGGAATACACTTTTGGGGGATCATCAGATCTTTTACTAACTGTTTTGGTTTTGATCAATCTCTAAAGACAAGGTAAATATATAGTTTATCCTTCATGGGTTATGTGATTCAATAGATGTTTATTCTATCTCTTCTGGTGTGACCAAGTCTTCTTGAATACTAATCCTTAAAAAAAATGAGTTAGTGGTAGATATTTATTAGAGAATGAAACTCTACTTAAAAGCATGTATATCTATTTATGTTCTTAGTAAATCTCATAAATGAATTCCTCATCTTTATGAAATGTATCGTAAAATTGTTTTTGTCCGTTTACATTTCCTACTGGGAAAATAATGACCATTTGTCCCATCACATGTTTGTGGTTTTCTTGTTGTTAACTTTCTCTTGATCATGATTTCTATCCCTCTCCATTAAAACTTGACACAGAGTTTATCTTCCATATCCATGTTTTCCTATATGGAATCCAAGATGGTTATCTTGGGTAACCATTGTACTTCTCTTTATTTTTTTAAAGTGATAGTTTTATGGACTATTTTTCTGATTTGGGACATTCCATTATATTCCCAATAAAATTTTAAAAATTGTGAGGATGCAATTAATTGAAGTAGTAAAGAATGTAACACCCCATGACTTCATTGTACGTTAGATCTACAATGTAATTCAATAACTTACACTTCACGGAACATCGAGTTTAAGCGCACCATGACTTACTAAACTAGCCGTTCAAAAGAGGATATGAATAGTATTAACAAAATTTTGAACTTTATATAACCCTTATAATTTTAGAATCCATATTATGATTTTTTAGACATAATGTAAGGAAAATTTCAATATTTTGAGATAAAAGAAGTATTTTTGGAAAAATGAAATTTTACCGCCCTTTAATTGCGAAGCATTTTTAAATACAATATTTGAAACTTTTATATTTTCAATTTGACAAAATAAACATCTTATTTTGCATCGGGCCATAAGAATTCAGTTTCAATAAATTTTTGGTATTTTTCTGATAACTTTCATATTTCGGTGAATAGTGATAAATAATATATTTTAACAATGAAAACAAATTTTTATCAAAATAATTTATAGTGTTAAACTATACATATGAATGGATGGGATGTATAATTACATTCTAATTTTACCATTTAATCCAATTTTGGTCATGGGATGTTATTTCACTTTGAAATTGGACATAAACTAATGTCCATCTTTTGGTAGTTATTATTTCACAAAAATAAACTTTTGGGTTTTGACAACGGTAATTAAATTTAAACTAATAAATGTAATTTATATGTTTTTAATTTGTTAAAATAGACATCATTTTTGAATTCTGAATATCAAAATTATCTAAAGGTGAATTTTATGTTTGTTTCTGAAAAATTGTAATTTTTGATGAATAGTGAAAAACCCTAAGGAATATTTTAAAACCGAATTTTTATTTAAATAATTATTTATTTTATTTAAATTTATTTTAGGTCAAAATATATACATAATACCTATATATGTTCAATTTAATTCATTTGAGTAAGTTTATAATAATTTTAGATATATAAAAATTTATTGAACTTTTCACCGTCTTTTACTCACCTCCTAAGAGATTTTACAAATTCACATAAAACATAATTTTACCGCTTATATGAGTTGAATTTTGAAAATTTGAGATACATGGTTAATATCCTGGAGTAATATTTAGTTCAATATGATAAAAATAATTTTTGGTGGATAGTAATTTTTTACTTTTATTTACCACGGTTAAAAGTTAATAGGGAAATTAAGGGTAAGAATGATATTATTGTTACCCTAACACATGTCCTTATTATATTTTAAAAGTATAATTCGACCAAAAAAAACTTAGGAATAAAATATGAACCTCGTTGGTCCACATGGATTAGATTAGGACATTTATTATTATTTAATTCAAAGAAGAGTTAAAAGAGTTAAAAACAATGTTTAATATCTAATTTTTTTAATATAGGGTAATACATTAGATAAAATAGATTATAAATATTTATTAGAAATATAAAATCATTTCAAACATAATGCTATTTTATTTATAATTTTTAGACATTAAATAATTTAATTTATTTATGACACAATGGTGTTACAGTAATTACCTAATTAATGAAATATTAAAATAATTGATATTATAAATATCCAGATAAATCTAATTTGAGACTTATTATGAATTACAATGATTTTATTGGATAATATTACATATTAGGGTTGGTTAGATGAATTTTTTTTGAATCAATAATGATGATATGAATTTAGAAAAAACAAAATACCAAATAGTGTAATAATTGACATAAAAGTGTTTTTAAAACAAATATTATATTATTAATTGATATTCTATTTCTAAAAATATACTATTCTGCCAAAGGACATATATAATGATAGGTGTATCATTAATGAACCACTTGGGGTTCACTTGTAAGTATATAGTATGTTTATTATCAATATAATATAAAAATACAAAGAGACATTGTAAATGTCAAACTATTTAACAAAGAGTTATATCTAAACGAAAAAGTTTATATAGTGACACAAAAATGTCTAAAACCTATTTTTTGAGTGGATTTATACCCATACCCACCTTAGACTTTAAATAATCCATTTTTGAGACATTATAATCTGAAAATAGTTTTATTATAAAATAATATTTCTAGTTTTTTCTAAGGAGCCCCTCACCCTCTTATAAAAGGGAAGTCCCCCTTCTCTCTAATTCACACCTTAAAAGTATATTTTCTCAGCGAAACCCTTCCAAACATTCCTCTAAAATTTCCTCACTTTGTCCTAGTGGCCTTATTTTAGTAAGAAATTCAACTTAAGGAGCCCTTTTGATGAAATCAAAAGGAAGAACCTGAAAAAGAGGTAATAATTTTACCACCATCTTTCAAGTTCTTTTCTTCTTCCACTTCTTCTTTCTTTGTTATTTACATTATAAAATAATAACTCCAATATTTTCTATATACAGTGATGTTATTATAAATATGGTATATCCAGATTCATTATTTTATCCATCATTTTAATGACTTGTCACCATACGTGTGTACGTACGGATTACCGTCTCCACGTCGTGGTGTAATTGTAATTCAATAATTTATTATTTGGATGGGTATAATAATGATGTGTAATTCATGTAAATAATAAATATATTATGATAAATATTATTTATATATGATATCCCATCCCATTAAATATTATTTTAATATCAAAAGAATGATACTGTCACTCGTGCATACGTACAGATTACCGTCTCCACGAACATGATGAGATTCATTCTCCATCGTATCCATTCAATAGTAAATTTCATTTGATAATTAAAAATAATGTTTGGAGTCATGATATCATTCTGGATATGAATAATATACATCCCATACATAACCAATATGACTCACATAATAATTAATATAAAGGAAAATGAATCCTTTAACACTTGAAACAATGATAATACTATGATTTTGTTAACAATGAAATGTTAATAGATCACATATGATATCATATTAATGTATATGATTCTTGAATAATTTAATAACAATTATTTAAACATTATACAAGAGTTTAACATACCCTCGACAAAGGAAAATTTACAATGTAAGGGGTTTCTTATCTCACATTTAATTCTGTCAGATTTCCAATATTCACAACTTATTTATTGCCTGTGGTGTGTGTACTGCCCACGATTGTATTCATTGTGTAATATACATTAAATTGTGGATATATTACATAATCATTTTATGATCCTTCTTTCATGGGTGTATATTTCTTAAGTTAAAAAATCGATAAGGAAATTTGAAATTTCAATTTCCACTCATCCATCTTAACAGATACTTCGTTGATTATTTTACTCCAAGATTATGTGTGCAATCACTATTCATTTTCTTATGTCATAGTTTCCACTCCCATTTATGTGGATATACTTTTGATACAAATAATCACTCCATTTATAAATTGTTATGTCATCGATATGATCCTGTTAAAAAATGTTTTTACTCAATCTCCATTTATTGAGATAAACATCTAATTCATTGGTGTTGATTTTACAAGAATATGTGTGAATGTCCTATGATTTTTTTACACTGAATGTCCAATAATATTTAGTGTATTTATATTTTTCACACCTAATTATGTCACTGATTTATCCTTAACCTAAGGATATGGTCTTTAAAAGATATTTTATCTCAATTTACATTCCATTGAGACTTATTTGTTGTTATACACCAAATCACATTTATATGGTGTATATACTGTACTTTGACATAGAATATCATGAATCCATTTATTCTCATGATATTATAAATTTTTGATTACCTCAATTATTTTTATTCAATTTTCTCTCTTTTGGTTAGGAACTCTAACTAAAATATAATTTTAAATGTTTTCAAGGATTATTATTCAAACTCTTTATCATTAATGTCCATTTTTTAAAAATGGTTTTAAGGTATTATTTATATGGAAATTAAGGGTTTAAAATTAAAATTCCTTTTATAAGTTTCAATGTGGTATGAGACACTTTGATTCCAAAATATATTTTAAAGGGCTTCTTGAAACATAGTCTGACTTTTAAATGTTTTAAATAAAAAGGGGGATATTTCTCTCAAATGGTTTTGATGATTATTTTCATCTATGTCAATATCCTTCACTATTCTTGATTGAGGCTAATCTGTTACAATACAATCTTCCATATTTTATTGAATGAGTTATGTTTAACTGTGGATGTGGTATTTTTATACCATTCATTGTTTGTGGATATAGTATTTACATTTTGTATGCTAGTTTTAATATGAATGTTGATATTATATTTCAATATTTTCATATGATAAATGCATTGGACCTAGAATGTGATGAGTGGAGCCCGCTATAGCTCCTCGATGCATCGGTAGGTCTCATGAGACCAACTAGTTTCTTGGCACAAGGCCTTGAAAAAATATTATTTGTAGTCTTAGCAGAAGGACTTGTCTATGTGGTTATAATAGTTTGTAATTATGCATTCCATCATTATGATAGTGGTTATTAATATTGCATTTGATTATTCAACTAGTAGAATATCCATGTGAATAATTAAATGGAATTATTTCACTTTATTTTTTCCAAATTATGCTGAAATTTAAGTTCAAAAGGATTTTTTTTTGTTATAATTTGACTTAGATATTTATGATTATTTATGAAAGTTTCCACTATATTGTTATCCTGTCTAAGAATCTGATCTCACCCATTTCTATGATTTATTTTTTCCCAGGAAGTGAAGAAATATTTTATGAATGACCTACAAGGATTTTCTGAGGGGTTATGACTGTGGACGGTGGAGACTATGTTGTTGTAGTTTTTCACTTCATGATGTAATGTAAGACTTATGAATGTATCTAGAGTATCCAAGGCTACTAAACTAATCGGTCTTCCGAGACTTGATCTTTAGTGATCATGCCAATGTTTTGTAATAATGAACCACCTCTGGGTAACTAGGGTCGGGGCGTTACAGTTGGTATCAGAGGAAGTTTAGTACAAACCATGGAATCTAGATTTAGATAAACACTGAATAGAGAACATAGAATAGAGATAGAATTTGTGGATTTGTATAGAATAACTTCCTTGAATTTCAGTATTATATAGATTTTGTACATTTTCCAAGAAATACATCTTTTTCTGGATACGAGTAGGTAGAGGTGGCTCTGGCACAGATGTACCTAGGTTTAAAACTCAAAAACACCTCTTTGAGCTAGACTTGAATGGAAACTGGCGCATGACAATGGGCCTTGATGCACTATTCGGCACAACACTCCCGGGGGATATGATAATTTAAATTTTCTTTACAAACCTATTTGAAGTATGTTTATATATGATGAGAATAAATGACGTTGGTTAATCCAAAGACATTTCAAATTGAAACTATGGTGTCATGATATTCTCTAAATGATTTTATGGATATTATTACTCACACAATTCTTTCTAGTTTTATTCAATGGCAGGATTAAAAGGAAGTCATAGAAACATTGAGAATGATGTACAATGTGGGAACGGTGGTAGAAATGAGCAAAAAAAATGGAATGTTGATAGGTGTAAAATATATTGTGTTTATTCCAATAAGATATCCAAAAATAGGATCAACAACATATATATAAACTAACTCCCGTACTAAACAAAGAAGAGAAAGGTGATGAATGATAAGAGCTCCAATAGTGCAAACCATGGAGAAAAGAATCCTCAATTTCTATCATGCAGGAAATGTGGAAGGAGACACCCAGGAAAGTGTCTCAGTGGAACAAAGAAATTCTTTACATGTGGGAAAAAAGGACATAAAGTGAATAATTGCCGAGAAAAAATGAAGAGTACTATGGAAGAAAATAAAAAATGTCCCAAGAATCCATTTACCGTCATTTGCTGTAAATGTAGGGGACCTGCCCATTACCCGAGTGAATGGCCTATTCTATAGGATTTGTTATCGGTCAAAGAAGAATCTATGTGGAAATAAATGGTTGGAGAAATGTTTAAAAGTATTAGTGCTCCTTGTTGATGGGATTACTTTGGAATAATTTTCTCTTGTATTTGTAACCCTGCAGTTTTCATCTGAAAATAATATTTAAGAAAGAATTATCTTTTCTCTTGTGGATATAGTTATAAGTAACCATTTGGTTTTATATGATCATTGGGATTGAGGAAATTACAGGTTATTATATTTTGGGATGAAAATGCAAGGTATGAGATAATATTTGTGGTTAAATTATGTTATTTTTATTTTGAAGAACTTATCTAATTTGGTAATGTTATAAAATATAGTTTTTTAAAAGGGAAAACAGCTAGACCATGTGACATGCCGTCGCGGCGGACAATGCTGTGGGAATCGAACCCACAACCAGTGTGCGATTGGGATTTACCGCCTACCACTAGACTATGTGAAGTCCCTCGTTTGTGTGACTAATTATTTTTAGTTAAATAATTTTATTGATCATTAATAAGTTGACTTGGGATATTATGTTTTACTAAATGAATACCCTTAGAATAGGGAAATGATTTGGGGATTAAGTGATAAATGTTATTTTGGAAGACGTTCGCTTTGTTGGGAACACTATACTCAGAAGAAAAATAAAATACTATGGGATTTCATTTGTGAATTAATGATGAATTTGTATATATATATTTTTGGTGGATTTAAAGTGATTTGTTTTATTTATAGAAATGATTAACCTATAATAGAGAATATGTTATTAGGTTAATTACTTTTAAGTATGTGACATAATGAGCAGTTTATGTCATTTGGAGATACAATTTTATGTGGAAGAATACATAACCAAATTATTCTATGTTTTTTGTTTTAATAATAGTTTGGATTATATTGATGGATTTAAGGACTATTTTATATTGAATGGTATTTATTAAACTTTGGGGTGTTGTTGGTTTAATTTTAGAAATTAAGATTAGTGTTTCTTTCTCTAAAGGAATATCTTTTTGAGGGATCATCAGATCTTTACTAACTATTTTGGTTTTGATTAATCTTTAAAGACAAAGAAAATATATAGTTTCTCATTCGTGGATCATGAGAATCTATATAACTTTATTATAGCTCTTCCTGTGTGACCAAGTCTTCTTGGATACTCATCGTTTAAAAAAAACGAGTTAGTGGTAGAAATTTATTAAATAATTAAACTCTATTTAAAAAGAAAGTATATCTCTTTATGTTCTTTGTCAATATAAAAAATGAATTCCTCATCTTTATGAAACGTAACTTAAAAAAATGTTGTCCATTTACTTTTCCTACTGGGAAACTAATGAACATTTTTCCCATCACAAGTTTGTGGTTTTCATGTCGTTAACATTCTCCTGACCATGTTTTCTATCCCTCTCCATCAGAACTTGAAACTTAGTTTATCTTCCATATCCATGTTTTGCTACATGGAATCCTACTATGGGTTATCTTGGGTGACATGTGTACTTCTCTTCATTTCTTTTAAAGTGATAGTTTTATTGACTCTTTTTCCGATGTGGAACTTTCCATTATATTCCCATGAATATTTTAAAAACTTCAAGGATGGAATTTAATGAATGATGGAATAATGTAACACCCCAAGACATCATAGTATGTTAGTTCCTCAAAGTAATTCAATAACATACACTACACGCAACATCGACTTCAAGCGCACCACGACTTACCAAACTAGCCATTCAAAAGCAGTTATGAATAGTATTAACAGAATTTTGAACTTTATATAACCCTTATAATTTTAGATTCCTTATTATGAGTTTTTTAGACATAATGTAAAGACAAATTCATTTTTTTCAGATAAAAAGAGTATTTTTCATAAAATACAATTTTACTGCCTTTTAATGGAGAACCCTTTTTTAATCCAATATTTGAAAATTTTATATATTCAATTTGAAAAAATACAATTCTTCTTTGGGATCTGGACATAATTATTTATTTTCAATAATTGTTTGCTGTTTTTATGATAACATCCATATTTGGGTGAATAGTGAAAAATAATATATTTTAACAATGAAAACAACTTTTTAATCAAAATAATTTATAGTGTTAAACTATACATAAGAATAGTTTGGATTTATAATTAGATTATAATTTTACAATTTAATCCAATGTTGGTCATTGTACGTAATTTCACTTTGAAATTGGACAAAAACAAATGTCCATTTTTTGGTAGTTATTATTTCATAAAAATACGCCTTTTGGTTTTGACAACGAGAATTAATTTTAATCTAATAAATTTAATTTATATGTTTTGAATTTGGTAAAATATATATCATTTTTTAATTCAAAATATTAAAATAATCTTAGGGTAAATATTTGGTATGTTTCTGAAAACATTTAATTTTTAATGAATAGTGAAAAAACACTAAGTAATAGTTTAAAATAGAATTTTTTTTAAATAATTATTTATTTTATTTTAATTTATTTTAGGTCAAAATAGTTCCATAATACCTATATATGTTCAATTTAATTCAATGTAGTCAGTTGACAATAATATTAGATATATAAAAATTTTATTGAACTTTTCACCGTCTTTTACTTACCTCCTAGGAGATTTTGCAAATTCACATAAAACATAATTTTACCGCTTCTATGAGTTGAATTTAGAAAATACAAGAGAAATTGATAATATAAAGGGGTAAAATGTGTTTCAATAAGATAAAAATAATTTTTGGTGAATAATAAATTTTTACTTTTATTTACCACGGTTAAAAGTAAATAGGGTAATAAAGGGTAAAAATGATATTATTATTACACTAACACATGTCCTAATTGTATTGGCTAAGTATAATTCGACTAAAAAACATATGAATAAAATATGAAACTCTTTTATCCACTTGTATTAGATTAGGACATTTATTATTATTTAATTCAAATATGAGTTAAAAGAGTTAAAATCAATGTTTTATAACTAATAATTTTTTAATATACAGTTATACTTAAGATAAATTAGATTTTAAATATTAATTAAAAAGATAAAAATATTTCCCACATAATCGTATTTTATTTAAAAATTTTAGACATTAAATAATTTAATTTATTTATGACACAATCGTGATGCACTAATTATCTAATTAATTTAATATTAAAATAATTGATATTATAAAAAACCAAATAAATGTCATTTGATACTTTTTATGAATTACACTAATTTTATAGGTTAATATGACATATTAGGTTTGGTTAGATGAATTTTGTTGAAGTAATAACGCGGTTATGAATTTAAGAAAACCAAAATACCAAATAGTGTAAAAATTGACATAAAAGAGTTTTTAAAAGAAATATTATATTATTAATTTATATTATAGTCCTAAAAATCAATAGTTCGGAAAAAGGACTTATATAATAATAGATTTATAATTACTGAACCACTTTGGGTTCTCTTTGAAGTATATGGTAAGTTTATTAACCATAAAATATAAAAATACAAAGAGACATGGTAAATGTCAAACTAAATTACTAAGAGTTAAATCTAAAAGATAAAGATAATATAGGGACCCAAAATGTATAAAAAGTATTGGTTGAGTGGTTTTTGACCCATCCCCACCTTATCCTTTAAATAATTCATTTTTTAGCCATTAGAAATCAAATATGATTTTATTATAAAATAATATTTCTAGTTTTTATTAATGTTCCCCTAACCCCTCTAATAAAAGGGCACTCCCCCTTCTCTCTAATTCACACTTTCTAATTCTTTTAGCTCCGCAAAAACCTGCCCAAATATCCTCTAAGCATTCCTCAATTCATCATAGAGGCATTTCTTTAGTCATAAAGCCAACTTAACGAACCCTTTTGATCAAATCAAAAGGAAGAACCCGAATAAGAGTTAATAATTTCACCACCCTCTTTCATGTTCTTTTCTTCTTCTAATTCTTCTGTCTTTGTTATTTCCATTATAAAATAATAACTACAGTATCTTTTATATACTGTGATGTAATTATAAATATGTTACAGCCATATTCATTATTCTATCCATCCATTGAATGACTTGTCACCATACGTGCATACGTACGGATTACCGTCTCCACGTCGTGGTTTAATTGCTATTGAACACATTATTATTTTCATGGGTATAATATTGTTGTTTAATTCATGTAAATAATAAATATAACATCATAATTATTCTGTATATATGATATAACATCCAATTATATATTATTTTAATATCAAAAGCATGATATTGTCGCTCGTGCGTACGTACAGATTATCATCTCCACGAATGCGATGAGACTCATTCCCCATCGTATCCCTTCAAGACTAAATTTCATTTGATGATTAAAAATAATGTTTAAAGACATGATATGATTATGGATATGAATAATATACATCCCATCCATAACAAATATAACTCACATAACAAAGAATATAAACGAAAATGAATCCGTTAACACCTGAAACGACTATAATACTATGATATTACTAACAAAGCAATGATAAAAGATCACATATGATATCATATAAATGTATATGATTATTGTATAATTTAGTAACAATAATTTCACCATTATAAAGGAGTTTAACCTAACCTCATCCAAGGAAAAATTAAAAAGTGGTTTCTTATCTAACTTCTAATTCTGTTTGATTTCCATTGTTCACCACTTATTTATTGCATGTGATGTGTGTACTGCCCATGATTGTATTCAGTGTTTCAAATAATTTTATTTATGGATATTTACAACATCATTGTATGATACTTCTTTCATGTGTGTATGTTTCTTATGTTTCCAAATTGATAAGGGAATTTGAAATTTCAATTTCCACTCATTCGGCTTTACACATACTTTATTGATTATTTTACTCCAAGATTATATGTGGAATCACTATTAATTTGCATGTATCATAATTTACACTCTATTTTCCATGGATATACTTTTGATAAAAATAATCACTCCATTGATAAATTCTCAAGTCATCTATATGAACTTGATAAAAGTAATTTTAACTCAATCTCCCTTTATTGAGTTAAACATCTAATTCATTGGTATTGTTTTTACAAGAATATGTGTGAATGTACTATGATTGTTTTACACTGAATATCCAATCATATTGAGTGTATTTATATTTATGACACATAATTATGTCCTTCATTTCTCCTTAACCTAAGGATATAGTCTTTATCAGATATTTCATCTCAATTTACATTCCATTGAGAATTATTTGTTGTTATGCACCAATTCACTTTTATATGGTGCATATATTGTACTTTAACATGGTATAACATGAATCCCTTTATTCTCATGATATTATAATGTTTTTATTACCTCAATTATTTATATTCAAGTGTCTATATTTTGGTTAGGAACACTAACAAAAATATAATTTTAAATGTTTTAAAAATTTATTATTCAAAATCATTCTCATTAATGACCATGATTTAAAAATGGTTTTAAGGTTTTATTTATATGAACATTAATGTTTTAAATTTAAAATTCCTTTTAAAAGTTTCGAAGTGCTGTGGGACACTTTGATTCTAAAATCTATTCTAATGGGCTTCATGAAAAATAGTGTGACTTTTAAATGTTTTCATGAAAAAGGGCATATTTCTCTCAAATAGTTTTGATAATTATTTTCATATATTTCAATATCCTTCACTATTCTTGATTGAGGTTAATCTATTACAGTACAATATTCTATATTGTATTTAATGAGTTATGTTTGACTGTGGATGTTCTATTTTTATACCATTCATGGTTTGTGGATAAAGTATTGACATTTCGTATGCTATTTTTAATATGAATGTTTACGTTATGTTTCAAACTTTTCATATGACGAATGAATTGGACATAGTATTGATGGGTGGAGCCCTCTATAGCTCCTCAATGCATCAGTTGGTCTCATGAGACAAACTAGTGTCTTGGCACAAGGCCTAGAAAAAATCTTATTTGTAATATTGGCACAATGCCTTGACTATGTCGTTATGATAGTCTGGCATTATGCATTCCATCATTATGAAACTGGTTATTGACATTGAATGTGATTATCCAACTAGTAGAATATCCATGTGAATAACTAAATGAAATTATTTAATTTTATTGTGACCATATTATGCTGAAATTCATATTCAAAAGGCTTTTGTTTTAGTTATACATTTCCTTAAATGTTTATTCTTATTTATGAAAATTTTCACTATTTTGTTATCCTTACTGAGCATTTGAGCTCACCCCTTTCTATGTTTTATTTTTTCCCAAAGTGTAAAGAATTGTTTTATGACTGACCTCCTGGGATAGTCTGAGGGGATATTAGTATTGACTATGGAGACTATATTGTTGTACTTTTTCACTTTATGATGTAATGGAAGTCTTATTAATGTATCTAGTTTTTCCAAGGATACTAAACTAATTGGTCTTTCGAGACACGATCATTTTTTATCATGACAATGATATGTAATAATGCACCAACTCTGGGTAACTGGGGTCATGTTGTTACACAAAGAAACAACTTGATTTTCAATTTTTTTGTAGAAATATAATAGTGGAGACATCACACAATATCATCATTCATCTTCATCCCCAGAACATGGAATAAAATGATGTATTTCTGGACCATTATTAATCAATAAATCTTCATATGATATTTTTTAACATGATATTCCCAAAGAATATAATGATAAAAAATGTTGCAATTTCCTTGAAGATATATATCTATATTTGAGAGGATATGTTTCCATATTTACACTTATTCTTGAAAAGGTTTTTCCCCTTTTTATATTATTGAAACATTTGGTGTACATTTTATTCAATATAAGGATATATCTCTTCATTTAGACCCTCTGTGATAGCCCAAACATGATTTTAATGTTTATGAATCTCATCCAAAGTCTCTTCATCATAAATTGGAGATGGTTTCCAGTTAAAAATATCATGTAGAGGGACCAATTTCACATCATCACATAATCACAATGATCTAATAACAATGGTTCACATCAAATTGGGATAATCATGATGTTTATTTGTTTTCTTAGGATGAGGGGTAATACTACCATCTAAATACACCACCACATTCTTATCTTTATAGAACACATCTGAAAAAAACTATACTTTTAGTAGGCATTAACTATCATGTAAATCTTATATAGATTTAGAAAAATTACTGGGATTATATTGATCCCTCCATAGACCAGGGAAATAATAGTGGGATCACTTATTATACATTGAAAAATATCAAAAATAACTTAGAAGACATGATACATATCTGAATGAGAACCACTCTTATCATTGATAATGATCTGATCCTAAACTTCAAAAGTATTGTATATGAATTATTTTGGTACTCCAATAGAGACTTTAGTTCCAAAATTTTCTTTTAGTTACATTAATTTCCATCACTATCCGATACATTCTTCCTTTTCCAATAGCTTCTTACAGTTCTCTACCCATGTCAACATATAAACTGATGGGTGCACTATTCTTCCTTAGTCCCTAGATGAGTTCCCAATTTTAATAAAATCTTTATAATGAGACAAAAAGTTTTCATAAATCACCTCTTGGAAGAATAAAAAATTTCCATTTTGACTAAATATCTGAGTTGGATGTGGTCCAGAGGAAACAATCTCCATTAAAACCCTAGATAATAATGGTCTTTAGAGTTTTCTTGTGGAAAATTACAATTTCATCAGATGACCAATGAGACTATAAATCAAGAAAAATTGCAATTTTTTAAATAGATGATGCTGTAATCTCGGAAAACTAGGACAAACAATGAAAAAAGGGTGATTCAATGTCATGATTAATATAAGGGGTATATTTCAGAACATTAATCATACAACCACCAAACAACCATCATATCCTCTTATAGAAATTATAATACCCATTTTCATATAATAATCAAAGAACTACATTAGAAGTGTTTAAAAAATCAATGAGGAATCTAATAAAACCAATAGCTTTAAGTGACTTCATTAGAATGATCAATGTTAGTATATTACTAAAAAATTTCCAAACATGCACAAATAAAAACATAATAGAGGGAATATATAACTTGTTTATTTAGAATGAAATTCCAAAGTAACCTCAATTATAATAACTCTTCAGATCAATATGAAACTCAACATTTGCAAACTGCTCACACCAGATGCTTCATTAGTTTTTATAGATCACATGAAAACAACCACTATGAAGGATAGATAACCAAAATTATGGATTATACTTATAGATTAAAAATGAATCAATAATTTTTACTTATATTTCAATTTCAATTGAAGTTTATCTACTAGGTTTTTCCCATTGATGATTGATTTCTTAATTTAATAAAAATATAATGGTTAAGAGAAAATCTTGATCATACTAAGAAATTCAAGAATAATATTGATGAATAACTAATTCCTATAGATAAAAAACAATTTAGGAACATTATCATATGTTTTCATGTAAATCAAAACTTGTTTTCTTCTTTTTTATGCATTTTTTATGACTTATCACTTTATTAATAATTTAAAGGTCAAATGGTTCTTTCTACCATACATAGAAATTCAAGTGTAAGAATTACATTTTACTAGTTTATAAAAATAATAAATGACTCAATTTTTCCCCTAATTTTTCATGTAATTATGATATTATTTTCTAGGTCTTGAACAATATATGATATTTTTTTATTTATTAAATTTTATTAATTACATGAAAACATAGTTTCCATCATATTGATCTAATTGGGAATCTTTATTGAGCATAGATGATTCCTACATATCCCAAAATGACTCAAGGATCATTTTATTAATTTTCCTTGAAAAATTGAATTCTTATTATCAGATTTATCATCATGATGAATAATGCTCAATTTTAGTAAAAATATCAGGGTTATATTTTACTATAAATCAAATTTAAAAATCAGGGCACTGTATTAACGTATGGTTGAATCATTCATGTCACAAAACAATCTTAGGGTCATTTTAATATGTTTCCAAGACAAATTTTAAAATATTTATGATATTTGACACTTTTTAGGAGACATGTTACATTAATAATTATGTGAAGTCAAAACAACATTTTCAATCATACCTTGAGATTTAGTAGACTGATTAATGTAAAGTTGCCCTATAATAATTATAAATGAAATAATGATTATTTTTATTTCTTTTTGAATTAATATATTCCTTTTTTACTTTAATTTTCCCCCTAACAGAGTGATTTCTCATTAACTAATATGAAATAAAAATATGATAAAATATTTTACTTCATTAAAAGGAATTCAAGAATCATATTGATGTAATGTTGATTTATACAGATCCCAAATCACCCAAAAAATATTTTCCTATCATTCTATATCAATCTAAATGAATTTTCCTTGTTTTTTCCTCTTGATGCATGATTTTTCATTTTAATAAAAATATCATGATGATGTGTTATTTTAAATAATAAAAATAATTCTTTTCTTTGGAATTATGTTCAGTAAATTCATACGGATCAGAAATGATTTGATCATCAATATCATAAGTATTCATAGAAATATAAAATATTTTTTCCAGTTTTGACACCATTTAAATGATTATTCACCTTATTAAGAGTGATAATGAAAAAAACGTCTGTCAATAATATTGAGAAATAGGGGAGTTATATTGATGTGTTACTAGTTTGTACATATCCATAATCACTCAATGATCACATTGTAATGTTATTCTCCTAATATGATATCATTTTATCAATTTTGACACATACGCGTCTTCCCCCCTTTCAATGAGTTTATAAATATTATAAGAACAAAATTTAATGTGTGGGTGATAATCATATAATGTTAATGGAATAGAATTTATGTTATCAAAATGAATTGTACATTTAGTGATAATCATAAAAAAATACAAAATTTTGTGTTTCATCTAGAATAAATGGTCATAATAACATCCAATGGATTTAATATTTATCTTCAGTAGTGTAATATTCTACATAATGATGCTTCTTATAAGACCAATTAACCAATTATTTTCCTTGGGAGTGACAATTTATAGATGTAAAATTACTATCCATTACAAAACCTATGAAAATCATATCTAATTAACTCTTAATAACAAAATATGATATATAATAGTAGAAATATATAATTTTTCATGCCAATTTGAGCTCATTTACACAGTCTTTAACCTTACACATGTTATTTTTCATTTAATAAAAGTTTTATCTATATGAAATAACTATTTCCATTATACTGAGTAATCATAGGATTATATACATGCATGGATAATTCCTACCGAAAAAAGTGAATATGGGTTTTTTACTGTATGTTTCCTTATCAATCAAAAGTTTCCCACTTAGATTTGGTCCCATTAAGAGGGATATACCAATTTAGAAAAAATATAATATTTTCATAATTTTTTTTAAAATTTTAGGTGATTTGTTATTAAAATTATTATGTGTTTTATTCCTATAAATAAAAAATTATTTGAGGGTCATTAACCTATTAGTTCATATAAAACACATACCATTTTCATGGCTCTTACCCCTTTTAGGCAGTTATTCAGCTTGATAAAAATTTGAAGGTCATATGGAAGATTTTAATAAACTGAGATATTCCTGTGTCTAATTGATAGGCAGTACCTTAATAAAGATAAAAAATCACACATAGATCATCTTAAAATGATTTAACACTAAGATGTGATATTTTTATTGTTTTTTACCCTAATGTATTTATTTATCATTTATTAATAAGCCATGATGATATGAATTCATATTTTCCAAAATACCAAGAAATTTGACAATGCTATTGAAGCCTAAAAATTAATATAGAAAAAAATTAATTGATGATCATTTTTAAAATTTCAATTACTATTTGATGACTTATTATTATTTTTAAAGCATTGGGTGGTAATATGAAATTTTAGTAAAATTATTAAGGTAAAATGGTACATTAGATCATATTAAACAGTTTAGGCGTTAGATTGGAATTCTTTTTCTCCATATAGAACACAAATTATTTTTTGATCATTATCTTAAGTTATCATGTTAATATCAAAATATTTCCCTATATTTTAATATATTTATTGAATTTTAATTATAATAAAACTATGAAGGTGGAAAGGAACATTCGATCATACAGGTAAAATTAGGTGTAAAATATACGTGCTTTTGGTTCATACATATTAAAAACTAAATGATGAACATTTTCTATTTTTTCATAGTAACATGACGTCATTTTCATAGTTTTGACCCATACATGGGCAATTTTAAAATTATTAATAAGAGATAACAATATAAAATCTTAATTTCCATTATAAAAATCCATTCGTGAATCAGATTAGTGAGTGTCCTATTCATATATATCGTAAATGAGTTAGGTATTGTTTTCCAAAGATTCCATGTCAATATCAAGACATTTTATCATATTTGAATCCTTGACAGTTGACATGAATTTTTAATAAAAATTTTAAGGTAAAAAAGGATTATATAGAGAAATATGTGGAATACATTAATGCATAGTTCATTCCTACAAATAAATAATAAATCAATAATTATTCTACTAAGATTACTTGTAAATATTTACTCATAGAAATAGTATTAACTCATTGTTATCTTCTCACATTGATAGGTATGATAATAAAAAAATGAAACAGAAAAATTAAAATAAAAAACATTAGAATAATAAAAAATTATAAAACATTTCCAAATAATTAAAATTTAAAATAAAATGAAAATAAAAAATCCAAAATATTAAAATAAAATAAGCCAAAATAATTTTTTTAATCTTAATTAGGCAACAAGACATAAAATCCAGTTGAATCTAATGTTGAATTATAATCCTAAAACTAGATTCATCGAAGAAGTTAACTTCAATATTGTGGTATATTTACAAATCATCTACTCATTATTTATCCCATAATGAGTGATATATTAGTTTAAATAAATATCAATGTGAAAGGATACTTTGGAAGTCATGAAACTAAGTCAATACATTGGTTCAACATAGATTTTTATAGATATAATATTACTTGAGGATCTTTTCTACTATGTTTTTTTGATGAATGTATATTCGTTTTATAAGTTTTAATTCTTTTTAGTATAATTTTCACAAAAATAATAATGACATATTTAGAAAAAACATTTATTCATGTAATGAAAATTGAGTTTTAGATTGATTTAATATTCATTCATATAGATCAAAAGTGTCTTGAAGATCTTTTTTTTATGTTTTTATGCCAACATATGTTTTCATCCCTAATTTTGTTCCCAATAAGGATGATTCTCAATTTATTAATTTGCATTAAAAATATTTTAAATCAAAGATTCAATCATACCATGTAATGCGGTCCTTAGATTTTAGCACATCTGTTTCAAATATATCAATAACATTCTCACAAGTCATTGTCTATAATTTTAAAATCAACCATAGGTCTACTTTTTTTTGATCCCCTGATATGTGACATATCATTTTATAAAAATTCAATAAAAATATGATACTTTCAATAATACATAGAAATAAATTCATTGGATTTAAACACGTTTGATTAATATAGATCAAAAGAATTTTTAGGAAGATTATATTATGTTATATATTAATATGACCATTATTTATCTATTTTAATATCTTTTATATAACTTGTCACATAATAAAAATGTAATGGAAATAAAATTCAATAATACTTTTAATTTTGGGTGTCATAGTGATTAGTGGTTCGTTCATAAAGATCATAAGTGACTTAAAGATAAATTTCCATTGTTTTCATGTGAATTAGAGATCTTTTTCTCAGTTGTCACAACTACACAATTGAGTTTATATTTATGAATAAGTGTTAACCATATGAAATCATTGTTTTTATGATACCGACCAACATAAGAATTTGACTCTTAGACGATTGATTACAATATATCAAAAAAGAATTAGGATTTATTTTCCAATTTTTCCCTATTAATATGATACTTTATTCCTTGTTTTGACACCATATTGGGTGATATATAATTTAAATAAAAATATAAGGTGAAATAATACATTGGAGTATTTTGAGAATATTAGGAATTAGATTGACAGGTATTCGATACATATAGATCCAAATTTATCTATAGATCATTCATCTATGTTTTTAGGGAAATACAAACTCGTTAATAAGGTTATGACACCTTTTAGATAACTTATCACTTTAGTAGGATTGTCACTCTTAGAAAAAAGATTCATTAATATCAAAAAATTGTGATATCATATTGATTTGAGGTTTGTTTATATAGATCATAAATAACTCAATGCTCTATTTTGTATGTTTTTTTTCAATATGAGGATGTTTTCTCAGTTATGACCCATAAATGGCGGTTTTAAATTTTTTAATATGCTTTAAAACATGAAATATTAATTTCAATCATACCAAGAAATGCTGTAATTTTAATCATATTTAGAAGATTCCTAAAAAACATAAATGACTAAAGGATCATTTTCACAAGTTTTCATGAGCATCCAAATTCATATAAAAATCTTTTAAATCTTGATATTTGATGTTTTATTTAAATAAAAATTACACGGTGAAAAGATACGTTGGATCATACAAATAAAGTTTGGAATTATATTGATGCAAAAATGATTCCTTTATATCCAAAATCATTTTATTATTTTTCTCTTATGATTCCATTGAAATCCTAAAATATTTTATTTGGATTGAACCCCTTTATTAATAAATTTTAGGCGGAAAAACAATTTCTGTCATTCTAACATATTTGTGTATCATATTGTTTTTTGGTTGGTTTTTTCAAATTAGAAATGACCCAATTTTTTTTCCACTGTTTTTATGCTAATCTGAGATCATTTTATATATTTCCCACCAATATTGTCTCTATATTATCCAATTTAAGAATAATAATGATAGAGAAGAGAAATTTTCTCAGTTGATGTTGATACGATTACAATTCAATTATCAGAAAGAATCAGATATTGTGTTAAAATCAATAAAATATTCATTATTTTTTGTGGAATAAAAAACATTTGGTTTTAATAATATCCAATATCTAAAATATTGAGATTTAGTAGTGGAATGTAATAAATAATGAGATTTTTTATTATATGTAGAATTTAAAGATTCACCTAGGAAATCAAATGTTATGGAAGTACTATTACTATCAATTCAATAACCTATCAAATCATTTTATGAATAACTCTTAAGAATAAACTAAGAATATGTGATTATTCACTGAAATATTATTAAAATAAATAGTGAGGATCAATGGATTTCACCTCTTCCCACTAATATTCCTTTAGAATGATATTTTTAATAACTTCCCTTAGTATCTTTTTGTAACACCCCCAACCCGAGTGCCACACAACTGGTGCCCTGAGTCGGGTCATGACATGGCCTCAAGTACACCTCTCCATACGCTAGAGGTTGCTGACTGACTGGGAGAGTCTAAAATTCACAAGGGGAGACTATTCCCCCATTTACCAGAGTAATACACACCCTAAAACATATTAACTAGTGAACAAAATCATTAAAAAGGAATATGCATAATGTAAGAACCCGGTTTTTATTCATGAGGTACGAGTTTCTTCTTTTCCTTTTTTCCTTAAGTGTTTTCATGAAAATAAGGAAAATGGGGAAAAATACCAAAATTTTTGGGTACACACTATGTAATTTTCCACACACCATGTACTTTGGTTGTGTGTGATGAGTATACAGGGCATGTAGGCCTGTCGGCGATGAAGGTTTTAAAAAATGACTACACGCTGTGTACTTAGTATATACACGCCGTGTACTCAGTCGGCAGGTGAATAGTAAGGCGGTGGGAGTAGCCACCAGCAGAATGATAGTACATGCTGTGTACTTAGGAATACACACCATGTAACCAAGTCAGCTGATGAACAATGTGGCAGTGAAAAGTATCCTCTAATGGAACTGTTATAAAATGGAAAGTACACGCCATGTAGTTGAGATTACACACCATTTAGTTGTGTTTTTTTGTTATAAACTGTCAGTAGACTCCTCTTTCAATAGAGGAAGATTAGAATTCCGGGAAGCCATGGGAGAGGATACTTGACCTTGGAAGAGATCCTGACCGAACATCGGGACTCCGATTCCTTCGCCGACGATCACGTTTGGATCACACAGGTAAGCCCTTCGCTCTTATTGTGTTTTTTCATCCAATTTTTTTCGAGGGGAAGTTATTTGTGTTTGAATGGGTTATCAATCATCCTAGACTAAAGTTGTTCTCAGAAATTTAGCGAGGTTTCATTCACGTATATCGATCAGTGGGGATCGAGGTAGGTGGTCTGATGTTTATTTCAAACTGTTGAGTTGATTTTTTGTATCTTTTTTCTACGCAACCATGTTTGGGGTGTCGTATTTCTGATTCATTAGCTATTAAGATATCTATAATTACATAGATAATCTAATTAATAGGTATAAAATGATGTTTGGGATGGTTGCCTCTATCCAGGACCACCCCGAGGGTGTGTTCCCCTTGTTTAGTTGTTTGGCCAGGATAACCGTGGGTATCCCTTAATGAAAGAATGTTTTGAGTTTTCTTGAGAGGAAACATTTTTATTATTTGATTATGCATTGGGCTCTGCCTAGTTATTTGGTTAGCTTGAGGGAAATGTCTTTCTTAGCCTGAGGGCAGTGTTTTGATTCACCTGAGGGAAAGGTATTGATTCTCATAAGGGAAAGGTACTTATTTTCCTGAGGGAAATGTATTGATTCATCTGAGGGAAAGGTACAAATTTTCCTTAGCAGAAGGTATTGATTCACATGAGGGAAACATTTATTATTCCTGAGTGTAGTAGTTTCTATTCCTGATGGAAATATCTGGTATGCCTGAGGGCACAGTTCTGATTAACCTGAGGGAAAGTTACTGTTTAGCCTAAGGGAAATGATCACTTGAATATTCACTATGGTGTTTTATGGTGTTATACCTGCCAAGATAAACCACAGGCTTGGTATTATTATTACCTTCTATTTGTTAGATACACTTTTGTAGTTTTCCCGTGGCACTGTACACGAGATTTTCAGCTGAGGCCGGGTCTTAGAAATTTATAATTCAATTATATTGAAATTTAAAATAGTAATTAAATGGTAATAGAAATTGTAGGAGTAGATGCTTCGATTACTTCCTATTTTACTGCATTTTATTATTTCACACTACTGTTGCACATTTTCAATGATAGTTGGGTATGGGCCTTTGGTGGTTGCCTTCATGTTTTTATTTCTCACACCATGTTTGGGTCATGTCTTGGGCCCAAACATATTATATTTTTGTAGGTGTTGATAAGGGAAAGAGTCCCTATACAGGTACTTGATAGTTGTAGAGGAGTGGGAGAGCATGGGACTGAGCTTAGGCTTGCGATGCTGCTGAGTTCTTGATGCACTATTTTGTTTGCTTTTCTGTTATTGTACCTTGTATTGTATTATTCTAGATTTTTGTGTATCCTGTTTTGGATAATTTCATAGACTTAGGGACATATTTCATCATCCTATATGTATGATTGTTAGTTTTCTTTACTGCAGTATCATTGTCCTTTCATCTTTGTATTGTTTTCTGCTTCTGCTTTTGGGTATGTTTATGTTTTTCCGTTGTACTACACATTGAAAAATGAGGGAATATGTTCCACAATATCAGACCTAGTCCCTCATTCCTTGTTGGTAGCCTCTGGTGTTTGGGGAAATGGGCTTGAGTTCATGTGACCAACCGGGTTCGGGGCACCCGTTGTGTGGCACCCAGAACCAGGACGTTACAAAGTGGTATCAGAGGTGTTTGTTTTCTTGGACTTACTTTTTGGTGCCTATATCCAGGGATAGGATGGAATAGGTACTTGGTAATATGCTGTTCTTGGGAGTAGCTAACCCGTGTACAGGGAAAATCCAATTTACCTTGTGATGCAATTTTACTGATTTTTCACTTTTACAGTTGATTTGACTTCACCATTGGGTGACGCACTTGTGGTGTGTTTTTTATCTTTTAATTCTAAGTTCTATTTTCATCACAACCCGTTGATATGGGAGTATGTTATCTCATATATCATTTATGCACATGTTAGAATCACATGCCATGCATAGTTTCCCTGCCATGTAGGTACATTAGAAATTTTCATGTTGTTGTGATTGATGTTGTTCTATAAAATGCATCCTATTTTGATAGGTACCTTGATAGATATGCCTACTATTTCTAGGGGTATTGGTACATGTTTTGGTTGGGTTATTGGATGCTAAACTTTGGTTCTTGGGATGTATGGGCTCTCTTGGACCAGAATTTAGCGGATCATGATCCAACCATTTTGCGGCATTTTATACTATAAATGGGAAGGGTAATGTGCTAAAAATTGGGTTTCGTGGAGTATGGGCCCACACAGATCGGATTTTGGCATACCGACACTAGAAATTAATGAAAAGTGGCTCTAGAGTAGTTTCTGAGGTATACTGTCTGGAAAACTAGACAACACGACGTGTGGTTTTATGAAAACATGCCATTTAATCTTATGCTTAGGAATAAATGGAAAAAAATTATGTTTACACTGTGTACATGATATGTAGTTGTTAACCATTTCATAGGCTGTATATGTATGGATCGGGCCTTTGAGCAGCGGCGTCATCTCCCCCGGGTGCCGACTAAGGTTTCCTTTCCACTTATCCTCCTCCCCTCCTCCAGCTTGCTCGGATGTCTCGACTCTGGTTGTCATGTCCTCAGGTTGGATTCGGCTCGGCAATTCCTGGATCGACAATAGTTTCCTCTTCCTCTTCTGCAACGACTTCTCTTGGGTGGCATTGTCAGCTCTTAGTGTAGCAATGGGTGTCTCTTCCTTGCTTGGTGGCAGATCCGACATCAGGTCATCGGCAGCATGGCCCACAGACAGCTCTGGTGTGTTTCTTCATCCAAGAGCAGCTCGGTGTTGGCTACAGAGTGGATCAAAGAGGGGAGGATCTGGTTTTTTATTTTTTTTCTGTTGGTTTTTGGTTTTGTTTTGATTGCAATTATTTTGGAGGAATGGGTGACAACTTTTACTGTTACAGCACTGGTGGTGGTGTTTTTGATCTGTGAAGGTCCCTTGGCAGGATGAATCAGTTTATTGATTTTGTTTTTTGGTTGATGGCTTGTTCCTGACATCTACAAAGAATCTTCAGAAGAGGATTTAGAATGATTTTTATGTTGATGCTGGATGATTTCTTCATTTAGTGCCAGGCCCATGCTTTTTGGCATGGGATAGTTTTCTGAGTTTCCGTGCAATGGGGATGGAGATCCAGAATGATGTTAATTCTAGGGAGGGGTTTCCTCTGTTGTTTTGTTATGGTTTGATTGATCTCTATGTCTATGAAGTCATGTGTGGTTTCCCCCTTTACCATTAAAAGGGTTTTATCCAAAAAAGAAATAAAAATTTAGGCCTTCGAGCCATTCAGTTAGTCAATAGGCTGTATTGGTAGAAACAAGGGATGGGAAAACGCTAGAGGGAACACACCATGTACCGGTCGTACACGCCGTTCTGTGTTGACCCTGTGTCTTCCGTGTGGCTAACAATAGGGACGTAGAAATATTTTCTTAAACACACCGTGTTAATTCCAAACACACCGTTTTGTTTAATCTTGGGACTCAACCGTGTAACTAACAACACGACCCGAAAAAGATCGTCTAGAACACACCGTGTACCTGTGGGACTCACCATGTATTCTTGACTGATTATAGACCGTGTAGACTTGGTCGTGTGGCTGGGAAAAAGTGGTGGTGTAAAAGTCGTGTGCGGGTGTAACACGTCATGTACCGAGGGTTGAGACATGCCTAGGACAACATCATAACACAACCATGTAAGGGGCTTAAGGGTAGACACCGTGTATAATTTATATAGGCCATGTAGTTATGTTCAAAAGAGAGCTGTGTGGCTTAGCCGTATAGAAGTACAAGGGAAGAGGAAGAAAACTCAAGTGCATGCCATGTGTGTGGACAACACGTCGTGTGTGTGGGGTTTTACATAGCCGGTTCTGGTAGAAGTAAACGCCCATGTGAAGGACTTATTGGAACACACTATGTAGTTATTAAACACGATGTGTAGTCTTGTTTTGTAAAACATGAATGTTTTCTTTCTCTAGCTCGTTTCTTAAATTTTCAATTCCTAGTCCCTAATGATCTAAATTTAAGGTGTTTTTTCCCTCTTGTAGAGTCACGCCACTGAGACGACCACCAGTAGTTTTCCAAGAGAGCAGCACCGATTATACTCTAGAGATGGTAGGCCATGTGTTACCAATGGATCCTCCAGCAGAGCTAGATGCGGCGCCAACCGTTATACTGGACGCAAGCGCAGATGTGACGATTTGTGAAGAATTCATGTGATTCATGGAGAACTTCCAAGGAGAACCATTGGCTACCACCTCTATGGTAGAGCGGACATGTATATTCCAGTAGTAGCAGCTGCCTACGTTTTCAGGGGATGGAGGACCGCAGGATACAGAGTCATGGATGGATTTATTACATACTATCTCTAAGCATCTGATAAGCCTTCAGGGAGGAGGGTCAAGCCCGCTAATTACATGATGTGTGATTCTTCAAAGAGATGGTGGGATGTTACCACCCAGACTAAGCATCACCGATAATTTACGTGGGAAGATTTTCAGGTAGTTTTCTATGAATTTGTCTTTATAGTGATGCTAGGGTACGATATAGCTTGAGGGTTCATGAATATGTAGCAAGGATCCATGTCAGTGATGGATTATTCTGCCCTTTTCTCAAGCTACAACGTTTGCACCTGTTCTAGTGTGTGATGAGAGGTTGAGAGCTAGACGCTTGGAGGATGGTCTTCAATATGACATCCGAGCACCAGTGAATGTTTTCAGGTTTCCTACAGTGCATTCTATTGTGAACCAGGCATTGATTACTGAGCATAACCTGCAGGAAGCTAGTGGTGCGGACCATGGAGGTTCGACATGGGTCATTGGTACTATTTCTATCGGTAAGAGGAAGAGGCAGATGGATTTCTCTCATGGAGGATGTACAAGCCGTAAGAATTATTCAGGTGGCCCGATAGTGTCCTACCAGTGTGGTAAAGAGGGGATGAAGAGACCTCATTGTCCTCGGGACCCAGTAGAGTTCCGAACTTGTGACAATGTGGGCCATCTCCGTCATTTATGCAGGGCGTTTCCACCAGTGACTAGTGAGAGGAGTTCTGTGAAGACTCCACGTGTTGAAGCATGGATACCAACTTCTTACCAGTCAAGAAATTGGAATACTTCAGGATGGTTAGGCCGAGGTGGTGGTCCTGGCCATGGTATCTAGACACCAGGATCTCAGAGTCAACAAGGTTGGTCAGCTCTGGGTAGCCAGGCTGTGTCGCAAGGCCGCGAAACTGGGCTGGAATATGCGGTGAAACAGACCCAACAAGAGAAGGATCCCCCACATCCACTTTCATAGGTACTATTCTAGTTGCTTTCATTTTAACTTTAGTACTTTTCGATACTGGTGCTACACATATCTTTATATCTATGCCCATTTTGGAGAGCCTTGGGCTCTGTGTTTCTTCTTCCTCTGATATCATGGAGCTAGACACTCTATTGGGAATTAAATGGATGGTGTGATTCAATGCAAGGAGTTCCCCCTAGTGGTTGGTGGGTGTCACTTTCTATGGGACCTCTATGTCTTAGAGATGATGAGCTATGATGTCATTATCGGGATTGACTATTTGGTACCCTTGTGAGACTTTGTGGATTGATATCGTCGTAGGATGAGTTTCACGTCACCAATGGATGGATAGTATCTATACATGGGTGAATGGGATGTCCAGGCGAGCCGAGCTGGACCTGAGCATCATGGGAAAGGTGGTGTGACAGCCCAGATTATGAGTTTATATCTTGATGAATAGGGAACTTGTCATAAGTATTTCCCTCCAGTGGTTGACCATTTCAAGGATGTATTCCCAGAAGACTTTTCAGGTCTACCTCTCGAGTGATAGGTGAATTTCTCTATTGATCTTGTTCCAGGAGTGGCACCGGTGTCCATTCCACCTTATAGGATGGCTACACAAGAATTTATGGAGCTCAAGAGGCAGTTAGAGGAGTTACAGGCAAAGGGTTTCATCCGAACCAGTACATCCCCTTGGAGTTCGCCTGTCCTGTTTGTGAAGAAGGCAGACAGTAACCTCAGATTCTGCGTGGATTATCGGAAACTGAACCAGTTTTTAGTTAAGAACCGATATCCCTTACCGAGGATTGATGATCTATTTTATCAACTTCAATGTGAACGTTTGCTATCGAAGATTGACTTGAGATCTGAATATCATCATTTTTTGTGTTAGACTATCGGACATACCACTTACAGCTTTTCGAATAAGATATGGTCAATACGAGTACTTTGTTATTCCGTTCGGAATCAAGAACCTGCCAGTAGTTTTCATGGCTCTGTAGAATACTATGTTCCACCCATATTTGGTTTATTTTGTGGTAATATTCATGGACAATATGTTGGTGTACTCTCACACTCGGCATGACCATGCCACCCATCTTGAGATCGTACTGAGTAAACTGAGAGAGCATCAGTTATATGATATGCTCTCAAAGTTCCACTTTTGGATAGACCAAATTCACTTCCTATGTCATATTATCTCAGAGGCAGAAGTTGCGCAAGACCTAGATAAAGTGAGAGCAGTAGTTTCCTAGGAGCAGCCTAAGAACGAGTTTGGGAAACAGTGTTTCATAGGGCTGGCTGGTTACTACATGCACTTTATAAAGGACTTCTCCCACTTAGCAGCGCTATTTAAGGGTTTGACTAAGAAGGGTATGGCGTTTTTTTGGTCAGAATCTTGTGTGACATCCTTTCAGGAGATAAATGGATGGTTGACATCATCATTAGTCCTGATACTTCCAGAGCAAGGGAAGAGCTATAAAGTTCACTATGATGAATCAGGTATTGTGCTGGGAGCAGTGTTGATGTAGGGTGATTGAGTAGTTGCATATGGGTCTCGGTATTTGAGGCCACATGATAGGAATTACCCGACACATGATCTCTAGTTGACTTCAGTAGTACATGTGTTACGCTGGTGGATACATTATCTATTCAGAGAACATTTTGTGGTGTTTACAGACCACAAAAGTTATAAATACATCATTACCCAATGTGACCAGAATTTGATACAGAAAAGGTGGGTTGAATACCTACAGTCCTTCAACATTGAGCTTGCCTATAAACCTGGTAAAGGTAATGCAGTAGTAGATGCACTGAGTAGGAGGACCCAGATACAGGCAGTGGAGGAGGCAGTGGTGAGTGGCAACTTTTGGCCTTGTTCTCTGAGATACATTTGGAGGTGCACGATAGTCAGGGGAGAACCTAATGTTCATACATAGTTGTGACTTCCACCCTCTTGGATAGAGTAAAGATGAGACTCTATCATATTCATAAGTCATAGTTCTATGGGAGTCGGTGGCAAGTGAGGAGCCTTCTCATGGTTAGATGATAGATGATGACGAGGTACTGTGTATCCATGGACGAGTGTGGGTTCCAGGGGATACACGTGAGGGGTTGATGTAGGAATTTCATGCTTCATCTTTGGCAGTACATCCTGGAGTTACCAAAATTTACTGTGACTTGAGATTTCAGTATTGGTGGCTGGGTATGAAAAGAGAGGTAGCTGGTTTTGTTACGAGATGTTTCACCTGTCAGCAGGTAAAGGCGGAGCATCAGAGGTCAGCCGACTGTTACAACAATTACCCATTTCGGAGTGGAAATGGGAGGATGTCGCAATAGAATTTGTGACCGGGGTGCTGAGGTCACCTCTAGGAAATGATACCATATGGGTTGTTGTGGACAGACTTATGAAGGTGGACCAGTTTTTGATGATCAATGAGACCTTCGGTGTTGACGAGCTTTGACGTTGTATATCTGATAGGTAGTAATTCTTCATAAGGTACCTCATTCTATCATTTCATATAGGGATGCCCTTTGTTACTTCTCGTTTCTGGAAGAGTTTTCAGAGGGAACTGGGTACACAGGTGCTTCTAAGCACAGCTTACCACCCTCATATCGATGGACAGTCTGAGCGTATGATACAGGTGTTTGAGGACATGCTGGGTGTATGCGTCCTGGACTTTGGGGGCTCATGAGAGAAGCACATACCCTTGGTTGAGTTTTCCTACAATAATCATTTTCCAGAAACTATTTCTATGGCACCTTATGAGGATTTATATGTTAGGACATGCCGATCATCTTTGTGTTGGTTGGAGGCAGGTGAGGTAGCTTTACGGGACCACATCTCGTGTTTGAGACATCAGAGGAGGTCCAGTTGATTCAGAATGGGATGGCTACTACGCAGTCTCGTCATAAATTTTATGCTGATCGTCGTAGATGAACCTTGGATTTTGTGGTTGGGGATTAGTTTTTCTTGCGTGTTTCACCAAGGATGGGGCAAAGGCGGATCAAGATACAGGGTAAACTTTCATCGAGGTTTGTAGGGCCATTTGAGATTCTGGAGAGAGTTAGGCCGGTTAGCTATCAGTTGCAGTTACAAAAGAGGTACCTGGCCATGCACAATGTCTTCCAAGTATCTCAGCTGCGTCGTTATCACTCAGACCTGTCTCACGTCATTCAGATCAAGGAGGTTGAACTTTCGGTCGATGCATCCTTTGAGGAGTATCTGATTCTTATTGTTGATAGGAGCACCAAGGTTCTCTGAGGCTGGTTAGTTCCTCTCGTAAGGGTGCTATGGCAGCATGGCCAAGTGCAGGATGAATCATGGGAGTGTGAGACCGTTGTACGGGCTTATTGGCCAGATTTTTTCATAGCTTTATCTTCACTACATTTGGAAGGGAAATTTGGGGATGCATTGCTTTAAAGGGGATGTTTGTAAGAACCTTGTTCTTATTCTTGAGCTATGCGTTTCTTCTTTTCATTTTTTCCTGACGAGTTTTCGAGAAAATAAGTAAAATGGGAAAAATCCCAAAATTTAATGGGTACACACCTTCTACTTTTCCACACGCCATGTACTTTGGTCGTGTGGGATGAGTATACAGGGCATGTAGGCCTGTCGGTGATGAAGGGTGTAAAAACTGACTACACGCCATGTACTTAGTATATACACACCATGTAATTAGTCAGTAGGTGAACAATAAGGTAGTGGGAGTAGATGCCAGTAAAACGACAGTACACACTGTGTACTTAGGAATACATGCTGTGTAGCCTAGTCGGCTGATGAACCGTGTGGAGGTGAAAAGTAGCCTCCAGAGGAACAATTAAAAAAGGAAAGTACACGTCGTGTACTTGAGAGTACATTCCGTGTAGTTGTGTTTTTTTGTTATAAACCAACAATACCTCCTCTTTCAATAGAGGAATCATAGAACACCAGGAAGCCGTGGGAGAGGTGGTCGGACCTTGGAAGAGCTCTCGACTGAACACCGGGACTCTGATTCCTTTGTCGATGATCATGTTTGGACCGCGTGGGTAAGAACTTCCCTCTTCTTGTGTGTTTTCTTCCAATTATTTCCCAAGGGGAAGTTATTTGGGTTTGAATGGGTTATCATTCTCCCTAAATCTATGTGGTTCTCGGACATTTTGTGAGGCGTAGTTTGCGTATATCGATCAGTGGGGATTGAGGTAGGTGGTCTGGTGTTTATTTCCAACTGTTGAGTTGATTTTGTGTATCATTGTGCTACATGCCCATGTTTGGGGTGTCGTATGGTTGAGTCCTTAGCTGTTAAGATATCTATAATTGCATATATAATCTAATAATCATGTATAAAATGTTGTTTGGGATTTTTACCTATGTCTAGGGCCACACCGAGGGGCGTTCCCTAAAACACCCCATGATTTTATGAAAAATATTCTTTTTAATTTCATTGATGTCCTGTGTTGTACGATACACCAAAAGGAGCTTTCACTACATGCATCCCTGACTTTTCTTTATTTACATACAATCACGACCTTCCATGATAGCGTGAGTTGTAAGCAATATCAAGTTTCATTAAACAACGATATGTTATTAAAATATTATATAAACTAGCCGTTATGAATTGTAATACCCACTTTTTGAAATTTTATAAATTTTATCATTCATAATTGACTTCATTTTTTATTCAGAATATCGAGATTATACTACGGTGAATTTTTGTTATTTTTCTGAAAACATTCAATTTTTTATGAATAGTGAAAACACTGGGTTACTATTTAAAAACAGACTTTTTATTTAAATAATTATTTATTTTATTTAAATTTATTTTAGGTCAAAATTGATACATAATACTTATATAAGTTAAACATAATTAATTGGAGTCATTTTATTATAATTTTAGATATATAAAAATTTTATTGAACTTTTCACCGTCTTTTACCCACCTCTTAGGAAAATTTAGAAATTCAGATAAAACATAATTGTACCGCTTCATTGAGTGGAATTTTGAAAATCCAAGAGACATGGTTAATATCAGGGACTAAAATTTGGTTTAATGAGATGGAAATAATTTTTGGTGAATAGTAAATTTTTACTTTTATTTACCTCTGTTAAAAGTAAATACGGTAATTAAGGGTAAAAATGATATTGTTATTATCCTAAAACATGGCCTAATTCTATTGGATAAGTGTAATTCGACCAAAAAATACATTAGGAATAAAATATGACAATTTAGGTCCACATGGATTAGATTAGAACATTTACTATTAATTTATTTAAAGAAGGGTTAAAATAGTTAAAATCAATGTTTAATAACTAAATAATTTCTAATATAGGGTTATATATACGACAAATTCGACTATAAATATTAATTATAAAGCTAAAAATATTTCCTACCTAATGATATTTTATTTATAATTTTTATACATTAAATTATTTACGTAATGTATGACACAATGGTGATGCAGTAATTATGTAAATAATGAAATATTAAAATAATTGATGTTATGAATACCCAAATAAATGTAATTTTAGACTTTTTATGAATTAAACTAATTTTCTAGCTTACTAAGACATGTTAGTATTAAATTAATTATATTTTTTCCAACTAATCTTGTTTTTATGATTTTGACAAAAATCCATTACCAAATAGTGTCAAAATTGACATAAAATAGATATTAAATGAAATATTATATTATTTGTTGTTATTATATTCCAAAAAATCCACGGTTCATTAAAGATACTTATATCATGATAGGTGTATCATTAATGGAACACTTGGGGGTCGATTGGATGTATATGGTATGTTTATTGACTATATAATATAAAAATACAAAGTGACATGGTAAATGTCAATCTAAATAACTAATAGTTAAAACTAAAATATAAGGTTAATGTAACGACCCAAACCTGTCTAAAATCTATTGTATTAGAGTATTTCGACCCATACCAACCTTATCTTATAAATAAATCAATTTGGAGCTATTAAAAACCGAATCTGACTTTATTATAAAATAATATTTTATGTTTTTCCAAAGGTGCCCCTCTCCTCCCTTATAAAAAGGGCACCCCATCCCTCTTCTATTAACACCATTTTGGAGCCTCTAATCTTGGAAAAACCCAAACCATTTCACTTCTCCACTTCCCTAAAAACATTCTGGAGGTTCTGGTCTTCTCAAAAGACCAACTCTACTTCCTTAAGAGGAAGCTTAAAGGAGGTGTGTCGAAGAAGAGGTAATCTCTTCTTCTGATTCTCTCAAGTTTCTTTGTTCTTCTACTTCTTCTTCTTTAGTTGTATCATTATAAAGTCATAACATAAGTATTAATTATATACTTATATGTTATTATAAATTTGAAACAACCTTATTTCACTTTCTATCCGTCCTACGGAAAACGAAATCTTCGTGCTTGCTTACGTACGGAATATCGTCTACACGCTGTGGTGTAATCTGTTTTCAACCACCACCTTACATGGATGGGTATAATGGTGTAAATAAATAACTATATATGACTATTTTAAAGTGATATTGATTCTTAAATATTATACATATAATTAAATTCAATTTCACGATCATGGAAATGATATCATCGGTCGTGCGTACGTACGGACTACCGTCTCGACAACGCGAGGAGATTCATTCTCCATGTTAACCATTCATGAATTATTATAAAGTATATATAATGAATAAAAACGAAATATATGACATAGTAATAATACTGGATTTATGTATATATATATATGTATGTCATCTACTTAATTCCATTCATTTCAATAAGGATACAAAACCAGCGTTCATGCGTACGTACGGCTTACCGTCTCCATGACGTTGTATTTCATTCCATTTATCGATCTATCATATATATATGTATATTCTGAATATATATTATATATAAATCGTGTTTTACATTCTGGAATTATGTAAATCATTATATATGTGATAATATAAATAACAAAAAGTCTAAACACATATGATAAATTAAACGATTTTACCCAAAATGCTACTTTAACATGGAATTTGCAATGAACGGGTAATTTAATGTCATAAGTGAACCATATATGATAACATAACAATGAATATGATTCTTTAATAAGTTAATTAAATTATTTAAATCATTATATAGGAGGTTCGGATACATATGAAGCATATCGGATGTAATGTAAGGGATGACTTTTCCAATCTCGTTTTTACCCGAGATTGTTTAATCGTAAGTATTTACTGGTGTTATATTTATCATCCATGTACCTGTTTTCTAAAAATGGTTTCATGTATGTTCAAAGTACTTTGTACCCATTTTTTACTTTTATTACATGGTATGTAAGGAATATTTATTTGGTTTATGTTACGAGGTACTTTTTTGACTTTTATGACAATAGTACGAGGAGAATGTTTTTTTAACTTATACGGAATGAATGAATTTTTACGATTTCTAAAATCCTTCTTTTCATGAAGCTCAATCTACAATATTTCAGGACTATTTTCAAGAAAATCCTTTTATTTTAATATTTCATGGCATTTTTTGAAATGAAAATGATTTTGAAGAAGAAAGGATATTTTTCCCAAGAATTCATTTCAAGTGTTTTATCAAAACTATTTTCCATCTAAGATGGTATTATTTTCATATGTGTATCTTTAAAGTGTAATGCCTCTATGATTTACATGGTTTCACTTTTCTTATGATTAAATGACATCCATTTGTTTTATATGGATTATGTTATGATGGGATGACGTTTATGAAACCCATTTTATTCTTTGGGTAATGATGAATGATTTAGGCTTAAGTTGTGGCACACGTAAGAATGATTTCATTATGAGATGGGTGGGACCTATATCTCCCTCCAATGCATTGGGTAATGATTTATATCTCATTAGATAGACATGGCTGGAACGATAAGTTAATTCAGCTCAGTGATACATGACTGAAACGAGGAGTGAACTCGATTCCAAAAAAGGGACATTGTCCACTAAGATGATCTTGGCAGAAATGCCTTGGATACTATGGAAATCATATCATGTGCTTAATGGTTTCTATAATCACATGTTTTATTCCCATGATATTTTATCATGATTAATGTTTCTTTATGATCTATGCCTTATGTACTTCCATGTTTTATGTTGTTGCCAAAGATTTCGATGTTTTAAATTTATGTTCATGTTTTTAAGTTCAAATGTATATGATTTTTTTTTATTTTATCCATGCATACCCCTAATGAGCATTTCAGCTCACTCTTTATATGTTTTCTTTTCTCCAGGATTTAAAGAATGTTTTTAGGTAAGAAAACCAAAAGGGGAAGATCTTTATGGGAGATGTTGAAGATATTTCCCCACAATTAGAAGATTACGTTCTGAGTTTACAAAGACACTAAACTAGTACGGTCCTTGTGTAGCTGTTTTTTTCCTGTATTAAGTATTCTTAAAAAGTAATGTAATATCAATGTACGTCAGGATTCAGGTCTCTACAGTTGGTATGAGAGGAAAGGTTTAGTTAACCTTTGGAAATTCACATAAAACATAATTTTACCACTTCTGGGAGTGGAATATTGAAATTACGAGAGGCATGGTTAATATCAAGGACTAAAATGTGGTTCAATGATATGAAAATAATTTTTTGGTGAATAGTAACTTTTAACTTTTATTTACCACGGTTAAAAGTAAATAATGTAATTAAGGGTAAAAATGATATTATTATTACCCTAAAACATGTCTTAATTCTATTGTATAAGTGCAATTAGAACCAAAAATACCTTAGGAATAAAATATGACCATTTAGGTCAACATTGACTAGATTAGGACATTTATTATTAATTTATTTAAAGAATGGTTAAAATCGTTAAAATCAATGTTTAATAACTAAATCATTTTTAATATAGGGTTATACATAATATAAATTCAACTATAAATATTCATTACATAGATAAAATTATTTCCTACCTAATTGTATTTTATTTATAATTTTCTGATATTAAATAATTTATGTTATTTATGACACAATGGTGATGCAGTAATTAACTAAGTAATGAAATATTAAAATAATTGATGTTATAAATACCCAACTAAATGTAATATGAGACTTTTTATAAATTCCCCTAATTGTATAGGTTAATATGACATTTTATTATTACATTAAGAAACTTCTTTCGAACTAATCATGCCGTTATGATTTTCACAAAAATCCATTACCAAATAGTTTCAAAATTGACCTAAAATCATTTTTAAAACAAATATTATATTATTAATTGTTATTATATTCCTAAAAATCTATGGTTTGGTCAAGATACTTATATAATTATATGTGTATCATTAATATTCCAATTGGGTATCTCTTGTATGTATACGGTATGTTTATTGACTATATAATAGAAAAATACAAAGTGACATGGTAAATGTCAATCAAATTAACTAAGAGGTAAAACTAAATTATAAGGTTACTATAATGAACCAAACTTGTATAAAATCAATTGGTTGAGAGGATATAGATCCATCCCCACCTATTCTTCGAAATAAATTAATTTTGAGCTATTAAAAACCAAATATGACTTTATTATAAAATAATATTTTAAGTTTTTCCAAAGGATCCCCTCTCCTCCCTTATAAAAAGGGAACCCCTTCGCTCTTCTATTCACACCCTTTTGGAGCCATGAAGCTCGGACAAAACCTGCCCATTTCTCTTCTACACTTCCCTAGAAACATTCTATAGGTTATGGTCTTCTCAAAAGACCAACTCTACTTCCTTAAGAGGAAGCATAAAGGATGTTTGTCGAAGAAGAGGTAATCACTTCTTCCAATTCTCTCAAGTTTATTTCTTCTTCTACTTATTCTTCTTTAGTTGTATCATTATAAAGTAATAAAATAAGTATTAATTATATAATTATATGTTATTATAAATATGAATCAACCTTATTTCACCTTCTATCCATCCTAAGGAAAACGAAATCACCCCGTGTGTGTACGTACGGAATACCGTCTCCACACCGGGGTGTAATCTGTTTTCGACCACCACCTTACATGGATGGGTATAATGGTGTAAATAAATAACTATATATGATTATTGTAATGTGATATTGATTCTGAAATATTATACATACACTTTAATATAATTCCACGATCATGGGAATGATATCATTACTCGTGCGTACGTACGGACTACCGTCTCCAAGACGCGATGAGATTCATTCTCCATGTTAACCATTCATGAATGATTATAAAATATATAATGAATAATAATGAAATATATGACATAATAATGATACAATATATATATATATATATGTAATCTACTTAATTCAATTCAACTCAATAAGGAAATGAAAACAGCGTTCATGCATACGTACAACCTACTGTCTCCATGAACGGTGTATTTCATTCCATTTATCGATCTGTCATATATATTTGTATATGCCGAATATATATTATATATAAATCATGTTTTACAATCTAGAATTATTCAAATCAGTATATAATTAATAATATCAAGAACAACAAGTCGAAACACATATGATAAAGGAAACGATTTTACCAAAAATGCTGATTTAACAAGGAATTTACAAAGAATGGGTAATATAAAGTCATAAGTGAACCATATATGATTTCATAACATTTAATATGATTCTATAATTAGTCAATGACATTATCTAAATCATTATACAGGAATTTTGGATACATACAAAGCATATCAGATGTAAGGTAAGGGATGACTTTTCCAATCTCGTTTTTACCCGAGATTGTTTAATCATAAGTATTTGCTGGGGTTATATTTATCATCCACGTCCTTGTTTTAAAAATGTGGTTTCATGTATTTTCAAAGTCCTTTTTACCCATTTTTTACTTTTAATTCATGGTATGTAAGGAATAATTATTTTGTTTACGCTATGAGGTACTTATTTGACTTTTCTGACAAAAGTTCAAGGAGAATGTTTTTTTAACTTATACGTCATGAACAGATTTTTATGGTTTCATAAAGCCTTATTTTCATGAAGCATTATCTACAATATTTCATGAATATTTTCAAAAAAATCCTTTTATTTTAAAATTTCATGGAATTTTTTGAAATGAAAATGATTTTGAAGAAGAAAGGATATTTTCCTCAAGAATTCATTTCAAGTGTTTTATCGAAACCATTTGCCATATAAGATGACATTATTTTCATATGTGAATGTTTCAAGTGTAATTACTCTATGATTTATATGGTTTCACTTTTCATATGATGAAATTATATCCATTTTTTTTATATGGATAATGTTATGATGGTATGATTTTTATGAAACCCATTTTATTCTTTGGGTTATGATGAATGATTTATTCTTAAGTTGTGGCTCATGTAAGAATGATTTATTTATGAGATGGGTGGGACCTATATCTCCCTCCAATGCATTAGGTAATGATTTATATCTCATTAGATAAACATGGATGGAACGGTAAGTAAATATGGTTCAGTGATACATGACTGAAATGATGAGTGAACTCGATTCAGAAAGGGACTTTGTCCACTAAGATGTTCTTTGTAGCTGTAAAGACCCATAAAATTCAAGGGAATTTTTTTTTAATTTTCATTTGGATTTTATAAGAATGATATTTCTGACGGCACCTACTTTCGAGGCCCGGTGTGCCCAGAATTAATTTCCGAAGTTTAGCTCGGGTACGTTCAGTGAACGAACGAGCAGGTTTTCCTAACTTTTGAACTGGTTTTCGAAATCGAAATTTGAGCACATCGATGAAACCACATCCCCGATAATTGCTTAAGAACTCCTTTTCTGGAGATATGTACTCTCGGGTGAGGTTATTAATTAAAGGGGTTAACTAAAGAGTAAAATAAAATATTGTGCTACAAATTTTATTTCTATTCTATGTAGTGATAACCTAGGAATTGTGGTTGGAGTGGGACCCACTAATATCCTAACTCCACTAGGTAGGATATTAGGGAGTTGGGTCCCACACGAGCCCCACCCCCTTTATTTCCTTTTAACCTCCCATGTGAATTTAATTTTGTAACTCACCCGAAACCCCTTTTAAATGCCATGTCAACTCTCTTAATTAATGAATTGAATTAAGGTATTCAATGTAATCAATTCTTGAATTAATTTTGAATTTGGAATTGTATGTTGGCTTGTGTGTGTTAATTAAATAAGACTAAATCTTATTTATTTAATGGTGATTCTTTGTGCGAGATGGTTGGAGATGAATTGCTCAATCCTTGGAATCTTCATCTTCCTTCTTGAAGAATGCGAAGAATGCACCGTCACTGACGAAGAATGCCGGACTCCGACAAAGGACGACGAATAATGCTGATTCCTCGGAGATCGACGATGTGACGTCGTGTACCACGATGTTGATGGTCCTCTTCTCCACGACGCGGTGTACCACGACTCTATGTACCACGACACCGACGATCCACTTTCCGCGGCGCCATCTTCAGCGATGTCCATTTCCCACGACAAGCCTCATTCGACGACTTCATCGAGGTAGGGGTTTGATTTTGGTTCATGAAAAATTCTTTGACCTTCCAAACGTCAATTTCACAACCGCCTGATATCGGATTAACAGGAGGGGGCCGGACCACACGAACAGGGCCGACCCTCCTCTCCCTTTTATGATGTGTTTGTCGTGGCACGAACAAAGGTAGCGTGGTGCAACATCACCGCGCGGAAACAAAGAAGAATGAGAGAAGAAGTGCGGTGTTTTTGTGCCGTGCTGGAGAACCACGAAGAGGATGCTGACGGAGTGGGGCCGTGGAGGAGGGGTGCAGCGCCGTCGCGCCGTGCCAGTCAGACAAGGCCACGGCTCAAAGTCGCGGCGTTGCAAGGCGAGGCGGCCGGAACCACCGGCCGCCGGCACCTTGAAGGGGCAGGCCCGCGGGGTCCCCCGGCGGCAGCACCCGCCAGCCGGATCAGGCTGCCATTTCGGAAGGAAGACCGGGGGTCGTAACACCCATCTAGAAAAGGAGAGGCTGAACATGGGGTCGTCGTTTCAATCAAGGGAGCTAACCGCCCCTCCTTTTCCACTCGGCTCGACCAGCGCCGAGCTGGCCACACCAGGCCACGCCCGCGCCAGGGCAACCGGCCGCCCAGGCCGGACCGGCCGCACCGGGCCGGGCCGCCCAGGATGGGCCACGCCCACCGGGTCGGGCTGCGCCCTAATGGGACGGACCCAGAACCGGGTCGGGTCGACCCGGTTCGGGCCGACCTAGGGGGTCTTGGGCCGGGTCGGTCCATGCCAAAAACCGCCTATTATCGGAAAGTTCCATTCAAACGCCCGTATCATGGGCTACAGAGCTCTGATCAGCGCACCGTCAGTTGCAATGTGATCCTTTGATCAAGATGGTCATTTCAGTATATTACAGTAAAGTATTTGGAGAACTTTGTGTATGTCCAGGTTGGTTCAAGCAGGAAACCAACCGGTCCCTCGGAGCGGAAACACTTATAATTTGAGCTCCAGACGTCCGATTGACGTGTCGTCGACTTCGTTGGTTTCCTCTTAGTGAGATGGACCTATTGGCATACTCTGCTCGTGGTTTGGATGTAGTTGGAGTGCGGTCAGGTTGGTTTTGACTTAAAAACCAACCGGGCCCCAGGAACGAAATAGCCAATAACTCTCAGACCGGGAGTCAGATTGACGCGTCGTCTGTTGCGTTGAGTTCCTTTTGTTGAGACGGAACTTTGGGATACATCAACTCCGGACTATGTGTCAGTTGATGTATCAACCCCCTTTGGCTCGGGGAGCTGACCCTCCCGGAAATGACCATGTTGTGTGCGGGAACCCTATAGCAGTTTGTGACTGCGACAACGACGACTATGAAGGCTGAACTGAAATCCTCTGTGGGTTCAACTGCGATGAATACCATACTGAAATCCTCTATGGGTTTGATGGTGATGAAGTCTGCACTGAAATCCTTTGTGGGTTCGGCAGTAATGAAGACCACACTAAAATCATCTGTGGGTTCGATGGCGATGAATAATGCACAAAAATCCTCCGCGGGTTCGGCAGTGATGAAGACCATACTGAAATCCTCTGTGGGTTCGACGGTGATGAAGACTGCTCTGAAATCCTCTGTGTGTTCAGCAGCGATGAAGACCGTACTGAAATCCTATGTGGGTTCGACAGCGATGATTGCTGTTCTTGTATCCTACGTGGGTCTGGATGTATTGACTCTATTCTTGTATCCTATGTGGGTCTGGCAGAGTGGCTGGTCTATATCCTATGTGGGTCCGACAGCTTAGCTAGTTTAGTATCCTACGTGGGTCCCAGCTTAGATGAATCAGTGGCTATATTTGATCATATCTATCACCTTATGAAGAAGTATACCTGTGTGTTCTGAGTCTTGACTTCGAATCATTATCTTCGATATGATTGAATTGCTTTCCTATGTGGATTGGGTTGTGTCATCATGTGTGGATTGGGTTGTACTATCATGTGTGGTCGTGATCTAACTTGGTCTTGGATGTTGGAGTCGAACTGGAATTGATGACTTAGGTATATGTATGGGAATATACTTAAGTAGTGATGGATGTTACTTCGTGATTGTGTATTTCCTTTGTGGATTATCCTTTTTGGATTCTGGAAGACCTTCGGGGGTCTCAGGGTCCCTACTATGTAGCGTATACTCACCCCTGTACGGGCTATTCTTGCACTACGTTGTGTTTGATACAGACGACAGACATTGCTGATCGTGGTTGAGGCCTGTGGAGCAGTCGGTACCTGGAGGTAGACAACTGGGCGGGATGTACACAGAGCGGACGACTGGAACCGAGGAGCTGATGAGGCTATCTGTACCCACCCTTCTGGTGGGACATCTAGTTGATGGCTCGACGTTGCTGATTTATTTTCAGTTGCTGTACATTCTTTCCAGTTGTACATTACATTTGGCTTTGGTTTTTATTCTAGCCCATTTACTTTTCGCACTTACTATTGTACCCAATTTTACTTAGTGTTTACTTCTTCTTGCTTACTCTGTGGTGTTTGTTTACTTTATAAAGTAAATTCCTCCCCCCTTTTTTGGGATTTACGCCTTGGTGCTAGTCACCAGCCCTGGACTATGGGAGGCGGGCTTGGGGTAGTCACGGTATGGGTCTAGAGGACGGGTCGTGATAGCATCAATGCCTTGGAAACTATGGAAATCATATCATGTTCTTAATGGTTTCCAAAATCACATGTTTTATTCCCATTCTATTTTATAGTGATTAATGTTTCCTTATGATCTAGGCCTTATGTACTGCCATGTTTTATGTAATTTCCCTAGTCTTTGATGTTTAAACATTATGTTTATGTTTTTAAGTTCAAATGTATATGATTTGTTTTATTTTATCCATGCTTACCCTTACTGAGCATTTGAGGTCACCCTTTATATATTTTATTTTCCCTAGGATTTAAAGAAAGGTTTTAGGTAAGAAACCCAAAAGGGGAAGATCTTTATGGGAGATGTTGAAGATCTTTCACCACAATTATTAGTTTACGTTCCGAGTTTACAATGACACTAAAGTATTACAATCCTTCTGTGTCTGTTTTGTTATGTATTAAGTATTCTGCAAAAGTAATGTAATGCCCAAGTATGTCAAGATTTGGGTCTCTACATTCCCCATGGTTAGCCATTTGTCAAGGATACCCATGGGTATGCCGTAATGAAAGCATTTTTTGAGTTTTCTTGAGTGGTAACATATTTATTTCTTGCTTATGCGCTTAGCTCGGCCTGATTATTTGCTTAACCTAAGGGTAGTGATTTTTCTTAGCCGGAGGGAAGTGTTTTGATTTTCTTGAGGGAATGGTATTGATTCTCATGAGCGAAAGGTAATTTTTTTCCTAAGGGTAGGGTATTGATTATCCTGGGGGAAAGGTACTAATTTTCCTGAGGGTAGGGTATTGATTTTCCTGAGTCAACATTTCTTATTCCTGAGGGCAGTAGCTTCTATGCCTGAGGGAAAGGTTCTAATTTTCTTGAGGGAAAGGTACTGTTTATCTTGAGGGAAATGTTCACTTGAATATTCACTATGGTGTTTTCTTGTGTTATACCTACCAAGATAAAGCACATGATTGGTATTATTTTTACCTTATATTTGTTAGATAGCCTATTTTATTTTTTATGTGGCATTGTACAAGATATTTTTGGCCAAGGCCGGGTCTCAGAAACTTATAATTTAATTATATTTAATTTTTAAATAATAATTAAATGGTAATGGAACTGGTAGGAGTAGCATATTTGAGTACTTTCTATTTTACTACAATTTATTATTGCATACTGTTGTTGCAAATTTTCACTGCCAGTTGGGCACAGGCCTTTGGTGGTTACCTAATGAGATTTATTTCTCACACCATATTTGGGATATTTATTGGGTCCAAACAGATTATATTAATGTAGTTGTTGATAAGGGAATGAGTATTTATACAGGTATTTGATTTTTGCAGAGGAGTGGGAGAGCATGGGACCAAGCATAGGGTTGCGATGCTACTGAGTTTCTACTGTACTATTTTGATTGCATTGTTGTACTTGTACCTTGTATTGTTTTATTCTAGATTGCAGTGTATCCTATTTTGGCTACTTTCATAGACATAGTGACATATTGCATCATCATATATGTATGACTGTTGGTTATATTTACTGCATTACCATTGTCCTTTCAGCTTTTGATTGTTTATTGCTTCCGCTTTTGGGTATGTTTATATTTTTATAATGTGCTACACTTTTTCAAATGAGGGAATTGTTTCCCCACTATCAGACCTATGCCCTCACTGCTAGTCGGCAGCCTCTGGCGTTTTGGGAAATGATCTTGGGGTCCTGTGACCAACCGTGTTCGGGGAACCCGTTGTGTGGCACCCAGAACCGGGACGTTACACATAAACAACCATTTCCAAAATTTGGGTATAAACCACAACCAACAATAAATGTGTCATGGCATGCTATAGTGACAAGTGAATAAAAACCAAAGTAAATACAAACAAAGGAATCCCCAAAACATTCCTGACTCCATGACTAGAACCTCATCCACTCAGAACCCAAATATGACTCAATTCCCATGAATATGACATTTTCATTAATCCTGACCTGCAACCATGAAATCTACTTAGGTACCCAATGGTGGCCTAGACAGTGTGTGAGTATAACTAAAAATTCCACCATAAATGGTTTCTATAAAATATCCAATCTAATTAGATAGTGCATGAAAGTATGAAATAAATATAATGTAAATAAAAGAAAATTCGAGAGCCACTGCTTTACAATATTTACTTTACTTGAACTAATAGTCATGACAATTCAACATGTGCATATTCTTCTTTTCATAGTACATCCACAACATATAATCCACGGGTTAGGCATTTACATCATATACCCAAGGTTCATGGAATGTATCATTATTTATAAGGGAATAAGTAAAGTCCCTATCTAATTAGGGATAATACATCACAACATCATAATATCCTCACCTGAAAGCCTAAGTCTGGATGGAATGCAACTGTTATGGGGATAGAGCTCTATCCCCTTCCCCAACCCATGAATTTTGGGTGGAGTTATATCACCAGTCCAACTCGACCCGTGGGAGAATACTCAGTACATTATCCAAAACCTCAATCCATGTGCACATGGTTATTCATCCATTAACCAAACATAATCTATATATCAACCAAACAAAACCAATACATATAGCAATCATAATCCATAACAATCAACATGATAATTTATATTATTCCACAATACAATAACAAATTTTCATTTACATTACTTAGTAAATTTATCCCAATTCTCATTCCCATGCATAGATCACATAGATTATTCAATATTTCCCTTATATCATCCAATTTCTTATATTCATCAATTCCCTTGTGAAATCCCACTTATCATATTTTTTATTTCACATTCCATTACCAATTAACATATTCACGATTTCATATGCACCAACGCTCTTATGAATTTATAATACAATTCATGAACCACATGTCACATTCTTAATTAACCAAATTAACCCATTCCCATGCAATGCGAAACAACCCCTTAATCCATTACCAAATCTAGGTACATTATCAATATCAAATTTTCACTTCCCGAAAGCACATCAAGATACTCAACAATGATATACACTATAAATTAATGACCTTTAATTTACCTAACCAATTTCTAGGAGTGGTTATATCGACGCACCCCATGGGTGGATGTAAATAAGTCCAACCATCCAAAATGCATCCAATGGGGACTATGGAGGTTTATATTTGTGATTTAGAATCCCATCTTACCAATACTCACAAAATCCATCAAAATTATCGCCACAGGTAACCAAGAAAAAAACTAAACATGCCCAAATCTACAATTATTATCTGGGATATAACTTGTAGACCACCTATATCGAATCCATTTATGAACACACTCATAAACATGGTCTTAGGTCTATATTACAGAACCTCTTTAAGATTTATCCTAGATCCCAACATAGAATATGTATTTTAGGGATTCTGAATAATATTTCATATAGTACAAACCCTAATCCTTAAATGATAAGTAATGAGGATATTCGACTTACCCAAGGTTTTGATCTACAACTAAAGTCACTCCAAATGGCCTAGAGATGATCGATAATCACCCTTGGAATCCCTTGAGGATTCCTGTAATTCACTAGGGATCAAAAGAGGAAATGAGGGGGTGGGGGAATTGGGAATGTATTTAAAATTCCATAAGGGAAAAGCTTGTATTTATTCAAATATTTATAGGGGAGAACAATTTACTAACACAGTTTGAAAAATCGGGTACAAATAGTGTGTAGGACACTATCTAGAGAAATTTGGGTTGTACGGTTATATGGGAAGGTCAAACGATTTGAAAACTGTGCGCCATATGTGGGATATGACACTATATAATGTTTCATGGTATTCCTGGACATGCCTCATCGTTTACGTAACATTGTGAAAATCATGTGCCTTGGACACATATGCCATATATTCCTTCTTTTTGTGACTTAAACCCCCCAGACACCCTTGAGGCCCCTCATTCTCCTAGAAAACATTTCAGTAATCCTCAACAAGAGATTGAAACCAAAATTTAAATAAGGACATACCTCTGTGATGTCCTGGATGTTACAACCTCCCCACCCTTTTATGGATCATCCTTGAGCTGCTCTTCTCGAGAAATAATGAGTCTCTATAGAAAATAGATTGGGCCATTAGGCCTGAATATCCTATTATCTCCCCCATGGTTCTTCTAGAATCATTTCTAGGTTTCCATAAAAATCTAACTATGGTAAAAGTCTCTCCCCATAGGACCCTCTCACTATGGTATATAATACAAACCAGATTCTCCTCAAAGGATACATCAACATCAAGATCAATGTTTTTAACATCAATTACATGAGATAGATTGGGGCGATAATGTTAAAGTTATGAAACATTAAAAAAATCATGAATTCTACTATATCATTGGGGAAGATCCAATCGGTAAGACACTATTCTGACCCACTCTACAATAACAAACAACCCTATATACCTAGTCACAAACCTACCATGTTTTCAAATTAAATGGTGACCCAACCATGGAGAAATCTATAGAAACAATCTATCTACCCCCATAAACACAAGAGGTCTATGATACTAATGTTCATATGAATTCAACCTACTACGAGCCATTAGAACACAAATCATAATCAAACAACCCATTTCCAATATCTTATGAATGATACTCATTCCTAATAGCCCATATTCCTCAGGTTTTAACCAACACAATGCAGATCTACACGATCTCTCATAGAGTTCCCCAAATGGTTCCATCTGGATTGTAGCATGGAAACTATTGTTGTATGAAAACTCAATAGGCAACATTTGATTTTACCAAAAACCATAGAAATCTAGAGAATAAACTCTCAACATATCCTCTAATACATGAATTTTAAACTATTACTAACCATCCTTATATTGGTGATAGGCCATACTCTAAAACACTTATGAAATAAGAATCCTCTATAACCCCTTCCAGAAGCGCGATGTGAAAAAATGGATCATGATCTGCAACCTTAGTTCTCGACGCACCCTGAAACCAAATTATCTCTTGAACATATAATTTACCTAACCGATTAACTCTGTAAGTCTACTGGTTCACCATGAATGGGGCCACTATAGTAAAAAAATCAACAAATACCAAAACTACATCTTACTTTTGATGTTTCCTTGGATGACCAACTAAAATTCCATCATTACGTCATCCAATTTCCACTATGGAATGGGAAATGACTATAAAAACCCACATAAGAACTGATGCTCATCCCTCACCTATGACAGGTAAGGCATGATGCCATAGAACCTGCAACCACTTTACTCATTCCTGAACACAAATAAATTCTATGAAGATCCCAATACTTCTTAGTCAGACCATGATGCACTGCCCAAATTAATGCAGGGAACTCATGCATTAACTCTTACCACATAACCACCATAAAAACCACATGAACACAAACACTAAAAATCCCATCCTCACCAACAACCCACAAATAATGTGACTCCCCACATTTAATAATTTCCTTCATTTCCAAACACTATAGATCCTCCTACTGACACTTTTTTTCCTAGATCAAAAGCGTAGACTCAACTTCTCTAGATGCAAGGGTCATTTTATGGAGCCTATCATGTTTCTCCAAGTGCTTATCAGAAAATGAGCCCATCATTCTCGACATTGAGATGGATTCTTGAAGCACTCAATTCGTAGTCTTTTAGATTAGATTATCCACAACACTATTAAAATTTTTTAGTGTGTAAACCAATTCTAAATAAATGTATTTTAGGTACTCGACGCACCTCCACTACCGAAGATTCTAATCCCGCTAAGATAAGATGAACTTAAGGATTTTCTGATAAGTAAACACCATGAACCTCAATCCCAATAAGTAATAACTCTAGAATATTAAGTAATAAACAACATCATCTTGCATAAGATCATGAGTAGGGTAATTTTATTCTTGAAACCTCAACTATATTTAGCAATATGATAGAAACCGATCATCCAGCATCAACACTAACCAAGTCCAACATCAGAAACCTCAAAAAACAGGGTTTACCTATTAACTAGATCAGATAAGATTAGAATAGGTGTAGTAGTCAACCAGTTCTTCAACTCATGAGGTAAATTCTCTCTTTCCTTTAAATTCTCAAGCATGACTCCCTTATTGTTCAAGAATGATAGTAGAACTACAAAATGGGAGAAATTCCTATTGAACTTCTAGTAATAACATGACAAACCAAGAATACTCCAAACATCAGAAACATTCTTATGATGCATCCAAGGCACCGAAAATTTTACTTTCTCTAGATCCATAGACACACATGACTCAGAAATTATGTGACCCATGAAATTCACTTTTTCAACCCACAATTTTCTTTTTTAAACATTTCATAAATCCAATTCTATCTTAGTTTACTTTGTATGATGTCATGATGTTTGGAATGAAAATTAAGAGTTATTGAGTACACTAACATTTCATCAATATATAAAACCATAAACTGATAAATGAATTGTTGAAATATTCAGTTCATTAAATCCATTAACTCAACTGGTGCATTGGTCAACCCAAAAGATATCACGAAAAACCCAAACAACCCGTACCTAATTTGGAAAGTTGTATGTGGTATGTCAGCGGGTCTCAAAACCAACTGATGGTAACCCATTCTCAAATTGTTAATAAAGAACACCGAGGCACACCTATATTGGTCAAAAAGGTAATCAATTCTAAGAAGTGTGTATTGATTCATAACTATCATCTGATTAAAAATTCTACATTCAATATATAACCTTAATGACCCTTCTACCATATTGTAAAATAGCATAGGAGACCCCCAAGATGACATACTAGGAATGATAAACCGATTTTGGTCCAACTATTCTAGTCGAGACTTTATCTATTAGAGTTATTCTAGCACCATTCGATGTGAAAAATAGAAAACATGTTTTCCACTAATAGTAACTCAAATGTAAACTCCATATCCCTCTTAGGTGGTATCCCCAACAAGTACTTTGGGAAAACAATTTGGAATTTATCGAAACTCGGAGGGAAGAGTAGTTGTTCCCTTCCTCCTTCATCTAGCACAAGGAAAGCCACTTGGGCCCTGAGTTCTTATAATTGCTGAAAAATTGGCCATGCACGGCCTACTCGAACATCCCTCTCACAATGAAGAACATAAGTGTCTCCATGAGGAGACATGGACGTTACTGGATGTTAGTAACAACTGATATGGGATTTATATAGCACCCACCAGTCCATAACCAAAATTTGGTCAAAACCGAACATCTCAAGGACAACAGGGTTCTGTAGAAAATGATATATAACATCCTCTAATGCACATCCCATAACACTATTGGATATTCTCAACTTTCACCCCCCAATGGAGTATCAATTGACATGAACCCCATCCACTTTACAAGGTTAATGAAAACAAAAATACAAACTGTGAATAAATGAATGAATGGATAAAACTCTTGTAAAAAAACATTAGGTAATGTGGAAGCTAAAATAATCATACCTCAAATTGTAGAAGGTCTATCCTAAACACCTCCTAGTACATACCGAACTGCTTGAAGATGACCTACCCCTCAACCCTAGGATCTAGCATGAGTACCCTCTAATGAACATCCCTACTGATATGGACGGTCTCTCGCCAGAGTTCCATGCCCCACCCCTACTGATGCAACCCATGTAGCTACAACTTCCTGCAAGATACAGGGCGAATGACACCCGCCAACACTTGAAATCTTCCTCTAACTCCCATATGGGACTAGTTGTTGATAGTTCTTATATAACCACTATATATGTCCCAACCTTCCACATGACTGTCACTAGATTGATAGTTGCGGAAACTAACTCGGCATGTGCCCTGTCCTACCACACTTATAATAGAACCACTGATCACCACCCAGAGGGACGGACCCTTTATTATGACTACTCTATAAACAATCACCCTATTTTAAATTACCAAAACAATGGTTCCATCCATTAGAAGATGTACCATATTTTCGCCTGTCTGTCAAAACAATTCCAGCACCTAAATCTCCCTTCAGGTTCCCTTTTTGGATAAGGGCCATGGCTATTAGGTTTGTAAACCTCTTCATATAGAATACATTCACATCAAACCTAATCTCATAACTATTCCTATCCTGGAATTATTCACTATAGTAACCACATCTATAGCCAAAAAAAGAATGAAGTGATGCAAGCCGGTTAAATTAATAGAATAATCCATCACTAATGCAACCCCCAGGGTCAAACACATAATCTATGTAGTCTTCTCATGCCTCATGGTTTCTGGGTTATAGTATTCCAGAATCATTTTATGAAAATCATTCCATGTCATTCCTTCATCCTTCTATGTCTGACTATAATATTCCTCCAATGCTTTGCATAGCCCCAGAATATATAGGCCACTAACATGATTCACTTCTTAGAAGCAGTCTCGAGATGATGAAGAATTTTCTTGGTATAATATATCTAGAACCCAGCTGCCTCTAGCCTACCAACTCCAGTAATGGTGGGTGGGTTTTGTAGCTGAATATCTCTGGTAAGATCAAACTTACTCGATGAATCACAACATAGGTATTGTTCTATAATCTTCATAAAACATGAAAAACTCTCCCATAACTTCTCTCCATATCATTTTGAACCACTGGATCATCTTTCTCCACTATAGTGGGAGAATTCTCCCCAATTTCGTCTTATCTCAAAACCATCACACTTAATCATTGTGGAATTTCTCTACAATTCCAAGCACAAGATTAAGAACATAAACCACTAAGATTTCACAATATATAATGGATGGGTCATTACAAACCATAAACCAACATCTTCTCACACACTACCAAAATATCCCTTATCATACCCGAAATAGTACCACTAACCTTCTATAATGAGGAAATGACTAGAAAAGGGTAACTAGCTCACTAGGTTACAATCCTCACCTTCTTCACCATTTCAAAACTATTCACATATCACAAATTACATCAGCAAAATTTTAATTAACTTACCATACCTTATAAATAAGAATTACATAATAATTTTTTTAACATATTAATTCCCTTTTTACCCATTTTTATCATATCATTAGACACCATTTTCATCACATTAAATAAAATCAATTGAATCCAACCGTTTATGTCCCAAACACCCACCATGTGTGGGTGCATACCAGGATTCATGTAACTTATATTCTTTAGTGCATTGAATGATGCATGGATACAAAAACTTATTCCACTTTGTCACAAAGAAAATATCATAAACCTGTCACATCATACAATAAGTGCATCACCCTATGGTGAAATATCATCAACTATCACAACACACAAAAAGAAAAATAATTCCCTCCCATAGGTGACTTGGGTTTCCCCTCATACATGGGTAAGATACTCCTATTTAATAGCTCATTTCAATGTCCTAACACCTTCCAAAACTCTTTTCTACTTTCCAAAAATAATAAGACATATAAAATACCTCCTCTAATACCACATTGTAACATACCCAACCCAGGATCCACTAATCCAGTGCCCTGATCCGGGTCATCACAAGACCACAAGAACACCACCCCATATGCTAGTTTTTTCTGAATAGTAGCGAGGTTATATACTTAAAATAGGGAGAATCTAACTCTTTTTAATAGATTAAGACATAGAAGATATCATATAGGATAACAAAAATGAAAAAACAGAATAAATTAAAATTTATATAATGAATTTGAAAAAATTGGGTATAAACCAAAAGAAATAGTAAATGTATCATGTCACACGAGAGTGAGAAGTGAAGAAAAAACAAAATAAAGAAAAATAGTTGAATCCACAAAATATTATGGACTCCATGGCAGGAACAACATCAACAGACATCCAAAATCCAACTCCATTCCAAAAAATGTGGCATATTCTCTTTTCCTGATCTGTAACCATGAAATCTGCTTTAGTACCCAATGGTGGCCCGAGCAGTGTGTGAGCACAACTCAGTTGGCCACCACCAACATTGTCTATAAAATTTCAAATATATGATGATAGTGTGTTCATGTTTGAAATAAATAATAAGTAAATAAATGAAAATTTGGGGGCCACTAGTTACAAATCTTTACATGAATATTACTAATCGTAGTTCTAATTCAATTTGTGAGTCTTCATCATTACATAATTTTTCACCAACATGTAATATGTGGAATTGGAATTTACATCATTTACAAAAGGTACATAGAATTTATCATTCTTATTAATGGAATATGTAAAGAACATATCTCACTAGGTATAATACAACACAATGTCACAATATCCTCACCTCAAAGCCTTAGTTTAAAAGGAATCAAATTGTTACGGGAATAAAGCTCCATCCCCTTCCCTAAATCATGCATTATTGGTGGAGTGAGAGCATCAGTCCAACATAACCCTTTGGAGGAGCATCAGTCCTTTCTCCCACACCCCGAGACATGTGCACGTTCTTATTAATCATTTCAACACACATAAACCATATCATAACCAAACACAACCAATATAAAAAAATCATAATCGATAAAAATCAACATTGGAATTAATATTTTTCAATAACCTATTTACACATTTTAAATTTACATTACACATCCCTTTTAGAACGATTCAAATTCTAAATTCCTAGCTCACTACGATTATTCGATAATTCCCTTATATATTTCCATTTCACAAATTCATCAATTCACTTATGAAATCCAATTAGGAATATTTTTCATTTCACATAACATTAACAATTAAGATACTCACCATTTCATATTCACTTACTCACATAGGAATTTCTAATATAACTAATGAACAACATTTCACAATATCAACTAACAAATTTTAAACATTTCCATGACATGCTAGAAAACCCCTTAATCCATTAAAAAATCTTGACACACTATCATTATTCTATTTTTACTTCCATTAAACATATCAACATATCGAGAAGGCTCTACACTATTAAAAAATGTCCTAGTATTTACATGATTTAATTCTAAGCCCAATGATATTAGTGCATCCCATGGGTGGCCCTAAATAGGTCAAATCATATTTGATGCATCCCATGGGGACCATGAGGGTTTCTATTGATAATTAAAACACCAAAATTTCCAAAATTAAACAAATTCATCTAAATCACAATAGGCGGTGTCCCAAAACAAAAATGAACCTAACCAATTCTCCTACAAAACTATGGGATACAAATTGGAGACATAGTACCTCAAATCCATTGATGAATGGACACCTAAATGTTGTATTAGGCCCAGATTAAAAAACCATTTTAAGCTTCAAACTAGACCCCACATGAAAATAGGATTTTAGAGATTCAAAATATGATTTCCAAAGGTATAAACCATAATGAAAAGAAGATAAGGAATGAAGAGATTAGACATACATGTGCTTTAATACACAAATGATGGAACTTCAAATAGCCTATAGATAATGTATATTCACCCCTAGAAGCCCTTGGGGGTTCTTATTAATAACATGTGTTAAAAGGAGGAAATGGGTGGAGAAAATTGGTCGATGACTTAAAATCTCATAAGGGAAATTTTATAATTTTCCCACTATTATAGTGGTTCACAGTTACCCACAAGATTTTTCAAACCATGAACATACCACTATCTAAAATATGTCCAGTCACACAGTTAACTAGGAAGATCAAAAATTTTGAAAACCATGTACCATCTATGAAATAATTCATATTCTAAGGTTTTATGATTTTCTTGAAGATGATGCATGGTTTACGTAACAATGTGCAGACCATGCGTCATGCATATGTTGTCCAATTTTCTTTCATTTTGTGTCCCATTACACTAGAACACCCATGATTCCCCTCATAATCCTAAAAAACATTTCATTAATTTTATATAAGATATTAATACTAATATTTAAACAAGGACATATATTCAAATATTTAATGATAATACACATTTCTGGAACTAATCACCCAAAGAAATTTCATCTATATTGGTCCTATCAAGGTCAAAAAGCCCACTTGCCTTCACAATATATGGTTGAAAATTGATACCCCTAGAAAATTATCTCGAGATCACTATGAATGAATCTTGAACCCCAAAAAATACTCACATGATGTTGACATGCTTACTTAAAAAAAAACTTAAGTTAACATAACATAAATATATAGGGTATTATGATTTATCAAATTAAGGACAAGGATGATAGTATTTTTGAAAAAAATTGAAATCAACCTTCTATAGTGAGGATGGATGTCCCTCCACAATCAGTATAAATAAAAATTTATTATTTCATTATAGTGGAGAAGTGATAGTGTGATGATTCTTAAATCCATATTCCTTATAATTAAATTAATTTAATTATAATAAATACAAATTAAATAATTTTTAAATTACAAATTTTCTCCTTATTTGATTAAATTGTTTCCAATGAGGAAATATGTGATTGTGGATAAATTAGTGACTCTTGTAGAATGGTTATGGATACATTTAATGGTACCAGAATAATTTTTACTGCATATTGAAGAAAGATATAAATAATAGGCATTGGAGATTTTAATGAAATGGGAATTCAATTCCATGAAATATTTAAATAAGTCCATCAAAAATTATTTAGTAATTAATGTCAAGACAATGAAAAATTTATTTATACTTTTAATGATGAAGAATTTTTTAAAATTGTTAATATGTATTGGAATTTATATTTAGATGTTCTCATCTTCCATATTTCACATAAATGTATTTTATATAATTTCTAGAAAAAAAATTGGCCGTCCAAGCCAATATATGAACTAGATCAACCTCAACCATGAATGAGACCTCTCTCACTAAGATATTATGGTTAAATGCTATAAAAAGTACATATATAGTCATGAATATGTGCACACATGGGATCATGGTTTTAAAGGTTGGGTACAATTCCCATAGGGTGAACGTAGTTTGTGAGAAATGCAGTGAGTTGATCAGACCTACCAGTGTGGTGAGTGTAACCCCAGTGCTAGCTTGAGGTTTTAATTGAACAGATAACATTTTATGAGAGCACTCAATCAATATGAAATGTTATGTAGGATAGTGTCATAGATGTAACTATTAATCTATGTTAAATAGTAGTTCAATTATATCCATTGTCTGATCTATTTAATGAGATTCATATAATTAGGCCTCACAATCATCTTTTATATCAAGCTTCACTGAGAGATTCTACATGCTAGTATTTACAATCCCATATCAGAAGATAAAAAATGAAGTTGTTTCCGGCTTAAATAATGTTGTGATGATCGCCAATGTTCCAAGAGAGGTCCAAGAACATGTTACATTTGATATTAATTCATATGACCTTTATGCATAAAAGGACCCCAGGATATGTCTTCACTTGATGAAGATGAGTTAATAGATGAAGTTAAATAATGATAAATTCCATAGGTAAATCCGAGACAATACACATGCATATAGTTACACTTTACAAGCATCTGAAATAAATGAAGAAAAGTAATTGAGAACCTCTTCATTACTGGTAGATTCTATATTCTTTGGGTAATTACAGAGGTACAAGTTCATGTATATGATGTGATATAATGAATGAATAATTATAAGAAATTTGTATGAGAATAATGAGTTAATCCCATGTCTTCAGGCTTGAATAATGATGTGTGGTATTTATATACCAGGTGAAAAACCAGATATGGCATATGGGTTTCCCAAAATGAATGTGTCACATGAAGAATGAATATAAACCAAGTATTTTAGGTATTTCAATGTGGAATAAAATACATGTTTTGATATGGAATTTATAGGATCAATTTTCTTCATGCGTACAATTGTTCCATGTATTTTTCAAATTGTGAGAAGTAGAAGGAAGAACCAATAACATCCTATACCACAAATGAGTTTCAATTATAATACCAAAAAAATTAATGGGGCATTTTAATATTAGAAATATGATACCCATCAACTTCATGTATTCATATTTTAAAATAGGTGAATAAATGTGCTTTTTGATAACATATTTAAAAGATGATTCAAAATGATATATTAATAAGGTATTTTATATCATAAAATTAATGGTGTACTATAACATATGCAATTATTTTTTTACTTTGGATAAATGTGTTAATGTAGGTGATGTTGTACATTGTAAAAAATTGGGTTACCAATAATATATTTTAAATAAATTATCGATATCATAGTATATCATTATATAGAAGATAGAAGAAGTCAATGCAGGGTAAATTATAGAAGAGGGTGACCACATGTACAAATGATTTTGATTGATAGAATTGAGATAATTCAAGATATTAATGTTGTTTTTTGGTCAAAAATGTTGTTCAATAAAAATATTTAATACCATGATGATATTTATATGAATATGGGGAATGTATCATTCTTGTGGAAGAAGGATAGAGATATTTCTATGTCAAGATAGTCATGAAGAAGAATCTTGTAGATGTGTTGGAAAATTTTCTATTGGAGGCTTGTGAGAAAGGTGTCTAACTAATAAAATAAGATGACTCTTTGGGGTGTCTAACCAATTTTTGAGATATTGTAAATTTGGTCTTTATCATGTTTTATACAGTTTTGTAGATAGTGTTGAATCAATTTTGGGGGTATAAAAACACTATCATGGGTTGGAATTTATGTCAAAACATGTAAAAACTGAATTTTGATCTCTATTATATTATAACTGGACATGGTGCGGGATTCATAGATTATATTGAGTATATATAGTACACTAAATAGTTTAGGATGTTGAATATAAAAGGATAAAAATTCATTCATGTAGTATACCACTGATTCACCCCTATCAATGGTATCTACTCGGTCTGCGGAATCTATAATTGGTATAACATGATGTTACCTATATAAGATGAAGATGTGTTTGTAGTTGGATTTTTACTATTAATTCAACAATATCACATCCCTAATTTCATGGAAGTTAAAACAGCGTATAGTGAACAAATAAAGGAATAAAAAGTTAAAAGTTTATTTTTTTATTTTCAATCCAATTCAATGAGTTAATTAATATCCTTCAAATTCCTAAGAAGAATAACCTGACTAATACAACCTAGAATTTTTGTTCTCCAGTGTGTTAATGATATATTTTATTCTAACTCTTGTAAGGAGAAATGTTTTGAAAATTCCGACACTATATTGGATCTGACAATAATACTTGAATTTAGAGATGAAGATACAACAATATCAAGTTTCTATTCTAATGAATGGTCATGAAATGAAAAATAATATAAATAAATAATCTTGAATTAATTTTATTATTACCTGGTTAATTATTTTTCCTTTTAAAATAAATTATTGAGAATAGTAAATGATTCTGTGCATCACGACACAATGAAAAAAGTAACCAGGATGAATTATCAGTGTCATAAGATTGAATTGATTTCCAAATATATTTTAAATAATATTACCATAGATATGTAGTTGATTTATACAAACATATATCTCAAATTTCATCTTGAATAATTGAGACAATCATGTATGGTTCATACTATAAACCTTAAAGTGATGGTTTCTCCATTGAAATAAAATGATATGAAAAAAATAGATATTGAGGAGAAGATTAGAACCACTAAAGATAAATTGAATATCCCTTTAATGATTGCATAAACATGTGTATTAACAAATAGGACCTAGAAAAAAACCATGGATTCAATTTTTCATCCCCTAAAAGTATAGAATTGATGTTCCATAAATGGTGGGATAAATTTTTTTATGAATGATTTGGGAACATCTTGAGTAGAGTTTCAAAGGGAACAATCCCAAATATGTTATAATAACACCAATAGTTCCATTATCTAAATCATGGTGACTTCAAATGTGGTATTACTATAATTGAAAATAATTCATTGATATTAACATAAACATATGGATATATATTTCATTAGGAGGAACTCGTGGAACGGTACATAAGATATATAGAGGCACTACAATACTACAAAATACATGGAAGTTTATTATCATTTAAAAATGAATATTCCACTAGAAAATAGGTTAAACTTTATAGATAATAAAAATAATCCTCAAAAGGGTGTATCAGGAACTAAAATATTTGAAGTCCCAAAAAATATCATAGTGTAAAAAGGAAAAATATAGAATAAAAAAGATAAGGTTATTCTTGCTATGAATAAGGGGGAGAAAAACATTCTCCATAATGATGAAATTCAAGGGAAGAAAATTTGTTCAAAATACCTAATGAATATGAACAAGAAAGAAAGGAAATCCAATGAAAATCTTGTAATGAAGAAGAAATTAATAATGAGAGGGAACTCTCTCATTAAATGTGTTTTCTAGAGAAATAGGATCCCCCTTATTCCCTATTATTTTATGTGTTGTGAGCTAGCCTGAAGGGAAATGAAGGAATTTTTTCGTCACGGAGTTTATAAATATCCATTATAATGAATTAGTGCATCCCATGAGGGTGAGTTTAACAATTAAAGGAGATAATCCAATCACAACATCATCCCTCATTCATAGTTGTATTTATTAAGAGCATGTCTGGTTGATGAATATATTATACCACGGAGGAGTTATTTATGTTTAATAGAACATCCAGATGCGTTTGTTGAAGTGTGTAGATGATTTTTCATTTCATTGAAAAATATTGTTTTCAGCCATTTAAAAGAGAATATATAATTTTTTATTATGGTATCACATGTGTAAATTTTATGAACACTATAAACATCCTATCATACATCTCTATTTTTTCTTTATAGGTTTATCCCATATAGACATAGAGTTGATTAACTATCGACACTTTACAAAGAGACCCTTATTTTATCATTTTTCTATCATACGTTATGAAGATTTTTTTTAATATAGGACAACATTTTTTGTGAAAAATATGATTAGGGAATACTCTAATTATTCTTTACATTTGATTTTCAAAAGGGGAAATAATGTTTTGAGCCCAACATATCGAACCTTTTAGATGTGAAGTGATATTCAAAAACAAATAAAAAGGGTTATAATATTGTTTCCAAGTGTTGTATTTATTTATATTGAGTTAATATGTGCTAGTGTATGAATTGGTGATGTGTTTATAATTTTTATGGCTTTATTTAATACCATTAAATTTTATTATTGGACAATTTTCCATGAACATGTATCAATTTATTGATTTTTTGTAAAATGATAAATACATGTGTTAATGGTAACTGAAATGCCAACATAATTTTTAAACCATATTGAAGAAGGATATCAATAAGAGGATTTGAAGTTATACATTACATAAAAATGTAATTTTATGGTGCAATTATTGAATTCCATATACAATTTTTGAGTGATTTATGTGTAGACCATGAAAAAGATATTTATATTTTACTGGAGGAATATTTGAAGGAAATTGAAAATATTTCTTTGGAATTTTTATCTAGAGTTCCTCATTTATCATATTTCACATAGAGATTTTTGGTATATGGGGTACTAAAATTGAATATCTAATATAATAGAAGAACCAACTCAATATGGAATTGTGGGAGGAGGACCTCAGAGACATAGGATAACTAGCTCTCTAAGTTGGTATGGAGGAATGATTTAGAAAGAACCTATATAGGTAGATAGTATTATATTAGGAGATGCATGGATGTAGATTGTGTGCATACTATCTACAGGGTGCACATAGGTGGAGAACAAGGAGTTGAGTGGACCAGTCCACACCATGTTCGGCGATCACGTGTTATAGCTACGAATCGAGAATTTTAGACAAACGCAATGAAGGAAAGAATACCATTATATGGGACTACAAGTCAAATCCAAACTCTGATTTGTGATATAAATATAGAGGGTACTTTTTCCACACTAAATGATAAATAAATCATCATCATCATATGAACTATTTCATAATAGTTGTCTCATCATACATTGAATTTGTCTACAAACTTTGACTTTTATATGAGTTTCATTGTCATGGTATTTTATGTCCTTAATCCACGTATAAAACCAAAAGAAGTGTAAAAAAAGGAATGTCATGATGATATAATGAGTTCTTGTTGAGATACAAGAACACTTTACTTTCAATATTCATACATATATCATGAATGAATATAAGGATCCTAAGCCATGTAATCACCATATGAAGATGAGTGTATATACAATATTAAATCCAGATAAATGAATGTGTTACATCAGATATAAATACACAAGCATGTAGTAAAAGTTTTTATGAATGTAGGATTAGAGAAGAAAATAAATTGAGTGACGTTGAATTAATAATATTCCAAGATGATTTCCGGAATATTAAAAAGATTCATAGTAACCATGTCTTATATGATTTGTATTTTAATGCTAAAATTCTATTAAAAAATCCTCCCAATACAAGGACTCATAATTGTTTGAAACTACATGTTTTTAAATTTCAATCTATAAAAACACATTACTCAACAAAAAAATTAATAACCAGATGGGAGATTACATTATCTAGAAGAATACAAGAAAAAAAATCTTCAACAAGAATTTTAAATAGATGAATAATCTAGATGGGAAAATAAAGTGATGAAAAATTGAATTATAAGTATGGGTAAGTGAAAAATATTAAAGACATTAATGTAATGTAAAAAACATTAAACAAATTCCAAATGGAAAAAAAATAACATAATATACAAAAATTATAAAATTAATTTGAAGAAGAAATAAAAAACTAGAAGTTGATGTAAAATCATGAAGTTGAAAGACAAAATTTAGAAGTATGAGATGAATTAATAATTCAAAATTAAAACAATAGGAGATAATGAATAGTTATGAAAAAACATATAATAGAAGCGGTATGAATCAGGAGGAAAAAAATGTAGAGGCATAAGCCATGAGAATTAAATAAAAATAGATGAAATGTCACTAACGAAACATTGAAGAAAAAATTTGTAATAACAAAAAATCAAATGTAAATAAAATAAAATTAAATATAATTAAAATAAATAAATCCATAATATTGTTTTCAGAATCATAAAATTACTATAAATTCATAAGAGAAGAAATAGATAAAACAATAAAATTGGATTAAAAAACATATGAATAATTATAAATAAAAGAAAAAATGAAGGTAAAATAAATTATAATTAATAAAAAATCCAGAATCCAATATATGAAAGGGTGAGAACCCAAATGTTATAGATGAGTCTAATGTTGACAATAATAAATTATTAGTTTTTGAATCTTAAGTAGAAATAGAAGATACAAACTATATTCATAAAAAAGTGAAAAAACGATGTTAGGGAATAAGTAATGGTAGATACAAAAGAAAATATAGATATTTGTTAAAAAAATTAGATACATAATATATAAACAATAGTATATTATCTGAAGGCTTAAATTAAATAAAAATAAAAATTATATGTGATAATAAGTACCACGAATTAAAAGGAAATACTATGAGGTCAAAACCTAACAAATAATCAAGAATTATAATGATATCCTTAGAAAAATAGTTTTGATTAATATTCGATAGGTATAAATGGACAGTAAATAAATTAGATGTAAGCTGAGTTCTAAATCTATGTTCTTTTATTGGGATTTGACTCTTTAACTCACGTTTTTAAAAGTATTTTTTGTCTACTAAATTTGTTTTTATAAATTTTAACTATAATTAATGTTTAGTAATATTATTTATATTCAATCATTTGAAAAATTTATCAACAATTTATTTATTATTATTTTCTTAGAATACGATATAATTTTAAATGTTTTAACCATTTGATGAATGTTTTTTTACAGATAAATCAATATGAATTATTTTTTTGTTCATTTCATAAAAACCACCCATAAAATTCATATGAATACCATTAGAATATGTAAATAATTAAATGGAATTCGTTTTACTATTATTTATCTTCAATATACTCTCCTTTACTTTGATCTACAGACATTATCCCATGTTTATTGGCTTTTTAATCAATAAAAATATTCATGTTTCAAAGTGAAAAAGGAAGAATATGATTGATGTGTAGAATATTCCATTTTTTCAAAAATTCAATGAAAATTTTATAATGTTATTTAATAAAATATTAACTTCATTTAATCATATATATACCATAGTCACACATTTTTAAAGGCCTGTAATCTAACTAAAATATTTGTCCAATCATTCTGACTAGGATATACGTCATATAAACCTTCTATCTAACCATACATGCCATATATTTTTAATGAAACCTAAACACATATGTTGGGTTCTGATCAATAAAATTGAAACGTGAAGGAAAAATTTGACTTTTGATCATACCCATCTATTTGGTGGTCATATTGATGTGTGGTTGGTTTGGAAAAATCATAAATGACTCAAATTTAATTTTCATCAGCATTCAAAATATTCAGAGCATGTTTTCATAGATTCTTGCCCCTCCCCCATTTAATATATTTTAAATATAATAATAATAAAGTTATAAAATGAAAATATAAACAATTAATGTTGATGAAATTTTACTACTGTTATCATAATGAGTAAATATTTGATTGATGATTATTAAAAAATTAGTGATTGTGTGTTGTTATCACAATAATTCAGAATAATTAAATCCATATAAAAAACAAATCATCAGTACTGAATGGTTTTACAAAATAATGGTTCTTACCAGAAAAAATTGGTGACTCAAGGAGTATGTAACATTATTATCTATGATTAATTTTTCTTATCTATACCAAAAAATATGAAAACTATTTTACAATACCAGTTGATAAAGAACTCAGATCTTGATGAATAAAAAATTTTATGTTAGAATATAGAATTCTTCAATGATATAATTTTTCACTACAATTGTATGATTAATGGATTTCACACCACATGATTCCACTAACCTAATAGTTTCATTAATTCCCAAATTTTGCGTAGGAATTATAGATCACAAAAATAGGATTAATCAATATTGTTTCTATTTGGAAATGTTTTCCCATAATCCCTTCCATTAATTGGAAGAATTAGTTTCCCACAATACATCAAATCTTGTCTAGTGGGAATAAATCTGAAACCCCCACCAACTGACCTACTATGTATTTTCATGTTATAATAAAAATAAACTTCAAGTTAAATTAACATAATATAATTTTTATTGTGGTTCATAAAAATTATGATCTTGAAGATATCATTTTTTATGATCAATAGAAACTACAGTATGATGGTGGGTGTGGTTGTCCTATCACCCCCAATATAACCAAGACTGGATAATGTCATTACAAATGACATACATTAGTGTAAATATTCAAAAATATGTCCTCCTTAAACCTTAATAAAATTAAATTTATTTATGAAGAAATTATTTAAAAATAAAGTATAAACATAAATAATTTTTTTATTAAAATCTGAAATGATATATTGAAAGGTGTGAGAAAAATAAAAAATAATACGATAAGTAATCATATCTCATATCATTTCTCACCGTAATAAATTGGGAACCACCCCCTTATGCAAGGGTCTCCCAAGTGTCTGAAACATAATAAGACTATATTTTATTCCAAAAATAACACATTACTCTATGAAATATGAAACTAATGATGTTCAAATACGATATCTCAATTTCAAGGTATTTTCATTTTAATTCAAAAGACCTTGTACATTATAATATTATTTACTATAATTAATAATTTTTTTCTAATTTAAATAATTAGCATTTATCTAAAATCCATGATAACCAAATACCAAAATTCCTAGATGGTGATCATTTATATATCTAGAAATTAGTGCTAACAAGAAATAATTATAAACGAAAAATATAAAAGGAATAAAATAAATGTAATAGAATGAATAGGGAAAAAATTGAAATGGAAATAGAGTTAGATTGTCAAGAAAATGTAGTATATGGGAAATGAAAAGAGTTATAAAGGAAAAGTGGAATAAATAAAGTAGATCTCGAAATAAAATATTGAAAAAATTCCTATATAGAAGAATAAGATGAACTATTTGTAAATGCAGTTTCAAAAGAAATAATAGGACAATGAGTTTAAGCATTAAGAAATTTTTGAATGAAGAAGCCAAAGTTAAAAGGGAAGACAAAGTTGGGATAGAAAAATTAGAAAAGGATTAGGAAATATCATGAGTAATGAATGAAACCCAAAAAAATATTCAAAAGTTGAGGATGAAATAAAACTAATAACACTATATAAGGATAAGGAAAAATTGATACTATAAGCAGAAATATTGTAACAACCCAAAGTTTCATTACTGTAAAATCCCTCTTGATCTATTTTAATGTCTCTTTATGAAAAATGTTCTTATAAGACGTCAAATTCTTTGGTTTTATGTTAAGAATAGTGACCATTGATTTTATTGCCGTTGAACATTGATCACATGATTAGTATAAATATAGGGCTTTTACAAATCCAATTTACCTAGACAAAAGAAGCGATCGCCTCATCCAGTAGAATTGCTCCATAAGAAGCCCATTTGTCGGAGCTCAGAAAAGAGGCGGCCTCTTTGGGCATCGCTCTTGACCAAGCCCAAGCTGAGTTTCGTCATGTCAACCTCAAACGAGACACTCTATGGGAAAAGTGGAAGTTGATAGTAATTACCACTCGAGCGATGTTATCCTAGCCCCCCCAAGAGTCTGTCACCATCGCACACCTTACCCTTACGTCTTATGCGGCTATTTTAAGGGGTTATGTAACAAATCGCTATTACTATGTTCATGTACATTATATAATAATTTATATACTTTGTTGTCATTATTGATACATTGTAAATAGTTTTTAATGTAAAAATAGTGTTTTTTGTTATTATTTATTTAATAATATTATTTTATTAAATTAAGGTTTTTTTGAAATAAATAATATTTTAATAAAATAAAATTTTTATTATTAAAATATTTTTATTATATATAAACGATCATATAATTTTATGAATGCAATTATAATTTTTATTAAGGTTTGAAATCCATTTCTGTCCAAACATGTGAATTTTTTATAAATGTCAGTTTTTATTTCAAAAGTGAAAATTAACATATTTAGAAAATTATTTAGTTAAAATAAATGATATTTCTGTAATCAGGATGTCGAAATTATCCAACAGTGAATTTTTCATAATTTTCTGAGACAATCAAATTTTTGGGTAAAAATTAAATACCGTTTAAATATATAATGTGTTTTAAGACATCATCATGACCCAATATGTTGGATCGAATATGTACAGATGTATGTCTATTAGATGAAACAATACAAGAGGGGGGTGAATTATAGGTTTAAAAACCTTTGAGTTTTAGAAACTAAGAGATTAGTTTAAATGATCTTAAACTAATACAAATACAAACGCCCACAATTATATTGAATATAAAAAGGTATGATGTATTGTAACACTAATGTAATGTAAAACAATTGTAATCAAGATGAACACAATAATCAGAGTAATATAAAGATGAATGATTCTACCTTAAAGCGTATAGAATCAATCAATACAATATGTAATAGAATGATTGTAATTGGAACAAATACAATTGAATATGTATATAAGAAAGGAAACAATACAAATTCTTTTCTAATACAAGTAACAGTGGAAATGAAAAAGTATTACAATTATTTTGACCCAAAGAGAAGGGTTATCCTTTCACCTATGATAAATGGTCTGTCTCACCAACACCTTGGTGAGCCCTCGTTACGAAGATCTGTATGTCCGTCTGCCTATCCCCAGCAGCCCTCGATACGATGATCGGTTCGTCTGTCTGCCTATTCCCGGCATCCCTCGATACGATGATCGGTTCTTCTGTCTGCCTATCCCCGGCAGCCCTCGATACGATGATCGGTTCGTCTGTCTACCTATTCCCGGCAGCCATCGATTTTGTAGGTAATCGGCACCTCTGTCTTTCAATCACATGAAAGCCCTCGATACGATGATCGGACGAACAAAGCTCAAGGCATGAGAGAAGTCACAAAATCCGTCTCTAGAAGAAAGTATCACAGTTGTATCACTCTTGTTCTCAGTTGTCAAAATCCTTGATCTCAGCTTCAAATGACCTCCTATTTATAGACCTCGGGTTCCAACGGTCACATCTCCTCCAACGGTCATATTTCTCCGAAAAACTCGGAGGGACTTGGACACCTGACATCATTATGGTCATATTGAAACAGAAAGGAAGACATATTTTTGATTAGTTTGTAACTAACTCAATGACATCGTTTTGGTTAGAACAATATATATGAATATGATAAACATGAGTATGATTTATAATGAAGCAAGTGTTTTTGACAAAGTACAAAAACAAGTATGTAAGGAATGATAGGAGAACCAGAGTCAATTCAATTTCCATATTCAGAACGATCAGCTTGTTCAGTACAATCAGCATGGTCAGTACGATCAGCATGATCAGTACAATCAGCATGATCAGTACGATCAGCATGATCAGTACGATCAGTATGGTTAATACGATCAGTATGGTTAATACGATCAACATGGTCAGTACGATCAGCATGTTCAGTACGATCAGTAAGACATTTGTGATTTCCAAAGAGAAACATAGAAGTCAAAAGAGGTCTTTTGATTCAACAATCTTCTCCTTTTTGGAAAGAATAATACACAAAGTAAATATAACAAGAAATACTTATCTCCCCCTGAGTTATTGGAAACTCTTCTGAATAAGAGATTTGAATACAACTAACTACCCCTTAGGTGTACATCCCTAAGGATTGTATTCATAAATTTCCCTTAAGTGTTGTAATCACTTTTCCCTTTTATAAAACATTCTCCCACTTTATAAACATTCTCCCCCATTGTGATTTAAAAAAAGAAAGGGGTAATCTTGAATTTTCTGAAAGAGTTAGAAAATAAACACAAGACAAAGGATAAAAGATATTTCATTTCAGTAACAATCAAGACCAATATTGAAAACAAATACAAGTCACTTATTTTATCTTTCCTTCTCCTTTTTGATCAACTCATGAAGCACTGCCTTAATCTTTTTTATCTCCTTATTGTCTTCAAATATAGCATCACCCTGAGACCTGAGAAGGTCTTGTTGATCGTCAAAGAGTTGATCCTGATTTCTGATTGTCTCCTCCTAAACATTGATTACTTCTTCAAGAGAATCAATTCTATCTTGAAAATTCTTTTTATCTTTGGATAACCTAGTGTTCTACTTCATCAAGAGAACTACTTCATCTTTGAAAGATGAGACTTTCAAAAACTTAGCCTGAAAGGCATTCATTCTCTCCTGCAAGTCTTTTACTGAAGGAACATCGACTTGTTGGGAAGACAAAAGATTTAATCTTTCAACCATTTCTCTGTCAAGAATATTGAAAGAAATTGCAAGCTCATTTGACAACCTTATTATATCTTCAATTTCTATCTCATGATCATTAATTGAGCTCTGTATTTTGTACGACCACTTGGTCATCTTGTTTCAGGGCTTCTTATGTGCACCCGAACTTTCTGAAAGAACATTCAAATCAGCTTCAACTGACAAAACATTCATTCTTAATTCTTTTACAGAGCCAAACTTCTTCTTTTAATTGTCAGTAATAAAATCAATCTTCCTTCCAGCCTAGGGAAATATGGAATTGTCTTCTCAACCCTTCTCAAAACATGTACAATGTAATCACTCTTCTTGAGAGATATTGTATGGTCTGAATCAGTATCTTCATCGTACGAAGCCAGTTCATTTGTTCGACTTGAGTCAACAACTGGCTGTTTTCCTTTTACTTTTTCTTTCTGCTTTATTTCAACTTCCACTTTGTCACTAATGACAACAACTTTATCTGTGTGAGAGGATTCAACACCTTTCTTTTCTTTGGACGAAATTCTATCTGGAGTTCGTTCTTGATCGATATGAGGGACTTGTTGAACACCTTCACTTAGCTTTTGAACCGATTCCTCCCTACTTTTCTTCGAACATTGAAGGAATTGTAAAAGAAAATCTCCTTCCTCCTCTTCCACTTATTCTATCTCTTCAATCATTTGTTTTCCTTTTCCTTTCTCAGGAAGACTCTGTACGATGGGCTCTTGATGCACTTCTTCCGTCAGTTGAGCACTAGAATCCTCAAATATTTTCAAGACTTTCGAGATGTCAAAGTCTTGAGCCTTTCTTTTCAACACAGTTTTCTTTTTATTTTTATCTTTAAGGGTTTCTTCAACCCTTATTCATTCTGCAAAAGCCTCAGCCACGTCAAGACCGAAGTTTGGATCACCTTCCTTTCTCTGTTCCTTATCCTTTCTCCATTTGGCTACAACCTCCTTACTGTACTTTGGATTCTTCTTAGGCATTGAACTGGTTTGAGGATCAGACTTTTGAGTAATACCAGTAGATTGAATGTCTTTGGCTGGTATAGGTGCTGATTGATTCTGAGCCGATTCAGCTTCTATATCTCTGACAAAAAGTTTTGAATTCTCATCAAAGGAAACATTCAACTTCTTCGTAGTAATTTTTCTAATCCAGGAGGTTTTAAGATCTATCAGGGTTCCTTTGAAAGGGATGTTGCAAAACTTCATAATCTCGAGAATAAACATTGTATGAATGGCTGGATACATAATAAAATGAGATTTGATTGCCCCCGACTTTACATTCTTAATTGTTTCTAAAACATACCCCATGAGATTCACTTTTCTCATGTTGACAAGATAGTACAACATGAAGATATCAGATACTTTCAGAGTTTCTCTATCCCCTCTCCTTGGGATAAGAAAACCTTTCATTCATAGAGTTACAAACTGATTGTTCGGAGAAAGATGAGCCACTTTTCTTTTCACTTCATTTATAACAAACAAATACTTTTCATCACATTCTCTGTTAAACGTATCGACTTCCTCTGGTAGTTTATGAGATGGACAGAAAGAATCCCCTTCTGTTGGGACATTCAGAAAATGAGCCGCTTGTTTCACAGACATAGATAACTTTCTATCATACACAGCAAAATTGATAGTCATATTCTTGTCAAAAGATACGGTTTTATTGAACTGACAGACTTTATCAAAGATAACTAGGTCTTGAGAAACTTGCTTTTCAACACACAAATGCTCTCATTCTTGAAAAAAGATAATCCACTTGATAGTAGAATCATATGAATCATAGAAGTCTCTGGAGACTAACCTTTCCCTTAAAAGAACTTTTTCTGAGAAAGCCTTTGATGACATATCGATAGGAGTGTTGGCAGAAGACTGAGACATAAGGATGATGTCGATGAGAGATCGTACAATGAATTAAAACAATGAGGCAGAGCTTTTTCGTAGATCCTGGAAAAAACGTTTTGGGTTTGGGGAGAGGGGGATATTTATAGGTGATACAGGGGTGACCATTGATCATCTACGGTCAGGATTAGAAGAAAACAGATCAATGGTTATAATTAAAAACGAAATAAAAGAAATAAAAAAAATGGAAAGCACCGACCGGAGAACATAAGGTAGTTGTTTGTTTTAGTAGAGTTAAAACAAAATCACAACCGTACGAAATAAAATAAAACTATCAATCATCATACCGATGGAAAACAAAGTCGTTACCATGAATTGACAGGCCGATGGAAAACAAACTCGTTACCATGAACTGACAAGCCAATGGAAAACAAACTCATTACCATGAACTGTCAAGCCGATGTAAAACAAACTCATTACCATGAACTGACAAGCCAGTGGAAAACAAACTCATTGCCATGAACTGTCAAGCCAATGGAAAACAAACTCGTTACCATGAACTGACAATCCGATGGAAATCAAAATCATTACCATGAACTATCAAGCCGATGGAAAATAAATTCATTACCATCATCGGTCAATATGATGGAAAAGAAATTCATTACCATCATCGGTCGATACGATGGAAAAGAAATTCATTACCATCATCAGTTGATACGATGGAAAAGAAATTCCTTACCACCATCGGTCGATACGATGGAAAGAAATTCATTACCATCATCGGTCGATAGGATGAAGTAAATATTACTATAAAACTGTCAATACGATAAACAGAAAAGTAAATGATACGATAAAACATTCAATACGATAAACAGAAAGGTAAAAAGATAAACAAATAGATTAAACAATTTAAGATCATAAGATAAAAAGAACATAGAAAAAATATGTCCTCCCCCTTTCAAAAGGAGTTATTTAATTTTAGGAGAAAAATAAAACATGAAGTGGATATGAATGATTATTTTAATGTAATCATTCCTTGCTTCTATTTAATAACCTCAAATATTTCGGAAGGTAATGGTTTTGTAGAAATTTCAGCAAGTTGTTCTTACGTTCCGATAAATTGTAAAATGATGACTTTTTTCTGTGTGTGATCTCTAAGAAAGTAATTCCTAACATCTATGTGTCTTGCATGAGAGTGGTGTGCTGGGTTCTTACTAAGAGCTATGGAACTAGTATTATCACAAAGAATATTTGTTTTGGAGAAACTCAAACCATAGTTAGTGAGTGTTTTTTGCATCCACAATATTTTAGCACATCAACTTCCAGCTGCAACATATTCAGCTTTAGCAGTGGATTGTGCTACTGAGTGTTGTTTCTTGTAGGAACAAGAAACCAGAGAATCTCTTAAGAAATGACATGTTCCAGATGTATTTTTTCTATCCATTCTACAACCACCAAAGTCAGCATCTGAAAAAAATTTAAGACAATATCATTCACAGAAGAATAAAAAAGACCTAAATCCATAGTGCCACTTAAATACCGAAAGATTCTCTTTACGACTTTTAAATGAGACTCTTTTGTATTATATTGGTATCTCGTACATAAGCATACGGAAAAAATTAAGTCGGGTCGACTAGCTGTCAAGTATAGAAAACTTCTTATCATACCTCTAATGATTGTTTGATCTAATAGTTTCCCAGTTTCATCAAGATCATGAGTATTTGAGGTACCAATTGGAGTGCTAATACTTTTATTTTTTTTTCATATCCATACTTTTTGAGTAAGTATTTAATATAATTATGTTGAGATATATATGTTCCTTCTGGTTTTTGAGAAATTTAAAATCTTAAATGACTGGTAACTCACCCATCAAACTCATTTCAAACTCAGATTTCATTAAATTTTCGAAATAAACAGTTAAATATTTCTGAGTTGATCCAAATATGATGTCATCAACATAGATTTGAACAATCAAAACATTTTTATTTTCCATTTTTATAAAAAGGGTTGAATCTGATGTACCTTTTTTATAATTGTTTTGTAAAAGAAATCCTGTAAGTCTATCATACCATGCTCTAGGGGCTTGCTTAAGACCATATAGAGCCTTGGTAAGTTTAGAAACATGATTCGGATGTTTTGGGTCTTGAAAACCAGGAGGTTTTTCGACAAAAACATCTTCTTGAACAAAACCATTAAAAAATCACATTTTACATCCATTTGAAATAGTTGGAAATTGAAATATGCTGCAAATGATAATAGAATACGAATAGATTCAAGTCTAGATATAGGAGCATATGTTTCATCATCGTCTATTCCCTCTTGTTTATTATAGCCTTTAGCAACAAGTCTTTCTTTATTTCTTACAATGATTCCATTTTCATCACATTTGTTTCTGAAAACCCATTTTACACCAATTACAATTGTTTCTTTAGGTCTATCAACTAAAGTCTAGACATGATTCCTTTCAAATTCGTTTAGTTCATCTTGCATTGATTTGATCCAATCATCGTCACTTAAGGCCTCACTTGGACTTTTAGGTTCAAATTGGGAAAGAAAAGCAAGATGTTCTATTTCATTTATTAAGGAATTTCTGGTCCTTACAGGTTGATTTACATCACTAATGATGTTATCACTGGGATTATTCCTAAGAAACAATTGATTTTGGTTTTGTAAAACAGGTTCATCAACATATGGTAGAAAATCTTCTATGGTAAATGTTTCAGGAACACATTCTTGAACATTTTCCTTATTAGAGTGATCTTCTAATAACTATTGATAAATATTTTTAGAAAACACATCCGAGGAAGTAGGATTGGGATGGTTGAAAACAAAACGATCAGTTTCATCGAATTTCATATGCACTGTTTCCTCAACAATACAAGTGTTTTTATTGAAAACTCTATAAGCCTTAGAAGTTGTGGAGTATCCTAGAAATATTCCTTCATCAGATTTTGGTGCAAATTAGTGTAGATTATCTTTTGTATTCAGAATGAATACATTGCATCCAAAAACATTGTTGTATGAAACTTTAGGTTTTCGGTCATTCCATAACTCATATGGAGTTTTATTAAGAAATGGTCTAGTTAAAAAATGATTTATAGTATAACAGGCAGTACTAACAACTTCAGCCCAAAAGTGATTAACAATTGAGTATTCACTCAACATGGTTCAAGTCATTTCTTGAAGAATACGATTTCTTCTTTCAACAACACCATTTTGCTGAGGAGTTCTTGGAGCTGAGAAATTGTGTGTAATACCTTTCTTACTACAAAAGGTTTCAAAATATAAATTTTGAAATTCACCACCATGGTCACTATGAATAGTTATCAATGGTAAGTTTTTCTCATTTTTATCTTGGGCTCTAAATGTTTTGAAATAGGAAAAGGCTTCAGATTTCTTAGTGAGAAAGTAGACCCATGTAAATCTAGTAAAGTCATAAACTAAAAAAAATAAATTGTATTTTCCTCCAATGATTCTAGTTTTTGTAGGACCAAAAAGATCCAAATGCACTAGTTGTAATGCATTAGAAGTTGAAAATTCATTAATTGATTTAAAGCTAGTTTTATGGTGCTTTCCAAATTGACAAGGATCACAGACTTTTGAAGAATAATATCTAAGATCTGGTAGTCCTTCCACACGTCTTTTCTTTGAATGTTTACTAAGGTTTCTCAGATTACAGTGTCCTAGTCTCCTATGCCATAGCCACGATTGGTCTTCTATTGCACTTATGCAGGGTAAGTTTTGGTTCCTATGGTCTTCTATGTTATTTGTGTAAACATTCTCTTGCCTATGGGCAGATAGAATGAACTCATCCTTGGAATTGTGTACTATAAACTTATCATTTATAAAATTCACATGGTAACCTTCATCACATAATTGACTTATGCTTATGAGATTGTGCCTAAGTCCTTTAACAAACAAAACAATTGAGATACGAACTTTTCCATGAAAAATGATATTACCTATACCAACAATATTTCCTTGAGAATTATCTCCGAAGGTAACTTTTCCACCTTTTGTTTTGATAACCTTTTCAAAGAGATCCCTATTCCCAGTCATGTGTCGAGAACTACCACTATCCATGTACCAAATGTTCATATTGGTACCCTTCTCATTTTCCTGAAAAAGAAACAATTAGTTTTTCGGAATCCAAAATTGTTTGGATCCAGAAGGGTTAGATAAAAGAATTTTAGGAATCCACATTTGTTTTGAAAAATGAGCTTTATGAAATCCTAAGGATTGAGTTCTATTAAGAGAACAATCTCTTCTCTAGTGTCCTCCACATTGACACTAAGAACAAAAAGAGTTTTTTTGAGGAACAAAATATTTATTTCTAAAAACAGGTTTGGAATAAGTATAACCAAGACTAGAACGATTTCTCAAAGGTCTTATTTGAGAATACATCTTGTCAAAGTTTTCCTTTCCATGAGTAATGTTTGACAAACATTTTTTCAAGGAAAAAATTTCTGACTTTAATTTTAAAACCAATTCTTATTTTCCAAAACCTTTGAATTTGAACTAGAGTTTGGCTTTAAAATATTTTTCTTTGAAATTAGATTTTCAAGATCCTTAGAAAGTTTATCCTTATCAGATTTGACTTTCTCAAGGGTTTTTAAAATATTTTCAAAATCAGAAGTTTTCTCATCAAGATCCTTAAAAATATCTGATACTTCTTTAGTCAAGATTGAAATTCTAGAATTAGCTTTCTCAAGCTTCTTCTTGAGTTTAGAATTTTCATTTTCAAGTAATTTAGAAAATCTAGATACTTCTTCAAAAGAAGGCTATGTATCATCTTCTAAGGATGAAGATTCATCATTTGAAGATTCATAATATCTATTATCAGTATAATTTGCATTCAAAGAGACATTCATAATAGCTTCAGCATTGTGTACTTTATCCATGAGACATTGATCATCAATTGGAAGTCTGGCTAGAAGTCCAATATTCCTCTCTCCTGAGGACTCATATTCTGAAGAATCATATGAAGAATCACTACAACTTTCACTCCATGTATCATTTTCCTTTAAGACATTCTTTGTCTTATAAAAACTTTTCTTGTTTCTTTCAGAGTGTTTCTCCTTTCTGTCTTTCTTCTTCAGTAAAGGACAATCAGGCCGTATATGTCCTGCTTTCTTATATTCATAACAAGTTACCTCTGAATCATTCTTATCATTCCTATCTTTCTTTTTGAATCTATAATAAAATCCTTTCTTTCCCACAATCTTGTTCATTCTTCGATAAAGATTGTCTAACTCATTATCTGAAATATTACAATCACTTGAATCAGATATAACAACTTTCTTAGCTTTAGACCTTGTAAACCTTTCAGGTGTTTTAGCTTTAGATGCAAATGCTACACTTCCATTCCCATTCTTCTTATTGTTGAAATCAGCATCACTCTTCATTCTTGTCTCGTGCTGTAGAAGAGTTCCAAAGACTTCATCAAGAGTAATCTGGGAAAATTTTCTATTTTCATCAATAGCGGTCTTTTTGGACTCCCATTCATTTGGAATTATATCTAAAATCTTATCAACAAGAGCTTCCTCATCAAGACCATTTTCACCCATGGATTGTAAGCTGTTGACAATTGTCATAAACATTTGTTTCACTTTACATACTGGCTCTCCATAAGGAAAAACAAACCCATGATACTCTGCATGAAGCATTTCTCTCCTTGTTTCTATAACCATGGATGTTCCAAAGTGAGTGACTTCCAATTTCTTCCAAATACAATTGGCTGCTTCACATGAAGATATCTGACTATATATATTCCTGGTCATAGAGCATAATAATGTATTGCATACCTTGTAATTCAGTTGATATTCTTGCTTCCCTTTGTTAGTGAAAGTACTGACTTGTTTGTCGGGAATTTTATAACCTCCAGTAATCATAATAAAATTGTCTACGCCAGTATTGATAACGAATGTCTTCATACGATCTCTCCAATACTCATAATCACTTCCATCAACGATAGGTGGTCTAGAAGGATTTAGATTGTCTATTGACCCATTATTCATTCCTTCTATCTAATATAACAAAAACTGTTCCACTCCACACGTTAGTGTAGTGTGTAGTTAAGATTGTAATACGAAAGAAATAAAGCTAGTAGTACAAATCAGTGGAAAACCTCCTCTGATACCAATTTTTGGATCGAATATGTATATATGTATGTCTATTAGATGAAACAATACAAGAGCGGGGGTGAATTGTAGGTTTAAAAACCTTTGAGTTTTAGCAACTAAGAGATTAGTTTAAATGATCTTAAACTAATAAAAATACAAACACCCACAATTGTATTGAATATAAAAAGGTATGATGTATTGTAATACTAATGTAATGTAAAACAATTGTATTCAATATGAACACAATAATCATAGTAATATAAAGATGAATGATTCTACCTTAAAGCGTATAGAATCAATCAATACAATATGTAATAGAATGATTTTAATTGGAACAATTACAATTGAATATTTATAGAAGAAAGGAAACAATACAAATTCCTTTCTAATACAAGTAACAGTGGAAATGAAAAAGTATTACAAATTCTTTTGACCCAAAGAGAAGGGTTATCCATTCACCTAGGATAAAAGGTCTGTCTCACCAACACTTTGGTGAGCCCTCGATACGAAGATTGGTACGTCCGTCTACCTATCCCCAGTAGCCCTCGATATGATGATCTGTTCGTCTGACGGCCTATTCCCTGTAGCCCTCGATACGATGATCGGTTCATTTGTCTTCCTATCCCCGGCAGCCCTCGATACGATGATCGGTTCGTCTGTCTGCCTATCCCCATCAGCCCTCGATACGATGATCGGTTCATCTGTCTGCCTATTCTCGATAGCCCTCGATTTTGTAGTTAATCGGCACCTCTGTCTTTCAATCACATGAAATCCCTCGATACGATGATCGGACGCACAAAGCTCAAGGCATGAGAGAAGTCACATCATCACTCTCTAGAACAAAGTATCACAGTTGTATCATTCTTGTTATCAGTTGTCAAAATCCTTGATCTCAACTTCAAATGACCTCCTATTTATAGACCTAAGGATCCAACGGTCACATCTCCTCCAACAGTCATATTTCTCCGAAAAACTCGGAGGGACTTGGACACCTGGCATCATAATGGTTATATTGAAATAGAATGAACGACATCGTTTTGATTAGTTCATAACTAACTCAATGACATCATTTTCGTCAGAACAATATATATTAATATGATAAACATGAGTACGATTTATAATGAAGCATGGGTTTTTGAAAAAGTACCAACACAAGTATGTAATGAAAGATATGAGAAGCAGAGTCTATGGAATTTCTATATTCAGTATGATTAGCTTGTTCAGTACGATTAGCATGGTCAGTACGATCAGCATGATCAGTATGATCAGCATGATCAGTATGATCAGCATGATCAGTATGATCAGTATGGTTAATAGGATCAGCATGGTCAGTACGATCAGCATGTTCAGTATGATCAGTAAGACATTTGTGATTTCCAAAACAAAACATAGAAGTCAAAAGAATACTTTTCACTCAACACAATAGTGATGTAATAAAATAATATATTCTTTATGTTCGTCCAATATATGTTTTAACAATAAAATAATGTGATGTTGCATTTTTTGAATTATTTTTCAATGCATTCAGGGACCCGTCAAGACTTATTAAACACCTTGTCTTTTTAAATTGTTTTCCATTGGAGTGTGACTGACCTCCACATAATCAACCCTACTATTTTAAGAAGCTCGGACACTGGCCTTATAAAATATTGTTTTCCTCTTCCCTTTTCCAAAAACCATGGGCAGAAACCATGGGATGGTTATTGGTCTGGATTGATTTAATATAAGGGTTCCCAAACCCAAATAATAAAGAATTCCCTCACCTTTCCTATATAAACCCAGCAAGCTCCCACTTACTCCTCACTGAAAGCATTTGGAGTTCATCCAAACTCTTCCCTACTCTCTCTATGATCCTCCCAAGGTTCCCCAAGCTCCCAAGAAGCCTCTGTCAAGCCTCTCTCAAGCCTTTGGAAGCACACTACCAAGTATGGGTTTTTTATTCCTTTCTCATTTTTGTCCAATTTTTGTTAAGTTGATCTACCCTTTTAATTTCAATTATGAATGTTGGGGTATGGTTCCACACTCCCTCATACTGAACTCTTTATGTTTGAATGATGGGAGACCCATTTATCTCTCATTAAATGCCTCCCATGTACACCTGTTACTATGCCAAAATTCTGAAAGGAACTTCTCTCTCCTCATTTACATTCAAGCAATAATTTTGTATCATGAATCTAAATTCCATTACAATTGTTTGGAAATGTATATATATATGTACCCCTTATTTTCCATTTCATTTAAATATTATGTGACACCCCTTTCTCTCTCATCAACCATTTTTTGGATTCTTATGTCACTCTGTTATGCTGCCAAAATTGCACCGATTTTCTAAGCCAATGCCATCGTGTAGTGAATACCATGCCCATTTCTCCATCAAGGGTATTCAACTTTATGCACATTTACTTATTGATTATAGAGTTTCATGTATTAATTCCAAATCCCTTTATCGTGGAATAAATGATTATGTTTATTGAATCAATGTTTTATGGTCCATGTGCCACACTTATGCATGAAATGAAATGTTTAAGAAGGGTGCACCATTATAGAGCTCCAATGCATTGGGTAAAGTATAGTATCATGATACGTCACGTGCAGTGAGTCTTAAATCATTCTAATTCAAGTGCCACAAGGGTTCACCCATGCTTTATGTGCAATGAGGACTTACTCATGCTCCATGTACAATGAGCCTTAGCTCATGCTAATTCCATGTTAAGTGTTGTTGCCACATTTCCATGTTATGATTATCATGCTTTATCATTCCTTTATGTTCATGTTTCTATTATGCTCTATTGATATTCCTATTGTCTAACATGGATTTTACTCCTCATGTTATTCCATGTGTACTCCCTTATTGGGCTTTATAGCTCACCTTTTATTATGCATGTCCTCATGTTATCCCATGCAGTGCTAAGTACGAGGGAATGCAGTGGTCATGTAAAGGAATTATTCAACAAAGATGTTGTATTTCATGTTTTAAGTTGTTACGTAATGATCCTAATCCCCAAAGACAGAAGAACTCTCGATCATCCTTGTTGTACAAAGTGAATATTTTATGTGATAAATCATGTTTAATTTTGAAATAAAAGCAGGGTTTTCATAGTTGGTATCAAAGGATAGGTTTATTTATTTTTGGGATTAGGATTAGAAAACCCTAGTAAAGACTTACAGACAAGACTATGTATAATAAAAACATCCATATGTTTTTGTAAGTACTGAGTAAGTGGTTTATCAAAAAAATACATCCCTATCTAGATACGAGCAGGTAGAGGTGGCTCTGGCACAGATATATCCTAGGGGTAAATCCCAAAAACACCGCTTTGAGCTAGACTCGAACGAGAGCTGGTGCACGACAACGGGCCTTGCTTCAATTATGGTTATGACACTCTCGGGGGATATGTTTTGATAAATTCACATGCTTATTATGAACCCTTATTAAGGGAATTAAAAAAATTCTCCTAAGAATATATGTTAAAAAGTAGATCATGGAAAGCCTAGATTGAAACCTATAGACTCATGAGTTAAGGAAATTAATGTTTATTTATGATTCATAAACTTTTGCCTTTGGATTCCCCGTTATGTGTTACCCATAACATTACTTTTATTCTAGCCAATGGTCGGTAATAGGAGGACTCGGGCTAACTACCAATGTGAAGATAAGTGGGATGACTGTACAAATGAGATGCCCAATCCAATTGGAACGGGAATCGCGAACTTTGTCACGCTTCGTTCTCACCTAACTCAAGATTTGAATTGAAACACGGGTTAAGTGGAATGTTCAACACCCCGATGAATGAACACATCTCTATTGAGAGCTTCATTAGACAAAGGCCTCCTACTTTTAGTGGATCATCCGATCCCATGATCGCTGAACAATGGATCAACTCCATTGAAAAGATCTTCTCTATCCTTCAATGTTCTGAACAAGAGAAGGTTCTCCTAGATGCTTATCATATGGATGGTAAAGCTGATCAATGGTGGACATTTATCAAAAATATAAATCCTGAGGTGGAGATCGAGGCATTGGAATGGAAGGATTTCAGGAAGATGTTTTTTGATAAATTTTTTCCGCGCACCCTCTGGCTTAAGAAGGAATAGGAATTCCTTTCCCTCAAGAAATAAGAAGAATAATATGTTGGAGCATATGAGGAAAACATCACAAGGATTGCATGATACGCTTCCGTCTTTGTCATTACCCCTGAATGCAAGGTTGACCGCTTCTTTGGTGGGATGAAGCCAAGCCTGTCGATAGCATTAGTGATCCGTGACGTCGAAAACTATGTGGAAATTTACTGATGATTCCTCAAGGTCGAAATGGAGATTGGGGAATCATTGGGCTATGATGGGGAAAAGAATAATAAGGTGGACTTCAATGCGGGCGGTCAGATGGATAAATCCAACGGTGCTAAGATGATCCAACACCCCACTTGCCAAAAGGGCGGAAAGAAGCACCCTAGAAATTGCCTCAAGGGGATGAGAAATGCATTAGGTGTGGAAGAGAAGGGCACCTAACTGTTAACTATCAGAATGAAACACCCGCGGCGGTGACAGAGGAGAGGAATGATCCGTTCAAACCTCAACGCATTGTTCATTTCTACAAATGCAAATAACCGGGGCATCTTGCAAATCGGTGGCCTTATCCAAGGGTTTTGAGAGGCATCCAACAACCTCCAAGGCAGTAGGAAGAGCTTTTGCCATCACTTCTATCGAATTGAACCCCAACAATGAAGTGGTGATAGGTAAGCAAGTTATTCATTCAAGATTTGCGAACATACTTTTTGACTCAGGTTCTACGCATTATTTTATATCCATAATGTTTAGTAGAACAATCCCAACACCACCACAAATCATGGAAGTGAAGATGTCAGTGAGTATGGAAAATGGGTCAATCGTTGGATCCCATGAATATAAGTCCTCCCCTATTATAATCTGTGGATTTAATTTCCCGGTGAACCTCGATATACTACCTCTGGTGAAAGTTGATGCAATTCTTGGCATGGATTGGCTTTCCTTATATAGAGCCAACATAAATTGTTAGGAGAGGGAAATCACACTCCATATGGAGAATCGACCCCCGATTCTTTACATGTGTAAGGAGGAAGATGAATATACTTTAGCTCCATCATCTCATGGATGGATATTAATTCCCTATGAGAATGCATAACTGGATATGAGGATTGAGTCCAATAAAGAAACCATCCTAGAAGAAATTTCTATTGTGAGGGAATTTTCTGAAGTGTTTTTCTTAGTCTTCCTCCTAGAAGATATGTTGAATTCTCAATTGAACATATACCAGGGGTCTACCAATATCCACGACTCCATATAGAATGGCTATTGTGGAGCATGACGATCTGAAGAAACAACTACCGGAGAATATGGATAAAGGGTTTATATGCCCAAGTGCTTTACCATGGGGTACAACAGTCCTCTTCGTCAAGAAGAAGGATGGGTCAAAGTGCCTTTGCATCGATTATCGTGAGCTCATAAAAATCATGATAAAGAACAAGTATTATCTCCCGCGAATTGAAGACTTGTTCAATCAGCTGTGTGGAGCACAATACTTCTCCAAGGTAGATTTGCGGTCTGGATATTATCAAGTAAGCTTGAAGAAGGAAGATATCCCCAAGACATCTTTTCTCACAAGATTCGGAAACAATGAATTCATAGTAATGCATTTCAGACTCACTAATGCTCTATGAACCTTCAGGGACTTGATGAATAGTGTCTTTAGAGATTACCTATACAAATATGTGGTAGTCTTTATATATGAAATTCTAATATACTCCAAAACCATAGAACATCACGAGGAGCATTTGAGAACTGTACTAGAGACTCTGCGCAAGGAGAAGATCTATGAAAAGTAAAACAAGTGAGAGTTATGGTTCAAGGAGGTCTCATTCTTAGGCCATATCATCACAAGAAATGGGATATCTATGGACCCCTCCAAAATAGATGCAATTGAGGGATGGTTGAGGCCAAAATCGATAACAGATATCTGTAGCATCTTGGGGTTTGCTGGATATTATCAACGATTTGTGAGAAATTTCTCACGATTTTCCAACCCTCTTACCAAGCTAACTCGAAAGGGAGTAAAGTTTCCTTGGAGTGTGGAATGAGAAGAAAGTTTTAAGGTGTTGAAAAGGAGGATTATCACTGTGCCCGTGTTCACATTACCGACAAGTGTGGAACCTTTTGTGGTATTTAGTGATGCTTTAAAGAAGGGCTTAGGCTGTGTTCCGATACAGAATGAAAAGTGATATACTATGCCTCAAGGTAGTTGAAAATCCATGAGCGAAACTATCCAACACATGATCTGTAGTTGGAGGCTATGATCATTGCCTTGAAAATCTGGTGACCTTAACTCTATGGGGAGAAATGTGAGATATATACTGACGACAAAAGTCATAAATATATAATCACACATAAAGAGCTTAATATGTGCTAGAAAAGATGGATAGAGCTCATCAAGGATTATGACTATTCAATAAATTACCTCCCTGGGAAAGCAAACAAGGTGGAAGATTGTCTAAGTAGAAAAGAACCCAACAATTCTATCAATGATGAGAATTTAGAAGTATCCAATCTTTTTAGACTTGATGAAGATGGAAATGGGAATCATAAATAAGGGAACATCATCAATCCTTTCACAAATGATTTCTCAACCATCCCTTTTGGAAAGTTTAAAGGATCCTCAAAAGGATGATGTGGGAATTTAGGAAAAAGTGGAAGCTATCAAAAAGGGAAATCCTCAGTGTTTGATGATAATGAAGAATGAATTGTGTGGTTTGGGAAAATTCTATGTGTTTCATCATGTTAGGAGTTGAAGAAGGAACTTTTGGATGATGCACATATTTAAAATTTATCTATTCACCCAGGGAGCACAAAGATGTATCGAGATCTTCGAGAAAAATTTTGGTGGGATAATATGAAGAAGGAGATCGCTGAATATACATCGATGTTCCTGGTGTGTCAGCATGTAAAGGAAGAGAGGCAGAAGTCTAAGGGGATGATACAACCATTGCCCATACCAGAATGGAAATGGGAGAACATCACCATGGACTTCGACACCGGACATCCAAGGACATCCAAGGGAAACAATGCAATCTGGGTTGGTGTGGATCGTCTTACAAAGACTGCACACTTCATTGCTATTAGGGAGGATTTATCATTAGATCAAATTGCACAGATATATATCATGGAAGTGGTAAGGCTATATGGAGTACCACTATCTATTGTGTCTGACTGAGATCCATGATTCACCTCTATGTTTTGGAAGAGTCTTCAACATGCTCTGAATACAGAACTAAACTTTTGTACGGCCTATCATCCTCAAAATGATGGCCAATCTGAGTAGACAATCCAAAAACATGAGGACATGTTGAGAGCGTGTTCAATCTAATTTAAAAGAGGATGGGGTAAACATCTTTCTTTGGTTTATTTCTCTTATAAAAACAGTTTCCAGTCGAACATCCAAATGGCACCATATGAAGCCCTATATGGGAGAAGGTGCCGAACACCAACATGTTGGGATGAGGTCGGTGAACATAAGCTGCTTGGACCAGAAATGGTCGAGAAAATCGTGGAGAAGGTGAAAACCATTCAGCATCATATCAACGTAGCCCAGAATTGATAGAAGAGTTCTGTAGATAATCGTCGACGAGACCTTGAGTTCAAAGTTGGAGACATGGTTTTTCTAAGAACATCTCTCTGGAAGAAGGTCATGAGGTTTGGAATGAAAGGGAAGTTAAGTCCAAGGTACATTGGCCCCTTCGAGATTCATGATCGTGTCGGGGATGTGGCATATCGACTAGCACTTTCTCCTACAATGGAAAAATTACATGATGTCTATCATGTATCCCTCTTACGTAAGTACAAACTGGACCCTTCACATGTACTCTCTTCTTGGGTGGTAATGTTGGAGGATGATCTCTCTTATGAGGAGCAACTAGTGAAGATTTCCGATGGTAGAAAAAAAGTTCTACGAAATAAGACGATGCCCCTCGTCAATGTGTTGTGGGGAAACCACAAGTTTGAAGAAGCGAATTGGGAATCAGAGGAAATGATCAAGCTGAGTTACCCAAATTTTTTTAGTGTGGGAAAATGAAAAATTCGAGTGTGAGATTTCATAAGGGGGGAATACTGTAACGACCCAATGTTTCATTAATGGAAAATCCCTCTTGATCTAGTTAAATAGCTCTTTATGAAAATTTCTTTATAAGATGTCAACTTCTTCGGTTTTATGTTAATAATTTTGACCGTTGATTTTATAGCAGTTGAACAGTGATCACATGATTAGTATAAATATTGGGCTTTAACAAACCCAATTTACTCAGACAAAAGAAGTGATGGCCTGGTCGAGTAGAATTTCTCCACACGAAGCCCATTTTTCAGAGCTCGAAAATGAGGTTGGGTCTTTGGGCTTCAATCTTGACCATGCCCAAGCTGAGCTTCATCATTTCAAACTCGAACGGTACCATCTACGGGAAAAGTGGAAGTTGATATAAATTACCACTCGAGCGATGTTATCTGAGCCCCCCCAAGAGTCTGTCACCATCGCACACCTTACCCTTAGGTCTTATGTGGCTGTTTTAAGGAGTTATGTAACAAATCGCTAGTACTATGTTCATGTACATTATATAATAATGTATATACTTTCATGTCATTATTTATACATTTGAAATAGTTTTTAAAGTACAAATAGTTTTTTTAGTTATTTTTTAATTAAGAATTCTCTTTTATTAAATTCAGGGTATTTTGAATAAAATAATATTTTAAGAAAATGTTATTATTATTATTAAATTATTTTTTCATATTTAAATGATCATATAATTATATGAATGAAATTATAATTTTTATTATTGTTTGAAATCAATTTCTGTCTGAATCAGTGAATTTTCGATAAATGTCAGTTTTTATTTTAAAAGTGAAAATTAACATATTTAGAAAATTATTTAGCTAAAATAAATTATATTTCAAGAATTAATATGTCAAAATTATCCAATAGTGAATTTTTCATAATTTTCTGAGACAGTCAATTTTTTGGGTAAAAATTAAACACCGTTTAAATATATAATGTGTTTTATGACATCATAATGTCCCAATAGTGATTTAATAAAATACTATAAGCATTATTTTCGGCCAATATATCTTTTAAAATTAAAATTATGTGATTTTGGGTTTTTTTTGACTTACATTTCAAAGCATTAATGGACCCATCAAGACTTATTAAACACCTTGTCTTTTTAAATTGTTTCCATGGGAGTGTGACTGACCTCCACATAAGCAAACCTATTATTTTAATAATTTAGGACTTTGTCCTTATAAAATATTGTTTTCCTCTTCCCTTTTCCAAAAAACATGGGCAAAAACAATTGGAAAAAACCATGGGATGGTTTGTGGTTTGGATTAATTTAATATAAGGGGTCCCAAATCTAAATAATAAATAATTCCCTCACCTTTCCTATATAAACCCAGCCATGCTCCCACTTCCTCCGAACTCAAAGACTTTATAGTTTGTCAAACCTCTTCCCTACTCTCTATAGAATCCTCCCAAGGTCCCACAAGCTACCAAGAAGCCTCTCTCAAGCCTCTCTCATGCCTTTGGAAGCACACATCCAAGTAAGGGTTTTTTCTTCCTTTCCCATTTTTTTCCAATTTTATTTAAGTTTCTTTGACATTTTAATTTAAATTATAAATGTTGGGGTATGGCTTCACACCTCCCTCATAAATCCCTCTTTATGTTTGATGATGGGAGACCCATTTCTGTCTCATTAAATTCCTCCCATGTACACCGGTTACTATGCCGAAATTCCAAAAGGAACTTCTATCTCCTCATTTACATTCAAGCAATACATTTGTATCATGAATATAAATTCCATTAAATTTTTTTGGAAATGTATATATATGTCCCCGTTACTGTCCATTTCATTTAAATATGATGAGACACCCCTTTATCTCTCATCAACAATTTATATGGATTCTCATGTCACGCCGTTATGCTGCCGAAATTGAACCGATTTTCAAAGAAAATGCCATCGTGTAGTGAATACCATGCCCATTTCTCCATCAAGGGTATAATCCTTTATGAACATTTACTTATGGATTATAAATTTTCATTTATGAATTCCACATCCCTTTATCATGGAATAAATTATTATTTTTTTTGAATCCATGTTTTATGGTCCATATGGCACACTTATGCATGAAATGAAATGTTTAATATAGATGCGCCCTTATAGCACTCCAATGCATTGAGTAAAGTATAGTATCATGATACGTCATGTGCAATGAGTATTGACTCATGCTAATTCATGTGAATCAAGGGTCTACTCGTGCTTTATATGCAATGAGGACTTACTCATGCTCCATGTGCAATGAGCCTTGGATCATGCTAGTTCCATGTTAAGTTTTGTTGCCACATTTCCATGTTATGATTATCATGCTTTATCATGACTTTATGTTAACGTTTCTCTTATGATCTATCTATAAGCCTATTGTCTAACATGTATTGTACTCCTCATGTTATTCCATGTGTACTCCCTTACTTGGCTTTATAGCTCACCCTTTTCTTATGCATGTCCTCAGGTTATCTCATTCAATGCTATGTACGAGGGAATGTAGTGGTCATGTAAAGTAAGTTTTCAATAAAGACGTTGTATTTCATTTTTTAAGATGTTATGTAATGATCCTAATCCCCAAAGACACTAGACCTCTCAGTTATCCTTGTTGTATTAATTGAATAGTTTATGTAATAGATCACGTTTATGTTTGTAATAAAATAAAGGTTGTCAGAGATATCATAAATAAAATTCAAATAACCAACCATATATAAAACTAAAATTTGAAATAGTAATTTAATAATTGAGTTTGATGTGGGGGGAAATGATGATTAATATGAAGAAAAATAAAATGTCTATAAAAAATATTTTTTAGATGGTAATAAAGAGATTTAAAATGTAAAGAAATAAAAATAATTCAAAATGTAGAATATTGATGAAAAATAAGATGAAATAATAAATACATTGGTCCTAATGCATGATCAACAAATAATCAAGAATATGAAATTGAATAAAAAATTAGTATAATTATGATTTGATGAGAAACTAAAATAATGATTAGATATAATATTTAAATACATAAATTATACTCAATGAATATAGGGAGAAAGTTTAATTCAAAAAAAATTGTGAATATATCACTAAAATAAACAAATAGAGAAATATACTACAAGAAATTTTATAAGAAGAAATAATAAAATTATACAATATGAAAAAATAGAAGAAGAAAAAAGAATGAATAAAAAATAAAAATATAGGGAAATGTAATAACTATAATTTTGAATCCAAAATCAAGAAGTATAAGAAGAAGTAAAACGTAAAAAAAATGTAAAAGTGATTGAAAAAAATAGTCTGGGGTAAAAGATGGATGTATCAGATGAAAAAAAAATCAAATATAAGCATAAATGGAAGTGAAATCTGACCCAAAGAGAAGAGGTACATGCTTGGAGAAAAATTATTTATAAAAGGAAATTGAAGTAATATAAGATATAATTCTTAGAATTAAAAAAAAGTAATAATATTAACTAATGTGGAATTATAAGAGAAACTAACCAATGTAAAACAGAAATAAAAATCCAAAATCCTGAGATAGAGTCTTTAAATGGATTTACATACATAAATTTGTAAACAAATATTTGGAACAAAATAAATTGATTTATAGTAAATTTCTATAGATCAAAAATTATTTTTAGATCACTCTATTTTTTTCATAGAAATATGATCTTAATAGACCAAATTTTCCCCCTTATAAGATACCTTTCACTCTAATAATAATAGAATAGTCAGAAAAAACATTTAATTATGCTAATCAATTTGAGTCTCAGAATTATGTCTAATAGATGCATACAAATAAAAAATTACTCAATGGTATATATTTTTTGATTTACCTACTGTATGAGTTCTTTTGATATATTTTTACCACTAACAAAATTATTTAGTCATTTATTAAGAAGTTTTAACATAATTTATAGTCATAGTTCTAGTCAAACCGATCATTACTTCCATTAGATTTTTGTCCAAATAGTTTATATAGATTAAACATGGCCTGGTTATCATTTTTCTACGTTTTCATGTCAATTTGAAGTCACCATCAATGTTATTACCACTTAATGGTTTACATATCATATTAATAAAAAATAATTATTAAATGATAATTAGGAAAATATTTAGAAACTTAGTCATAAAATTGACACACAGTTGATTCATAAATATAAAAAAAATATTTACAGAACATCATCTTATGATTTCATGGTAATCTGAACACGTTTACACAGTTTTCATTCCTTTTATGTTACTTTTCGATTTAATAATAATGTGAAGGTAAAGAAGAACACTCGATCATACCAAGAATGTTAGGTCTATGAATAATGTGTGGTTATCTCATACATATTTGGAATGACATGAAGATATTTTTTCTATTTTTTCATGTGAATCTGAGTTTGTTCTCCATGTTTTGATTCCCACACTGGTGATTGTTCAATTATTAAATAGTTTTAAGAAAAATAAAATCATATTTTATATCATACCAAAAACTATAGGAATTTTATTCTTGTTATTATGTTTTTAAAATAATATAAATAAATTGAGGATCATTGTTCAATGTTTCTATTACATTCTATTTTTTCGTTCGGTTTTAACCCAAGGATGGGCGATATGTCATTTTTCTAAAATAATATAGGTGAAATGATACAATAGATCATACCAAGAAATACAATCATAATATTTTCATGTGATTGATTTCTAATAATAAAAAATTATTTTTGGGCAATTATAATATGTTTTCATGAAATCAAGACTCTTTTTATTGGTTTTGACCCCTTCTAGTGAATTATTAATTTAATAAGTATATGATATTCAGGAATCACTTTAAGTCATTGTGAGAAATTTGGGTGCTGGATTAACATGAGTTAGTGTGTATAAATAATATATTTATCAAATATCCTTTATATGTGTTTTCATTCTAATCCTAACATGTTTGATTAGTTATGACCCCAACATGTCTGTTATTTCATTTATTAAGGATCTTGTGAAATTTGAAATCATTATTTCAATCATACAGAGATATTTGGGAAATAGGATCATGGTTTTTTGATTCATAAGTTTCAGAAATGAACAAAGTATTTTTTTCTGATTTTTACATGATAATACCATGTTAGCCCCTATGTTTTCACCTCTCGATAATTGATATGTCACTTTAATAAAAATATCCAAGCTAACAATACCTTTTTTGATTATACTATGAAATTAAGGCATGAAATTTTAGTTCATATAATTTATTTAGATCCAAAATAATTCTTGGAATATTCATTCATGATTTCATAGCAATCTAATGTTATTTAATCGATATTGAAACACATCAGAGAGAATATAAAGGTTAAAATACAGTTTCAATCCTAGTGAGAAATTTAGTTGTCAGATTGACATGTTGTTGGTCCATACAGAACAAAAATTACTAGAAGATTGGTTTCCTATGTTTTTATGCAAATTCACGATTTTTTATGGTATTTAAACACATCATTCCATGTCTTATTAAATATAAGAAGAACAACATTGGAAAATTGAAATATTCTCATTTAAATATGATGAAATGAAACTTTTTATCATAAAGAATATAATATTAAGTGAAACTCATTCCAAAAAATTTTGATTATGTATTCAATCCAAAATAATTGGGTGTAATAACATCATAATACAATAGTATTCATCATTTTTAGTGGAATATTATAATAAAAGATGCATCTTGTCAGACATATAAACTAATGCTTCTCTAATTAAGTGAAAAGTTATCTAAATAATTTTCCTATCCAATTGAAAAATTATGAAATATATATCAGAATATCTCATAAGAATAATCTAATTTCATTAAAAATATAAAATACCATTTTATCATATTGGATTCTATATAGATTTAATTTTACATTACATAGTGATAAATTATAAAGTCCCCTCACCCCAAGATTCATCGATCATGGTAGTTGAAATGACTCAACCACATGACATAACCACTATAGAAAACCAAAATAAGATTAATATATTTAGGTTTTATCAGGATTAGTTATCCCACCATCCCTCCATATATTATGATTAATATTGTTTCCCCCTAACACATAAACTAGAGTTCACTAGGAATTCTTCTATATCCCCAACTATTTGAACTACATTCTATTGAGATGTTAACTTAAAAACCCAATTAATGTTAAATGTAATAAAATATAATGTTTATTACGTTCATTAAAACTAGTATATTAATGATATAATTTCAAAAACTGAATAGAAACATCCATCCAATAATGGTGGTTCGTGTCTCAACATCATTAGATTAACCAAGAACCGACCATGTCATCAAATATGAGACGGTGTAGTGTAAATTTTCACCATTCCATCCTCCTTCAGCTTTATTAAATTTAATTTAAATTGTGTGAAAATTTATTAAAATAATATTAAAATATAAATAAATAATTATATTATGAACTTAAATAAAATAATAAATATGTAAGGAAAATGTAAATTAAGTGGTTCCATAATCTTATCCCAGTTGATTCATCATTTATCAAAATGGGACATTGAAGACCACCACTTAATGGAAGGGTATCCAATGTGTTTATGGTGTAAAATATATGAATTTATTTTCATTAAAACACATTAATAAAAGCATTACTCTAAGTGTGATTGGTTACAATAGATCATAAAAGGATTATTGATCCTTGTCTTATGTTTCCTCATCAATATGAAGTCTTCTACTATGTTTTTAACCATTAATGGTTGATGTTACAGTTTAAAACAAATCAATGTTAAATAATACTATGGATAATCTAGAGTAATCTATGCATCAAAATGATACAGGGAATTAATTATTACTTTCCAATGTTTTCACGTAGATAGGAACTTTTATGCTCAGTTTTGACCCCCTTTAATATGAATGTAAAGGAAACATGATAAATTCAACAATATAGAGAAATTTTGGTGTCATATTTTCTTGTGTTTGGTTCGTACAAACCATAAATTAATTGATGATATTTTTATATGTTTTGCAATTAATATGATCTTTTTTCCTAGTTTCTCTCCCTCCTTTCTAATTTTTTTTCAATGTATGTAAAATAACACTAGAAAAGATGATGATTCACTTTTAAATTTAATGAAATTGCACTAGTGTTATAATGTTGAATCAAAGATTGAGTAAAAATCATTCTGAAATCAGTGTGTGTGTGTTTCAACCCCAATAATTACGTATAACATGTAAAAACTACGGTAGTAGTCTAATTGAACAGTGGAATGTTTTATAAATTATTTTTCTCTCTCGACCAATGAACTAATTATTCCCTAATGAACTAACACATTCTTGAATTACAATAAATATTCATTATAAAACCTATGAAATATATACCTGAATTAATATTATGAATGAACCAATATACAAAAGAAAATTAAAGACCATTTAAAAATAGTATATTCTATAAATAATTATTTTTATATACAATAGTGAGGATCAATGAATTTCACAACTCCCCGATGATTTTCTTGACCCGATAGTTGTGATAATTCCCCACGTTGAACCAACTAGTGTAGAATACTAAAATGGGATTCTTCTATGTGGATCATGTAAGGATAATAATTCTTTAATGCCTCTCCATAATAGGTAGAATTTTATTTCCCCCAGTACTCGATCCCAAATTCAATTGTAAAATATTTGAAACACCCAAAAATAGACCTAAAAGATATTAGAAACTTGACATAAAAGGCGACATCATGTTAACTTTACCAAAATTTAATGTGTTTTGTGATTCATCAGAATAAGTAACCAGAAGATATATTTTTTCAAAATAAATAACAACCACCCTCTAATGGAAGTGGTGGTTGTCCCACCATTATCAGCATAACCAAGAATCGATCATGATAGCATATGTAAGAGAGGGAAGTGTAAAATTTCCAAAAATACATCCTATTTATAGATTATTAAATTTAATATTAATTAAAATAAAATAAATTTAAATTATATGAAAATAATAACGAATCATTATATTATGATCTCAAATAAAATATTAAATTTCATGAGAAAAATAGATGTTAGGAGGTTTAGTTATCATATACCAGATGATCATTTTTCTCTCACTATTATGCCATAGGGACCACCAACCAATGCAATAATCCCCTAAGGGTCCCAATCTATACCTTTATAATAAAAATTATAAAAGTGTTTTTATACAAGAAATACATCATTGATTATTTTTAGATATTATATTTTAAATATATGATATTTTTATTATCTATTCAAATTTTTTTTTTTATTATAATTAAAATTATTAACAGAAATGAATTTTATTAATTTAAATAACCTTAAATTAAATAAATTAATCCATTATCACAAAAAATAGTATTTTATTTTTGTGATCATTTTTATATTAGGTCATTATTGGTACCAAGATGGAAATTCAGAACTAAAAAATATAGGAAAAAATATTTTTAATAGAAAACATGAGTTAAATAATATAAGTGTGCAAAGAGACTCAGTTAGCGCAAAATGTAAGGACTAACATTTTAATGAGATATATTTTATTTATTTTAATTTGTTTAATGTACTAGGTTTTACGCTACACCAATATATTTTTGTGCTATAGCAAACACTGGATTATCTTGTGGTATATTCAAAACTATTCTTGTCTTACACAACACACAATTTCGAATTATTTTGATAAAATTCATTTCACAAATATCGAGTTTAAGAGAAAAACTATATATTATTATGTTACCTTATAACCTTTCCATTATAATGGAGTTTATGAAAATTATTAACTGAACTATGAAAATATTTTTTACAAATATATATATATATATATAATTAATTCTTTTATGTGTAATTAATTATTAAAATAAAACCATTTTAAAATTAAAGAAAATGTTTATATAAAAAACTACTTATAATAAAATAAATGATTTTATAAAACCTTGAAATAACTTTCTATGGATTTTATTAGTGAAATATATATTTGATATATTCAATATAATGTTTAAAATTCATCTTATATTTTTTCTAAACATAATATAAGAACAAATTCAATTATTTTGATTGAAAAAGTATTTTTCAAAAATATACAATTTTCCACCTTTTGATGGTGAACACATTTTAAATCTATTATTATAAATTTTATATATTCAGTACTAAAAAATCATCTTCTTCTTTGGAATCGGGAAATAAAAATTTACATTAGATTAATTTTTGAATTTTTTCTAAATATAATAAAGTTTTGACGAAATCAAAAAAAATTATAAATTTTAATTGAAAACAACATTTTTCATCAAAATTATTTATGTGATTAAATTATATTATTGTATGATTTTAACCTATAAATATAATATATTTTTATCACTTAATATAATCTTGGTCATTGGTATGATTTATGGACCATTTGGAGTCGTATGGAAACAATTTTAACCCTTATAATATTTTATTTAAAGTGACGTTAATGTTATCACATTCATGTTTTAAAAAATATAACATGATTAATGTAGTATTTTACAGAACCTATATTCGACTATAAGAATAATTATTAATGATATTATATTTATATTCATCGTAGTATTTTGTTTTTAATTTTTATTCGATTTATATGTATATTACATAATTACACAAAACTAATGTAGTAATTATTTTATTAATTTAAATACCAAATTAATGTATTTAAGAATATTAATATAAATATAATTTGGGATAATTAATATATAAAATTAAATTTATTGATTAATTTGTCACCATAAGGACATAATATACAATTTTCTAGAGGACAAAATCTTATCTAGATATTTTAAAAAATCCATGAAATTATTAGTGCCAAAATTGATACTCTGGATATTGTTTTGAGAATAATGTTTTATCTAATATATATAAAATACATATATATTTCACTCTTTTTAATATTGAAATATTTTTACCCATGTTAAAATGAAATAGAATAACAATGATTTAAATTAAATTGTTTACATTTAAATGAACAGAAAAAATTGTCTAAAATTATTTTATTGATGAAATTAAAACCTTATCTCATCTCATCTTATTACGTATGATATTTTTTTGTTTTTGAATGTGGTTTAATTTTATAGTAAATTAATTTTTTGTGGAGATTCCAAATGTGCCCCCACCTCAAATATAAAAGGGAAAATCCTCCCTCACAATTTCAATTCATATTGAGCCTTAATTCTTGGATATACCCTTCCTATTTACTATATCAACTTATTTATTAAAATTCAAGAGGTTTTGGTCTTCCCAAAATGTAACACCCAGAACCTAGTTACCCAGAGTTGGTGAATTATTTTAATACATTGGCATGATTACAAGGAATCATGTCCCGAAGGACTGATCAGTTTAGAATTCCTGGAAAATAAATTACATACATGAATGTCACATTACACTTTATAACATATAAAACAACATAAATAAACCTCCATGAACTCCATTATTCCCCTGGCTTAACCCTGCATATCAATCACAATACACTTCTTGGAATCCAGGAAAAAATAAAACATAGAAAGTGTTGAGCTCAGATGCTCAGTAAGGATAACAATATAGAGGAAAAATTCATAAATAAACATAAAAATTTAATGCAATGTATAAATAAAACAGAAGCCATTAAAACATGAACTTCGGTATAATATGGAATAAATAAAATTAAATAATGCCACTTACTTATTCACATGGATATTCTACTAATCGAATAATCACATGAAATATCAATAACCACTTTCATAGTGAAAGAAATCCATAATGTTGTACTTTAATTTCGATGTAAAGTCCTTGTGCCAAGACCTAAGGGATAACTATAACCGGAACCCATCCCAGAGATCCTTTGTAACCAAACTCCATCCCGGAGAGCCTCTGTAACCGGACTCCAACCCGGAGTTCCCCTAATAACCTGACACCAACACGGAGTGCCTCTAATAACCGGACACCAACCCAGAGTGCCTCTAATAACCGGACACCAACCCATAAAGTTTTCTGTAATCAGACCCCAACCCAAGGGTTTACTTTTACTGGTCCCCAACCCGAAACATACTAGTCCAAAACATTCATCTTAAGAATAAGATGAAATATAACATTAAAATTCGTATTAAAACTAACATACGAAATGCCAAAACATTAATAAAAACCATTAAAGTCATAAAAATAACTCATTAATAGTCAAACATATCACAAAACTGTATATACTATATGGAAGATTTGTATCATAATAAATCAACTTCAAACAAGTGTAAAATTTATCAATGGATGTTGACATAGATGAAATCAAAACTATTTCAGAGAATTATCTCTTTTTTGAAATCATTTAAAAGTCACATAATTATAGAGAAAACCTTTATTTTGAAAATATCTTTATAATCTTGTGAAGGAATCTTCCAAGGTGTAATAACGGTGGATAATAACTGCACCCGCCGTATAAGTTAAAAAAACATTCTTACCTAATTTTTGTCAAAAGGTTTAAAAAGTAACTTGTTTCGAAAATGATGGAAATATTCATTTCAAAACATATAATGTAAAATAAGGGTATAAAGGACTTTAAACCATTTTCTATTAAATAGTAAAAATGTTTTGAAAGAAATTTTTAAAAACATGGATGTGGATGATAAGGAGGTCCCAGTAGATAATTACGTAAAAACAACCTCGGATAATAAAGAGATTGTGAAATTAAACCTTACCAATTTGGTAACATACGAAACATACACCCCTTGAAATAGGTATCATAAAATGAATATGTAAATACAAATAAATTAATGTGAATTACACAAAGAATACAATTATAGGCAGTACATACCTCACACAAAAATTAATAGTGGAAATATGGAATGAATCTCATGGGAATAAAGAGTGAGATAAAAACCCCCTTACCTTGTACTTTTCCCTGATAGAGTGTATTTTAACCTCATGTATAATAGTTAAATCAATGTTATTAAATTATAAAAGAAGAATATTCCTAAATATGATATCATATATGATCTTTTAATATTGCATTGTTAATAATATTTTTGTATTATCGTTGTTTCAGGTGTTAACCGATTCGTTTTCCTTTATATGCTTCGTTACGAAAGCTGTGTTTGTTATGAATAGGTTGTATCTTATTCAAATATATAATGATATCAAGTACTTAATAATTAATTTTAATCATCAAATGATAATTATTCTTGAATGGATACGATGGGTAATGAATCTCATCGCGTTCGTGGAGACAGCAGTTCATACGTACGCACGAACACAACTTCCATTTCATTTTTCATTTTAAAAGGAAACAAAACCAAATAATACATAGGTATATAATTATTCTAGTATAATATAATATCATATATGTGTTTCTTTTGTTCATCAATACCATCCTTTATATGTTCCATATATGTTATAAATGAGTCATATCACCTTGAGGGGGAGGTAGTCCGCATTTCCTCAAATAAAATTATCGTATATATATACAACATGAAACGAATAATGGTATGTTATAAAATGGAATTAAAGAATCTTATATATAAAATAAATATAATTAATATCATATTTAATTATAGTTCCATCAAAATTCCAACCATGAGAGGCGGTAGGAGATAATTGAACAATCATCGTTTCGTGAGGCGTTTTTGGTTACCATCCACAGAAACATTATGTTCTTCACCCATTAGATGGTGTTGTGTGTAAGTGTAGTTCGAATAATTCTCATAAAAATATCCTAGTATATTTAGCATACTGTTTTTGTTACAAATGAATATAATAAGAAGAGTTTAGGTGTTGGAGAAGTAAAATAAAAGAAAAGAAGCTAAGAGAAATTGTTTCCTTTAATTTGGGTAACTCCCATTGGATTGAACCGAAAAGGACTGTTAATGTGCCTTCTTCCTAAGGTAAGGCTTCTAAAAGGAGGAGAGGGATGTAGGGAGATTAATTGGCAGAAGTTGGATGGGTCAAAAGGATTGATATGTGTGAGGAATTGGTTAAAAGTGGTGTCCTTTTATAAGGGGGAGGAGGTGCCTTTTAGGAATATCAAGAAATATTATTTTATAATAAATTCATATTCGGTTTCTAATGGATGCAATGTAGATTATTTAAAGTTTAAGGCAGTTATGGGTTGAAAACCACTCAACCAATAGAATTTAGACAGGTTTGGGTCATTATATTATCCTTATCTTTATGTTTTAACTCTTAGTTAATTAGTTTGACACTTACCATGTCACGTTGTATTTTTATATTATATAGTTAATAAACTTACTATATACCTTCAAGAAACACCAAAGTGGTCCATTAATGATACAACTATCATGATATAAGTCTCTTGGTCGATCATTATATTTTTATGAATAGAATATAAATTAATAATATAATATTTGTTTTAAAAACTCATTTATGTCATTTTTAACACTACTCAATAATTGATTTTTGTTAAAGTCATAACAACTTTATTAATTCGAAAAAAATTAATTTAAGAATTCCAAACATGTAATATTGACCAATAAAATTTGTGTATGTCATCAAAACATTCAAATTATATTTATTTTAACATTTATTAAATCAATGTTTGGATTCATTCATTAATAAAAAAATACTGCATCATTATTGTGTCACATATATTTTTACGTTTTCAATGTATAAAAATTATAAATAAAATACCATTATGTATTAAGTCTCTTTATATTTCTAATTAATATTTATAATTGACAATATAACATATATAACCCTATGAAAAAATTGTTTTTCTAAAAGATATAAGCTTATGTCATTTTTGTATTCACTTTAACTTAATTAATATAAAGTGTCCCTATCACCTACAAGTGGCTCAATGGGCTCCCAAAATCATCCCAAAGATGCCCATCGTCCGACATGTATCCACCAATAAGGTTAGGACATGTTTTAGTGTAATTTATTATTATTATTATAATATTATTTTTTAACCCTTATTTACTGAATTTACCCTTTAACCATGGTAAATAAAATATTTACCGAAGTAATTATCCAAAATGTCTAAAAATAAAAGTTACCTATTTACACAATTTAGACATACTGATTCAAAATATGGAGTCCATTTTTCCAAATTCTAAACACAGAAGTGGGATAAATTAATTTAAAATTAATTCCCGCTGTCAAAACAAAAAGCGTGTTTTTAAAAGATAATAACTATCAAAAGATTGTCATTTGTTTATGTCTTGTTTAAATGTGAAATTGTGTCCAATGACCAACATTGTATTGAATGGTAAAAATATATATTCAAAATATACTTTAAAAAAACTCAAATTCATAATTTATCACTATTAATTATTTCGATAAAAAAAGATGTTTTTAATGAAAATTTAGTAATTTTCACTATTCATAAGAATATAAAAGTTATCCGAAAAGTACCAAAATTTCTTCCTAGGATAATTTAGATATTCTGAATCCAAAAATGAAGTCCATTTTAAAATGTAAAATGTATAAAATTTCGAAAAGTGGGTATTATTATTCATAACGTCTAATTTAATTGGTCACGGCGTGTTAGAATCTCGTTGTTTCGTATAACACACGCTACTATATTATTCAAAGAGAAGCGTACCATGGAATCTTGGGGTGTTACATTCTCCCCTCCTTCAATAAATTGTGTCCTCAAAATTTATTCATGGTATCAGAAACTTGTGGTCGACATTTCAAAATATCTTAGTTGAAATCCCACATTGAAAAATGGATTAATGAGGCCTCTATTTAAAATAAAGAGTGGTAAGTATGAAGGTTACTGAAAATAACACATACTGGGGTTCAATGTAGAAAAATATGGAAATGGGATAGAAATATTACCATCAATATCTGATGGAGAGTGTTAGAGAACATGGCTATGAAAAGGCCAACAATCCCAAAGCCATAAATTTGTGATGATCTAAGGTTACATCTAGGACAAAAATTATGTTCTATGTTCCTTTTCATAATGTTGAGGAATTTATTTATGAGATTATATAAGATCATGAGGATATATACCTACTTTATAATTAGAGATTAATCCATTAATAAATTTCTACGACAAACTCATCTTTCACCCCAAAACATAATAAAACTCAAAATTACTCTATTGATCCTAATCGTATAGGGTTCCAAATATAATGAATTTATAATTCACAAATCGTAAAATTTAAAAAAAAAACTACATTATACCATCTAGGAACTTCATGTAGTCTAGGGGTAGTCTATAAATCGCAATTGCACTATGGTTGTGGGTTCGATTCCTACTGATTTGTCTGACGCGACGAGTCGTCACACGGTCTGCATGTTGTCCAATAATAACCTTTCAAAAATAATCCCTTCCAACCTTTAGAATTTTCCAAAATACTTCTATAAACACTCAGTCCAAAATTTATATGAAAGATAAACATAATGTAGATCCTTTGTACCCCGTAATAGCATGTGAATACCATCATCATGTATTCTTTTAAAACACTGAAACATCCTGAATTACCATAAAAACCTTACTGATTACATTCATGCTCCCTTATTCGTTATTGAATACCAGATATAATTCATTCATCCAAAAATGTTGTCAACTCCAACAATAATGGAATATAAAAATCTTTAATTAGATTCAAGGTAGTCATGAATATCTAGTATAATTTACCCAAATCAACCATATCTTATTCCAAAATCAGTACCTCAAAATTAGAACCATATTAAGGTTTATCATTCCTTCAACCATGTAATTTCCATGAAAATCTAACTCGATGTAGAGTCACTTTTCATAGTACCATAAAATTTCAAATCCTCAATGAAATAGAACTGCAGTACAATCCTTATTTTTTTCCAGTACATCATCGATACAACATTTTAATGAAATAATTCCAAAATAACAACATAAGAAAACTAGTCATTCCTCCTCATCTGTGGTAGTATCATAACTTGATTATTATCCAATAACATCATTTGCGACATAGTCTGATGACTGGGACATTGGTTCGCGTAGTGTCCAAACTCCATACAGATGAAGCATTGTACATTTGAAACCTTATTCTTACCCTTGCAGTCACGTACTTGGTGTCCTTTTTCTCCACACTTATAACATACTCACATTCCCTTCAGTCATTTTCCAAGGTGATTCATTCTATGGTTATCACATATGGGAAAATCCTTCTTTACCTTATTCCCTTTATCTGTCCTTCTCTCTACCATCCTTTCCTAATCTGGATTCCCTTCAAAGCCATAGGACTCCGAGAATTCTTTAGTTATCATATAAACACATGATACTATTTCTTCTTATGATGATAATACGTGGGAGACTATTTCCCTTCTATATTCTGTCTTAAGATGATGAAATATGTGATCTTTCTTACTCGTTGGATCATGCGTATTGTTGGAGTTCTCATTCCTTCTATTGGCCGCCATTTCTAAACAATGGCATACACTAGATTAGTTTATGAATAACAATGTAACACCCGAGACTTTTATGTTATATAAATCATCAAAGGAATATTTTTCTACACAACACTTGCTTGGCTTGCTTTACACGCAATCGCGACCTTCCTCGATAGCTTGCGTCGTACACAATACCGAGTTTCACTAAACAACAATATGCTATTAAAACTAGCCGGTATGAATAGTAATAACCACCTTTTGAAATTTTTGAAATTTTCTTTTTCAAAATGGACTTCATTTTTGGACTCAGAATATCGAAATTAGCCTAGGGTGAAATTTTGGAATTTTTCTGAAAACTTTCAATTTTGGATGAATAGTGAAACCACTAAGTGGTAGGTTAAAAACTGATTTTTGCTTAAAACATAATTCTACCTCTTCTGTGAATGGAATTTCAAAAATCCGACAGTCACGGTTGATATCAGTAAGTAAAATGTGGTTCAATGAGATAAAAATAATTTTTTGTGAATAGTAACTTTTTACTATTTTTACCGCGGTTAATAGTAAATAGGGTAACTAAGGGTAAATATGATATTAATATTACCCTAACACATGTCCTAAATCTATTGGACAAGTGTAATTCGACCAAAAACAAACATAGGAATAAAATATGACCATTTAGGCCCACTTGGATTAGATTAGGACATTTATTATTAATTTATTTAAAGAAGGGTTAAAATAGTTAAAATCAATGTTTAATAAGTAAATCATTTTTAATATGGGGTTATAAATAAGATAAATTCGATTGTAAATATTCCTTAGAAAGCTAAAAAGATTTCCTACATTATGGTATTTTATTTGTAATATTTAGACGTCAAATAATTTAATTTATTTATGACACAAAGATGATGCAGTAATTATTTTATTAATGAAATATTGACATAATTGATAATATAAATACCAAAATAAATGTAATTTAAGACTTTTTATTAATTCCATTAATTTTCTAGGTTACTATGATATATTAGTGTTGATTTAATCAACTTGGTTCGAACATATAATTCTGTTATGACTTTCACAAAAACCATATATCAAATAGTGTCAAAATTGACACAAAATAGTTTTTAAATCAAATATTATATTATTAATTGTTATTTTATTCCTAAAAATCTACGGTTCGGCCAAATGACTTATATAAGGATATATATATTAATAATAAACAATTTGGGGTTCGTTTGGCATGTTATAGTAGGTGTATTAACCATATAGTGAAAGAAAACAAAAAGACATGGTAAAAGTTAAATTATTTAACTTAGATTTAAATCTAATTGATAAGGTTAAAATAATACCCTAAACTTGTCTAAATCCTATTAGTTGATAGTATTTCGACCCATCCCCGCTTTAGATTCTAAATAAGACCCTTTGGAACCATTATAAACCGATTTTGACTTTAATATAAAATAATATTTTGAGATATTCCTAAGGTGCCCCTCTCCTCTCTTATAAAAGGGCACCTTCTCCCCCTCCTCCTCACGCCAATTTGAGCACTCAAGCTCGGCCAACCCCTGCCATTTTCTCCTCTCCACTTCCCTAGAATAATCCTAGAGGTCCTGGTCTTCTTCAAAGAACAATCTTAGTTTTCTAAGTGGAGGATTCAAAGAGACGTTCCAAAGAAGAGGTAATATCCATTACCGATCTTTTCAATTTCTTTCTCCTTCAAACTTCTTCTTCTTTAGTTGTTTCAGGATAAAGTTATAAATCAGTATTACTTACATACTGATATTTTATTATAAATATGAAACAACCCTAATTCACCTTCTATCCATCCTACGGAAAAAAATGAAATCACCGCGCGTGCGTACGTACGGAATACCGTCTCCACACCGTGGTGAAATCTATTTTCCACCACCACCTTACATGGATGGGTATAATGGTGTAAAGAATAACTATACATAGTTATTACAACATCATATTGATTCTGATATATTGTATAATCCACTCCAATTCAATTCAATATTTATGGAAATGATATCATCGCTCGTGCGTACGTACGGACTACCGTCTCCACGACGCGATGAGATTCATTTTCCATGTTAACCATTTAAGAATGATTAAAAAGTATATATAAGAAATAATAATTAAATATATTAAATTATAAAGCTACTGGATTTATGTACATATGTATATGTATTTCATCTACTTACTTCCATTCAAGACAATAAGGAAAGGAAAACAGCGTTCATGCGTACGTACGGACTACCGTCTCCATGAACGGTGTTTTTCATTGCATTTATCAATCTATTATATATATATATATATATACTTAATATATATGATATATAAATAATATTTTATATTTTGGAAGTAAGTAAATCATGATATAAGTAATAATAATGTCAAGGACAACAAGTCAAAACACCTACGATAAATGAAACGATTTTACCCAAAACGCTTCTTTAACATGGAATTTACAAAAGTACGGGTAATATAAAGTCATAAGTGAACCATATATGATATCATAACAATGAATATGATTCTGTAATAAGTCAATTACATTATTTAAATCATTATACAGGAGGTTCGGACACATACGAAGCAAATCGGACCTAAGGTAAGGGAAATATCACAATCTCATTTTTATCCGAGATTGTTTATTCGTAAGTATTTTCTGGGGTGTATTTTATCATCCACATCCATGTTTCATAAATATGTAATATTATTTCCATCCACCTACAATTGTTTAAATCCATTTATACCCTTCGGTGAGTTTTTAGTAAAAGAAATGAAAGGAATCTTTTGTCGTTTTTCGTACGAGGTACTTTTTGACTTTTCCGACAAAAGTACGAACAATGTTTTTTTTAACTTATACGACATGAATGGATTTTTAAAACAAAATTTCCAAGAATCTTCCTTTACAAGTTTTCAAGTTTATTTTTAATCAACTTCTTTTATTTTAAAGTATTATGACATGTTATGAAAGGAAAAATGTTTTTGAAGAAGAAAGGATATTTTCCTCAAGAATGGAGTTCAAGTGTTTTATCAAAATTATTTTCCATCTAAGATAATAAAGGGTTCTGTTTTAATCCCTATTATTACATTGGTTTGATTATGTTGTGATGGAAATATTTTTATTAATTCCTTTATCTTATATGAATTGTTTTATGATGTCATGTTGTGTAAGAATCTCATTTTTATTACATGGGTTACGCTATGATGTATGGTTTATGATTATGTGGAACACATAAGAAAGGATTTATTATAAGATGGGTGGGACCTATATCTCCCTCCAATGCATTGGGTAAAGATTTTATATCTCATGAGATAGACATGGCTGGAATGGAAGGTTATTTCGGTTCAGTGATACAGGACTGAAACGAGGAGTGAACTCGGTTCAGAAAGGGAATTTTTCCACTAAGATAGTCTTGGCAATGAGTCATGACTAACAAGAAATGATTTTCCATGATTATGTGTGCATGCGACAAAGTATAAAGTTTTATGTTATGATTATGGGGATCTCATTTTTACTTCTATGATTTATTCCATGTTAAGATATTATGATCTCTTTTGCAGGTTTTGATTTTCAAAAAGATATTATATGATTTTTATTTCATTTATTTTCCCTTGCTGAGCATTTGAGCTCACCCTTTTATGTTTTCTTTTCCCCAGGTTAGGAAGATGGATATTAAGTAGAATATGCTAAAAGGGACCCTAGATATGATGAAATAAATGGGAGACACTGTAGAAGATTTATGAACCAGTTGTTTATGTTTCCCAGTTTCTAAAGACACTATACCTATACGGTCCTTTGTGGTTTTGTCATATGTTGTAATAAGTGTGATTCAATTTTGAAGTATTAACAATGTATGTAAAGTATGAAACAACCCTTTTAGCATATTCTACTTAATATCCATCTTCCTTTCCGAGTCAACTTGGTGAGTGGATTAGATAATCGTGAAAAATCTTTTACAAAATGTCGATAATATCCAGCCAAACCAAGAAAACTTCGGATCTCAGTTACTGTTGTTGGTCTCGACCATCTTTCGATAACCTTTGTTTTTGCTGGATCCACAGATATCCCCTCTTATGAGATTATGTGACCCAAAAATGCAACTTTTTTAATGTGAAGAGAATTTCAAGGAGTTGAAAAGAAGGTTATACAGTGAACATGTGCTCACACTGCCTTGTAGTGGAGAAAGGTTTGTGATCTATAGTGATGCATCCAAGAAGGGATTGGGGTGTGTTCTTATGCAAAATGATATGGTGATAGCTTATGCCTCACGACAGTTGAAAATCCATGAGCAAAATTACCCAACACATGATTTGGAGTTGGCTGCGGTAATCTTTGCATTAAAGATTTGGAGGCATTACCTTTATGGTGAAAGGTGTGATATTTATACTGATCATAAAAGTTTAAAGTATATTTTCACACAAAAGGAGTTGTATATGCGTCAAAGAAGATGGTTGGAGCTGATTAAGGATTATGCTTGCTCAATCCATTACCACCCTGGGAAAGCAAACAAGGTGGAAGATGCATTAAGTCGACAAGACCATGCTAGTTTATCCATGATGAGGATCACAAAAGATCCAATATTTATGGATTTACAAAGGATGGATCTTGGAATTATAATGGAAGGGGAAAAATCTTATCTTTCTCAAATGAATGTTCAACCGTCTATACATGTGAAGATTAAAGAGGCACAGAAATAAGATGTCGAGTTACAAAAGAACGTGAGAAATGTTCCTGAATTCAACCTTAATTGTGATGGGATAATAAAGTTCAGGAATCGGGTTTGTGTTCCTTCCATCCCCGAATTAAAGAAGGATCTGCTGGATGAGGCTCATAGTTCTTCATTCTCTATTCATCCTGGAAGCACGAAGATGTATAGGGACCTGAAAGTGTACTTCTGGTGGGGTGGCATGAAAAGAGATGTTGCTGAATATGTCTCTCGATGCTTGGTTTGTCAACAAGTTAAAGCTGAGAGACAAACGTCTAAGGGGATGTTACAACCATTACCCATACCCGAATGGAAATGGGGAAACATCACTATGGACTTTGTCACAGGACTTCCTAAAACATCCAAAGGCAATAATGCTATCTGGGTCATAGTTGATCGTCTTACAAAGTCTGCACACTTCATTCCTATTAGAGAGGATTTCTCTCTAGATCAGCTTGCCAGGATATATGTAAAGGAAGTGGTAAGATTGCATGGAGTACCACTTTCTATTATATCTGATCGGGATACGAGATTTACCTCGATGTTCTGGCGAAGTCTTCAGCATACTCTGGATACAGAGTTGAGTTTCAGCACTGGTTATCATCCCCAGACAGACGGTCAGTCTGAGAGAACAATTCAAACCCCAGAAGATATGTTGAGAGCTTGCTCTATGGATTTCAAAGGAGGTTGGGATCAACACCTACCATTGGTGGAATTTTCTTATAATAATAGCTTTCACTCCAGTATTCAGATGGCTCCTTATGAAGCTCTCTATGGAAAGAAATTCAGGACTCCAACTTTCTGGGATGAAGTTGGGGAAAGAAAGCTATTAGGACCTGATCTCATTGATGAAATGGCAGAAAAGGTCAGATATATTCAACAACACATAAGCGCAGCTCATAGTCGACATAAATGTTATGCCGACAACCGAAGAAAAGACCTAGAGTTTGAAGTGGGTGATAAAGTGTTCTTACGAATATCTCCCTGGAAGAGGCTTATGAGATTTGGAAAGAAGGGGAAGTTGAGCCCTAGATATATCGGTCCTTTCGAAATACCGGATCGTGTTAGGAAGGTAGCTTACCGATTGGCGCTTCCACCGAATCTCTCTCAAGTTCACGATGTGTTCCATGTATCTCTCCTGAGAAAGTACATATCAGATCCTTCACATGTACTCAGCTCAGAAGTTGTACCGCTGGAGCAAGATCTTTCTTATGAAGAACAGCCGATAGAGATTCTCGATCATAGCGAAAAAGTCCTACGAAACAAGACCACTCGATTTGTTAAAGTTTTATGGAGGAACCACCAACTTTAAGAAGCTACATGGGAGCTTGAGGATATGATGAGGGAGAAGTATCCTCATCTGTTTGTTACAAAGTGAAGAATTTCGAGGGCGAAATTCTTTTTAAGGGGGGTAGAATGTAACACCCGAGACTTTTATGTTATATAAATCATCAAAGGAATATTTTTCTACACAACACCTGCTTGGCTTGTTTTACACGCAATCACGACCTTCCTCGATAGCTTGTGTCGTACGCAATACCGAGTTTCACTAAACAACAATATGCTATTAAAACTAGCCATTATGAATAGTAATAACCACTTTTTGAAATTTTATAAATTTTATTTTTCAAAATGGACTTCATTTTTGGACTCAGAATATCGAAATTAGCCTAGGGTGAAATTTTGGTATTTTTCTGAAAACATTCAATTTTTGATGAATAGTGAAACCACTAAGTGGTAGGTTAAAAACTGAATTTTGCATAAAACTTAATTTTACTGCTTTTGTGAATGGAATTTTAAAAATCCGATAGACACGATTGATATCAGTAAGTAAAATGTGGTTCAATGAGATAAAAATAATTTTTTGGTGAATAGTAACTTTTTACTATTTTTACCGCGGTTAATAGTAAATAGGGTAACTAAGGGTAAATATGATATTAATATTACCCTAACACATGTCCTAATTCTATTGGACAAGTTTAATTCGACCAAAAACAAACTTAGGAATAAAATATGACCATTTAGGCCCACTTGGATTAGATTAGGACATTTATTATTAATTTATTTAACGATGGGTTAAAATATTTAAAATCAAAGTTTAATAAGTAAATCATTTTTAATATGGGGTTATACATAAGATAAATTCGATTGTAAATATTCATTAAAAAGATAAAAATATTTCCTATATGATGGTATTTTATTTGTAATTTTTAGACATCAACTAATTTATTTTATTTATGACACAAAGATTATGCAGTAATTATCTTATTAATGAAATATTGACATAATTGATAATATAAATACCAAAATAGATGTAATTTAAGACTTTTTATTAATTACACGAATTTTATAGGTTACTATGATATATTAGTGTTGATTTAATCAACTTGGTTTGAACATATAATTCTTTTATGACTTTCACAAAAATCATATATCAAATAGTGTCAAAATTGACACAAAATAGTTTTTAAATCAAATATTATATTATTAATTGTTATTTTATTCCTAAAAATCTAAGGATCGGCCAAATGACTTATATAAGGATATATATATTAATAATAAACAATATGGGGTTCGTTTGGAATGTTATAGTAAGTGCATTAACCATATAGTGAAAGAAAACAAAAAGACATGGTAAAAGTTAAATTATTTAACTTAGAGTTAAATCTAATAGATAAGGTTAAAATAATACCCTAAACTTGTCTAAATCCTATTGGTTGATAGGATTTCGACCCATCCCCACTTTAGATTATAAATAAGTCCCTTTGGAACCATTATAAACCGATTTTGACTTTAATATAAAATAATATTTTGAGATATTCCTAAGGTGCCCCTCTCCTCTCTTATAAAAGGGCACCTTCTCCCCCTCCTCCTCACACCAATTTGAGCACTCAAGCTCGGCCAACCCCTTCCATTTTCTCCTCTCCACTTCCCTAGAATAATCCTAGAGGTCCTGGTCTTCTTCAAAGACCAATCTTAGTTCCCTATGTGGAGGATTCAAAGAGGCGTTCCAAAGAAGAGGTAATATCCATTACCGATCTTTTCAATTTCTTTCTCCTTCAAACTTCTTCTTCGTTAGTTTTTTAATGATAAAGTAATAACATATGTATTACTTACATACTGATATGTTATTATAAATATGAAACAACCCTAATTCACCTTCTATCCATCCTACGGGAAAAAATGAAATCACTGCGCATGCGTACGTACGGAATACCGTCTCCACGCCGTGGTGTAATCTATTTTTCCACCATAACTTTACAAGGATGGGTATAATGGTGTAATGAGTAACTATTTATGATTATTATAAAGTAATATTGATACTGAAATAATATATATATACTCCAATACAGTTCCACTATCATAGGAACGATATCATCACTCGTGCGTACGTACGGAATACCGTCTCCACGATGTGATGCGACTCGTTCTACATGATCATCATTACATAGTAATTATATAAATGAATTGAATGAATAAATATGATATATGTTACACTAATACCATTCTGGATATATGGTATCTATAACCTTAAAAGAAAAATAAGAATGTATTCGGCAAAACACGTATAAGAACAAAAGGCAATAAAGACCCGAGTAACAAGTAACAATGAAATATTACTAACAAGAAGCTAAGAATATGACCATATATGATATCATATCAATATGTATGATTCTGGAATAAGTCAATAACATTTTTTAAACCATTATACAGGAGCTTCAGACACGTACAAAGCAAATCGGACCTAAGGTAAGGGAAATATCACAATCTCATTTTTATCCGAGATTGTTTATTCGTAAGTATTTACTGGGGTGTATTTTATCATCCACATCCATGTTTCATCAATATGTAATATTACTTCCATCCACCTACAACTGTTTAAATCCATTTTTACCCTGCGGTGAGTTTTTATTAATATGTATGAAATGAATCTTTTGTCGTTTTTCGTACGAAGTACTTTTTGACTTTTCCGACAAAAGTACGAAGAATGTTTTTTTAACTTATACGACATGAATGGATTTTTAAAACAAAATTTCCAAGAATCTTCCTTTACAAGTTTTCAAGTTTATTTTTAATAAACTTCTTTTATTTTAAATTCATATGACATGTTATGAAAGGAAAAATGTTTTTGAAGAAGAAAGGATATTTTTCTCATGAATGGAGTTCAAGTGTTTTATCAAAATTATTTTCCATCTAAGATAATAAAGGGTTCTGTTTTAATCCCTATTATTACATTGATTTGATTATGTTTTGATGGAATTATTTTTATGAATTCCTTTATCGTATATGAATTATTTTAAGGTGTCATGATGTTTAAGATTCCCATTTTTATTACATGGGTTGTGAAATGATGTATGATTTATGATTTTGTGGCACACATAAGAATGGTATCATTATGAGATGGGTGGAACCTATATCTCCCTCCAATGCATTGGGTAAAGATTTTATATCTCATGAGATAGACATGGCTGCAACGGAAGGTTATTTCGGTTCAGTGATATAGGACTGAAACGAGGAGTGAACTCGGTTAAGAAAGGGACTTTGTCCACTAAGATAGTCTTGGCAATGAGTCGTGACTAACAAGAAATGATTTTCCATGATTATGTGTGTATGCCACAAAGTTTCATGTTTTAAGTAATGATTATTGGGATTACATTTCACTTCTATGATTTATCCCTTGTTGTGAAATTATGATCTCTTTTGCAGGTTAAGATTTCTAAATGTTATGTGCTTGTGAATACGATGAGATTTATATTTCTTTTGTTTACCCTTACTGAGCATTTGAGCTCACCCTTTTATGTTTTCTTTTCCCCAGGATATAACGAAAGGTTTTAGTTAAAAAAAGGGAAGATATTTATGAGAGATATTGGAGATCTTTCACCACGATTATAAGATTACGTTCCGAGTTTCCAATGACACTAAACTATTACGATCCTTTTGTGTGTGTTTTTGTTTTGTACTAAGTATTCCGAAAATGTAATTTAATGTCCATGTACGTTAAGCTTCGGGTCTCTACAAACAATACCTAATCCCAAACTTGTAAAACACTTAACATAAATTAAACAGTTTATGGATATAATCTATAATCATAATAATGTCCTCATTGAGGAATTATATACTCATAAACCATTCATAATGGTTTTTAATGAAAATGAGAATTAACCTAAGCATACCCCCCAGGAGTGACGAAACCAAGAGTGCAGCAAGGCCCGTTGTCGTACACCAGTTCCAGTTCATGTCTAGCTCAAAGCAGTGTTTTCAGGTTTTACCCCTAGTAATATATGTGCCACAGGCGCCTCTACCTACTCGTATCCAGACATGGATGTATTGTTTGGAAAACTCACAAAATCTCAACAATATCATAATCTTAGGAAGTTCTTCTCTACTAATACTCAAAGTCTATCTTAGGGCTATGTGCTCTAATCAGAGTTTATCTAAATATAGCTTCCATGTTTATTGCTAAACTTTATTTGATACCAACTGTAACGCCCAAACCCTAGTTACCCAGAGTCAGTGCATTATTTTAATACATTGGAATGATTACAAGGAATCACGTACCAAAGGACCGATCGGTTTAGCAGTCTTGGAAAATAGATTACATTCATGAATGTTACATTACACTTTATAACATACAAAACAACATAAATAATCCTTTATGAATTCTATTACTCCCTTGGCTTAAACCTGTATATCAATCACAATACACATCTTGGAATCCTGGGAAAAATAAAACATAGAAAGGGGTGAGCTCAGATGCACAACAAGGATAACAATATAGGGGAAACATTCATAAATAAACATAAAAATTTAAGGCAATGTATAAATAAAACAAAAGCCTTTAGAACACTAACTTCAACATAATATGGCATAAATAAAATGATATAATTCCATTTACTAATTCACATGGATATTCTACTAATCAAATAATCACATGAAATATCAATAACCACTTTCATAGTGAAGGAAATTCATAATGTCGAACATTAGATTCCGTGTCAAGGCCTCATTACAAGACCTAAGGGATAACTATAACTGGAACCCTACCCGAATAGCCTCTATAATTGGACTCTATCCCGGAGAGCCTCTTTAACCGGACTCCAACCCGGAGTGCCTCTAATAACAATACACCAACCCGGAGTGCCTCTAATAACTGGACACCAAACAGGAGTGCCTCTAATAACCAGACACCAACCCCAAGGGACTGGTGTAACTGGACCCCAACCCGGAGGGCTTAATTTTATTGGTTACCAACCTAGAACATACTAGACCAACACATTCAACTTAAGAAGATGATTAAATATAACATAAACATTCTTATTAAAACTAGAATACGAAATGCCAAAAAATTAATCATAAACCATTAATGGAATAAAAATAACTCATTCGTAGTCAAACATATCACAATACCTTTAATATCACATGGAATATTTGTATCATAATAAATCAACTTCAAACAAGTTTAAAATTTATCAAAGGATGTTGACATAGATGAAATCAAAACTATTCGAGAGAAATATCTCTTTTTTGAAATCATTTAAAAGTCACATTATTATAGAGAAAACACATATTTTTAAAATATCATTATAAGCGTGTGAAGGAATCTTCAAAGGTGTAATAACGGCGGAGAATAACCGCACCCTCCGTATAAGTTAAAAAACATTCTTAAGTTAATTTTGTCAAAAGGTTAAAAAGTAACTTGTGTCGAAAATGATGGAAAGATTACTTTCAAAATATATAAAGTCAAATAAGGGTATAAATGACTTTAACCCATTGTATATTAAATAGTTAAAATGTTTTGAAAGTCATTTTTAAAAACATGGATGTGGATGATAAAGAGTTCCCAGTATATACTTACGTAAAAACTACATCGGATAATAAAGAGATTGTGTAATTAAACCTTACCAATTTGGTAACTTACGAAACGTACACCCCTTGAAAGAGGTATCATACAATGAATATGTAAATACACATAAATAAATTTTTATTACATAATTAATACAATTATTGGCTGTACATACACCTCACAAAAGGTAATAGTGGCAATATGACATGAATCTCACGGGAATAAAGAGTGGGATGAAAACCCCTTACCTTGTACTTTTCCCTGATATAGTGTAGTTTAACATCCTTTATAATAGATAAATAATTGTTATTAAATTATACAATAATCATATACATAAATATGATATCATATATGATCTTTTAATATTGCTTTGTTAGTAATATTTTAGTATTATCGTCGTTACAGGTGTTAACCGATTCGTTTTCCTTTATATGCTTCGTTATGTAAGCTAGGTTTTTTATGAATAGGTTGTATCTTATTCAAATACAGAATGATATCAAGTCCATAAACATTAATTTTAATCATCGAATGATAATTATTCTTGAATGGATATGATGGGGAATGAATTTCATCGCGTTCATGGAGACGGTAGCCCATACGTACACACGAACACAACTTCCATTTCGTTTTTCATTTTAAATGTAATCAAAACCATATAATACATAGGTATATTATTATTCCATTATAATATAATATATTATATGTGTTACTTATGTTCATTAATACCATATTTTATATGTTTCGTGTATGGTATAAATGAGTCATATCACTTTGAGGGGGCAGTAGTCCGCACTTCCTCAAATGAAATAATCATATATATATAAAAAATGAAACAAATAATGGTATGATATAAAATTGAATAAAAGAATATTATATATAAAACAAATATAATTAATATCATATTTAATTGTAGTTTCATCATAATGTCCACCGTGAGAGGCGGTAGGTGATAATTGAACAATGATCGTTTCATGAGGCGTTTTTGGTTGCCAACCACATAAACATTATGTTCTTCACCCATTAGATGGAGTTGTGGGTATGTGTAGTTCGAATACATCTCCTAAAAATATCCTATTATATTGAGGATACTGGTTTTGTTACAAAATAATATAATAAGAAGAGTTTAGGGGTTGGAGAAGTAAAATAAAAGAAAAGAAGCGAAGAGAAATCGTTACCTTTAACTTGGGTAACTCCCTTTGGTTTGAACAAAAAAGAACTCTTGAAGTACCTTATACCTAAGGTAAGGATTATAATATGAGGATAGGGATGTAGGGAGCCTATTTGGGCAGAGTATGAACGAGCTAAAAGGATTTAGAGGTGTGAGGAATTGGTTATAAGTGTGTCCTTTTATAAGGGGGAGGAGGGGCTCTTTAGATATATCTAGAATTATTATTTTATAATAAATTCATATTCGGTTTATGATTTCTCCAAAGTAGATTATATAAAGGTTAAGGCGGGGAGGGGTCGAAAACCACTCAACCAATAGAATTTAGACAGGTTTGGGTCATTATATTAACCTTATCTTTTAGTTTTAACTCTTAGTTAATTAGTTTGACACTTACCATGTCACTTTGTATTTTTATATTATATAGTTAATAATATTACTATATACATCCAAGAAACCCCCAAGTGGTCCATTAATGGCAGACCTATCATGATATAAGTCTTTTGGCGGTACATTAGATTTTTATAAATAGAAAATAAATTAATACTATAATACTTGTTTTAAAAATTCATTTATATCAAAATTTGACACTACTCAATAATTTATTTTTGTTAAAGGCTTAAAAACTTTATTAATTTGAACCAAATTCATTTAAGCAATACTAAAATGTCTTATTAACCAATAAAATGCGTGAATGTCATCAAAACATTCAAATTATATTTATTTTAACATTTATAATATCAATTATTTGATTCTTTCATTAATAAGTAAAATACGACATCATTATTGTGTCATATGTATTTTTACTTTTTCAATGCCTAAAAATTATAAATAAAATACCATTATGTAGGAAATATATTTATATTTATATTTAATATTTATAACTGAAAATATAACATATATAACCCTATGTAAAAATTGGTTTTCCAAAACATATAATCTTATGTCATTTTTGTATTCACTTTATCTTAATTAATATTAAGTGACCCTATCACCTAGAAGTGGCTCCATGGGGTCCCAAAATCGACCCAAAGATTTCCATGGTCGGGCATGTATCCAAATATACTGTTAGGACACGTTTTAGTGTAATTTATTATTATTATAGTATTATTTTTTAACCCTTATTTACCGAATTTTCCCTTTAACCATAGTAAATAAAATATTTACCAAAGTAATTATCCAAAATGTCTAAAAATAAAAGTTACCTATTTAAACAATTTGGACATCCTGATTCCAAATATGGATTCCATTTTTTCAAATTCAAAATACTTAAGTGGATGAAATTAATTTAAAATTAATTTCCGTTGTCAAAAAAAAAAGTGTGTTTTTAAGAGATAATAACTATCAAACGATTGACACATGTTTATGTCCGGTTTAAATGTGAAATTATGTACAATGACAAAAATTGTATTAAATGGTAAAAATATATTATAAATATAATTTAAAACCACTCAAATTCATAATTTATCACTATTAATTATTTCCATTAAAAATTTGGTTTTTTAAAAAAATATAATAATTTTCACTATTCATAGAAATATAAAAGTTATCCGAAAAGTTCCAAAATTTCATCCTAGGATAATTTCGATATTCTGAATCCAAAAATAATGTCCATTTAAAATAGATAAAATGTATAAATTTTGAAAAGTGGGTATTACTATTCATAACAGCTACTTTGATTGGTCGTGGCGTGTTAGAATCTCGAAGATGCATAAAACACATGCTACTGTATTATTCAAAGAGGAGAGTACCGTAGAAGCTTGGGGTGATACACAAAATACCAACTCTATTGCATTTAGGATGAGATCTAGAGGGATATCTTCGAAGAAGAGGTAGTCTCCTCTATCGTTTCTTTCAAAATTATTTCTTCTTATACTTCCACTTCATGAGTTGTTTCCGTTATAAATTAATAAATTAATATGAATTAGATAGTGATATATTATTTTGATAATGTAAAAACCATATTCCACATTCTATCTGACCTATGAAAAATAAAATCACCTCACGTGAATACGTACGACATGTTGTCTCAATGTCGTTGGGTGATCTATTTTTCATCACGACATAACATGAATAGGTAAAATTATCGAAATAATTACTATGTATGTTTTTTATAACCTAATATTTATTCTAGAAAAATATATATACCATCTACGTATATACCATGTCATAATTATTGAAACAATATCATCGCTCGTGTGTATGTACATCCTACCGTCACCACAATGTGATGCAATTAATTCTCCCTGATATAATTTAAATCATGAATATTTAAATGTATATAATGAATAAATATGACATATATTATATAATTATCAGTATGGATATTATAAAATAGAATCCCATTCAAAATAAATGTTGTTCATACAAAAAACATGCAACAAATAATGACTAAAATTAGAGTAATAATGAAATGTCATTAACAAACATATTATAACATGATAATATATGATACCGTAAAAATTAATATGATTTTAGAATAATTCAATGACATTATTTAAATCTATATACAAGTGGTTAAGAAACTTAAAAAGGATATTTTACATAAGGTATGGTATTATTTTTTCTCTCTTTTATTTAGGTGGGACATATACCTGATACACCACATATTTATATTTTGTGGTGTTTATGTTACCCATTAATTCTTTTATGATTATTTTTATGAAGGCTATGATATTTAAATATGCATCTAATTTTTTTATTTTATGAGGCATATGATTTGACTGATTATAAATTAGTAATGGATAATTTGAAAATCTCATTATTATCCACGATTTTTTATACGAATGTATTTATTTGGGTATATTTATCATATATTCACATGTTTACAAAATATATATCATAAAATATTCATTCTATTCTTCTAAAATTGTTTAAATTAAAATTTTCCCATTGGTTATATTTTTACAAAACAATATAAAAGTAATACTTTTTCATTTTATATACAAGGTAAATTCTGAGTCATCTATAAAAACTACGAGAAGAATTCTTTCATTTAACTTATAAAACATGAAAAATATTTCACATTTTCATAACACATTATTTTCATTAATATTCCTTTATATTATTTCAAGTATATTTTCCATGAAATTATATTCTTTTAATATTTCATGGAATTTTGAGAATATAAAAAAAATTCTAGAAGAAAAGGTATATTCCTTGAGAATTAATTTCAAGTGTTCAATCAAAATTATTTTACATGGAAGATTAAATTATTTAATAGGTTTATATTTTTATTATACAGTCCCTGTTATTCCTATTTTTTGACTATGTTTTTGGCAGAATTATATTTATGAAATCTATTTATTCCAGAAGGAATATGTTATGATGGAATGATTTTTAAGAATCCCATTTTATTCCTTGGGTTATGCTATGATTATTGATTTATGTTTTTGTGAGACACGTAAGAATTAATCCATTATAATATGGGTGGGAACTATATATCCCTCAAAATTCATTGGGTAATGTTTTTAATCTCATGGGATAGACATGATTGGAATAGGAAATGATATCGGTTCGGTAATACAGGGCCGGAATGGTAAGTAAACTTAGTCTATAAATACAATGCTGGAATGGATAGTAAACCCAATTCATTAATACATAGATAAAATGAGAAGTGAACTCCAATCAGTAATGTAATTTTTCTACTATGATAGACTTGTTAATTAGCCTTGACTAATATGAAATAATTTTATATGATTATGTTTATGGCATGAATCCCATGTCTTATTTTATGAACTTTGGATATGTATTCATTGATTCTTTATAATATCATATGATTTATTAAGTGACATTATATGATGATCTATGATATACAAGAGATGTTTTTTTAATTATTATATTCTTATGTATTATAATTTTGATATGATTTATATCTCCATTGGTTATCCTTACAGAGCATCTGAGCTCACCCTCATCACATCTTTTGTTTTACCTAGGATATAAAGAAAGGTTTTATGTAGGAAAAAGTGGGTGATCATAATGGGAGACGTTAAAGATCATTCTCCAAAATAGAACTATATGTTCCAAGTTTCCAATGGCACTAAACTAATATGGTCTTTGGGCATCTGTTTTTGTAATATATTAAGTATTCTATAAATGTGATATAATGTCCATGTACATAAAGATTGGGTAATTATATTTGGTATCAGAGAAAATTTTTATTTATACTCTCGAAACTAGGATAAAAAAATATTAGTTAGATCTCAAGCCGTATTCCTAAGGTATGTCTAGGAATGTTCATATGGATAAGTCTATGTATAGGTTAGAATCCTTGAATTTTGGTAATGATCATGTATAAACTTGTATTAAACCTAACATATTATTGATTGAAATTAATTTAACTTGATAATGAATTCTTATTGTAGGAGATATTTTTATCACAACCTGATTTATGGTTATAGTTATTGGAGGAAACCAAAAGGAATTTGGATAACATTGAATTTGATGATCAATTTAGTGATTATGTGCAATGACATTGGATAATGTCTATAGATGGAGATATTAGGGTAATGTTGAATTAGATATCACGATATATAATTAGCAATGTGAGATTTGGTGACATTTATATAACATCTCATAAGAGGAAGATGAACTTTTATAAATGTAAAAATTAAAAAGAAGTATAGTGGGAAGAAAATTCACCTTCCAACATCGAATGAAAAGGGTAGAAGAACCATGAGGAATACATCAAATTGAGGGGAAGAAGTTATCTATGCCATAAAAAGGGTCGTAGAGTGATGAATTGTTATAGAGTTCAATGTATCATCTATAGAAAACACTACCACAACCCAACTCAAGGACCAGACATAAAAATTTACTTCTAAAAAATGAAGGATCTTTTCCATTCCAACCATTAAGGGGGTAGGATTTAAGTATTTATGTATTTATATAAAATAATTACGAATGGTGAATTATATAAGAATTTTTTGTTTTTTGTTTTTCTCTATGGATTTTCAAGAATATGTAGAATAGATATAATAGAGAATAAAAGTGATTTAATGACAACCTGATATTAATATAAAATCCAATATTAAGGGAAATATAACCCTATATGTGTTCATAATGTTAAGATAATGATTTTTAGATAATCGACATGTTGGATTGTACTTATTTCCCTGGATCTGAATCTTGATTGGTTCAAAAGTGGTATATCTTATCATGTATGATGTTTAGAACTTATTGGTTATAAAAATTATATCAAGTGACCTATAAAATAAGGAAACATGCATGATTTCCAAAATTATTTATGGAAATTGAGGTTATTACCATGTTTCAAGAAAATACATGATTAAGGATCCAAGAACAACTTCATGAGATATGGTTGATAAATGTTAAGCTGAGTTAGTTATCCAATTTCTATTGTTTTGGTTTTTTACCTTTCAGAAGGATTTTATGGTTATCAATTTAAGGAATGTTTAAGGTAAACATGGGATGAAGTTTCTTATAATAAATTATTTTCTCACTATATGTGGACTTTTAAATATTTTACAATGTATGATGACCTTTTTGTTGTGATAAAGAAAAATGGAATGGCCTATCATTATATTTGTGGATCAGATGAGATTCAAAATCCTTAGGAATAAAAAACTAAAATTCATTTATTTATATAAGAGATGAAGTATAAATTTTTAAAGGCATGTCTAATGGTGTGACTGTACTAAAATAAAGTATGTATTTCTTCTCATGTGCTTGAAATTCAGGGAAATGATATTTTAAACCAAAAAATGTTATCCTATAATCTTTTTATCCGATGAATCAAATGTCCCCTTAGATCATTAAAGATTTATCACTTTATGATTGTTAACTTTTTCGAAACCATGATCAGTATCACTCTCTATCAGAACATGATAGTAATATTTCTCTTCCATATCCTTGTTTTCACTTCCAACCTATTTGCTGCTATCTGGAAACCTACTTATGACTTACTTTGGGTAACTATTATGTTTCTAACATTCAATTTTTCAAATAAGTTTTTTATTCCATTTTACTATGTGTGTTTCTATGAAATATAAATTCATGTATCAATCCTTTTACAACCAAGACGAATATAGAGGGAGAAATTAATTTTATAGGGGGTAAAATGTTACACCCAATGATTTTTATGAGATAGATTTTATTTTTTTGAATTTCTTTAATGTCTTATGTTTTATGTTACATCAAGATAATCGTTCACTACACACTACAATAGACTAACTTTCAGTATACGTAACACTATTTTTAGCTAATATTATACACAATTTTGATTTCATTCGATAGAATTCATTTTACGCATGACCGATTTTAAGAGAGAAACTAAATATTTGAATGTTACCTAATAAAATATTCATTATAATGGAGGGTATGGAAATGATAAACTAAATTATGAAAATATGGTTTACACATGTATATATATAACTAATTCTTTGGTGGGTAATTAATTATGAAAAAAACCCTTTAAAAAAGATATTTTTTTCTTCTAAAAAACAATTAAAATTAAAATAACCATGTTTATAAAATAAAAAAATCACTCTAGATGGATTTTATTAATTAAATAAATATGAAATATATTTAATATAATGATAAAAATTCATATTATATGTTTTCTAAACATGATATAAAACAAATTCAATTTTTTAGAGAAATGAAGTATTTTATAAAAAATGCATTTTTTATGCCTTTTGATGGCGCACAAATTTTAAATCTAGTAAGGAAACATTCATATATATATAATTTAACAAAATAAAATTCTTCTTTGGAACTGGGATATAAAAATTTACCTTGGATGATGTTTTTGTATTTTTATGATATGATTCATGTTTTGATGAATAGTACAAATATACCAAATTTTAATTGAAAACAAATTTTCTGATTGAAATAATTTATGTTGTTAAATTGTATGATTTTTTGGATTTAAAGAAAAAATGTAATATATTTTTATATATTAATATAATTTAGGTCATTGGCATTAATTTCACCTAGAATTTACAATTGAAAACATTTCAATCTTTTGCAATGTTTTAATGTTTTAAACCCCTTTACTTATTTAGAAAACATGATTAATTTTAAACTAATTACTGAAAGTTTTGTTTTAAGAAAAATTTATTCCATATTAGAAATCAATGGGTCCAAATTAATTAAATAACCTTTTCTTATTTTTTGGAATTATGAATTGTAACTTGAATAAATTTTTTAATACGATAAAAAGGTAAATTGGGTAATTTTAGGTGACTATAATATTATAAAGTTATATTCACCCAAATACTAATATAAATCGGATTAGTTTTTTTGACCAAAATTATCCATGTGATTAAATGGTATACTTTGGGATCAAATTTAATGACACTAGAAAATTTAATATGTTTTATTTCATGAAATGTTACGTATGACTTACTCAAATTTTAATAGATTTATCATTCTAAAAATAAGGTTATACAGATGGAAAATAAGACTATAGATATTAATTTTAAAGATAATATGTTTTTGTTTTTCATGATTATTTGTTGGTAATTTCTATGAAATAAATAATAATCTTAAAGGCTTACACGTTGATGATAGTTAAATTATTTAATTGAAGTAAAATCAATAAAATAATTTTTATTAAAATGATATTAACCCTTAACAAAGAAAAAAACTTTATTGAATCTTATTTTTCGAGTATATATCTACCATAATCATCCAATGGTTTATTTATGAACCATTTGGGGCCATATGTAAAATATTATGACACATATAATATTTAATTTAAAGTGTTTTTAATGATTTCACATTCATATCTTAATAAATATAGCATTTTTAATGTAGTATTTAGAGAAGCTATATTAGACTATAAGTATTCTGAATAAATACATAGGATTTATATTCATTATTTTTTTTATTTTAAATTTTTATGCATTATATAAGTGTATTAAATAATTACACAAAACTAATGTTGTAATTATTTTATTAATGGTAATATCAAATTAATGTTAATAGAAATATTAAAATAATTATAATTTTGGATAATTAATATATAAAATAAATTTTATAGATTAAATTAACCCCAGTGGAATATAATCAAACATTTTTTTGATGATAACATGTTATCATTATTTTTTTTAAAATCCATGAAATATATTGTATCAGAATTGAAACTACGGATATTTTGTCCTAATAATGTTTTATTAAATTATTTAAAAATCATAAAAAAAGTTTTAAATATAGAATAATTATTTTATGGTTTAAAATGTTCTAAATTATTTATTTATGATCCAATTGAGATAAAATAATTAAATATTTTACCATTTAGTATTGAAATTTTTGTTACCATTGTCAATATTTTAAGATATTCATAGTGTGCCCCTCACCTCAATTATAAAAGGCCACATCCCCCTTTCAATTTCAATTAAATTTGAGCCTTCAAGATCAGAAACCACATGATCATTTCCCTTTTTAACTTAATTTTTTACATTTTATTGGTGTTGTTCTTCTCAAAGAACCAACTTTAGTACCATTAAGAGGAGATCTATAGGAAACTTGTGGAGGAAGAGGCAATCTCCTCTAACTATGCCTTCAAACATATTTATTCATCTACTTTCTATTCATGAGTTATTTCCAATATAAATTAATAAATATAGTATAACTTATATACTGAGATGTTATTATGATTATTTAATGACCATATTTCACCTTCTATCCATCTTTTGAAAAACAAAATCACCACACATGCGTACATACAACATACCATTTCCACGGTGTATTATATTCAATTTTTCATCACAAATTTACTTGGATCATTATAATAGTAGAAATAATAATTAAATATTATTATTATAAAAATATATTCATTCATGAACAACATATATACCGTCCACTTTCATATCATTTCATAATTAAAGGAATGACATCATCTCTTGTGTGTACGTATAACATACTATCTCTACGATGTGATGTGATTCATTTTCCATGATATCATTTAAATAATTATTATATAAACGAATAAAATGAATAAAAATGAAATATATTACATTATCATCATTTTATAAATTATATAATGGTAACCCATGATGAATAAATGGTATTTATATGATAAATCATAAGGTATATACCGCCCAGAAGAAGAGTAATAATGAAATGTTATTAACAAGAAGATTATAATATCATCATATATGATATCATAAAAAATAATTTGATTCTGTAATAAGTCAATGAAATTATTTAAATCATTCTATAGGATTTTATGATATATACAAAACATATCAGCCCTATGTTTATGGATTATTTGTCTCACTTTTATTTATGTGGGACAAATGCCTTATAAAAAACCAATTTCTTTTGTGTGGTGTTTATGATACACCTGAATGTTTTTATGATTCCAATTATTAAAGTTCTGATATTAACAATTGAATATAATTTTCATTATTTTATGATTCATATGATTTGACTAATTATAAATTTGTAAGGGATAGTTATTCAATCTCATTATTTTTTGAGATTATTTATATTCTAGTATTTATTGGTGTATATTTACCATCTATATACATGTTTCCTAAATATGTGTTGTAAAATTTTATTTCTGTTTTTATATATTTGTTTAAATTACATTTTACAGACATGTGAATTTTTACTAAATGATATAAAAGTAATATTATTTCGTTCTAGATACGAGGTGCTTTTGGACTTATCTGTCAAAAGTAAAAGAGTAATTGTTTCATTTAACTATATGATAAGAAATAATTTTCACGTTTTCATAATTCCATATTTTCATTAAGATTCCATTACAATATTTCTAAGTGATTTTAAATTAATTTTTTCTTTTAAAATTTTATAGAATTTTGAGAAATGAACACATTTTTGTAGAAGAAATGATTTTTTTCCGAAGAATTAATTTCATGTGTTCTATCAAAATTATTTTCCATCAATGCATACATTATTTAATAGGGTTATGTTTCATGTATAAAATCCCTATTATTCCCATGGTTTCATTATTTTTATGATGGGATTCTATTTATTAAATCCATTGGTGTTATATGGAATATGTTATAATGGAATGATGGGTTTAAACCCATTTTATTCCATGGGTTATGCAATGATGATTGGATTATGTTTTTGTGGAACATTTAAGAATTATTTAATTATGAGATGGGTGGTACCTATATCTCCCTAAAATTCATTTGGTAGTGATTTATATCTCATGTGATAGATATTAATGGAACTAGAAATGATCTCGGTTTAATAATATAGGGTTAGATTGGTCAGTAAACTTGGTTCAATAATAAAGGGAAGATATAACACGTAAATCGTGTTGTGTATTATAGGACTAGAACAATGATTGAAATTGGTTCAGAAATGGATTTTTTTTCTATGATGGTCTTGGAAATGATAATTCACTAATATTAAATGATTTTTTATGATTATGTGTTTTCCACAATTTTCATGTCTTATGTTATGCCCTTTGGAAATATGTTCATTGATTCATTATGATCTATTATCATTTATTCCACGAAATGACATCATGATATATGATATGGAGGATATATATTTTAATTGTTACTTTGTTAGGTATTATGATTATGATATTATTTGTATACCCCTTATTCACCGTTAATTAGCATTTGAGATCACCCTTTTCATTTTTTTCCCCAGGATAAAAAGAACAGTTTTAGGTACAAAAAATAGAGGGGAAGATCATTGTGGGATATGTTAATGATCATTCAGCAAATTTGATAAATTTTTTCCATGTTCCAAAAGGAAAAAAACTAAAACCATCTTTTGACGTCTGTTTGTATCATATATTAATTATTCTACAAATGTGATGTTGTTTCAAATTACATCAATCTTGGGTCATTAGTGAAAATGTATTAGATGAGGAAAATTATGTGGGTTTGAAGTAAAATAGATGAAGAAATAAGGTAGAGTTGGATAAAATGTAAAATGATATATATATATATATATATATTCAGAACCATAAGAGGAACTAGATATAAATTTTGTTTCCAAATCTAGAGTGGGAGAATGTGTAGAAAGAGTAAATGTTGTAGGAAAGAATATGTGTTAGGGTAAAGAAAATTAGATATAGACATAAAATCATTAACAAAAGTTCATGTAATAATGTATAAAGATGAAATCAGAAAACAAATTCAAAATTATAGGTGGAGGCAAAAAAACACTATAAAAATTTCATTCCTTGTTGAAATACGACACTAAGGTATCAAAAATAAAAAATCATACAACCCACCAGAGAATATGTTAAAAAGAAAAATGTGAAAGTCAAGATCAAATGAGAATGGTATGGAAAAATTTGTAGTAGATGATGATAAAAAATATAAAATAAAAAAGGAGTTTTTATAAGGTATTAAATATATTGAGAATACAAGAAAAACATTGAATAAATTTAAAAACCAAATCAAATACCAGAATAAAGAAGAAAAATAATATGTCAGAATAAATTCATAAATAATAATGAATGATATAAATTTGAATAATAATTTGAAGTGAATCCAATTTTTTTTGAATAATAACTGTATATAAAAGTAAAAGGAGAGATTGAATCAATGTTACACTAAAAAATACATTATCCTAATTCTGAAGTAGAAGGAATAAGTAAAAATGAATTGTGATTGTTTCCCAGTAAGATAAATGAAAAGGTAAAGGAGAGTCTGAAATCCCAAAATCATATGATGAATCTAAAATTATTAATTAATGTATATGTAAAATTTAATTATTCAGACAGAACAATAAGAAATAAGGACCTAAAAAAAGATCAAAATATATGTATAATAAAAATGAAAAATTGATTTCATTATGAAAATTAATTCTTGAGGAAAATAGAAGAACAATGGTTAGATGTTAATGTATAATTAAAAAGATACAATAAGAATAGAGAAGAAAAATATAATGTATGAGTTAATGAAATATCTTAATGAATTGAAATAAAATGAAAATAATATAAGAAAATATAGAAAAGTATACATTAAAAGAACGTAATAAATAAACCAAAAATTTAAATAGAAATATAATTCAAGGAAAAAATAAAAACCAACATGTAAAATAAAAGTTTATAATAAATATTCAATATTTATAAAGAATATATGAATCAAGAAGTAAAAAAAGAAAAATATAAAAGAAAATGACTAAAAAATTTAAAGTCAAATGTATAAGCAAGAGGAATTTAATAAAAAACAATACATATTAGTATAACTATAAGTTAATGTTAATAAAATGAGATGTTTTTCATGTGAGGATAATAATTCATATGATTTTTAAATAGATATAATTGAATAAGGAATGTAAAAAACATAATTTATTTCATAAAATGAAGTATAAACAAAATATAAAATAAAACAAGTAAACTAAAAAAACCATGAAGTAATAATTATGATTATATAATTGGAAGTATATGAATAATTAGGAGAATCATATTCTTTAAAAATATGTTGAATAAAAAAACATGAATAATAAATAAATAATAAGGAAAAAAATTAAAAAAAATTAAAAAAATATGTTAAATAAAATATAAGAATATATATAGCCAAAAGTAGTAGATGAATCAATATAATGCATTTTTGAAAAACTAATAGTTTGAACTAAATTAGATGTGGAAATGTAGAAAATATATTCACAGTATAAGTAAAATTAAATGTTGGAGAAAATGTATTTGTATATGCAGAAGAAAATATAGAACTTGAAGCCAAAATTAGAAATAAACACAAGAAACGTGAGCATATTAGAAGAAGGTAAAATTTATTAAAAATGAATTAATAGTAGGAGTCATATGTATTACTTAAAAATTAAATAAAATTACCAAGGGTGAGATTATGAAAATGATCTTTGATTTTTAAAAAATTATTGGACATTAGTTTTATATAATTTTAGGAATGTAAGAATAAATATACCATCAATATGACATGTTTTTATTCAGTCTTAAATCTTTGATACATGTTTTTAATGACTTTTAAATCTAATGAAAATGATTTTCAGTCATTATGACCACAAATAATGTTATATTTATTGGTTCTATATTCATTCATTTCTAACATTAATCAACGATTAGTGTCATAAGAATTCAAAAAAACAAGTGGACATTTTATATGTTTTTTCCCTTTGATATATGCTTTTATTTTTAAAACAATTTTTTTTCATTTCTGGAAAATTTTTTATTTGATTGAAATGATGTTTGTTATAGAATTATAAAAATTGAATGATGGGTGTCTTCCTATTATTCTAATTCAATTTAAGGTTTTTTATATATTTCACACCCTTTGATTTTTTTGACCTTTAAAACAACAGAATTTTCTTTTGGTTATTTTAAACATGCCACATATTATAATTCGGTCTAGTCTATTTTTATTTGTAAAGAATAATAAAATGGATTTTTTCAATGGATATAATTAAATTGATGGGGTTTTATGGGTTATGACGATCATACACATTTTTAAAGACATTTAAATCAAATAAAATCATATGTTTGATAATTATGTCCTCCATACACATCATATTGACATGCGGTATATTCATACATTTCAAAATTTGTTACAAATCCATGATATTATTTTCAGGGGATTGACCACATTTAATAAAAATTGAATTCCCATGCAGAAAATGTTATCTTACCAATATATCCATGTGATAGATTAACATTTTTTTCGATTTTAAAATTTTAAAATTTCATGGATAATTTTTTTGTAAATTTTTAAACCAATATGACCATGTTTTCTTGGGTTTTTGACCACTATTTACATGATTTTTTCATCATAAGAAGATTAATATTGTAAAAGGGAAAGATTAAAAATTTAAGTTGAATAACGGGAGATAGTGTTAGCATAATGATTCATAGTGTTAGTGAAAATAATTCTAGAATTAGTGAGTGTGTGTTGGATTCACAGATAATTGGAAGAATATACTCCAACAACTACATTGATATTTTGAATTAGAATATTGTGCACAATGATGCTTCTAACTGTACAAGGAAAATGAAACTTTCAATATGATTTTACATGTTATGGTTTTTACATTAATATCCATTCCGTAAGATATGAAATGTACATCTTATTAATTCTTAAGAATAAAAATAAATTAGAAAGAACTAAAAATACAGAGTTAGAATATTAGATTATACATATACCTAATTCTATATTCCATGGTGATGAACAATAGATAGCAGCCCTCGCCCTAAAAATACCTCTTCTTTGGTAGTTACAAAAACCACCTAAGTGGACTACCCAATATATATAATTGAATGTGTATTCATCAGTGTAGGTTATATCGTCATTAAGAGGACCCCTAAATCAATTCTTAAAGATCTTAAATAATTTGGGTATCGTTCAATTAATTTTCTACTTAAATATTAAATCATTTTATTGATATTGACAAATTTTAGCGGAATTATCAATTAAATAGGAATGTGAAGAAAAAGACATAATTCTGGACATAATAATAAGTTTTTGTTTTAGATCCTCCTTATGTTGATTCTTACAGACTAGAATAACTAAAAGGCAATTTTTATCATTTTCACTCCAATGCCTTCTCAATTTCACATATTTTTACTACTATAAAGGTGAATTTACATTTATTAATAATAGTGGTCAATACGAATTCTTAAATTCCATAATATCTAGAAATATATGAATTAGATTAATACATGTCTAATTTTTACATATCGCAAATGAATGAAGAGTCACCTTCCGATGTTCCCATGTTAATCTATGAATGTTTTCTCAGTTTTCACCCCTTGAAAGGAGATACCAAATTTTAATAATAATAAATATTAAATGATAATTTGGATGGTACTATTAGTTTTATGAATAATTCTTTTTTGTGTGGTTGATTTCTATAGATCTGAAAGGATTTTTCGACCAATACACTATATTTTTTCATGGAAATTCGAACTCATTTCCACAGTTTTAAACCTTTTTAGGTGACTTCTTGCATTAATAAAAACTTTTATTGTTTGATATTAATTTTGATCATAAAATGTAATTTAGATGTTATATTAATGTTACATATATTCCTATATATCCAAAATGTATTTGATATTTTTTTAATGTTTCCAAGACAATATGGTATTGTTTCTCATGTTTGACCCACACACAGGTTATTTGTTTGTTATTAATAAGTGAAAATGTTAAGAAATCATAGATTACATCATTCAATGAAATGTAAGAATAAGATTCATGCACAACTGATTCCCAATAATAACAATTGACAAAAGGATTATTTAACTAAGATTCAATGTTAATAAAAATAATTCAACAAGGTCATAACATTGACACATTATTGATTCATATAGAAAAAATATTAGTTAAGGATCATTCAGATATCTCTTCATGGAAATATGATATTTTTCTCTCATTTTTGACCCATTATATGTTAATTATCTCTTTAATTTTATTCCGGTGGTCAAAAGACACTTTAAATCATACAAAGAAGTGATAACATATGATGTAAAATTGGTTTCTTTTCATAGATCATAAATGACTTGAATATAATTTTTCAATATTTTCAATAAAATATGATCTCATTTTCATTATTTTTACTCTAAAATGAATGAATTTCCATTAAAAAAACTATTGATTACATGAAATTTTCATTTCCACCAATTTATGGAAATTTATTATTGAATTTATATTCTATTGATTATTATAGATAAAAAGTATCTGATAAATCATGTATCTTTGTTTCTCTGTAAATACGAAGTCATTTTATATAATTTTACTAAATGATGTGTGATATTTCCTTTCAATAAAAATATCACAATAAAATTATTCATCAGATTATATATGGAAATTATGACAATATATTGGATCATAGATGATTACCAAATATCAAAAATGATTTTCTGATCACTCTCCTATGTTATTATTGATATTTGAACTTGTTTTGTTTTTCTCATTTTGACCCCTTATAGGTGGCTTGTCACTACAAAAAATCTTTGAAGGAAAAAATATCACTTTTGATCATGTTGAGAAAATTTGGCGTTATATTGATATGTGGTATGTTTGTACAAATAAAAAAACCTAATTTTCAATTTCCAAAATTTTCATCCTAATATGAGATATTTTTCTCATTTTCATCCAATAAATGGGTGATACATAATTTTTTTAATTGTTGTCAACAATATTAAATTATACATTTTATCTTTCTAATCTATTAAGACATCATATTTATTTGAGGATAAATACTTTATATCACAGATTAATCAAGGGTTTATGTCATACGATTCCATTTCAATCTATAATTGTTTGTTTCATTTTTACCCCTTGGTTGGTGATAGTTCTTTTTAATAATAATATCTAGGTGACATGATAATTACAATCATACAATGAAATCTATGATTAAGATTAACATGAGGTCAATTTATATTGATAAAAAATAGTTCAAGGTTCAATCTAATAATTTTCCATGTCAATCCGAACACATATTCATGACATTGACTCATTTTCAGTCCCTTGGAACATTAATAAAAATTTGAAGTCCAAACAATACTTTCATTCATACTGAACATTTAGATGTTAGACTCACATAATGTTTTCTTTGATAGATCTAAATTGAATTGAAAATAATTTGTGATGTTTCCATAGAAGTAAAATATTTTTTTTATATTTACCATTATATGGTTGATTTTTAATTTATTAATAAGTGTTTCCTCTATGAAATGATAGTTTACATTATATTGGTTAATATCCGCATCACATTGATGCATAGAACACTTATATCACTACAAAAAAGTGATGGTTAGTGGCTGTTTATTCACGAAATTTCTAATATCTTCTGAAAACTAATTCTGGTTAAAAAAAATAATATAGTGGTAATTTCATGTAAACCACTGCTTGATATTTTAAAAAAACCATAATCTCTTCCATCCCCTTCTCCCCGTATGATACCACAACCCCTTCCCCCCCACCTCCCTCGACCTCCTCCTCTCCACTCCCCGACGGTGACCCAGAGACTATGAACTCCCTTCCCCCAGCCCTACTCCCCTCCTCTACATGAGGGCGACCTAGAGCCCGTGGCCCCGAGCCTGCGACCCCCGACCCTCGCAAACCCGCGACCTGTCCCCTGTGACCCTCCCTCATATGTCATCCTCTCTAGCCACCTTTCCAGATATGAAAATCCCCCCTCTTACCCCCCTCAACCTAGATTGGTTCTGGTCTTCGGCAGTGATAAAATCTCCCCTCCGAGATCCCTCTATGTGGCTCAGATTCCCTCCTCAATGACAATACTGACCCCCAAAAGTGTGCATCATCCTCACCATAATATTATTATTGAGTATAATTATAAGGACAATCAGGGGAGATAAAAATAACATAAAATATGATTATTTTTCAATAGACAGTAAATATATATCTAATTTTTGTTTATAATGTGTTATTTATATTTTTTAGTCAATTGTTTGGAGTTATAATGATCCATAATTTAGGTTATGTAGTATTAAATTTTAAAAAATAAAAATTTTAGGATATTTTTTCTAATATATATCATTCATAATATCATGGTTAGTAATTTATATTAATTAATTTCACTTTGTTTTATCTGTGTTAATGCCTCCGATTTTTTATAGAAACATAATTAGAGCTATTTTCCAACTCATGAACAATTGGTGGTATGGTTTGGGAGATCTCATTGTTTCTTCACTAACACTATCATGGTATCTAAGGATAAAGGCCTTGAGAATGATATATTAGATCATTTTTAATTTATCAGAATGCCTAATGTTTTATTTATATGTGAAGAATCATTAAATTTAATAAAAACTATCAAATAATGATAGAGTTGTTAGTTTTATATTTGAAATTCATGATAATAAATTTTTGATTATGGTAATTGGAACATCCAATATAGTTTCATTGATTTTATTTTAATTAACATAGTTTTTTATATTTTAATTTTTGTGTGTTGTATGTTTTTTCCTAAGTTAAATGGCTAATTTTTTATCATTTGATTTGTAAAGAAAAATAATTTTTATTCAAATTTATGTTAACACCATATTTTTTATGTTTATATGAAATTGATGGAACATCCATTGGATTTTATTTTACTATAGTTGATCTATATAGTTCATGGAACATCATAAAGTCACAATAAACCAATTGAATATAATATTGAAATATAGAGTTTCTTATTATTGGTAATTATGATATATCATGATATCCAAATAAATTATAATTTGTTTTTATATTTTTATGGGGTTCTATTTTTATTAGTTATATCATGTTAAATGGATTGTACATTAATAAATGTTACCAATTTTTCAATGGATTGAACCCTCCTTAGTTACAACATAAGGGTAGAATGCACCATTAAATTTTATTTGATATATCTCATTCATTTATGTTTGTGAGAAATAATAATTTATTTCATTCATTTTATTATATTATAAGTTTTGTAAGAAAATTTTCATTAGTTGATTCATCCCATATTTATTCATAGTTGTTATGAATGAGTCAATGGTAATGTTCGGTGATATTTAATTTTAATTTTACATGTTTTATTCAACATTTTTATCATTATATTTTAATGTATATGAAGAATAAGATCCAATAGCAATGAAAATTTTTTGGATTAATTTACCTTGAAATGCTCCTCGATATGCAAGGGTTTGGAAGAATTTTTAGATTATGACATCAAAAACTAATCAATGGTTGGTAAAATAAAAGTTGTGTTTCCTAATTATAAATAAAATAGAAAATTGAATAGAAAAAAAGTGTACGAGAATTTGATATTGAAACAGATTCCTTGTCGATATGTATGTTGGATTTGGAATGGTGAATCACGTTTTATGGAAGGTAATAAAAATGGAAACACTATCAATGAAATACAATGTGACCCTACATAAGACAAATAAGTTTGAAATTTACTAAATAACACATTAAGTTTTATATAATATGATGTCTATATATTAAATTGATCAAAAGAACCATCAGTTGATCCTGAGCATGTTAATCTTGCTGAGCACTTTATTGATAAATAAACTAATATTTATGAATTAGTTTTAGATGAATCAGAAGAACTGTATGAAGTGTAATCCTTGTATTCATAGTTTTCTTTTCTATATAAAAGGTATCATATCAAGTGCCACTTTGTAATCACTAAAAAAGTTATGTATTTGATTTTAGAGTTACATCATGATGATTTTAGTGAATTTAAGATCCCTTCATCATTCTATGAGATCAATAATGTCATCACCATAATGTGACTTTATTATAAAAAAAATACATTCCTGACCGAATGATTTTATTATTTACTAGGTGGAAGTGTATAATAAATAAGAATACACAATATTTCATCCAATTAGATGGAAGTAAAAAAATAGTGATAAAATAAATTATTGAAAACCTATTAAGAAAATAAAGAAGAAACATTCTACACATTTATTTTGTAACATTCCAATGAAACCACACTTGAAAAGATTATTTATTTCTTCTATGTCCATATAAAACATGAAGTGGAATGTTTATGATAGTAACAGTGACTTGATGATACATCCAAATGATTCAACATCATGGAAGATATATGATTCTTTATAACCATATTTTTCCAGATCCTAAAAATATACGATTGAGACTAGTTTCAGATGGTTTTAACCCTTTTTGTACATTATGTAATAATTATAGTATTTGGCCAATTGTTTTGAATCCCTATAATATTACTTCAGGATGTGTATGAAGAAGACTTCTTTCATTATTTTGACGATTATTGATAGATAGAAAATGTCTATAAATGACATTGATGTTTACCTTCAACCTCTAATCAATGAATTGTGAGAATTATGGTATGATGGTGTGGAAGAATAAGATGATTCAATAAGACAACAATTCAAAATTAATGCTTCTTTAATGTGGACAATTAGTGAAATTCTTGGACTTGAAAATATATCTAGTTGGAACACAAAAAAAAATTCGTATTTTCTAGTTTTTAAATTTTATTTGGAACCTCAAATAATATATCATATAAAAAATGGTGTTTTATGTGTAAACATTGATTTCTGGATTCCTCTCATAAATTCGAGTTTAACAAGATATGATTTAATAGATATATTTAAATGAGAAAGTCAATGAAAGTGTTCTTTATTATAGAAATATTGGTACAATTAATTAATGTCCCTAAATAATTTATAGAATGTATTCATTTTAAATAAGGGAGGAAAAGGGTACGACGTACACTATCTGAATAAGCTGGAACACAACAATGGAGGAAAAAAATTATATTTTATAAATTTTCTTATCAAGAGCTTATTTTGACATATCAAAATCTAGATGTAATTAATATTAAGAAGAACATATGTGATAATGTAATTTTTATAGTGTTTAATGAGTTTGTAAAATCGAATGATCACCTTAACTCTTATAATTATTCTGAGCCAATGAATATAATGCAGGGTTTTTTCAGAAAATGAGAATGTCAAGTATCCTTCAGTTATTTTGATAATTAAATATCATGAGAAAGTCATATTACATCAAAATTCAATAGTTATAAAGGTGCGAGATGGATATTTAAGTAACATATCATGGTGACCTAACTTAAAACATAAAATGTTACTTAGATTGAAATGTCATGACTCTCGTATTTTGACTCACTAGTTTTTCCTATTTGATTTTCTTAATACTTTTTTATTGAAAATTTGTCATTTGGAGATATTATTTCCCCCTACATTATTCATTTTCACGATTCATTTGACTATTAATTTTTTTAAAGAAGCTAAACATTGTGAACTAGTACAACATCAATGGATGTATCCAATTGAGAGGTATGTTGGTATTTTTTATTTTAATTGCTGAATGATATTATATCAAATCATTGCATAATTGTTTTTTATTTGTTTATTATTTTATCATCAGGTAGATAGGTTTTTTGAAATCATATGTGAGTAATAAATCTCAACCAGAAGCTTATATTACTTATGTTTAAATAGCTGAATAGTGATTGAGCTTCATGTTTTGGTATTTGGATGGGATTGATAATACATTTAATCATGATATATGTGATGATGACATATCCACTAATTCTAGTTTTGAAAACAATTAATCAATATTTCTTAACTATTGGATAATCAATTGTAAAGGAGTCAAATTTTACACAGACTGAGTCAGAGTTTCAATAAGAAAATATATATATGCTAAGAAATAGTGTTATTATAGATCCATTTATTGAATAATTGATATTATAAAAAAAGTGACGACTAAGGGCTCAAGATCAAAATGAGAAGGAATTTACAAAAAATATTAATAAGGATCTTATTGAATGGTTCTTTTGTAATGTAAGTATATAATCATATTTATATTATTTGCATGTAATTTTTTATCTATGTTAAAATTAGAAAATTATATATTTTTGTCTTGATAATTAATGTTAACAATCAAGATGAAATATTGAATGATTTGATGTTTTTTACACGATGTCCTCTAAGGAAGGCTAAGTGATTCGATGCCTAAAATATTTATAGCTTCATGTTTCATTAAATTTATCATGAAGAATATTTAAAAACTCAAAATAGTGTTGTATTAACAATTAAGGAGGTGAGATACTATGTAAGGATGATTGATATAATTTAATTAAAATATCATGGAAATTTTTCAGTTTTATTAGGTCAACATTGATAGGAGTATAATAAAAGATTAGTTACATTTTACTTCTGTCAACTTCTCTCACTTAATTATTACTGATGAACTTACACATCATGATCCGTGTATCTTTGATCCATAAGACAAGATGGATTATTATGTGGATGATTAAATACATGAATGTTGGAGTGTTATTGTACACATAAAGAGGAGACACTTTCAAGATACGTGCAATAAATACCAATTGGTTTTTTGTGACAGTGAACCTCATCAATAATAAAATATTGGACAACTTTTTAATGATAAAATTGAAATGGTAGAACATTTAATATACGGTGAAAATTGAAGGACTCATCACGATGGAAGTTTATAATAATGAATATAATTTAATGTATAAATTGGTAATGAAATTATATTAAAATTTCTCATTGATAAGTGTTTCTTAAGTATATAAATTTCTCTTGCTTTTCTTTTTTTCTTTTTTCTAAAAAGCTTTCAGTTTTTCATTTTATATATATTTAATTTACCTTTTCCATTTGAAATTTCAGAATTCAGAGAAAAAAATCCTAGGATTTTATCTGATCAGTATCTCAGAGCACACCAACATTACTATCTTCCTCTATGCATACTAGTGATTCCATTGTACCTGAGACTGTTAGTGAGCCATCCATTTTTACATATTCCATTGGTATACCACCACATGATTGACCTCCATCAACGGATTTGTTGGTCACCTCTCTATCTAGGGGATATTTTTGGTTAACTATTACTGGTATGTATGTGATTTTTCAAATATTTTATTAATTTTTAATGCATTTATAAAATAGATAATGATTAGATTCATATCCCTACAACATAAAAAATAAGGTCTTCGATAGTCAGGTAAATGTAATATAAATTTAATATTCCTTGATAACTAATTTGAAACAATAAGAGTAAATTTTTTAATATAATTATAATGTGTTCTGTTTTTATTTCAAGACATTCTTTTATTTTGATGTCCCTAACTCTGTTTCGTGCCCATGTACTTTTCAATGAACACATACGTTATCCATACAAAAATAAAATGACATTTTTATTTAGAAAAAATTTATTTTGAGTTTTATCAAACACATTTTGTTCAATATTGATGTGTGGGCGATTCTTAAACATCAAAAATAAATTATAGATCATTATACATAAGATTGAAAAAAAATCGAAGCTTTTTTTCTCAGTTTTAACTTAGTAAACACTTAAGAATGGTGAACAAGCCTTTAAAAACAAGTTTCAGGGTTTCAAAACATGAAAGAAGATGTTTGAATTCTTTGAAATAAGGATATAATGACCATACATTTATTTTTTTATATTTATGAACCTACGATAAGAAATTCCAGTTGACGGTTTTCCCATTGTGGTCTTAAAATTCATTATAGTGTTTTTAACCACTAAAAAAATGCACGGACCAGTGAAAAATAGAAAAAAGGAAATGTATTATCGAGAAATTTGGGGAAAATAAACGTATTTTTATTTTTTTAAATTTAGGAATTGAAGTCATGTCATTTCGAATGACAATTTTCCCATTATGGATGTAAATTTTCTTTTTGAGTTTTAAAACATTTAAACATGCATGGAATGGTAAAAATAGTGAAACGGCATAGTTTCACCTTGAAATTAGGGGAAAATTATGGTACATATAATTTTGAAATGTAAGAACTGACACCACATCATTCTTAATGATGGTTTTCTCGTTAAGACCGTATACACTTTTTAGTATGTTGAAACACTAAAATTTTCATGAAACTCTCAGAAAAATGAAACTGATGTCATATTTCTTTGAAACAAGGGGAAAAGACCATATATTTAATATTTAAATCTAGGAACTTATGGAACATAATTTTGATTTATGTATTTCCAATTATTCTTGTAAATGTGTTTTAAGTGTTTTAAAAAACTATAACTTGTATGGAAGGGTCAAAACTAGAAAAATGATTGCAGATTTTCATTAAATTAAGATGAAACTAATTTATATTTAATTTTAAAATTTATGAACTGATGACACATCATTAAAAATGAAGGTTCCTATTTGCGTCGTAAATACATTTTTAGTGTTTTAAAACACTACAACGTGATTGAAATGGTCAAATCCAAGAAAAAATTCTCAGATTGTCCCAAAATCAATAAAACCCCATCGTAGATTTAATTTTGAAATGTAGTAACTGAGAAAATATCATTCTGAATTACATTTTTCCCATTATGTCCATAAAACCTTTTTTTATTTTGAAACACTAATATGTGTGTGGAGTGGTCAAAACTAGAGAAACAATTTTAGATTTTCCTAAAATAATTAGAAAATGGATAAACATTTCTGTGTGAAATATAGGAACTGAAAACAAATCATCTGAATAATTATTTTCCCATTAGGATCATAAATGTGTTTTTAGTGTTTTAAAACACTAACACATGCTTGTAATGGTCAAAATTGGTAAAAATGTCGGATTATCCTAAAATGAAGGGAAAACTACTTTTGGATAAATTATTAAATATAGGAATTGATAACACTTCATTCCAAATGATTATTTTCTTGTTATGGCCATAAACATGTTTTTTTATAACACCAAAACATGCGTCGAATGTCCTAAACTAGACAAACGATCTTGTATTTTCCTAAAATAGGTGGAAAATGATCATATATTTAATTTTGAAAATTAATAATCAGTAGCACATCTCCCTGAATGGAATTTATTCCATTGTGTGTCGTAAACACATTTTTGGAGTTTTAAAATACTAAAATGTGTGTGGAATAATCAAAACCCTGAGAATGATGTTGGATTTTCCTAAAAAATGTTACAAAAACTGTACATTTAATATTGAAATTTAGGAACTAATGAAATGACATTCAAAATTATGGTTTTCATGTTATTGATGTAAATGAATTTGTAGTGTCTTAAAACACTAAAACATGAATGGAATGGTCAATACAAGAAAAACAACATGATAGTGTCCTAAAATATGGGGGCAAGGATTTTAGATTAGTTGTGAAATGTAGGAATTGAGGAAATTTCATTCCAAATGATAGATTACTAGTTATAACAATAAATTAGTTTCTAGTGTTTTAAAACACTACAATGTGCGTGGAACGGTCAAAACATGAAAAACAACATCAGATTGTCCTAAAATTAGGGGGGAAATACCATTCATTTAATTTTGGAATTTATTAAATGAAGACACCTCATTCTGAATGACAGGTTTCCTTTTATGGGTGTAAACAAGGGTTTAGTGATTTGAAACACTAAAATGTGTTTGGATCATTAAAACACGAAAAACAATGACGAACTATCCAAAAATCAGGGGAAAATGACTATAAATTTAAATTTTAAATATAGGAACTCATGACATGTCATTTTGAAAGACGATTTTCCTATTAGGGAAATAAATTCATTTTTTTTGTTTTAAAACACTAAAACATTCATGAAACTGTCTAAAAAAAGAAAATGTCCCCAGATTTTTGTTAAATCATGGGTAAAACACTATAGATTTAATTGTGATATTTAAGAAGAGACAACATGTAATTCCGAGTGTCAATTTTCATTTCATGATGGTAAACTATTTATTTTCCTTTTATACACTAAAACATCCATAGAATGGTGGAAACTAGGAAAATAACATTTTATTTTCCCAAAATGATGGAAAACCACTATATATTTAATTTTGAAATGTAGGAACTGACAGAACATCTTTCTGAGTGACAGTTTTTCCATTATGGTCGTAAATATAGTTTTAGTGTGTTAAAACACTAAAACATGTGTGGAATAGACATAACTATAAAAAATGATGTATGATTGTCCCAATATCATGGTAAATTTACTATTTATTTAATTTTGAAATTTAAGAACACATGACATGCAATTCCAAACGATGGTTTTCCTATTATGGTCGTAAACACGTTTTTAGTGTTTTAAAATAACAAAACGTGCATGGAACTGTCAAACCCATACAAAAAACCTAAAATAGATTTGAAATCCTGGGATAAACTGCTTAGTTGTTTTTGAAATATAGTACATGTTGTGACATCAAAATCTTTTGAATGTTTTTATTAAATAATATTTAAACACACCGTATGTGGCTTTAAAAATAAATTTGAATATTTACTTATCCATCATCAATTTCATGTGTTTACTATTATATTTAATAGTTATGTTTCTATTTTAAAATTATTTTTCATTATATATTATTATTTGACGTGAAAAGTTCCTCTATTTGATTAAAAATATAAGAAATTTTATATACAATATTATGAATATATTACAAGCCCTTTCCCTTTAACATATATTTTCCAAAATGTTCAGTTTTTAATTATAGGTGGAAGATACTGGTATTAGGCATGAGTTTGATTATTCCAATACAAATAATTTTTCAGAATGCATTCATGAAAGCACTTATTTTCAGTGGTATGTTAAAATTTTATAAATTATTTTTCTATAATTATGCTTTATTATGTTTAGTTTTATTTTTTGTTTCATTTTTTTATAGTAGATGAGATAACGTTGTCAATTTTTGTAGATGAGATAATTTGGGGGTAGAGTGGTACATTGGAGGTCATGAAATGGATGTATAATATAAATGGGTTATTTATGGACATATTTCATATTTTTATATTGATTTTCAAGGTATTGGTTGAGATATGGAGTGACTGAGACGCCGGTTATGATTATAGTGGTTCTTTGTATGAAGGTCGATGTGTTATGAATTATTTATGGACTTATCATATATTCATATATTTTATAGAATGTATGTTTTGAGTATATGTATTATTTTTTATTAAATATCTATATAAAAAATAAAAAAGTATTTATTGGTGGTTTTTTTTATATGCTACTAAATATATATTACAAAATATATTTAGTGGCCTTCCATATTAACCACCGCTAAGAATAACAACCGAAAAATTATTCATGGAATCTATTTTAATTATATATATATTACTAGAAAATATTTTTTATTAAACAAAAAAAATAAATTAAGAAATGTACCACTGCTAAATTATCCAAAAAAATGACACATAAAAAACCATTGTGATATAAAATACACCTCCGTTAATTTACTAGAGACCATGAAAGACAAAATAGTTTTATAAACAGCCACTATAAAATTATTCGGCAATTTAAATCTATAATAAACCACTAAATAATCATATCTAATCATCATAATTTTTAGTTTACATATAAAAATTCACTTAAAAATCATTGTTCTATGTTACAATATAAATCTGATGTTTTCTTCTCAGTTTTGACCCCTAGATCGGTGATATGTAATTTTTATAAAAATAACTTTGTTAAATGATACTTTAGATCATAATAAGAATTCCTTTTATCAAATTAATGTGGGTTAATTGATAATGACAAAAAATTCATTGAGGATCATTCTTCTACGTTTTCAGGGGAATATAAACATTCTTTCTTTATTTTTTCCCCTTTTAAGAGACTGTGTGCTATAATAAAAATGTGACAGTTAGATGGTACATTCAATCAGATAGGTCACTTTATTTTTTGAATGATGTGTTGTTTATTCAAATAGATTATAAATGACTGAATGGCTATTTTTTATGTTTTCAGGACCATACCATTGTAATATCATGATTTTTTTAAAAATAATTTAAAAATTCGGTAGTTTACAAGATATGTAACACAAAGCTTAAACGAATGAAGAATTAATATTATATAAATGTGACAAATATAATATTCCCATCAAATTGGTGGGATGTAATATTATTAACATAATTATGGTATATATTTTTCTTACTCATTATCAATATATTTAAATTTTCTTTTTAAACAATTTCCCTATATTTTAGTAAAGTCATTTTATTATTTAAGAATATGTTTTCTTCAAAAAGGGTTTATTTATTAATCTTTTTTAATATAATAATAATTTTTCTAAAATTTTAGAAAAATTAGTTTGAAAAATGTAATATATTTTTTAATTTAGCAGGTCAAAATTATCTTATGCTTAATATTTGATAATTTTATGCAAATGAATATTTGTTAATGAATAGTTAATAATACTGATTTTTATTGAATATTTTATTCTGTTTTTAAGTATTAAATTATTTAAATTATAAATTTTTTGTTTTGAAATTTAATTTCTTCCCTTTGTTTTAAATTTATCTAATTGTTGATTTATAAAATTATTTTATTTATGAAATTTGTATAAAATGATTTTATAAAATAAAACGACATTTTTTTGAAATTTTTTATTCATCTTGTTTTGAATTTTAAATATTAAATTAAATTATTCCACATATGTGTATTGAATTTTTGAAAATGGAAGCCATGGTTTGAATTGTTCTCTAAAAATTTAGTAAATAGGTCCCTATTATTCTGGGTCAATATGATTAATAATTTTAGTAATTTTTATTCCCATGGTAAACCATAATTCATGTAATTAAGCATAAAAATAAAATTATAGGGAATATAAAATGACTATACCATTTACATTAATTTTATTTAATGATTATATTTCATCATTAATTATCTAATATATGGTTATATTGAATTTTTTTGAGATAATAAATAAAATTTATGGATTTTATAAAATAATATTTCATAATTCTATGTTTTATTGATATTATTAAAGTCAACACAATGAATAGTTCAAAAAATTGACATTAATAATATTTTATAAAAAAGTATATTATTAGATAATATAAAATGTATAAATATCTTGTATTCAACAAAATGACTAATATGTGGTTTAATATGTCATCCATTATCCATTTACGGTATGTTTGACCATTTAAATAATTTTTATTAACCCTTAATGAGAAAAAGGCTTGTTGTCAATATAAGTTTAAAATGGGTAAAAGGTGTATTAAGACCATAGAATTAATGTAAAAATATTGTAAATATTATCTAATATTTAATGTATGAGAGTATTAAAACCAATAATCATATAATATTTGAAATATATTTGTTTTGATACATTATAAAATTGATATTAATATATATTAATTGAAAATATTCAAAATTTTGATGATTTCCCATCCCGGTTCTTATAAAATGTATATTCATCTTATCAATAATTAACACTTAAAAAATCATTTTTATAACTAAAAAAATAAACAAATACATTCAAATAATCTATTCCCTTATTTTATAGGCTATAACTTGGCCATAATTCGAATCTTATATTCCATAAAGTGTTTTGAAAATGAGGGTTCCAAGTGAGGGAGATTTCTTTTAACTGGATGTTTTAGTTTTTTTATTCTTCCAAATTCATTAAATACTCTTAAACCATGATAAAATAAACAAAAATTATTATACTGATACTATTAGGATAAAATTTTATTTTAATTATCAATATACATCTCCAACCTCCATCAAATGGGAGAGGAATTCATTATTCATTTTTATTGTAGAATACCACCTCAATAACCGAAGTAATTCATTTCCCGTTACCATTTCTGAATACTGGTTATAATTATGGGACTAATTATTATATATAATAATATTTAAATATTTTTTTATTATAATATAATATGACATTTACATTCTTTCCATTATTTTCTATAAAAAATTATATCGTTGTTCATGCGTATGTGTGGACTACCACATCTACAAAGTGATGTGATTAAATTTTCATTACCACATATCATGGATGATATATATAAGTATCTTTAATAAGGTAATATGATAATTCTGATGTTATTAACATTCTATAAAGTTACAACAATGCTTACTTTAATTCCTCAAATATTAGAAATGGAATTGTTACTCATGTGTACGTATGACCTACCATCTACATGATTGTAATATAGGTCATTTTTTAGGGCCATCATTCCGGATTTGATTTAAATTATAGATTTATATAAAAAAATTATAATTATTTTATGATTACAGTTTTTTATATTATTTAATAATGAATATTTGACCTATTTAACCCACAAAAGTCATTTCTGGCTTACGAACAGAATATCATCAAAACATCTGACATGAACATAATTGATTAAGTAATTTTATATATTACAATAATAAGTGATAGAGAAATAATAGTAAAATTTTAAAATGGTATTAATTAAATAAATATTAACATAATTTTATTATTAAAAATGATTAATAATGTACGTGATGAGTTGGAATCAAGGTAAGGGACAATATTTTAAAATTTACACTTTTATGTTTTCTTTAAAACATTATTTTCCTTCATTATCCATTTTTTTAAAAAAAAATGTGAAACAAGGTTACTAGAATTATCCTATTATTATTTAATGTAATTTTTACTCATGTTTTAATTTTTAAAAAAAGGTTTGAAAGGAATATATTTTTTTTTGTTTTCCAAACAAGGAAAATTGTGCCTTTTAGAAAAAATTATTAATGGAATGGTTTTTTAACATATAATAAATGATCATATTTTTTCAAAATCAATGATAATAATTAATTTTAAACATCTTTTACATTTATAAAAGGCCATTTTCAATGAAATTATCATCCTCTATAATTTCATTAATTTTAAATTATGTTATTTCAAAAATTTAAATTTTATTTTCTATAAAAAAATATTAAATGATGAAATCATTTATGTATCATGATATAGTTCATTAAAATTGATTACAATGATGTTTTATTCAATTATATATGAAATATGGATGGTTGTTTTATAGTTATCCAATGCATTGGGTATGGAATTTGACCACATGGTGATTCCAAATAAGAGACATAGTAAACTTATTGGGATTCTCCTAATAGATAAATTGAATTTCGTATATGATTTGTATTTTGGTTACTCTAAATTTCACTATGATTGTTATTCCATATTAAAGTGTTAAAATTTCACCATTATGAAAAAATATTAATGCGGTTTTCAATATTTCAATGGAATATTATGAGTTAATTTTTCATTAAATATTTATAATTAAATTCGTTAATATTTTTTTGGAAAACTGAGGTTTATTCTTAGGTAATCAAATTGATTAATTTTAGAAGAGCGTTTATTTTGAAAATGTGAATATTTTTTTAGTATTCATGGATTGATGGTTTCTTTTTTATTTTATGTCTCTTACATGGATTTTATTTATTATAGCATGTATTAAATTTTTTTCATTGGGATAAAGGATAAGTTAGGGAAAATAAGAACCCCTATTGAAATTCATGATGATTTTTTATAAAAAGAAAGCATGTTTCATTTTAATGGATTTATACTATGGAAAAAATCAATACGGATTTGATGTGTCCAACATGTAATTTATTGGTGTGAGAATAAAAATTGCATCTTATTTATATTAAAATATAAACCTAAAAGGTCATTTGAAATCAAAGAATTTGAATTGTAGTCTAATGAAACTATATTAAGAAAAGATTAAGGTCATATCCATACATTTGATATCAGAGTAGGCTTTAGATAATTTAAGATGTTAATATTTTATTGGAGAAAAAGTTAACATTCCTCTATAACCACATAGGTTAGTATATAAGAGAGAATAAAAGTTGATTTCGGAATATATATAGAGTTAAAGATAACATGAAACAAATTATTGGTGTTTATCCTCCTCATATGATGGTATTTTATGATTTTACTGATATGATCACACAATCCATTGTGGGTTTAGTAAAATTTTTGATCATGCATGATCCAAAGAAAAAATGGATATAAATGAAAATGTGGAGATGGTCTGAATGAGAAACCGAATAGAATGGTTGTTATAGTGTGAACTCCTGTTTTTCTATTAAATAGATAACAAGAGTAATGATTAACACATTAATCATGGTGTGTTTCCAAATGTATTAGGTATTAGAGAAATGTATCCATATAAAAAATAATGTGATAATGATCACATAGATAAATATATTCAGTGACATATATGACAAGGATGTAGATGTAGGAACCTAAGATATTTTCCATGAAAAAGATGAGATTATGTATATGTGGTAAATGATGTCATAAACAAATATTTTTCTATCTAAAAAGGAAGCATTTGGTTTAATCCTTGAAAGGTAACTAAATACATATTAATGTATGAGTTGAATGTTTTAAGTGTAGAGAGAATGTAAATTATCAAAATAGATGATCTAATGGTAAGGATCATGAATGAGGTCAATAATAATATAAATATAATGATTTAGAAACACCAAATTGCAATATAATTTATGAATAGGAAACTATTAATGACATATTAATGGTATGGATTTGTTTCGTATGCTTGACATTATTGAATCTTAGGACATGATTCATATTTTTTAAGGAAATATGTATTAACGAAAAAGATGGAAAATAATAGTTAAGTGATTATGAAGAACATTGAATTATTAATTTCTATACATTCATGAGTTATTAAATTGTGGTATATTAAATGTGGACCATATGTTTAAAATCATTGATACTCATTTGATAAAGGGTGTACAATGACATATTTTTTTGTGTTCTGATAGATTTTTGATGTATATTTGACCCTCTATTTTATCATTTAAAAATGTTATTTTTAAATAATGATATTTTAAATTTATAGACATCCGTTTAATGGTATGTATTACCTTTAGGGTTTATAAGATCATTGATCTTCTAGAAAATTAGTTATTACATTTTTGGGGGTGTAAAATGAAATGTATGGGACAACCATTGTGGTCAAATAAATTCATTAATTTTTAATATATTAACGTTATGTTTTATGATACCTATCAAATTTAATTTAATTTTATAATAACTATATTAATATAGTTTTATAAAAATGCTTGGCCACATGCCATAAAAACCCCACAGAAACTGAAAAGGCTGTGAGGCTTGAACCCACAAATTGGGTGTGATAAGGATTCATAATCGACTACTAGCATATGATATGTCTTGGATAGTATGAAATAATTTTACATTATTTAAAATATATGGTGTTTAAATTTTAATTTTATTTTGGGAACATATATTACATTACATTGATAACTGTGGCATTAGAAAAAAATTTCTTATTATGTGATTAATGATATTTTAAAGGAATATCATTATAACTTTAAGGAGTATTTCATGATTAAGGTAAATATAATACTATTTAATTTTACATAATAAATAATAGATGGATAATTATTTGAATGAATAAATATTTTTATGATGAATTTATGGCGATTCATGTATTTTGGATATTATTTTTTATATATTTGATATTATGTGATTAAAGAAATTACGCTTTTGGTATGAGATATTAAGAAAGATTGATGATTATTGGAGATAAATACTAAATTTATATTTGATACTCTATGATAAAATCCTAATGATTTTTGGACTTTAATATTAATCTTGAATATTTTTGAGGAATTTTGATGATAGATATTTTTCAAATGATCTTTGTTGAATTTTTTATTATTAATGATGAGATTTGGCAGTTTTTTTTCATTTGAAGGATTAATCATATTGGGAAGAATATTACCATGTGGTAACAATTTTAGGTTTTGTTAGTGGATAAAGATATGAGGAATAAATTAATATTCATTTTTGAATTTTTTTCTCCATTACTAGTGGATTCTACTACTTCAGGCATTAAAAAATCATCATGAATACTCATCATTATGAGAAAAATATAATATTTTGGTTTTAATTAATTAAGGGATGAAAATATACATTCCATGCATGTTTATTCAATTTTTTTCTTAGACTGGGTAGTAAATAAATCATTACCTTTAGCTAATAGATTGTGAAAACAAATATTTTTTATCCTTTTACTTTCTTATCGAGAAATGAATTTCTTTTTGACCCAACAAGGTTTTATGGTTTATTGATGGTTAAAATTCTTATAAAGATGTTATCTATATCAATATAATTTTCCTCATAAGTTAGGATTTTCTTCTTTGTCCATGTTTTCACTTCCCACTTATGTTCTCCTGCTTGTAAACCTACAATTTGTTATTCCATATACACTTTATACTTCTATTTCCCACACTTCTTGAGGATTTTTTTGTGCTTTTTAATTATGTGGGTCTTAAAAATATGTATTTTGAGAAACCAATACCAAAAATAATAATCCCGAATTAAAATTATGAGGATGAAATTTATTAATGTGGAGGAATTTAATAACCATATATTTCATAAAAGAAAAGCTGTGTTTTATAGAATACAATATATGTACCACCAAGCATAAACAAACAATGAATTTTTATTATTTAAATGTGATCATTATAACCTAGCCATTAAATTTCTGTGAATGAATATTCGTAACCTCATTATAATATATATATAGGTCTTAACCATTTCTAAAATATTAATTATGGTATTTTATTTATGATCTTAATTTTTTATTAATGTCATTTTATTCTTCAATAATATATTTTCATTACAAATTGTTTTTATTTCATTTTATGAGTTAATAATACTATTATTATTTTTCTTTTTTTAAATTTATTTTAAATAATTTATTTTTTCTTTGAATTCATCATATCAAAATTTTCTAATAATTAATTCATGAGAATTTTCTAAAAATAAAAAATTTCTTATGAATTGTGAAATACATTGATTATTTTTAAGTTATTTTTTAAGTATTTTAAATTTAAAATACTATTTATTTATTTATTTTAATTTTTAATTATTTTTCATTTATTTAAAATAATCCATTTTTAATTTATTTTTTACAAGAAATTAGTATAGTTTTTTATTTAAGAGGTCAATTTGCAGAATTTGTTTTTCATAAGGTTTTGTTGATTTAATTATAAATTAAATCCTAAAAATTATATGTTTTAAATTTTTTAAAATTGTTTTTATTATTGGAATCAGGGGGTTAAAATGTATTAAATATTCCAATTTGTTTTTTTCCAATATAAATAGTATCATTAGAAATTTTTGATGATAAGGTAAAGGATAAATTAGGAAATGAAATATTTAAATAAAAAATAAAGACTATAAAATTACCAAAATTGTAACCATGCATGTTTTTATGGACCTTTTTTAAAATGAAGTAATTTTCTTTGATGTATTTTATTTCACAAAGTCAAACATTCCTTTCACAGGACACTAACTAGAAAATGCTACATGTAACGCTGACTTGGCATACGTTACACACAACACTAAGTTTCTATGAAACATAATTTTATTGAAGTAATTATTTAAACGATATAATTATTATGAAGCTTTTAAACATAGTAAAATGAATAATAATAATTTATTTTAAAAATTTTGTAGATTTTTTTATAAAAATAAAACATATTGATAATGAAAAATATGATATTAGGTAAAGTATTTATATGTTTAAAAACAATTTTCTTCTCAAATGAATTGCTTCTCCCGTTCTTCGGTGAAAAATAATAAAATTAATTGTAGATATATATATATATATATTGAATTTTATAAAATATACATCATTTTTTAATTTATAATTTTTAAATTATCTTAGGGTGAAATTTTCTGGTTTTTCTGAGAAACATCATTCTTGGATGAATAGTGAAATGTTCTCAATTTTAATTCAAAACTGCCATTTAATATAATATAATTATATAGTAAAATTTTAATTTTAATTTTTTTAATGTTTAATTGTATGAGACATACATCAATTAATCCAATATTCATAATTGGATCCAATTTAACCCTGAAATTGGATATAAATACATAACCAAATTTTGATTATTTTTAATTTTAGAACCCACAATGTATGCCGTCTGTGGGATTAATTTTAAAATATTATCTCCCTATTATGTGATTGGAATTTAGGAAAATGGATTCTATATTTTGAATAAAAAAATTTATAATTTCAAATAAGTTCAAATTATATTTTGACCAAAAAAATTAGGGGTTGCATTCAAAATTAATTACAACTAAAAAGGTAAACTTAAGCCTAGCAAGGGAATAAACCTAAAAATCAAGGTCCCAAATTACCTATCAGGTTTAAAAAAAGCCTTTGGTAGGTAATATATCTTCCACACATCATATATTTTGTTGTTTTTTTCATGAAATGTTTATTAAAAAACATTGTCACATATAACTTGTTTTAAAAAATTCCAAGCGTGTCCCCTCCCTTCCATATAAAAGTACACCAACTCTCCCCATCTTTTACTCCTCCCAAACTACTTACTGTTTTTAGGTATACTGAATTAACTTAATAAAACCATCCCTTCCTCAATTTGGCCTCCCTTTAAGTATAAATCCATCCAAGTAAGACCCTTAGTGCAAACCAAATGGAGTTACCCTAATTATAGGTAACATCCTTCCTCAATCTTATTTATGTTATTTTCTTTCTCCACCACCTCAAAACTCCTTATTATATTAAAATATATTAAAAATAGTATCATCAATATACTAATATATTTTTATTTTAAGGGTTTTACTAACACTTACAAACACTTTCTTCTAATTTGTAACAAACTTTCCGTTATTTTGTATGATGAATTACCACCTCACAAAATGATTTTGCTCATTTTTTTCCATTACCCCGTTTTATTGTTGGGAATTATGAGTGAAACAAAATTTATATATGATATATATAATATATATTATTATTTTATACTTATTTAATTTTTTTATAACAATATTCTTTATAATCTCCATCTTGTGTAAATATGATAACATCATTTGTGGATGTGTGGACCACCACCTCCTCAGAGTGATGTTATTCATTCACAATCTACATGGAATGTATTAAGGATGGGTTTAGTGAACTTATATGATATATATATATATATTATATAATAATTATATTAGAATAATGATACACACACACAGAGAGAGAGATATATATATATATATGTATATTTCATTTAATATCTTTCATTCAATAGGATAATAAAACGTAAACAATGTTCATGTGTACGTACGTCCTACCGGCTCCATGAAAAGGTGTATTAAATTTCATACATATAAATCACATAGATTGTTATAATAAAAATATAATTAATATATGTGATATTTATGTGACATTTTACATTCATTAATTCATTATATATGTATAAGGACCAATGATATAACAGGTTACGATACATTTGAAAAACAAAGTGGTTATACCTGAAGTGTAACCTTAACATAGAATTGATAATAATAATGAAATATAATGTCAAAATAAAATCATATATGGTAGTGTATATAAAAATATGATTATTTAAATTATGAATAATATTATTAAAATTTTTATACAAGAATTATGTATGACTATGACAAGAGTAAGGACATAAGGTATGGGAAATTTCATCCCACTTTTTATTTTCATGAGATACTTGCCTTATACACCACTAATTTATTTTTTGTGGTATATATAATTCCGATGAATTCATTTTATATTTTTTATAAATAAATTTATAAATATTTATATATCCATTTTATGATCTTTAATTCATGGGGTTTTTGGTTCAAAAGTTTACAAGTCTGTAATGTAGTTTTGACTCAATTTTACTTCTCTTAGACGCATGTTTGGTTAGGAACCATCATTATTTTATCAACGTGTATATAATTACATTTAACATATTATAAAATGAATCTTCTTATTTTCATGAAATTTAATGCTTCATGTAATTACATTTAGATACATAGAGAGTATGATCACAATTTACCATGTAGAAAGAGTTTATTGAAATAATCTCAATGTTTATGAAGATTGTTTTTGATTGTGCTTCCATGATTAAAATATTATGATTAATATATCAAGGAAATTCATTATTTTTTTCTCATATGTATATTAAATATATCCCCATATACTAGTACCTTTTTTAACTCTTTATTACAAAATTATGATTGTTTAAAAAATATGACATTATTTTCCTATTCGGTTGGAAGTCTATTTTATTTCATTAAACATGTTCTCAAAAAGGTTTTAGAAAATAATTTCAAATTATATTTAATGTTAATTTCATGGAAACAAAATTTAAATTTTTTTGATTTTCGTAGATTCTTTTATAAGTTATTAAAAGTATTTTTCATGAATTTTTTTTAAAAAATGGATGTGCGTTTTAAAAAGAATTTTTCAATACATAAAAGAAAATTTTCCTCAATAATTTTTAAAAAGTTATTTCAAAATTATTTCTCATATATGATTAAATTAATTGGTGTTACACAATACTTTATATGGAAATTATTGAATTTTTTCCATTCAAATTAATTCTTTGAATGGTTTATGTTTTGATGGAAATATGTGTATGAAACCCATTTCTCTTTCAGGGTTTATATTATTTTTAAACCCACTTTTTCACTAGTTATGATTTTGATAAAATTATTATGAAACCTATATCTTCTTCCATGGGGTTTTATATGATTACATTTGTATGTTAACCATTATATTTTTGGGATTATGATATGATTTTTATGATTTTGTGGCATATGTATGTGTGATTTTATAATAATATGGTTGAGACCTATATCTACCTCCAATGCATTAGGTAATCATTGATATCTCATGAAATATACTAAGATGGTATTGGGAGTGATCATTGACTAATAAGATGGAGATGTGAGTGAACCAAGACTACTATGATGGTATGGGATTGAAATCATACAACTAATATGGTTGTGGAAGCAAACCATGACTACCAAGATGGTATAGGGAGTGAACCCATACTACTGAGATGGAATTGGATATTGTAGCATCCTGACCCATATGACACAAGATTGGAGCTCTGACCCACTAGGTTATGAGTCCTCAAATTTACCTCCCTGTAGGATAAAGGCTTCCAACTTGCAGTTAGGGACTAAGGTGTAATAATGGGGAGACTATTCCCTCATATTAGAGTAAAAAACAATGGAAATAGCTAAGAATCATATAAATTAGTAAGGTAAAAATTGAGTTATGAATAAATAAACAATTGAAAAAGGACATTCTGTAATAATAAATGAAATTCTGTAAAATCTTGAACAACTATACAATATAACACAATAGTGGTGCAACATTGGGCCGACCATACACATAAAAAATTATTAGAGAAAATGAAATAAAAAGTACTGGGATCTAGAACTAACTATGAGCTAGACCAGATACCTTTTCTCAAGTCAATAAAGAATATCACTAACTCGATTTGAAGAACCACATGAGAATCTCCTCACAAACAGTCAACACTAGGCCTCAGCCTTGTCCACCATGAAACTCATGTTCAAATTGAATTGATGACATAAGGTATACATTTACAATTGTGTGCACGTGAATGGGTGAGAAATAATCTCTGTAGAACACCCAAACAAGAAACTTATAAATATTATGATATACAGAAATATATACATAATCTTCCCAACCTAGCTGAAGATCAAAAAAAAGAAGGTGAAACCAAACATAAAACCACAGTCAGACCATTTGTCCACAATACTAGTTCAACATGTATGTTCCACCTTGGGAATCTATATCTATATATGTATACATGTATATTCCCAAAGGGATATATATATATATATAAAGATTAATATTTTTTGGTATTTGAAATCAAACAAAAGAAACCAATCTGCAGTCGATACTTGGCTTTATAATCCCTATCACCTGGAAATCCATTGAATGGAAATTATTCTAGTCATTATGCCGCTAAAGCCAAGTATCATTAATTAGATCACTGGGTATGTAATCTCTATTTACATATACCTACTTCAGCTGATGCCAGGAATTTCTTTAAATAAACTATGTCACCACATGAGGATACTCATCACAAATATGGGTTCACCCATACTCACCAAACAAATGTAACAAATTATACCATATACTGATGGTCAATCCAATAAAGACATATATAACCAACTACGACCTATTCCAGGTAATCACATGTCAGACCCCAAGGGCTTGATCGAATGTATAACTACTAAGGCATCCACCTCAACTTGATCCATGTAATCACAATTATACAATCCATCACAACCACACTGTGTAAAAAAGTGTCCAAACATGAATGATCAGATCCAAGGAATTAATACATTGAATGATAATGTAATCACATGAGAATATCACTAGAATCAGGATAAAGGTACTGGTTTGAGTCTTTGGAGCATGTCAACAAAACATGTCCTACGGGAGTCCAATAAAGTCGCATCCAAGGTGTAGAAATCCACATGGTATCTCGTGGAATCAATACCCTATGAGAAGAATCAATCCAAGGAATCCACAATGACATCATTATCCATAGAGGAATATCCATGGAATATACATAAACAACCAGACTATGATTTCATCCAAATAATTCAAAAAAAATGGAATCCAAGTATCACTCAAGCCATATGAGTCATCATCCCAATGATTTAATACAAGGAATTACAATAATGGGAATCCAAGTATCACTTAGGCCATAGATTTCATACGGATCTAAGGAGCTAAAAAATTTCCATGGCATCCTATATAGATGATGTAAGGCTTCATAGCCATATTTTAAGAAATCTCCTCTCGACATCCCAAAAAATAATACATATATCCTAGCTCAACAACCAAGTCCCAGGAAGTACAACTAGGTTTACCGGTTAATATAAGAAATAACATGCCTCAAAAGGCAGATCCCAAAAAATCAAGTATGGTTATCCCAACATGCATGACAGATCCCAAGATGAAATTCTTGGCTTCCCAGAAGAATGAAAGATACATCACATCAGGATCAACGACCAAGAACATGGAAAAAACTCTCATAACATTTCTTCATTAGCAATAAACATGTAAAACATGAAAAAAAGTTAGGTTGGGTTGAACAGCCAACCCAACAATATATCCAAAACCCTATGTGCATTACAATTAGATACGTGTTCTAAGGGGACACCCAAACACAATCTCTACCCAAACCTGACGTACAACTCAGGGTTGGTCAAACCACGAGAAACCACTAGGTCCCTCAAGTCAGCACTATGAGGCATCTGACTTCTGATCCCCTAAGTAAACATGAGTTATTAAATCTTACTTAGGAAAATTAGCTATAATTTGTGAATGAGGAATCTTACTTGGGACCCTCGAATGGAAAGTAATCAAGGCATACTAAAAAGGACTCTCAAGACAACATTATAGGAAGAGGCATCCTACATGGGATCCTCAAAACAATACATGGTAAAAGGGATCCTAAAATGGACTCCCTTAATCTAAATATAAGCAAGGGAATCCCATAGGTGATCCTTGGTTACCATATAGAAGATATAGGCATCCCATATAGGATCCTACAAAATAAATGGCCTTACAACCTCATACGCCAGAAGGGAACATCTCGCAAGGGGAACATCCTAAAAACATTTGTCATGAAATATAGATCACTACTCATCTCAGATCAAAGGTATCATATAGGTTGTCCCAAACACCCAACCTATTATTCATGTCAAGTCTCTACCTCAGGATATGACTGGTTTTGAATTCCAAAGGAAGAACCTATCTATTTAGATAGAATCCCAATAATATCACTTAGTAAAACTCAGAATACTCTATGGGTTTCACCATCATGATCTACATGGAAATCCACTAATGATGGACTACTTGAGGGTCTAATTCCAAAAATGAGGAAAGAAAACATGAAAACCCCTCAAAAAGGGTTTAAAAGGAGATTTACCCAACATTTCACCCTTGGTACATAGCATGTACTCCCAAATGCGCTGTATGGACGTGTACATTGGCTTACCTGGGTGTGTAAGCACCCTAGGTATAGGGCATCTAAAACGGGTACACTGAATGGACCAAACATGAGGTACATTCCCATTTCCATCAAACTTACTTCCCATCTACTTGGTCACACAGTGAGCTATTACATGGTGTGCTACCCACATAAAGTTTGGCTATGTACTCTACATGGCCAGGTACCCCTACATGTGTATCCATGCTTGGGTACTCGACTAGATTGCCGAGTACTAGAAAATGGTGTTTAAACCCAAGAATATAGTGTGTAATCCTCAAACTGCATCTTCCATGGACAATATGTATAAGGCCCCATCCTTAAACCTTACTTAATCTTGAGTTATTACAAGATTACACATTGAGGATCTTTTCGGGTTTAGAGTTTTAGAGAATTAGATCATAAAACTTGCATTACATTCCACATATAAACAAAGTGGTTACAAAAAGATTGTATTCTTCATTCCCATCAATGGAGACACATTTAAAATAAAACATGGATTATTTCTAGACACATCCTTGACTCTATCATCTTATCATGTACCTTTCCCTTGACCTGTGAAAAACATTTCAAAAACTTGGGATGAGCATAAAAACTCAGTATGGGTTATAAAAAAACATGGAAAGGAAACCTGAGTTCATATATACATAAGAATGAAATCATACTTTACCCATAAAACATAGGCACTTTAGCATACCTCATAAAATCATGAATAAATCATAGAAATCATAAGACATAAAGGTAACTTGAGGCATTCATAACATTCTTACGTAGGGAGTAACCCTCTTAGTTACGTTTGGAATACCCATCATAGTATATTCCCTAATATCTCTTCGGAGAAACCTTATCGTTTCACTCCTCCGCGTTACCCAATGCATTGGAGGGCTATATCAGGCTCACCCGCCCTTAGTTTATCACGGAACCACCCATCTTCATAATAATGCCCAAGAACCATAACATAATCGTATCACATAAAACATGCATAAAGGAAACATAACATTTCCACATTTCAATCACAAGATATCAATACAACACAAAAACTTTTTGAAAACCATTTTCCATACCAAAATAAAAGAAAAGTAAAACATGGTATTGATTTTTCTTTTAAAAAAGAAGGTATGGCTTGTAGAGGAAGCCGAAACTCAAATAACGGTCACGACAGCGGAGAAGTCGTTGTCGCCGCATACGTACGACAAAAACATTCCCTTTTGACGTTTAGTAAATGCTTCATATAAAAAATATTCCTTTTGAATAAATGTAAAAGTCAAATGGGTTTATACACCGTATAAAAGAAAGTTGTGTATAAAATAAAATATGCCTCAAAGAAAGGAGATTGAGACGAAGTCCCATACCTCATATCCGACTTGACCCGACCCTTCATTAATCTCCTGAACAATAAACTTGATATAATCTCTACTTTTTTATGAATCTTTTTCAAGTTCATTATTCCTTTTATACCATGTTATGAACATCATGTAATCAGTTAAGTTAATAATGTTCATTTTCTCGGTATTTGGTTCTTCAGTCAAAAATAGACTTCTTACACTTACATGTTGTTAATTTGGTCATAGGTTCATTATATCCAGAATGATATTAATGATTTGGATAAAATATATATCATATATATTCATCATATACATGTATTTATAATATTACATCACATTTAGAGGTAAGAAATGAAATGCACCGTTCATGGAGACGGTAAGCCGTACGTACGCATGAACGCTACTTCTATTTCAATTTCGTATTTTTTTCGAATGGAATCATAATTATATAAGAGTATATTATAATTCCAGTATAATAACATATATAATATCATTAAATTTATCCTTTACACATCCCACATATGGTATTAACGAATCAAATCACTTTCAGGGGGCGGTAGTCCGCACTTCCTAAAATGAAGATATCGTGTTTACTCATAATGGAAACCATAAAGGTGTGCCCAAAATGAAAAAAAACTGAAGATTAAGGAAAACATAAACATATCATATATCATATATAAAAATAGTGACATCATAATGGCCACCATTGAAGGTGTTAAATGAGTATTGAACAATCATCGTTTCGGGAGGCAGAATTTCGCCATCCACGGAAACCGTATGTTCATTAACCATTTGATGTAGTTGTGTGAGAGTGTAGAGAAAATAAATCTTATAACAACATCCTAGTATATTGAATATACTGGTGTTGTTACAAAAGAAGTAAATAAAAAGAGTTTAGGGGGTTGGAGAAGCAAAATAAAACAAATGAACATGAGAGAATGAATTACCTTCAAAAGTGTAACTCCTTTTGATTTGAGCCTAAAGGCTTCCTTTGAAAGGATTCTGCCCAAAGGGAATCCTCTAGGATGAGGAGAGGGATGTGTAGAGAGTAAATTGGCAGGGGTTGGCCGAGCCAAAGGCTTGAGGAGTGTGTGAAATGAGGTAGAGGTGGGGGCCTTTTATAAGAGGAGAGGAGGGGCACTTTTGGAAAGTAAAGAAATATTACTTTATTTGAAAATGTGTTTCGGTTTTAAAAGGTCCCAAATTGATATAATTCGTGGATAAGGTGATAGGGGTTCTAAATCCACTAATCCAATTGGTTTTGGCCATGTGTAGTTCATAGATTTTACATTGTCTTACCATTTTATTTAAATCGTCAAATAATGATGTCGTCGCTGCATCATTATTATGTCATAAATAATTTAATTTATTTAATGTATAAAAATTATAAAAAAAAATACTATGATGTAGGAAATATTTTTAGCTTTCCAATTACTATTTATAATCAAAAATATTATCTTTATAACCCCATGTAATAATTGTTTTCGTAAAACATATTATGTTTGTGTCATTTTTACTTTTACATTAAATAAAAAGTTATTTATGTCATTTCCCAACCAAAGTGGATCCATGGGGTCCCCAAGTTGACCCATGGCTTTTCTTGGTCGGGCATGACACAACCAATAAGGTTGGGACATGTTTCTAGGTAATTTCGTATTATTAAAGCATTATTTATACCTTAAACTACCCTAATTACCACTAACCGCGATTAAGAACTTAATAAGTTACTATTCACCAAAAAATTATTATAATCACAATGAACCACATTTTACTTCTTAATGACAACCATGTGTGTCGTATTTTCAAAATTCAATACACATTAGTGGTAAAATTTCATTTAACAGAAAAATCAGTTTGCTTGATTACCACATAGTGGTTTCAATATTCATCAAAAATTGAAGTTTTTCGGAAAATTACAAAAAATTCACCCTAATCTATATTTGATATTACAAATTCAAAAATGAAGTATATTTTACAAAATTCAAATCATATAAGTCACATTAATTAATTTAATAATTAATTCCCGCTGCCAGAGCAAAAAGAGTGTTTTTACAAAACAATAAGTATCAAAAGATTGACACTAGTTTAAGTCTAATTTCAAAGTGAAATTGATTCCAATGACCACCATTGGATAAAATGGTAAAAATATATTCTAATTTCACTTAAAAACCAATTCAAAACATAATCTAATCATATAAATAAATTAGATTAAAAAGTAGTTTTGATGTAAAATGCAGTATTTTTCACTATTCATTAAAAAATGAACATTGTCAGAAAAATACCAAAAATTCACACAAAGTAAATTTTGATGTCCCAATCATAAAGAATAAGTTTATTTTGACAAACATAGTTTATAAAATTTTCAAAATATATATTCAAAAATGGTTTTCCATCAAAAGGCAGTAAAACAATCTTTTAAGAATATTAGTGTATTCCATGCATAAGAATGTATTTATTTTCATTTTAAGCCTCTATAACACTATATTAATCATTAATAGACATAGATAAAAATATCTATTATTCATTACTTATTTGGGATGTTACATCCTTCCCCCCTTTAGAAAATTGTGTCCCCGCAATTAATTTACATATCGAATAAATGGGGGTACTTATCCCTCATTGCATTTTAAGATTCCCATGTTGCCTCTTCAATCATGTGGTTTTTCCACAAAACCATTACCTGCTTAATCACCTTATTCCGTAACACTTGCTCCCCCTGGTCAAGAATCTGGACCGGTTGTTCCTCATAAGATAGGTTCTCTTCCAGCTGAACTACCTCTGGAATCAAAACATGAGATGGATCTGGCATATACTTTCTCAACATCGAAACGTGAAAAACATTGTGTACGTGAGATAAACTCGGAGGTAAAGCCACTCGGTATGCAACTGATCCAACTCTCTCCAGAATTTCGTATGGTCCAATGAACCTTGGACTCAACTTTCCTTTCTTACCAAATCTCATCACACTTTTCCAAGGAGAAACCTTGAGAAAAACCTGATCACCTACCTCGAAAGATAGATCCTTCCTCCGGTTATCTGCATAACTCTTCTGCCTGCTCTAAGCTGTTCTCATGTGTTTCTGAATTAGCTGAACTTTTTCTGCCATCTCTTCTACCAATTCTGGTCCCATCAACTTCCTTTCACCCACTTCATCCTAGAAATCTGGAGTTCGACACTGCTTCCCATATAATGCCTGAAATGGTGCCATCTGTATACTGGAATGAAAACTGTTATTATATGAAAACTCATCCAAAGAAAGAAGTTGGTCCCAACTTCCCTGATAATCCATAGAACAAGCTCGTAGCATATCCTACAATGTCTGAATTGTTCGTTCTGACTGCCCATCTGATTGAGGATGAAAAGCTGTACTAAAATTTAATTTAGTACCCAACGACTTCTGAAGGCCTTTCAGAAAGTTATAAGTAAACCTCAGATCACAATCCGATACAATAAAGAGATGAACTCCATGTAACCTGACTATCTATTTAAGATACAAACGGGAAAGTTGATCAAGAGAGAAAGTATCTCGTATAGCAAGGAAATGAGAAGATTTGGTCAAGCGATCAACAATAACCCAGATTTCATTATTACCTCGAGATGTCTTCGGTAATCCAACAACAAAGTCCATGGATATATTCTCCCATTTCCACTCCGGAACTGGTAAAGGCTGAAGCATCCCTTTCGGTAACTTCCGCTCTGCTTTAACCAGCTGACAAGTCAAACACTTCACAGTAAAATCAGCAATATCTCTTTTCATTCCATCCCACCAGTAATACTCACGCAGATCTCTATAAATCTTAGTACTGCCCGGATGAACTGAAAACGGAGAACTATGAGCTTCACATAACAACTCTCTCTTCAACTGTGAATCACAAGTCACACACAATCTCTTCCCAAATCACAAAAAAAAATCATTATCAATGTTGAATTCAGGAAACTTACCTTTCTGAACCAGCTCTAACTTTTTCTGCAACTCACTGTCTTGCTTCTGTGCTTGCTTGATTCTATCTGATAGAGAAGATCTCACTGATACCTGAAACAAAACAGAAGGACTTCCTGCACCAACAACTTCTATGCCAAAGTTCATCAAATCGTTAACCAAAGGATCACGTTCCAAACGCAACATTGTCAATGAAGCATTACTTTTTCGACTCAAAGCATCATCCACTTTATTTGCTTTTCCCAGATGGTAATGAATTGTACAATCATAATCCTTGATTAATTCTATCCATCTCCTCTATCTCATGTTTAACTCTCTCTGAGTGAGTATATACTTTAAACTTTTGTGATCGGTATATATTTCACACTTTACTCCATACAAATGATGCCTCCAAATTTTTAAAGCAAAACCAACAGCAGCTAATTCCAAATCATGTGTAGGGTAATTTACCTCATGAGTTTTCAACTGTCATGAAGCATAAGCAATTACCTAATCATTCTGCATTAGGACGCAACCAAGTCCTTTCAATGAAGCATCACTGTATATAACAAACTCACCATTCCTGGAAGGTTGTGACAAAACTGGAGCATTCACCAATCTTCTTTTCAATTCCTGAAAACAATCATCACATTCTTTTATCCAGATAAACTTAACACCATTCCGAGTTATCTTAGTCATTGGACTAGATAACCGTGAAAAATTTCTAACAAACCTTCGGTAATAGCCCGCCAAACCAAGGAAGCTACGAATCTCGGTTACATTTGTGGGTCTTGGCCATTCTTCCACAACTTTTGTTTTTGCAGGATCAACAGTTATTCCATCTTTAGAAACAATGTGACCAAGGAAAGAAATTTGTTGCAACCAAAACTCACACTTGCTGAATTTCCCATACAATTTCTTTTCTTTTAAGGTTTGCAAGATAACCCTTAAATGTCTTTCATGCTCCTCTTTACTTTTAGAAAACACCAAAATATCATCAATGAAAACCACCACAAACTTATCCAAGAACTCATGGAAAATTCTATTCATTAAGTCCATGAATACAGCAGGTGCATTGGTTAGCCCAAAAGGAATTACTAGAAATTCATAATGGCCATATCTCGTATGGAACTCGGTCTTCAGAATATCTTCCTCCTTTACCTTCAGCTGATGGTACCCCGATCTCAAGTCAATCTTTGAAAAAAACTGAGCTCCCTGGAGCTGATCAAACAAATCATCGATATGAGGCAAAGGATATTTTTTCTTAACAGTGATATTATTCAAGGCTCTATAATCAATGCAAAGTCTCATAGAACCATCTTTCTTTTTAACAAATAAAACAGGAGCACCCCATGGTGGTGTGCTAGGTCTAATGAAACCTTTTTCTAATAAATCTTGCAATTGCTCCTTCAACTCTAAAAGTTCAATTTGTGCCATTCGATAAGGGGGTTTTGAAATTGGCTTAGCATCAGGAACTAAGTCAATAGTAAACTCAACTTCCCGATCTGGTATTATTCCAGGCAACTCATCAAGAAAAACATCAGGATACTCATTTACCACTGGCACATCATTAATCTGAACAGTTCCTTTATTTTCAACGACGTGTGCAAGGTCACATTCATTTCCATCTTTTACAAGTTTCTCGGCCTCTTGATATGTTATCAAAAGTAAGGGTTCATTATTGTAAAAAAAACTGAAAGTCTTTCTGAAAAGAAACTTCTTTAGCTCTACAGTCAATCTTAGCATGGTAAATAGAGAGCCAATCCATACCCAGGATAACATCAAACTCTACTAGAGGTAGAATAATATGGTTTGCAAGTAGGTTATTTCCACAGATAAGGATAGGAAGATTCTTATAAATTCTTTTTGCCTCAACATTTCCCCCAGGTGTTTTTACCAAAAGTTCAGGAGTCATTTCTTGAGATGGTATTCCCATTTAACTAGAAAAGGTTTCAGAGATGAAAGAATGTGTAGACCCCGAATAAAACAACACACTGGCATAATCTGAAAAAACAAAGAAAGTACCTGATACCACTTCATTTGATGTCCCGACATCTGTTGAAGTAGTTGCAAAGAATTTCACCACCCCTTTCTGCTTGTAGTCTAACTGCTTCCCATCACTCAAGCTCTTTGTCGAACACTTGTTTGCATAGTGACCCATCTCATTGCACTTATAACATTTCACTAACTGTAAATCAAATTTGTTCTTACCTTCACCTTGATCCTTTTCAGTGCAATCACGTGCCTTATGTCCCATCTTACCACATCGGTAGCACTTTCCAGAATTCAAAAGACATTCCCCAGCATGCCTTTTGCAACATTTATCACAAACTGGAAACTTAGTTCTCTTACAATCAGACTTTTTTGAAGAATTCTTACCTTTCTCCTGCCACCTCGGTCTCTTCTTCTGCTGGTTTTTATAGAACACTTGGTCATCGGAAAACTCCATTTCCACCTTCTCAGCACATCGAACAAGCTTTTCATAACTTTTAAACTCACGAGAAGCTAATTCCCTTCGATATTTTGGCTTTAATCCTGAGTAAAAACGATTGATTTTACTATCAAGGTCTCGGATAAATTTTGGAGCATACCTTGCCAATCGAGTGAACCTTTCTTCATAGGCAGCCACTGAGTCTTCCTCTTGCCTCAATTCCAAGAATTGCTTTTCCATCGTAAGTCGAACAGCCTTAGGAAAATACTTCTCAAGAAACATACCTTTGAATTCATCCTAGTCAAGAGCATCAATATCATCGGCGTCCCTGATATTTTTAACCATAGGCCACCACTGATCTGCTTCACCCTCCAAACGGTAAATAGAAAGACTAACCTTTTGATTGTCTGAACACCCCATGACATCAAAAATCATCTCTAGTGCTTTAATCCACCCTTCAGCTAGAACAGGGTCAGATGATCCTCTGAATGATGGTGGATGTTGCCTCATGAAATGTTCAACCACTGACATGTTCCTCTGCGGTTGGTCTGGCTGATCTCGTGTATCGATACCACCACCATTTATCGCTTGAGTCAACTGCGCCATTACTGCAACAAACTGTTCAGTTCCAATTCCGACCATTTCTGGATGCTGATTCGGAAGGTTATTTCCTTATGTATGCCTTCCTAGCACTGCTTCCCTGTTTCCTCTGCGGAAAACCATTCTGAACAAACATGTCTTAGATGAAGCAACATGGTAATCTTTAAATGATATATCATTTCAAAATATATATATATATATATATATTTTGAAAATCATTTAATAGAATTCTAACTCCTAAAGTTATTTAAACAGACCTCTGATACCAACTATAAGGCCCCAGCCTTAAACCTTACCTAATCTTGAGTTATTACAAGATTACACATTGAGGATCTTTTCGGGTTTAGAGTTTTAGAGAATTAGATCATAAAACTTGCATTACATTCCACATATAAACAAAGTGGTTACATAAAGATAGTATTCTTCATTCCCATCAATGGAAACACATTTAAAATAAAACATGGATTATTTCTTGACACATCCTTGACTCTATCATCTTATCATGTACCTTTCCCTTGACCTGTGAAAAACATTTCAAAAACATGGGATGTGCATAAAAACTCAGTATTGGTTATAAAAAAAACATGTAAAGGAAACATGAGTTCATATATACATAAGAATGAAATCATACTTTACCCATAAAACATAGGCACTTTAGCATACCACATAAAAACATGAATAAATCATAGAAATCATAAGACATAAAGGTAACTTGAGGCATTCATAACATTCTTACGTAGGGAGTAACCCTCTTGGTTATGTTTGGAATACTGATCACATTATATTCCCTAATATCTCTTCGGAGAAACCTTAACGTTTCACTCCTTTGCGTTACCCAATGCATTGGAGAGCTATATCGGGCTCACCCTCCCTTAGTTTATCACGGAACCACCCGTCTTCATAATAATGCCCATGAACCATAACATAATCGTATCACATAAAACATGTATAAAGGAAACATAACATTTCCACATTTCAATCACAAGATATCAATACAACAGAAAAACATTGTGAAAACCATTTTCCATACCAAAATAAATGAAAAGTAAAACATGGTATTTATTTTTCTTTTAAAAAAGAAGGTATGGCTTGTAGAGGAAGCCGAAACTCAAATAACGGTCACGACGGCGGAGAAGTTGTTGTCGCCGCACACGTAGAACAAAAACATTCCCTTTTTTCATTTAGTAAACGCTTCGTATAAAAAATATTCCTTTTTGAATAAATGTAAATGTCAAAGGGGTTTATACACCGTATAAAAGAAAGTTGTGTATAAAATAAAATATGCCTCAAAGAAAGGAGATTGAGACGAAGTCCCATACCTCGTATCCGACTTGACCCGACCGTTCTTTAATCTCCTGAATAATAAACATGAGTTACTCTCTACTTGCTTATGAATCTTTTTCATGTTCATTATTCCTTTTATACCATGTTATGAACATCATGTAATCAGTTAAGTTAATAATGATCATTTTGTCGGTATTTGGTTCTTAAGTCAAAAATAGACTTCTTACACTTACATGTTGTTAATTTGGTCATAGGTTCGTTATATCCAGAATGATATTAATGATTTGGATAACATATATATCATATATATTCATCATATACATGTATTTATAATATTACATCACATTTAGAGGTTAGAAATGAAATGCACCGTTCATGGAGACGGTAAGCCGTACGTACACATGAACGCTAGTTCCATTTCTATTTCGTATTTTATTTTGGAATGGAATCATAATTATATAAGAGTATAATATAATTCCATTATAATAACATATATAATATCATTAAATTTATCCTTTACACATCCCACATATGGTATTAACGAATCAAATCACTTTCAGGGGCAGTAGTCCGCACTTCCTAAAATGAAGATATCGTGTTTACTCATAATGGAATCCATAAAGGTATGCCCAAAATGAAAAAAAACAGAAGCTTAAGGAATACATAAACATATTATATATCATACATAAAAATAGTGACATCATAATGTCCACCTTTGAAGGTGTTAAATGAGTATTGAACAATCATCGTTTCGGGAGGCAGAATTTCGCCATCCACGGAAACCGTATGTTCATTAACCATTTGATGTAGTTGTGTTAGAGTGTAGATCAAATAAATCTTATAACAACATCCTATTATATTTAAGATACTGGTGTTGTTACAAAAGAAGTAAATAAAAAGAGTTTAGGGGGTTGGAGAAGCAAAATAAAACAAATGAACATGAGAGAATGAATTACCTTCAAAAGTGTAACTCCTTTTGATTTGAGCTTAAAGGCTTCCTTTGAAAGGATTATGCCAAAAGGGAATCCTCTAGGATGAGGAGAGGGATGTGGAGAGAGTAAATTGGCAGGGGTTGGCCGAGCCAGAGGCTTGAGGAGTGTGTGAAATGAGGTAGAGGTGGGGTCCTTTTATAAGAGGAGAGGAGGGGCACTTTTGGAAAGTAAAGAAATATTATTTTATTTGAAAATGTTTTAAGGTTTTAAAAGGTCCCACATTGATATAATTCGTGGATAAGGTGATAAGGGTTCGAAATCCACTCATACAATTGGTTTTGGCCATGTGTAGTTCATTGATTTTACATTGTATTTCCATTTTATTTAAATCGTCAAATAATGATGTCATCGCTGCATCATTATTATGTCATAAATAATTTAATTTATTTAATGTCTAAAAATTATAAAAATAAAAATATTATGTAGGAAATCGTTTTAGCTTTCCAATGACTATTTATAATCAAAAATATTATCTTTATAACCCCATGTAAAAATTGTTTTTGTAAAACATATTATGTTTGTGTCATTTTTACTTTTACATTAAATAAAAAGTTATTTATGTCATTTCCCACCCAAAGTGGATCCATGGGGTCCCCAAGTTGACCCATGGATTTTCTTGGTCGGCCATGACACAACCAATATGGTTGGGACATGTTTCTAGGTCATTTCGTATTATTAAAGCATTATTTATACCTTAAACTACCCTAATTACCACTAATCGCGATTAAGAACTTAATAAGTTACTATTCACCAAAAAAATTATTATAATCTCAATGAACCACATTTTACTTCTTAATGACAACCTTGTATGTCTGATTTTCAAAATTCAATACACATTAGTGGGAAAATTTCATTTAACTGAAAAATCAGTTTGCTTGATTACCACTTAGTGGTTTCACTATTCATCAAAAATTGAAGTTTTTCGGAAAATTACCAAAAATTCACCCTAAGATATATTTGATATTACGAATTCAAAAATGAAGTATATTTTACAAAATTCAAATCATATAAGTCAAATTAATTAATTTAATAATTAATTCCCGCTTCCAGAGCAAAAAGCGTGTTTTTAGAAAATAATAAGTATCAAAAGATTGAGACCAGTTTAAGTCTAATTTCAAAGTGAAATTGAATCCAATGACCACCATTGGATAAAATGGTAAAAATATATTCTAATTTCACTTCAAAACCAATTCAAAACATAATCTAATCATATAAATAAATTATATTAAAAAGTAGTTTTGATGTAAAATGCAGTATTTTTCACTATTCATTAAAAAATGAACATTGTCAGAAAAATACCAAAAATTCACACAAAGTAAATTTTGATGTCCTAATCTTAAATAATAAGTTTATTTTGACAAACATAGTTTATAAAATTTTCAAAATATAGATTCAAAAATGGTTTTCCATCAAAAGGGAGTAAAACAATCTTTTAAGAATATTAGTGTATTCCATGCATAAGATTGTATTTATTTCCATTTTAAGCCTATATAACACTATCTTAATCATTAATAGACATAGATAAAAATATCTATTATTCATTACTTATTTGGGATGTTACAATATGAACACATTAAATGTTACCCTAAACAACACGTATTGTGTCCATGTTTCCTTCAACAGAAAACCCTCAGATAGCCAAAAACCCCCATTTTCACCCAAATACAATATATCATGCCTCTTGGGGATTCATGAACACTATATAGGGTAAAATATTAAGAAATAGAAGAATATATAGGGGTTTGGTGGCATATCTTAAAAACGTCCTACCATCAGACAGAAACTGCCGAAACATCATTCGATTTTTTAGGCCACAACTATTGTACGTCAATGCAGTGCATTGAGGGATTCATGATTATAACTCCATTTCCTTCCCTCTATCTCTATACTACTCCATCTGTATCATTCTCTCATAGGTTTCATGAAGAAGGAGAAAAAAATATGGAATGTGTGAGAAGGAGGAGGAACAAAGTGAAAAGAAAAATAAAATAAAGAAAAGAAGAAATAGAAAATATTGAAAATATGAAAAAGGAAATAAAAATAAAAAGAAAAGGGGACCTTGATCGGCCCATGTTCTCTACTAGAGTTAATGCCTCTCCTAAGATGAACTCCCCATTCTAGAATCATAAGAGAAGATAAAATCTCAATATGAAGGATTTTTCAAACGATAAGACAATCAAAACCTACACGAATATTTTAATTTTTAATTTTTTAATATTAAATATTAAATATTCTGACAAAATTCAAGATCTCAGATTCCAACCAAACAGTTGTCCGATTGTTAAAAACATATTCCTGGAACAACCGAGTGGTTAGAAAAATTATCTGAGATCATATACTAGGTAAATAATACCATTTTATCCCTTTCATGTATCGAATAACTGAAATTTAATTTCCAACTCAAAATTACAATAAGAAAAAACAAATGTTCTTAAAAAAACCCCCCATAAACCTACTTTTACCAACGATGCCTAATGAAAGGACTAACATTAATGATATAATGTTGATCACTTATAAAACAAATCTATCTATATTGTCTGATGCCCAACTTCATTGAATCCACAGACATCGTAAACATAGAAGACACATAACAATGACCAATCTTATACTCCCCACCAATGGAATACCCTAATCATCATCTCACAAGAAAACCCCGATCTCAAAATCACATGGGAAATGTGGAATTTCAACTAAAAACGAGGGTTACAACTCTCAAATGGCCAATGGTGCACTTCCCACAATATGGAATACAGTACACCGCTACTCAAGAGAAACCTCAATAGGTTCACTTCCTCAAACATGAAAGATCATTAAAATGAAAAAATAGATCCTCATAGGGTCAGTGCTCTCTCATAATAATGAAGATGACACAAGATATAGCATGAAAATCTATAACAGGAGTACACTAAGATTCTATAAAAGGGAATGTATAGCTCTCTCCATGCCACACTCACCATCCTATCAAAAAAGACCATGATTCTTCCACAGGTCAACTGCCTTATGGTACCCCATCATTTCACGATGTTAGCTCTACAATGAATGTACATTGCAATAAATATTTTGGGATCCAATCCTAGGATAAGACTTGAAACACCAGTCCTCGGCTGACACCTGACCAATCAAAAATTTAAATTCAACAGATTCCACATGTAACCTTTATGTATCTTTATCACCCATCTCATACTCAAGCGAGTATTTCCACAAAATTATAAGATGAACAAGAAACATGGAACACTAGTTTCATTAAGTCATAATATCCCTTTAATCACCTTTTAAAAATCATGAACCTCACCCATTTCCCAATTTTATTCCATGACTGCCAATAAACATCTTTTGTTTCTATCAGGAGTGTCTACTTGTTCTCTGACTACATTAGAAACAAAAAAACAGTGGTTGATCTATCAAAGAACCCAAATATTCCTACCCATTGAATCTATTTTTGAAAAAATATCATTCTTGGTTCTTATCAAAATCTTAAGGCATTATGTTTTATATAATGAAAAACATGAGCACCTACCATGCCTCGATCTCAAATTAGAATACAAAAAATCGTGCTCCCTAAAAGGCATCTGAATGCATGGGCCAACCTCTCAGGAATATTTCCCTTAGTCAATATTAAAATCTCCCTATAATAGTTTGAGTCAATCTAAGGGCCTCAAGGTCTCCCACCAAGACCTACAGAAAAATACTCATAATTGGGTTACAAGGTCCAACCACCTAGACCAAAATATCAAAACCACTAAAAAACAATAAACAATAATAATGAAATATGAGGTTAAAAGATTAAAAAACGACCTACAAGGGCTCTAATACACTCCAATAATCCTCATAAGAAATTCTCGTCAGAGGTAAGAAAACCAACAAATAATAAAATTTGAACTAATGCTCAAAGGGCATTCATACAAGGAAATTACAGCTTGAGGTACGGTTCATAAGAAAATTCCTAGTATCCATCAAAATTGTACTAAGTGATATGACTAGATAACCACAGTCTTAAAGAAAAACAATAATAGGGATTCAAAAAAGGCATCACATTCCATAACGACATACTAGGTCACTGTACATCCTGTTCACGAGGACTGAGTCATCAACCACACAAGAAAATGACTCAATGTAGATCTACATAAACCACCATTAAAAGGAAATATACAGATAATAATTCCCAATATAATGGACACAATCATCAACAAAATCTCACACTAGAAGACCTATATTATATGAATCCTATGTTCCAAATATGATTCTTGAGATGATTCTTTCCATTTCCATCCAAGATTCAAATCTATCCCTAGAATCATTCCAGTAGTCCAAGAGCCATTGATATAAAAAAATATCAACTATAAGACAACATGTGCATTTCTCAAGGAAAAAATCATATAGAACTATGACATCAAATATCAAAACGAAAATATCATACACTGGAAGCCATGACTTCCTATCAGTATAAGTGTTCTCAAAACACCATTCTGAAATTCACCAAAAGTTCAAACCCATTTCTAATACTATTTTCAACGATATACCAATTATTAATGACCAAAAAAAGAAAATCTCTGAAACCACATTGTAACATCCCGACCAAGATGCCACTAAACTGGTGCTCTGTGCCAGTGGGTTATGACGCCACCAGCAAGACTCCCCAAACAGCAGAGGTCGATGACTAGAAGAAAAGACCTAGGAAAGATAGTGGGGAGACTATACCCTAATATCATGGTATGAAACAATAGAAATAGATAATAATCATAAATAATAGTAATGTAAATAGAATGTGGAAGAAGAAAACAACTAAAATAGAACATGATGTAATAATAAATGAAATGATGTAAAATAATGAATATCTAAGTAATAAAATATATCATTGGTCATCAACTGGAAAGACCATATTGATAAAGAAGTATAATTTAAACATAATTTAAAAGTATGGGGCTCTACTACTAATTCTGAGCCAGAGCACATAGCTGGTCTCCAAACACTGTCGAAAGCCCGATCCGAAGATCTAAATGAGTATCTCGTCTTAAACATGAAACTCTGGGACTCATCCCTATTCACCATGAAACATTTGATTAATAGGAAAAGTATACCTAAGGTTTTCATGTAAACCAAGGTGCATGTGAGTTGGTAAGAACTAATTTCAATAGGATACCCATACATGAAACCTGAAAATACAGTTCTATAAGTGTATACAAAAGTAAATTTCTTGGCCAAGATGATGAACAACTAAAAACAAAGGTAAAACAAAACCTAAAACTAGAGTTCAATCGCCAGCTCTGTAATCCTAGTCCACTAAGCATGTGCCACCATGGATGTCCATATATACATACATATACAAGTATAGTTTCATAATACACATATATACATAAATATGAACATCCACTTGTATGTCAAATAAAATACATAAAACCAATCTGAAATAAATCATTGGGTCTATAATCCTGATCACCAGGAAATCCTACAGATATTAATTGAGCTAGACATCGTTCCACTCAATCCGTTTATTATTATGTCGATATATGGGTTGATAATCCTAATGAACATATATATACTATGTTGAACACCTAAAATGTCTCTGAGCAAGCTATGCCACCACTGAGGATACTCATCCTACACCTGGGTTCACCTATACTCGCCTAAACTCACTATAAATAAGGATACCATATATCGAAGATTACTCCTGTAAAGATATCTACATCAAAATCATTCCTTGCTGAGTAATCATGTGTCACACCCCAAGTGTCGGATCCAAGGTATAATGACCAAGGAACCCACATCGGCCTACATCATGTAATAATAAGTATGACCAAATCGTACAATCATGTGTTAGAATACAAAAGGCCAGATCTAAGGACCTCAACCAAGGAATCATCATTGATTCCTAGTAGAATCTCACTAGAAACTGAGGACATGCAATAGTAGAAGTCATGTGAGCATGTCAATAGAACATGTCCAATAGGAGTCAAAACAAGATTTATGAAAGGGGTATCAAGGCACATAAAATACCACAAAATCGATACCCAGGGGCCATACTCAATCCAAGTATTCTACTACCACATAAATATTTAATGATCAACATCCAATGAATCTGTAAAAACAACATTCATAGTAGTCCGTTCAAGTAATTCGTACAATCGGGGATCTAATTATCGCTCAAGGCATACAAGTCATCATCTCAATGAGTCTGAACAAGGAATGACTACAATTGAAATCCATGTTTCACATAGGGAATATAATTTATGTGGATCCATGGATCTATAAAATGACCAAGGTATCATATATACATCATGTTAGGCTCAATAGCTGGATACCAAGAAAACCACTATGGAAATCCCAATAATGAATATATATATATATATATATCCATTATCAATAGCTATGTCCAAGGTAGTACATTTGGGTATAAAAGTAAATATCAGAATTAATAGGGATCAAAAGTTGGATCCCATGGGAGCATGTCTGGGCATCCCAACAAGTAATAAAAATCCAAAGAAGAACATCTAGAAATCCCAAAAGAAAGAAAGACGAACCGTTTCAGGCTCAACAACCAAAAAAACGGAGAACCTCTAGAAACATAACATTATCATCAAAAAACTTGTAAAGAATGTAAATACATTAGGTTCCTGAACACCCAACCAAGATCTACTAAAATATCCCCATGTGCATACTAATTTTGCATAGGTTATATGGTGACACCAGAACACCATCTATACCAAAACCGGATGTACAGTTCAGGGTCGGTCAAACCATTTGCACCCACTGGGTCCATTATGTCTGCAATGAGAGGAATCATAATTTGGATCCCCCAATAAACTCGAGTGAAGAAATCCTACTTGGTATCCTTAGTTATAAAATGTGAAGGAGGAATCCTACACGATATCCTATAATGGAAAGAAACAATGGTGTCCAACATGAGACCCTCAACACACCTTAATAAGTCCAGGCATCTTACATGGGATACTCTAAATGATACGAGGTAAAATGGATCCTACAAGGGACTCACTATATTATAATACCAGAATGGGAAGCCGTAAGGGGATACATGATAACTAGATAGAAGATAGAGGCGTCCTACATAGGATCCTTAAAAGATACTAGTCTGTGTCAACATTATCTAGAAGGGAACATCTTACATGGGGAATTCAACAAAAATATAGTTCAAAAGATATAGCTCACAACTCATCATAGATCAATTGTCTCAACTAGGTTGATCTGAACACCCATCCTGTCATTCACGTCATGTATCTCCTTCGAGATATGGCTAGATTTCAAAGTTGTAGGTAGAACCTATCCATTTTGATAGAAGCCCCAAAAACCCATTAGGATTCCTTAGAATGCTACATGAGTTTTACCATCAGAATATATGTCAGAAACCACCTAGAATGGACTGTTTGTAGGTACAATTCCATCACTTAGAAATAATCACACAAAAAACCTCAAATGGTTTAAAAGCGGAAGTACATGGGTTATCACCCTTGGGAGACAGCATGTACTTCCAATGTGCCACATTGGCGTGTAATCACTCCATCATGGGAGAATAAGCACCCCCCATGGACATGAAGTTTATCCAACTATTGAGTCAAATGTTCTCTTGTTACTTTTATGTCTTGTTTTGGAAATCAAAAATGTATTCATATATTCTTATCGTACTAACTATGTCTATTAAACTGACGATGTTTATCATACTAACTGTGTTTATTGTACTGACTTTGTCAATCATACTGACTCTGTCAATCTTATTGACTCTGTCAATCGCACTGAATCTATCAACCATATTGACTCTGTCAATCGTACTAACTAAATCGTACAGACTCTGTCAATCGTACTTACTCTATCAATTGCACTGAATTTTGTGCATCATACTCACTTTGTACCATATCATTAAAATACACTAAGTAATAATTATGGTACTCGTATTTTTATCACATTCTTGTTTTTAATCTTTATCAACACATGTCAATCGTAATCATGTTTATCATCTTCATATATCTTTTGTTTTAACCATAACGATATCATGGAGTTAGTTATATACTAATAAAAATGATGTCGTGTTTTCTCCTTCAATATGACCGTTATAATGCAAGGTGTCCAAGTCCCTATGAGTTTTTCCTAGAGATATGACCATTGTAGGAAATGTGACCATTGGAACCTGAGTCCAATAAATAGGAGGTCATTTGAAGCTGAGAAGTACAACTGAGAGACTTTTATTATTCTTTTCTACTATCAAGATCTAGAGAGAGACACTGTGACTTCTCACTTGCATCGTGTGAAAGACTTGAAATTATAAAACATGAATGACTCGTTCATAGTTTTCGTATTTCAATAAGTTCTTTGTTTTGATTTGTGCAACCGATCAGGTGATAACGATCGATGGCTGCTGAGGATAGGCAGACGGTGCTACCGATCATTGTATTGAGGGTTTTCAAGTGTTTGAAAGACATATGTGACGATTGCCTAAAAATCGAGGGCTTACAGGGATAATAAGATATATGTACAAATCATCATATCTAGGGATTACCAAGGTGGTGGTAATACATACCTCTTATACATGGTGAAAGGATACCCATCTCTTTGGGATAAAATAATCGTAATACTTTTACTTTTCCACTGCTGTTTGTTTTAGAAAGGTAATTTTATTGTTTGCTTTCTTCATTTCATATTCATTTGTAATTGTTTCAATTACTATTATACTATTACATATTTTATCGATAGATTCTATACGATTTATGGTAGAATCCATAACTACTGCATTACATTGATTATTGTATTCATTTTGAATACAATTGTTTTACACTTTTTATAGTATTATATCATTTCATACCTCCATACACAATGAAATTGTGGTTAATAGTTTTTTTTTGTGAATTTTATTGGTCTAAGATCATTTAATCTAATTTTCTTAAGTGTTAAAATTCAATGGTTTTAAACCGAAAATTCACCCCCCCTATTGTGTTGTTCCATATAATATACATATTCATCTTTATATCGATCCAATAATTGGTATCAGGGAAGGTTTCCACTGATTTGTATTACTAGCCCTATTTATTTCTTTCAAATTTCCATTTCAACTACTTACTGCACTAACGTGTGGAGTGGAAAAGATTTTGTTTTATTAGATGGAAGGAATGAATATTAGATAAATTGACAATCTAAATCCATCTAGAACAGAAATATTTTATGGGAATGATTAGGTGTACTGGAAAGATCGAATGAAGTCAATTTTTATCAATATGGGTGTAAAAAATTTTATTATGCATACTGGAGGTTAAAAAATTATTGACCATGAAGTCAGTACTATCACTAATCATGAAATGCAAGAATATCAACTGAATTACAAGGTACACAATATTTTGTTATGTTTTATGACTAGGAATATATACATCCAAATATCATCTTGTGAAGTAGCCAACTATATAGTAAGAAATTGGAAGTCACACATTTTGGTACATCCAAGGATATAGAAACAAGAAGAGCAATGCTTCGAGTAGATTATCATTGATTTATTTTTCATTATGGAGATCCATAATGTAAAGTGAAACAATTATTTATGACAATTGTCAATAGTTTACAATCAATGGGAGAAAAAGGTCTTGATGATGAAGCTCATATAGAAAAAATTATTTATATAATGAAAAACGAATGGGAGTAAAAAAGGATAGTTATCGATGAAAACAGAAAAGTTTCTCAGATTACTCTTGATGAACTCTTAGGAACTCTTCTACAACACGAGTCAAGAATGAAGAGAGATGCTGAATTCAATAAAAAGAAAAATGTAAATGGAAGTGTAGATTTTACAACTACATCTAAATCTAAAACACCTGAAATAATAACAAGATCCAAACCTAAGAAATTTGTTTTATCAGAATCAAGTGATTGTGATCATTCAGATAATGTGTTATCCAATCTTGCTCGAAGGATGAACAAGATTATGGGAAAGAAAAACTTCCAATATAGATTAAAAAAGAAAGATAGGAAGGATAAGAAATATTCAGAGGGAAATTGTTATCAATGTATGAATGTAGGTTATATAAGACCTGATTTTCCTTTACTGAAGAGAAAATATACAAAGAAGAAACATTCTTAAAGAAATAAGAAAAAGTATTACAATGAAAAAAAATAAACTCTGGAAGTCCAATGATACTTGGAGCGAAAGTGGAGACAATTCATCATAAGATTCTTCAGAATATAAATCCTCCGGACAAAGGAATATTGGACTTATAGCTAGACTACCAATTGAATGTAACGCCCCGACCCCAGTTACCCAGATTCGGTGCATTATTGCGTAACATTGGCATGATCACAAAGGACCAAGTCTCGAATGAACGATTAGTTTAGTAGCCTGATAAACACTAGATACATTCATAAGTATTACATTACATCATAAAGTAGATGAAACTACAACAACATCTTGTCTTCATATCCCCTCATACTATCCCTGCATGTCATTCATAATATATTTCTTCACATCCTGGAAAAATTAAAACATTGAAAGGGGTGAGCTCAGATGCTCAATAAGGATAAAAATATAATGGAAGATTTCATAATTAAATATAATCATTTAAGGCAATGTATAACTAAAACAAAAGCTTTTTAAACTTTAACATTAGCATAATATGGAAAAAGTAAATTGATGTAATTCCATTTAGTTATTCACATGGTTATTCTACTGGTCGAATAATTACATGAAATATCAATAACCACTTTCATAATGATGGAATGCATAATTCCAGACTATCATAACCATGTATCCAAGGCCTCGTGCCAAGACTACAAATATGATTTTGTCAAGGCCTCGTGCCAAGAAACTAGTTTGTCTCATAAGACATGCCGATGCATCGAGGAGCTATATCGGGCTCCACCTGTCAGTTATTAAGTCCAATTCATTCCACATATGAACAGGTTTAAGCATATCATAAACCATAACATAATCGTATCACAGAAAACATGCATAAAGAAAACATAGCATTTCCTCATTTCAATCAAAAGATATCAATACAACACATTGACATAATAAAAACATTATCAATACCATTATCAATACAAAAATAAAAGAAAATTAAATCTTGGTATTTATTTATCATTTAACAAAAGTTATGGCTTGTTGAGGAAGCCGAAACTCAAATAATGGTCATGGCGGCGGAGAAGAGATTGTCACCGGTTACGTGCGACAAGAAAAACATTCCTTTTTTTCATTTGGTAAAATGCTTCATATAAAAATATTTCTTTTGAATAAATGTAAAAGTCAAAGGGGTTTATACACCGTATAAAAGAAATTTGTGTATAAAACAAAATATGCCTCAACGAATGGAGATTGAGACGAAGTCCCTTACAAAGATCATTTTTTTAAAAATACAATAGATCCATTATGTGTACCCACTATAAGTACACATAAATAAAGTACAAATACAACATATGACATAATAATATCATGACATTAGTTGAAAGTAGGAGATTAACCCATATAATGGAAATCGGGGTAAGAAGTTCCCTTACCTCATGTCCGACTTGACTCGATCGTTATTTAATCTCCTGAATAATAAACTAGAGTTAACTTATATTTGCTTATGAACCTTTTTCGTGTTCATTATTCCTTTTATATCACTTATTACCATTTTATGAACATTATGTAATTATTTAAGATAATAACGGTCATTTTGTCGATCTTTGGTACTTGAGTCAAAAATAAACTTCTTATAAATACAAGTTGTTCATGTAGTGAAATATCCATTATATACAGAATTATTTTCATGATGTAGATATCATATATATCATATATATCCAGTATATAGATCAATTTATAATATTACATTACATTTAGAGGTAAGAAATGAAATGCACCGTTCATGGAGACGGTAAGTCGTACGTATGCCTGAACGCTACATTCATTTATATTTCATATTTAATGGAATGAAATTATATTTATATAAAGGTATACTATAATTCCAGTATAATATAATGTATAATAACATTTACTCCATCCTTTATACATCCCAATATGGCATTAACGATTCAAATCACTTTGAGGGGGCGGTAGTCCGCACTTCCTAAAATAAAATTATCGCATTTACCCATAATGGAAATCATAAAGGTATTAAATAAATTAAAAATAAGTAAAAAAAATAATATATATCCTATATAAAAATTGTTTCATCATAATGGCCACTATGAGAGGTGTTGGGAGAAGATAGAACAATCATCGTTTCGTGAGGCAGTAATTCACCACCCATAGAAACAGTATGTTCATTAACCATTAGACGAAGGTGTGTGTAAGTGTAAATAAAATCCATCTCATAAAAACATCCTAGTATATTTAAGATACTGGTGTTGTTACAAAATTAAATAATAAAAAGAGGTTAGGGGGGTTGGAGAATCAAAATAAAACAAAACAACATTAGAGAAGACATTACCTTAAAATCGGGTAACTCTTTTTGATTTGAGCCAAAGGCTTCCTTGGGAAGACTTCTGCCCAATGTGAGGCTTCTAGGAGTAATGGAGGGAAGTTTGAAGAGTATTTGGGCAGAGTCTGGCAAAGCCAAATGGCTTGAAGGTGTGAATAAGGTGGTATAGGTGGGGGTCTTTTATAAGAGGATAGGATGGGCACTCTTGGAAAGATTGAAATGTTACTTTATTATGAAATGATTTTCAGATTCTAAAGGTCCCAAAATGAAATATTTAGAGGCTAAGGTGATAAGGGTTATAAATCGTCTCATCAAATATGTTTTTGACAAGTATATGCCTTATATGATTCATTATCTTTTCATTTTATTTAAATCGTTAATTAATGAGCTAATCGCTGCATCATCATTGTGTCATAAAAAATTTAATTTATATAATGTCTAAAAATTATAAAAAATTACCATGATGTAGGAAATATTTTTAGATTTCCAATTAATATTTATAGTAAAACTTTTAACTTATATAACCCCATGTAATAATTATTTTAGTAAAATAACACATGTTTGTGACAATTTTATTTTTACTTTAAATAAAAAGTTATTAATGTCATTTTCTTACCCAAGTGGCTCCATGGGGTCCCCAAGTTTACCCATGGATTTTCTTGGTCGGAAATGACTCATCCAAAAATGGTAGGACAAGTGTAAAAGTAATTTCATATTTTTATAATATCATTTTTACCTTAAATTACAATAATTACCTTTAATCGCGATTAATTAAACTTAAAAGTTACTATTTACTAAAATATTATTTGAATCCCATTGAACCACATTTTACTTGCTAATTACAACCATGTATGTCGGATTTTTGAAAATCAAATCACAGAAGTGGTAATGTTTCATTTAAACGAAAAATCAGTTTTTTAACTACCACTTAGTGGTTTCACTATTCATCAAAAATTGATGTTTTCCAGAACATTGCCAAAATATCACCCTTAGCTATAATTGATACTACGAATTCAAAAATAATTTCTATTTTACATAATTCCATACATATAAGTTGAATTAATTAATTTTATAAATAATTCCTGTTGTCACAACAAATAGCTTATTTTTAAGAAACAATATATATCAAAAGATTGACAATTGTTTATGTCCAATTTCAAAGTGAAATTAATTCTAATGAACACCATTGGATAAAATGTTAAAAATATATTCTAATTATAATTTATAACAACTCAATAGTATAATTTATCACTATAAATTATTTTTATCAAAAATATTTTTTTAAGTAATTTTCACTATTCATAAAAAATTGGATGTTCTCAGAAAATTACAAAAAATTCAACATATGATAATTTCGATATTCCTAATACAAATATGAAGTCCATTTTGAAATATAAAAATTATATAATTTCAAAAATTTGGTATTACTATTCATAACGGCTACTTATATTGGTCACTGTGTGTTGAATCTCGAACCTACGTACAATGCAAGCTATTGCATTATTGAAAGAGAAGAGTATTGTGGAGGCTCGGGGTGTTACATTGTACCCTCCTTCAATAAATTGCATCCTCAAAATATGAAATTTTTCTTTGAAAATAAAATGTTGAAAATAGAAAATAACATTGTGGAAAACCCACATTGGAAATAGGGTTAGTAAAAATATAACATTAAAAGAAAGAAAGAGAGGTACATTGGTCACCCAAGATAGCCCATACTATGATTATATGAAAATATGGATATGTAGGAAAAAAACCATCAAGGTCTGATGGAGAGTTGTAGAAAACAAGATTAGGAAAAAGTTAACCACACGAAAATCACAAACATGTGATTTGTTAAACGGTCATTGAATCCCCAGTTGGAAACGTTAACTGACAACATTTTTGTTTTAAGTTTCCTTTCATAAAGTTAAGGAATTTATTTAAGAGATTTACTAATAACGTAAGGAAATATACTTACTTGTCATATATGCTTTCATTCTTTAATAAATTTTTACCACGAACCCAACTTTCACTCCAAATGGTAACATAACTCAAAAATATTCTATTTATCCTAATTGTATAAGGTTCAAAATATTTCCACATACCATTTAGATTAGGAAAAATATTTTGTAATAACCAGCGACTTCCTGTAGGCTAGTGGTATGTAATAAAGGAATGTCACACTATGGTTTTGGGTTCGATTCATGCAGCTTTTTCCGACACGACGGGTTATCTCCCAACATGCAGGTTGTCCTTTTCCTAAAAGAATAGTATTATAATATTCCAAAAATAATCACCAGAAATGTTTTAACAATAAACAATACTAACCAATGTTCAACTTAATTCATTCCAACCTTTATAGTTATCTAAAATACCTATATCTAGACTTTCTCTAAAAGGCCTCTAAATTCCAAAATCAATTGTAACATCAGATTCCCCAAACAAAGTAATGTTTCTCTTATTTTCACATACTAAAAATATGATTACATTAATCCGATTAAATCCTTATATATATCACATTATTTTTATAACCAGAATATAATCCTTGAGTCCAAAAGTACCAATACATTAATTATTCCACTTCAACTGTAGTAATAGCATAAGCTTGGCCTTGATCCCTTGGCCTTTTCTGGGGTAGGTTTCCCGGACGGTTCGGACCTTAATTTACATAATTCCCCATTTCTATACAATTTTAGCATTCAACATTGATAGCCTCTATCTTTCCCTTGCAATCACGAGCCTGGTGACCTTTTTCTCCACATTTATAACAAACTCCCATTCATTTTAGGCAAGTACCAGGGTGATTCTTCCCACAAATATCGCATAGTGTAAAATACTTATTTCTCTTTTTCCCATTATCTATCTCCTTTTCCAACGTTCTCTTCTTCTCTTGCTTTACTTTTTTGTCCTAAGACATATAGAATTCATTTTCTATCTTGATAGCACATGAGACAATATCTTCGTATGATGAGAAGTATTGTGATACTAAATCTCGACGGAGAAATTGTTTTAACCCATCAATGAAATGATCAATCATACTTCTTGGGTTACCTATATAATCTGCAGCATACCTCGCTATCCTTGTAAAGTTAGCCTCATATTTTGTGACATTCTCATCCTCCTTCGGCCTCAGACTCAGAAATTGACTTTCCATATCTGCTCAATGGTCATGTAGAAAGTATTTTTATAAGAAAATTTCCGTAAACTCCCTCCATTCCATACTTGATACTTCTTCATCATACTTTGTGTTTTGAATCAGGGACCACCATTGATCTGCATCTCCAGTGAGGCGGTAAACATCCATGATAACCTTCTCTCTTTCGCTACTCCCCATGGCGTGGAATATTTTATCTATGGAGTTTATCCATTGCTCAGCTACTAATGGATTTGTACCCACATTAAATGTTGGTGGTTGTTGCCTCATGAAGTGTTCTAACATTGATTCTCCACATTGCGGATCAGGGTGCTCCATACAAGTAAGGTTATTATTAATAACCTCAGTGAGTTGTCCCAATATGGTAATAAGTTGATCAGCACCAGTTGTATCTCCATCTCCACAATAATTATCTTGAGCAGGAGGGCAATCCCTACACGAAGTGTGTGCATTGATATGGTTTCCATTCCTCCCATTAGGCGCCATTTCTACACAATGGCATAAACTAGATTAGTTTATGAATCAAAATACATAATTCCATACTTGTAAAACACTTAACATAAATTGAAAAATTTATCGATATATTCCATAATCATAAAAAGTTTTCTTTGAGGAAGTATGTACCCATAAACCCTTCATAATGGTTTGTAAAGAAAATGAGATTTATCCTAAGCATATCCCCCGGTAGTGTCGTAACCAAGAGTGCAGCAAGGCCCGTTGTCGTGCACCAGTTCTCGTTCGAGTCTAGATCAAAGTGGTGTTTTCAGGTTTTTCCCCTTGGTACATCTGTGCCAGAGCCGCATCTACCTGCTCGCATACAGATAGAGATGTATTTCTCGTAAAAGTCACAAAATCTCTATTAAACCAAAATTCTAGGAAGTTCTTCTATACTAATCCTCAATGTCTATCTTTGGGATATGTGATCTAATCAGAGTTTATCTAAATATAGCTTCCAAGGTTCGTACTAAACTGCCTCTGATACCTACTGTAATGCCCAAACCCCAGTTACCCAGAGTCGGTGCATTATTGCGTAAACATTGGCATGATCACAGAGGACCAAGTCTCGAAAGACTGATTAGTTTAGTAGCCTTGGAAACACTAGATACATTGATAAGTCTTACAATACATCATAAAGTAGACAAAACTACAACATCATCTTGTCTTCATATCCCCTCATACTATCCATGCAGGTCATTCAAAATATACTTCTTCGCATCCCAGAAAAATTAAAACATTGAAAGGAGTGAGCTCAGATTCTCAGTAAGGATAAAAATATAGATGAAGCTTTCATAAATAAACATAAACATTTAAGGCAATGTATAAATAAAACAAAATCCTTTTAAACATGATATTTAGCATAATATGGAAAAAGTAAAATTAAATAATTCCATTTACTTATTCACATGGATATTCTACTAGTCGAATAATCAAATGCAATATCAATAACCACTTTCATAATGATGGAATGCATAATTCTAGACTATCATAACAATGTAGCAAGGCCTCGTTCCAAGTCTACAAATAAGATTTTGTCAAGGCCTCGTGGTAAAACACTATTTTGTCTCATGAGACCTGCCAAAGCATCGAAGAGCTATAGCGGGCTCCACCCTTCACTTATTAAGTCTAATGCATTCCTCATATGAACAGGTTTAAACATATCATAAAACATAACATAATCATCTCACATAAAACATTCATAAAGGAAACAAAACATATCCACATTTCAATCACAAGATATCAATACAACACATTGATATAATAAAAACATTATCAAAACCACTTTCAATACCAAAATAAATGAAAATTAAATCTTTGTATTTATTTTTCATTTAACAAAAGTTATGGCTTGTTGAGGAAGCTGAAACTCAAATAATGGTCACGGCAGCGGAGAAGTCGTTGTCGCCGCATACGTATGACAAGAAAAACATTCTTTTTTTCATTTAGTAAAACACTTAATATAAAAATATTTCTTTTGAATAAACGTAAAAGTCAGAGGGGTTTATACACCGTATAAAAAAATTTGTGTATATAACAAAATATGTCTCAACGAATGGAGATTTAGACGAAGTCCCTTAAAAAGATCATTTTTTAAAAATACAATAGATCTATTATGTGTATCCACTATAAGTACACATAAATAATGTTCAAATACAAGATAGAACATAATAATATCATGACATAATTTTAAAGTAGGCGATTAACCCAAAGAATGGAAATCGGGTTAAGAAGTTCCCTTACCTCATGTCCGACTTCACTCGGTCGTTCTTTAATCTACTGAATAATAAACTAGAGTTAATTTATATTTTCTTACGAACCTTTTTTATATTAATTATTCCTTTTATATCGCATATTTCCATGTTTTTAACATTATGTAATTATTTAAGATAATAACGTTCATTTTGTCGATCTTTGGAACTTGAGTCAAAAATAAACTTCTTATAATTACAAGTTGTTCATGTGGTGAAATATCCATTATATACAGAATTATATTCATGATGTAGATATCATAGATATCATATATATCCAATATATACATGCATTTATAATATTATATAACATTTAGAGGTAAGAAATGAAATGCACCGTTCATAGAGACGGCAAGCTGTACGTACGCATGAACGCTACTTTCATTTCTATTTCGTATTTAATTGAATGATATTATAATTATATAAAGTTATATTATATTTTCATCATAATATAATGTATAATACCATTTACTCCATCCTTTATACATCCCACATATGGCATTAATGATTCAAATCACTTTGAGGGGGCGGTAGTCCGCACTTCCTAAAATGAAATTATCGTGTTTCCCCATAATGGAAATCATAAAGGTATGAAATAAATGACAAATAAGGAAAAAAAATAATATATATCATATATAAAAATAGTTTCATCATAATGGCCACTATGAGAGGTGGTAGGAGAAGATAGAACAATCATCGTTTCGTGAGGCAGTAATTCACCACCCACAGAAACAGTATGTTCTTTAACCATTAGACGAAGGTGTGTGTAAGTGTAAATAAAATAATTCTCATTAAAATATCCTAGTATATTGAAGATACTGGTGTTTTTACAAAAGAAAATAAAAAAAAGAGTTTAGGGGGTTGGAGAAGCAAAGTAAAACAAAACAACATTAGAGAAGACATTACCTTAAAATCGGGTAACTCTTTTTAATTTGAGACAAAGGCTTCCTTGTGAAGACTTATACCAAAGGTTAGGCTTCTAGGATTAATAGAGGGATGTTGGGAGAGTATTTGGGCAGAGGTTGGCTGAGCCAAATGGCTTTAAGGTGTGAATAAGGTGGTAGAGTTGGGGCCTTTTATAAGAGGAGGGGAGGGGCACTCTTGGAAAGATTGAAATGTTACTTTATTAGGAAATGATTATCGGATTATAAAGGCCCCACAATGAAATATTTCGAGGCTATGGTGATAGGGGTTCTAAATATTTTTTATACAATAGGTTTTTGACAAGTTTATGCCTTATATTGTTCATTATCTTTTCATTTTATTTATATTGTTAATTAGTGAGGTAATTGCTGCATCATAATTGTGTCATAAAAAATTTAGTTTATTTAAGGTCTAAAAATTATAAAAAATTACCAAGATGTAGTAAATATTTTTAGCTTTCCAATGAATATTTATAGTAAAAATGTTAACTTAAATAACCCCATTTAATTGTTATTTTTGCAAAACAAAACAAGTTTTTGACAATTTTATTTTTACTTTAAATAAAAAGTTATTAATGTCATTTTCATAAACAAGTGGCTCCCTGGGGTCCCCAAGGTGACCCATGGATTTTCATGGTCGTCCATGACTCATCCAATATGGTTAGGAAAAGTGTAAAAGTAATTTCATATTATTATAATATCATTTTTACATTAAATTTCACTAATTACCTTTATTCGTGATTAATTAATCTTAAAAGTTACTATTCACCAAAAATTATTTTAATCCCATTGAACCACATTTTACTTCCTAATAACATCCATGTATGTCATATTTTTGAAAATCAAATCACAAAAGTGGTAATGTTCCATTTAAACAAAAAATTAGTTTTTTAACTACCACTTAGTGGTTTCACTATTTATCAGAAATTGATGTTTTTCAGAACAATGCCAAAATTTTACCAATAGCTATAATTGATATTCTGAATTCAAAAATGATTTCTATTTTAAAAAATTCCAAACATATAAGTTGCATTAATTAATTTTATAATTAATCCCACTGTCACAACAAATAGTGTGTTTTTAAGAAACAATATATATCAAAAGATTGACAATTGTTTGTGTCTAATTTCAATGTGAAATTAATTCTAATGAACACCATTGGATAAAATGGTAAAAATATATTATAATTATATTTTAAATCCAATCAGTAGTATAATTTATCAATATAAATTATATTGATTAAAAAAGTTTTTTTTAAGTATTTTTCTCTATTCATAAAAAATTGGATGTTTTCAGAAAATTACAAAAAATTCAACTTAGGATAATTTTGATATTCTGAATATAAAAATGAAGTCCATTTTGAAATATAAAATTTATATAATTTCAAAAAGTGGGTATTACTATTCATAACAGCTACTTTTATTGGTCACGGCGTGTTGAATCTCTAACCTGCGTACAATGCAAGCTATTACATTATTGAAAGAGAAGCGTATCGTGGAAGCTCGGGGAGTTACATTGAAGATAATTAGTTCATGGCTAAGGTAAAAAATGCTGAAGCCCTTAAAAATGATTCCTTGATTGAAAATAATACTGATAATAAATATTATGAATCTTCAAATGATGAGTCCTCCTCGTCAGAAGATAATACATTTCCATCTCATGATGAAGAGTCTAGGTTTGCTAAACATCGTGAGAATTAAAATTCTATACTCAAGAAAAGATTGATAATGAAAATTCTAGAATTTCAATTTTGACTAAAAATGTATAAGATCTTTCTAATGATATTGATATGAAAACTTCTGATTTTGAAAGTATTTTAAAAACCCTTGATAAATTCAATTCGGAAAAGATAAACATTCTAAGGATCATGAAAATGTAGTTTCTTAGAAAAATGTTTTCGAGCCTAACTCTAGTTCAAAATCAAATGTTTTGGAGGATAAAAACATAGTATTAAAACTAAAGTCAGAAATTTTTTCCTTGATGAAATGTTTGTTAAAATTTACTTATGGAAAGGAAAACATTGATAAAATGTATTCTAAAATTCGACCTTTGTGAAATCATTTTGTTTTGGTTATACTCATTCGAAACCAGTGTTTAGAAATAACTATTTTGTTCCTCAATGTACCCCCTTTTGTACTAAGTGTCAATGTGGTGGAAAATGGAAAAGAGATTTTTCTCTTAATAAGACTCAGTCTTTCGGAGATAATGCTCAAGGAAAGATTGTTGGAATATGTAATATTGTTTTTATCGGAAAAGTTATTATTTCAAATGTTTTGTTTGTCAAAGTACTTAAGCACAATCTCCTCAGAATAAGTCAATTATTTCATGAAGGATACCTTGTGAATTTTAGAAATGATAAATTCTTAGTACACAATTCCAAGGATGAATTCAGTCTATCTGTACATAGGTAAGAGAATGTATACACAATTAACATAGAGTACCTTAGGAGCCAAAATTTACCTTTCTTAATTGCAATATAAGACCAATCATGGCTATGGAATAGAAGACTAGGACACTACAACCTATGAAACCTTTGTCAACATTAAAAGAAAATACTTTTAACGGGACTACTAGATCTTAGATATGATTCTACAGTGGTCTGTGATCCTTGTCAATTTTGGAAAACAACATAAAAATAAATTTAAATCAATTAATGATGTTTCAACATATAATTCATTATAGCTAGTGCACATGGATCTTCTTGGTCCTTCACAAACTAGAAGCATTGTAGTAAAATACTATGTATTTGTTTTAGTTAATGACTTTACTAAATTTACATGGGTCTATTTTCTAACAAAGAAATCAGAATCCTTTTTCTATTTCAAAAATTTTAGAGACCAAGTTAAAAATGAGAAAAACCTACCATTGATATCTATCCATAGTTATCATGGTGGTGAATTTCAAAATTCAGATTTTGAAACGTTTTGTAGTAATAAAGTTATTAATCGAAAATTTTCAGCACCAAGAACTCCTCAGCAAAATGGTGTTGTTGAGAGAAGAAATCGCATTCATCATGAAATGACAAGAACCATGTTGAGTGAATACTCAATTAATAAGTATTTTTGGGATAAAGCTGTTAGTAGTGCTTTTTATACAATAAATCATATTTTAACTAGACCTTTTCTTAATAAAACATCTTATGAATTGTGGACTGGCCGAAAACCTAATGTTTCCAACATCAATGTTTTTGGATGAAAAGTATTCATTCTGAATACAATAGAGAATCTACACAAATTGACACCAAAATATGATGAAAGAATCTTTCTAGGATATTCTACAACCTCCAAGGCTTATAGTGTTTTTAATAAAAATACTTATATTGTTGATCAAACAGTGCATGTTAAATTTGATGAATCTAATCCTTTCATTTTCAAACAACCCCAAAATACATCTTAAGATCTGTTTTCATAAACTGATTATCAACCTCTATTAGAAGATCCTATTAATAAGAAAAATTTTCAAGAAAGTGTTCTTGAACCTTTTACCCCATATGATTTTCTACCATACATTGATGAACATGTTTTACAAAACCCAAATCAATTGCTTCTTAGGAATAATCCCAGTGATAACATCATTGGAAATGTAAATCAACCTGTAAAGGCTAGAAATTCCTTGAGAAATGAAATAGAACATCTTGCCTTTTTTTCCCAATTCGAACCTAAAAGTCCAAGTGAGGCCTTAGGTGATGAATATTGGATTAAAGAAATTCAAGATGAACTAGATTAATTTGAAAGGAATCAAGTCGGGACTTTATTTGAAAGACCTAAAGAAGCAACTGTAATTGTTGTAAAATAGGTTTTCAGAAATAAATGTGATGAAAATGGAATCATTGTAAGAAATGAAGAAAGACTTGTTGCTGACGACTATAATCAACAAGAGGGAACAGACTATGATGAAACATATGATCTGGTAGCTAGAAATGAATCTATTCATATTCTATTAGCCATTGCATCATACTTTGATTTAAAATTATTTCAAATGAATGATAAATGTGATTTTCTAAATGGATTTTTTCAATCAGTAGTTTTTTGAACAACCTCATGGTTTTATAGATTCAAAATATCATAACCATGTTTTTAAACTTATAAAAGACTTATATTTCCTTAAACAAGCCCCTAGAGCATGGTATGCTAGACTAATAGGATTTATTTTACGAAACAATTATGCAAAAGGTACAGTGGATCCAAACATTTTTATAAAAGTGGGAAAAAAATGTTTTGACGGTTCAAAATTATGTTGATGACATCATATTTGGATCAATTAAGATTTCTTTAACTGATTATTTTGTTAATATATATGTAAATCTTAGTTTAAAATGAGTATGATGGGTGAGTTAACATTCTTTTTTATGTTTTCAAATTTCAAAAAAAAAACAGAAGGAACATATATATATCTCAACATATTTATATCAAATATTTACTCAAAAAGTATGTATACGACAATACTAAAATTAGTAGCACTCCAACTGGTACATAAAATACACTTGATCTTGATGAAACTGGGAAACTCATAGATCAATCAACTTTTAGAGGTATGATAGAAAGTTTTTTATACATGACAGCTAGTTGAATAGACTTAATGTTTTACATATTCTTATGTAAAAGGCACCAATATATTCCAAAAGAGTCTCATTTAAATTCTGTGAAAAGAATATTTCAGTATTTATAAGGAACTTTGGATTTAGGTCTTTTTAATTCTTCTGAAAAAAGATTTTGTTTTAAAAAGTTTTTCAGATAATGACTTTGGAGGTTGTATAATGGATAAAATGAGTACATCTGGAACATGTCATTTCTTAAAAGATTCACTGGTTTCTTGGTCCTGCAAAAAACAACACTCATTAGCACTTTCCACTACAGAAGATGAATATGTAGTAGCTGGAAGTTTTTTTGCTCAAGTGTTGTGGATGTAACACAGACTCACTGACTATGGATAGAGATTTTCCAAAACAGAAATTCTATGTGATAATACTAGTGCCATAGCTCATAGTAAAAACCCAGAACATCACTCTCGTGGAAAACACATAGATATTAGGCATCACTTTCGTAGTGATCACAAACAAAAAAGATATATTATTTTAAAATTCATCAGTATGCAAGAACAACTTGCTGATAGTTTTACAAAACCAGTACCTTCTGATAGATTTGAGTTTATAAAACCGATGCTTGGAATGATTACATTAAAATAATCATTCATGTCAACTTAATGTTTTACACTTATCCTTACATTAAACTCCTCCTAAAATGGGGAGATTTTTTTTAACATTACCTTATATATTTCTTAAACCTTTACTTATTTAGTTGTTTATTCTTTTGGTTTGATATATTTCTGATTATCATTTTGACTATTTGGGTATTATTTTAATCATCTTTAATCATTTTTCCCTGATTATCATTTTGAATTTTTGTCCATCTACACATCACCCTATGGCAACAACTTTGTTTTCCATCGGCACGTTACCCTATGGTAATGACATAGATTTCCATCGTCATATCAACCTATGGTGACAACTTTGTTTTCCCTCGGCCTGACAACCTTTGGTAATGACATTGATTTCCATCGGCCTGACAACCTATGGTAATGAATTTGTTTTCCATCAGTGTAACACAGTGAGATTTCATGATAAGTATTGTTTTTAATTTATTTTATGCCTGGTGCTGTATGCTACACCAAGATTATCTTGTGCTATAATCAACACCATATTAGCTTGCAGTATATGCAACACTATTCTTGGGTCATGTTACACACAATGTTAAGTTCGTTTGATATATGTTATGCAACACAACATTGAGTGTATATATATATATATTCAATGTATAAATAAAATATGGTCATATTCCATTATACACAACAACAAAGGAATCTTTCACTACATTCAATACTAGCATGGCGTGCATTACACACAATCACGACCTTCCTCGATAGCGTGTGTTATATGAAAAACCCAGTTTCACTAAACAACGATATGTTATTAATATATTATATAAAGTAGCTATTATGAATAGTAATACCAACTTTTTTAAATTTTATAAATTTTTTCATTCAAAATGGACTTCATTTTTGGATTCAGAACATCAAAATTAGCCTACGGTGATTTGTTGTTATTTTTCTGAAAATATTCAATTTTTGATGAATAGTTAAAAAACACTAAGTTATAGTTTACAACCGAATTTTTATTTAAATAAATATTTACATTTTTTAAATTTATTTTAGGTAAAAATTGATACATAATACCTATATAAGTTCAATGTAATTAATTTTATCCATTTTATAATAATTTTAGATATATAAAAATTTTATTGAACTTTTCATCTTCTTTTACCCACCTCCTAGGAGAATTTTAAAATTAAATAAAACAAAATTTTACCACTTCTATGACTGGAATTTCAAAAATCCGAGAGACACAGCTAATATCATGGAGTAAAATATGGTTCAATAAAATAAAAATAATTTTTTGTGAATAGTAACTTTTAACTTTTACTTACCACAGTTAAAAGTAAATATGGTAATTATTAGTAAAAATGATATTATTATTACTCTAAAACATGTCCTAATTCTATTGGATAATAGTAATTTGACAAAAAACAACGTTAGGAACCAAATATTACCCTTTAGGTCCACTTGCATTATATTAGGACATTTATTATTAATTTATTTAAAGAAGAGTAAAAATACTTAAAATCAATGTTTAATAACTAAAACACTTTTAATGTATGGTTATACATAAGATAAATTTGATTATAAATATTCATTATAATTATAATAAGATTTCATACATAATGGAATTTTATTTATAATTTTTAGACATTAAATAATTTAATTTATTTATTACACAATGATGATGGTGTAATTACCTTATTAATGAAATATTAACATAATTAATATTATAAATATCCAAATAAATGTAATTTGAGACTTTTAATGAATTAAACTCATATTATAAATTAATATGACTTGTTAAAATTGCTTTAATTAACTTTGTTCTAACTAATCATGCAGTAATGAGTTTAAAAAAAAATAATTACCAAATAGTGTCAAAATAGACATAAAATAGTTTTTAAAACAAATAGTATATTATTAATTGTTATTATATTCCTAAAAATCATAGTTATGGCCAAATGACTTAGATAAGGTTATATATATTAATAATGAAAAACATGGGGTTCGTTTGGCTTGTTATAGTATGTTTATTAACCATATATTGTAAGAAAACAAGAAGACACGGTAAAAGTTAAATTATTTAACCTAGAGTTAAATTTAAATGATAAGGTTTAAATAGTAACCTAAACATGTATAAAACCTATTGGTTGATATGGTTTCGACCCATCCCCATTTTAGCTTAGAAATAAATCAATTTAGAGCTATTAAAAACCAGAAATTACTTTATTATAAAATAATATTTTCTGTTTTCACAAGGTGCCCCTCTCCTCTCTTATAAAAGGGAACCTCATCCATATTCTCCTTACACAATTTTGAGCCTTCAAAATTGTCCAACCCCTTCCCATTTCCCTTCTCAACTTCCCTAGAAACATTATAGTGGTCTGGTCTCCTCAAAAGACCAACTTTAGTGCCTTAAGAGGAAGCATAAAAGAGCTGCATCGAAGAAGAGGTAATCTCTTCTACCGATTCATTCAAGTTTTCTTTCTTCTTCAACTTATTATTATTTAGTTGTTTCATTATAAAGTTATTGTAGGACCTCTGGACACCCTGAGAGGGGAGGGGTGAATCAGGGTGTCAAATGTTTCTTTTAATGTGATGTATCTTGTTCCCACATTGGTAGGAACTTGTTTAACCTGTATGATGGATATGAATAGAAAGAAAACATTCACATATATAGAGACGACACAACACTTTTTAAATGGGTCACCACTGAGGGCTAGGTCCAAGTAGAATATGCCGAATGGTTGTTTGTGATACCAAATTCTACTAAACATCACTAGTTGTGGATTACAATGGTTCGGGAATAGTCACTCTGTCGCAGGCTCACTGCCTTTACAAAAGGATCAGGGATACCTCACAGCATCCCTCGAGTCACTCCAGTTGACTCCCCCTGTCTCACTGCCCTTGGTGCAGTCTCAGTCAATTTATAGACATGAGGGTCTCTTTGGTAGATTTGCATTGATGTCTTTTTCTCTACTCAACATGAGACTATGCTTGCATCGAAGTCTTGAATTGATGCTCTTGAACACACTGCACCCCTGATCCGGATAATCCAAAATGCGTAAGCAAGTTTCACTGAAAATTGCGCACAACACCTTCCCTTTTTGCGTAAGACCATACTATTGGGCACAATATTTCGTTTTTGACATGGAAAAATATTTCGCGCAACAAAACCCTTTTACCTGCAACCCAAAATTTTTCACGCAACCCAAAAAATTTCGCACAAACTAGAGAATTTCACGCAATCCCCTTTACGTGATCCTTTTACGCGCATCATACCACCGACCTTCTCTAAGTCTTCCACACTTAAGAATGAGGGGGGTCACCTCTTATTTAATAGCATCTGAGACCCCCGTGCGCAAAACCCCCTCTGGCGTGAAAAACATCTCATCTAGTGCATAGTCTTTCGTGCCAGTATCATTTTTGGCACACAACACCAGATGTTTCATGCAACCCATGCCTTTTAAATTTTTCTATGTTTTGATTTTGAAACACTATTTTTGTGAAAAAAAACACGATCCGCTATTTCACATACCACATTGTTTTTCGCGCCCAGCTCAATTATTGGGCACACAAACCTTATTTTTCGCCCACCACTTCCTGTTTGCGTGCACCTTCTTTTACTAATAATCCATTTATTCATTTTCCAATTTTAAGGCCCAAAAATTTGGAAAACACTGGGAAATGGAGCCACCTTCAATACTGTTTTCTTCTTGAACTGTATGATCACTTTGCTGGTACACATTCTGAACTTCGACTGAATATTGACAACAAACACAAACCATACTCCAATTCTTGTATAGAATATCCATCGTTCTAATAGTGATAACATCATTATCACTAATATACTTATATGTTGTTATAAATATGAAACAACCCCATTTCATCTTCTATCCATCCTATGGAAAATGAAATCACTGTTCATGCATACGTACAGAATACCATCTCCACGCTGTGGTGTAATCTGTATTTCCACCACCACTGTACTTGGATGGGTATAATGGTGTAAATAATAACTATATATATAGTTATTATAACATAATAATGATTCTGATATATTATATTTTCCACTCCAATTCAATTCAATAATTATGGGTACGATATCATCGCTCGTGCGTACATACGGATTACCATCTCCATGATGAGATGAGATTCATTCTCTATGATAACAATTCCTGAATGATTATAGAGTATATATAATGAATAATAATGAAATATATGACATGATAAAGCTACAGGATTTATGTATATATAAATGACATCTACTTACTTCCATTCATGTCAATAAGGAAAGGAAACCAGGGTTCATGCGTACGTACGGCCTACTGTCTCCATGAATGGTGTATTTTATTTCATTTATCTCTCTATTATATATATATACTGAATATATATGATATATAAATCGTGATTTACATTATTTAAGTAAGTAAATCATTATATAAGTAATAATAATATCAAGAACAAAAATTCCAAACACGTACGATAAATAAAACGATTTTACCCAAAACACTACTTTAACATGGAATTTACAAAAGAACGGGTAATATAAAGTTATAAGTGGACCATATATGATGTCATAACAATGAATATGAATCTTTAATAAGTCCATGACAATATTCAAATCATTATACAGGATTTTTGGATATATATGAAGCATATCAGACCTAAGGTAAGGGATAACTTTTCCAATCTCGTTGTTATCGAAGATTGTTTATTCGTAAGTATTAACTGGTGTTATATTTATCATTCATGTCCCTATTTTCTAAAAATGGTTTCATTTATGTTTAAATTATATTTTACCCATTATTTACTTGTACTACATGGTATGTAAATAATCTTTCTTTTGTTTACCATATGTTTTACTTTTTGACTTTTCCATTAAAAGTATGAGGAGAATGATTTTTTAACGTATATGGAATGAACAGATATTTACGGTTTTCATAATGCCTTAATTTCATGAAGAATACTCTACAGCATTTCATGACTATTTTCAAAAAAATAATTTTCTTTTAAAAATTCATGGAATTTTGTGAAAAAGAATTATTTTGAAGAAGAAAGGTTATTTTCCTCAAGAATTCATTTCAAGTGTTTTATCAAAATTATTTTCCATGTAAGATTAAATTATTTAGTATGTTTATGTTTTGAGTATAATGTCTATATTATTTTAATTGTTTTATTCTTATTATAATGAAATGATATCCATTTGTTTTATATGGATTATTTTATGATGGGATGATATTTATGAAACCCATTTTATTATTTGGGTTATGATGAATGATTTATGTTTATTTTGTGGCACAAGTAAGAATGATTTAATTATGTGATGGGTGGGACCTATATCTCCATACAATTCATTGGGTAAATATTTATATCTCATGAGGTAGACAAGGCTGGAATGGTATGTTAGTTTTGTTCCATGATACAGGACTGGAATGAGGAGTGAACTCGATTCAGAAAGGGACTTTGTCCACTAAGATGGATTTGGAAGCAATGCCTTGGCTACTATGGAAATCATATCATGTGCATAATTTTTTTCCACATTTAAATGTTTTATTCCCATACTAATTTATCATGATTGATTTTCCATTATGATATATTCCTTACATACATCTATGATTTATGTCTTTGCTCAAGATTTTGATGTTTAGATTTTATGTTCAAGTTTTTTTTGCATTCAAATGTTTATAGATTGTTCAATGTTCTCTATGTCAACCCTTACATAGCATTTGATCTCACCCTTTTTATGTTTTCATTTCCCCATGATATAAATAAAGGTTTTAGGTACGAAAAAAAAGTGGATGATCTTTATGAGAGATGTTGAACATCTTTCACGATGGTTAGAATGATATTTTACCGACTTCCAATGAAACTAAACTATTACGATCCTTGTGTGTTTGTTTTTGTTACGTATTAAGTATTCCGTAAAAGTAATGTAATGTATTTCAACGTCATGATTTGGGTCTCTACAATCAGCCCGACAACCTATGGTAATGACTTTGTTTTCCATCGGCCTGACAACCTATGGAAATGACTTCGTTTTCCATCGGAATGAAAACCTATGGTATCAACTTTGTCTTCCAGTGGATTGAAAACCTATGGTAAACAAAATTCTTTCCATCGGCACGTCACCCTATGATAATGACTTTGTGTTACATCGGCATATCACCCTATGGTAATGAATTTTTTTTTCCATCGGCACATCAACCTATGGTAAAAACATGGTTTTTCATTGGCCTGAAAACCTATGGGAATGAATTTTTTTTTCATCGGCCTCACAACCTATGGTACTGAATTTGTTTTCCATTGGCTTGAAAACCTATGGTAATAAAAAAATTCCATCTTCTTGACAACCTATGGAATTGACTATGTTTTCCATTTGCTTGACAACCTATGGTAATGAATTTTTTGTCCATTGGTCTCTCAACTGATTATATTCTTTTCCTCGAACTCATGTATTTTCATTTTGCTACTGCATTATACAATGTCAATACAATTAAACCAACAATTTCATTAGAATATCCAGTAGGTACATTCATTATTTCATTGTATTGTTTTTCTTATTGTTTATCGTTTATTTATAACACCTTTAAATCCCCACCTTTGAATTTTTTTCTCATATCAACAGTAGAAGACTAACGATCATCCTTTTTTCGAATATAAATAGACCCCCTCCCAAAACTGACACCAGTTTTTCAAATCTCGTTGCGATGCTCTAGCAATTTATTTTAAGTCTCTGTACGATCTTCCCTTGGTCGCATCTATATGTCCCAGTCCTCTGCCAACACTCCTTCCTAAATGTCTTCAAAAACATTTTTAGAGAAAAACTTCTTCAAAGAAAGTTTAGTTTATTGGGACTTCATCAACACATATGATTCAACAATCAAGAGGATTATTTTGTTTCAAGGCTGGGAACATCATTGTGTTGAAAAACCTGTATCTAAAGACCCAATTCTTGTTGAATAAGTAAGTCAATTCTACAAAACTGTGTCTTGTGATAAAAATATGATAAGAAACTTTGCTGTGTATGATATTAAAATTTCAATGTATTTGAAAAAAGTATCCCACTTTCTATATGTCTCTATAGAAGGTGATTCTTTTTTTTAATCTCAAAATCTACCAGAGGAATTTGGTACGTTTAATAAAGAAAGTGATGAAAAGTCTTTATTTCATATCAATGAAGAGAAGAGAAAAGTAGCTCATTTATCTCCAGATAATAGGTTAGTGGTTCTTTAGATGCAAGGTTTTCTTAGGCCAAGGAAATGGGATAGAATAACTCTTAATGTCTCGGATATCATTATGCTAGACTATCATTTAAACATGAGAAAGGTAAATATAATGGGGTATATTTTTGAAACAATCAATGATGTCATGTCAGGAGTGATTAAATATCATTTGTTTATGTATCCCTCTATTATTACAAAGTTAATTCTTGAGATATTGAAGTTTTGTAATATTCATTTGAATAGGAAATTGAAATAACTGAAGCCATCATGGATAAGTAAGAATACATCGAACAAGTTTAATGTTTGTTTCGATGAAAAATCAAATCATTTTTTCAAAGATGTGGAAGCTGAATTGGCACCAAACCAATCGGCACCAAATCAATTAGCACCTTTTCTAATCAAAGATAATCCAACTATTCTTTCTCCTCAAAATTCAGATATGAAAACTAGTACTAACCCAAAGAAGAAACCTAAATAGAGAAAGGATTTTGTGTCAAAGTGGTGTAAAGATAGACAACAAAGAAAAGAAGGTGATCCTAAGTTCTGTCTTGATCTAGCAGAAGCTTTAGATGAGAGAATATGGGTAGAGTATACTCTTCACGCTAAGAAGAAAAAGAAGACTCTTTTGAAAAGGAAAGCTCAAGACATTGAAGTTTCTAAAATCATGAAAATGGTTGAGAGGGATAGTGCTCAACTAACAAAAGAAGTGCATCAAGAACCTATCGTATAGAGTCTTCTAGTGAAAGAGAAAGGGAATCAAATTTTAAAAGAAGTACAAGAAGTTGAAGAATAGGAAGAAGATTTTCTTTTTTAATTTCATCAATGTTCAAAAAATATTATAGATAAATCTTTTAAAAATAAAAGTGAAGGTATTCATCATGCTCCTCATGCCGATCAAACACCAGTTGAATCTCTTGAAACTTCAGATATAATTCCTTCCCATGTAAAGCAAGGTTCTCAATTTTCTCATACCGAAAAAACAATCGTTATCAGTGAAAAAGTCGAAAAATAAAGAACGGAAAAAGAAAAATCAAAAGGAAAACTTCCAGTTGAAGACTCATGCCGATCAAATGAAATGGATTCGTATGATGAGGATACTGATTCAGAATGCCCAATTTCTCTCAAGAAGAGTGATTACATTGTTTATATTATGAGTATAATTGAAAAGACTATTCCTTATTTTCCTAGACTTCAAGGGAAAATTTATTTCATAACTGACAATCAAAGGAAGATGTTTGATTATATAAGAGAACTAAAAAAGAGAGTATTTTCAATTAAATCGGATTTAAAAGTACTGTCTGAAAGTTCTGATACTCATATGAAGGCTTGAAATAGAATGAAAAGGTGGTCATAAAAAATAGAAAGCTCAGTGAATGATCATGAAATATCAATTGAAGACTTAAGGAGGCTTTCAAATGATCTTGCTATTACTTTCAATAAACATTACAAAGAAACCATTGAAATGCTGAATCAGGTGTCGAAAACTCATGGATCCGATAACCCTTCAATAATAGAGTTTCAAGAGAGAATGAATGCTTTCCAGATAGAGTTTTTTTGAGGTTTCATATTTCAAATATTAAATAGTTATGTTAAAGAGGAAAAATTATGTATTGTCTTAAGAATATAAGAATTTTCAACAAAGAATTAATTCTATAGAAGAAGTAATCAGAGTTCAAGAAGAGACTATCAAGAATCAGGATCATCTTTTTGCCGATCAACAAGAACTTCTCCAATCTCAGGGTGATTCTATCTCTGAAGGCAAGAAAGAAATCAAAAATAGGAAAGCTATTCGTCATGATCTGATCAAGAAAGAAAAGAAAAGTGAAAACAAATGAGTTTTTTTGTATCTTTCTTTATTCATTTCTATAACTCTATAGACTTTTGATATATAATGAGATTTATGTTATCTTTCCCATTTTCTTTCATTTTTATTATCTAACTCTTTCAGGAAACTCAAGATTACCCCATTATTTTTGTAAATCACAAAGGGGGAGAATGTTTTATAAGTGGAGAATGTTTTAATAAAATACTTCTAAATCATGGAAAATTTACGAATACAATCCTTAGGAAAGTACATACCCAAGGGGGAGGAATTTGTATTCAATTTTTATTCATAATAGTTTCCAATAACTCAAGGGAAGATATGTATTTCTTTTTGTTTTTACTTTATGTTTGGTGATTTCGAAAATGGGGGAGATTTTGGAGTCCAAAGTTCTCTTTTGACTTTTATGTCCTGTTTTGGAAATCACAAAGGTATTCATATATGCTTATCGTTATAACTATGTTTATCGTACTGATGATGATTATCGTACTGACTATGTTTATCGTATTGACTCTGTCAATCGTACTGACTCTGTCAATCGTACTGACTCTGCCAATTGTACTGACTCTATCAATCATACTGACTCTTTCAATCATACCGACTAAATCGTACAGACTCTATCAATCGTACTGACTATATCAGTCATAATGACATTTGTGCATCATACTCACTTTGTATCATATCAATACATTACACTAAGTAATACCTATGGTACTCATATTTTTATCACATGCTTGTTTTTATTCTTTATCAACACATGTCAATCTTACTCATGTTTATCATCTTCATAAATATTATGTTTTAACCAAAACGATGTCATGTAGTTATTTGTAAACAAATCAAAATTATGTCCTGTTTTCTGTTTCAATATGACCGTTATAATGACAGGTGTCCATGTCCGTCTGAGTTTTCTAGAGAAATATGACCTTTGGTGTAAATGTGACGGCTAGATCCTGAGGCCTATAAATAGGAGGTCATTTGATGCTGAGAATTACAATATAGAGAATTTGATCATTCTTTTCTACTTTCATGTTCTAGAGAGAGACGATGTGACCTCTCTCTTACTTCATGCGAAAGCCTTGCAATTAAAAAACATGAACAGATCGTTCTTAGTTTTTGTATTTAAATAAGTTATTTGTTTTGCTTTGTACGACCAATCAGGTGATAACGATTGAGGGATACTGAGGATAGGCAGACGGTGCTACCGATCTTCGTATCGAGGGCTTTCAAGTGTTTGAAAGATAGAGGTGACGATTACCTGAAAAATTGAGGGCATGCGGGGATATCAAGACAGATGTACTGATCATCGTATCGATGTCTTACCAAGGTGGTGGTAAGACATACCTCTTATACTTGGTGAATGGATACCCTTCTCCTTGGGATAAAATAATTTTCATAATTTTACTTTTCCTCTGCTATTTATTTTATAAAGGGAATTGTATTGTTTCGTTTCTTAATTTCACATTCATTTGTAATTGTTTATATTACAATTATACTGGTACATATTGAATCGATATATTCTATATGCTTTATGGTAGAATCCATCACTATTTTATTACTCCGAATATTATATTCATTTTGAATACAATTTCTTTACACTTCTCATATTATTACATCATATCATACCTTTATATCCAATACGATTATGGGTAATTGTATTTGTTGTGAATTATATTAGTTTAAGATCATTTAAACTAATTTCTTAAGTTATTAAACACAATGTTTTTAAACTGATAATTCACCCCCCTCTTGTATTGTTCAATCTAATATACACATTTATCTATATATCAATCTAACGCCTACATGGGGTACTTTTCCATGTCCCTTAATCGGTATGGACGTCTATTTGCCTATGTTTTTCCCTTTTACATAACATGCTACCCACACAACATTTTGTCATGTAATCTACATGACCATATACACCTACATGTGTAACCAATCCGTGGTTCTCAGATACACATTCAAACACTAATACATGACATGTACACCATTATACATGATGTTTACTCCTTACTATTCATCATACCCAAATGGAATGAATGCATGGTGTGTTCCCCTAAACCACACGCCCTGTAACCTAGTTTTCCCAAACAGAATACCCTTAGATTACCTAAAACCCCCATTTTAACCCCAAAAATATGCGTGGCCTTTAGGGGATAGAAGAATACATATTAGGTTCTTATATTTTGAAAAAGTGGAATATAATGGGTTTTTAGGCAAACAGAGTGGTCAAGGAAACTATCCAAGATCATATTATTGGATTCCAACTAAACTCCATTTATATTTAGAAAAGCTAATTCTAGGACAAATAGAGTGGTCATTGAAATTATCCAAGATCATATTATTGGGGAAAAGACTATTTTACACCATTCAAGTATCTTATTAGAAAAATTCATATTTATTCTCAAAATGGTAGTCTGAAAAACACGGGTCCTTATAGTCATAATTCCAGGACTAATATGGAAATAATATTTTTTTATGATTATCTGTATTTCCTAATTCTATGTCCTATTAAAATTTTATTCTTTCATGGATTATGTAATTTATTTCCTTATGATTCATGTCTTATGAACTATCAATCGTTATTCCATGATTCATAATTATGATCATTGATATGCATTGTGTTATATTTTATTTTCATGATCATATTCTCAAACCATTATGCTCGGGATTATGTTTACATATCTCCCTTGTTTAACCCTAATGAGAATCTATGATCACCCCTTTTTATTTATCATATACCCTAGGTTATGAATATATCTATTATTATTTATTTGTATTAGAAGGGTTCATGTGAAGAAGAACCTAGTTGGAGATAATTTAGCTCAGTTATGAAATTATGTTTATGTTTCCGTGATTCAAAAGTAAATTGAATAATATGGCCATTGGGAATGATTTTTTGTAATGATTTATGTATTCCAAAAAATATATGTAATTTTAATGCTTGAAAATAGAGGGTCACTATTGTTTGTATCAGAGAAAAACATTTGATAACCATTGGAAGATAGGATGATAACACCATAGTGATAACCCTATGGACATGTCTATGGATAAGTCTGTAGATAAGGAAAATTATATGAAACTATCCTCCAATTTTGGAAAATGATATAGTGAGGGGTTTCCTAGAAATACATCCCTGAATGGATACTACAAGTTGATGTGGCCCTGGATCTGATGTACCTAGAAGAAACAACTCTGACAAAGTGTGTCTGGCCAAAATTTGTGTAACATATATATGATAAAGAACCTTGCTACACCCCTAGTTTCACACTCCTAGGGTATTTACTTTGGGAATTCAAAATCTCTTCATAAAACATCATGAAGTATTTAAATAGAAGTTTCTAATGAATAACCCTGCAAAACCCTAAAGTATCATAGATTAATTAAGGCTTTATAACTTTTTCATCATTGAAGTGACATTTCATGATTATGTAGTTCCTCATTATGATAAATGTTTCCTACTATATGATTTTTGTTTTAGTCAATAGATATATCATGAGGGAATCATTTTAATGGTGATTACGATAGAAAATGAAATGATTTCAATATTGAGACACTAGATTCAATGGGAGCAAGAATGAAAATTTTATTTCTATGCTGACATAACATTCACAGTCTATGAATCAAGGTGGGATCCAAAATGAGAAATGGCGGGAAAAATATTCTGTTGAGTCTTTCAAGAGGTAATGTATGACTTCTTTCAATGTGTATTTTATTCCACGTGTTTTTAAGTAATGGGTCAATACTATTGAAATCATATTCTCTATTATCCAATTTTTGGAGATTGAGAAAGTCATTCAGGATGTTTATCAGTTAGAAGGTGAAGTGAACTGGTGTTGGATGCTAATCAAGAATATGAGGATGTAATACGAAATTTAATACATGGATTGGAAGGATTTCAAAAAATAGATTTTAATAATTACTTTATTTAGATTCTTCTTAATAATATGGAGAAATTATTCCTCAAGTTCAAGAAAATGGACAATTAATCGATTGTTACATATGAGATTAATTTCAAAAGGATTTCAAGGTACGATTCAATAAATATCATCCAACCCCAAATTAAATTTGATAGGTTCATTGGTGTCTTATATACAAGTATCATATGGTTATTGTCCCTATGAGACATTAGTGGCTATGAAATGATTGTACATTGTGTAATCAAGGATTAAATGGAAGATGGAGTAACGTACAAATCTCATGGTTCTAACATGAAATGTAAGATAGATTTTAAATAGAAATATAAAAACCATGAATAGAAGAAGATTGTGTTTATTTTATGATCTGTGTCTTAGAATAAGTGTGTAAGAGATTCCATTATTGTTTTTAATAAATTTTTTAAGTGTCAAAGAGACTGTAATTGGGAATTTTATTGCCAAAGTGATTGGAAGAAGTGAGATATGATTGAAAATTGAGAAAATGTTTAGAAAAATGAACCAATCGTGCACCACTATTACAAGTGTTTGTTGAATGGGAATTATTTTTCCAAGTTCCCCAACCTAAGTGATGGTGATGATGATCAACCTCAGTAACCATTTAAACTGAGGAAAATCGTAAATATCAACCAATCAATATTTCTTATGAGTGGTGTGATAACGACGTGGTGAAAGGTACATGTACCATTTATTATAGATCTATTAAATTCTTATTTGATTCTGTATCTGCAAACTTTTTTATATCTAAAAAAATTATAAGGGTGTTATGATTCAACCAAAATGATTAGTTCTGGAATTAGTATTAAAACCCTTAATGTTATAATGACTCATCCCATATCTATGATTTCTCTTCAATTGATGTTTGTGGGATTGTCCTTCCAAAAAATATTTTCATTCTAACTTTGGTAGAATTTGATTTCATCTTATCCATGGAGTGTATTTCCATACAAAAATATAACATCAATGGTTGAGGAAAAGATTTTTCATTTGATATTTTAAACCCTCCTATGATTTTATATTAATGTGATGGTTAGAATGAAAAGATTTTTGAGATTACATCCAGTTTATGGGTCTTAATTCCTATTTCGAAGGTTCTTTTTATCAAATGATTTAGTAGAAAATATACATCGATGATTTCCATATAGTTCACTAATTTTTGGATATATTTTTTGATGTTTTTCCTATCCTTCATCCAAAACAAGAAGTTGAGTTATCAATAAAACTCATACATGGTTCTTCAAAAATTATAAATACCATATACAGAATTTATCTGATTCAGTTTCAATAATTGAAGAAGAACTCTAAGAAACCCATTAAAGGGATTCATTTAGCCCGGTGTGTCACCTTGGGGTGCACTAGTTATTATTTGTGAAAAATGAATATGTATCAATGTAATCTTATATTGATTATCACTGGATGAACAAGATCAAAATCAAGAAAACGTTTCTTATTCCGTGTATTGATGAATTTTTTAATCAACTATGCAGAGATGATTACTTCTCCAAGATTGAACATGGTTCTACATATCATCAATTGAGGTTTAATAAAGAGGATAGACCCATTTTGAAATTATGTATATAGTATCGACACTATGAATATATAGTGATTGTTTTTGGTCGTACTAATTCTGCTAATATCTTCATGTTTTTGATGTATAATTCCTTTAGTGATTACCTAAATTAATTTTTGGTAGTATTTATAAATGATATTATTTTCTATTCAAAGAGGAAGTTTGTTCATGAAGATCAATTGAAAATAGTAATAATGGCCCTGAGGGAATGAAAAACTCTTTAAATTATTACAAAGTGTGAATTTTGGATGTTAAAAATTTTATTTTGGGACACATAATTTCAATATGTTGTATAATAGTAGATCCATCAAAGACATAGATTATTTCCTATGGGCCCTGACCAACCATAGTGACTAATATCCATATTAGTCTTGGTTTAGCTAGATATTGTCAATGATTTTTGGATAATTTTTCATGACTATCTAATCATATGACCATGTTAACTTGGAAGGGTGTCATGATCGTCTAGATAGATTAGTGTAATGGGAATTTTAAGGAACTAAGGACAAGGTTAGTCAGAACACATGTGCATAAATTACTTTTTTTTGGAGAAGGGGTTATACTGTGTAGTGATGAATCCAAGAAAGGATTATGAGGTGTTATTATGAAAAAAAACATGGTTATAATATATGCCTCAATGTATTTTAATATTCATGAGAAAAATTACCCAACTCATTATTTGGAGTTAGTAGTGGAATTTTTTAATTAAATATATGAAGGCATAATATTTGTGGGGAAAATTGGGATATATATAATGATCTTAAAATTATGAAATATTTATATAAAAAATGATTTTACCATCCACCAGTGAAGGTTTTTAGAGGTGATAAAGTATTATGAATTATCAACACATTACCACAATGAGAAATAACACAAGGTGGATATGGATTTTAGTTGAATGAATTGTGCTAGATTATCAATCATGAGGATCACTGGAGATCCAAATCATAAAGACCATCACCCCAGTAGGCCATGGGTGGTTCTTTAATTTAATATATTGTCATATATATGAGAAAATAATCCCAATGTATTGATATGTTTATTTATTTTTTAATCCAATTTACATAAATAATCTTTTCATTAAAACATGAACAGAAATAAAATATAGAAATCCCATTGGGAACACACATAACCATCTAGATAGTCATTACAAGTTATTCATGATATATATCTTCACATCATGGGTAAAAATAATAAAATATTAATGGGTGAGCTTAGATGCCTAGTAATGGTGTACAATAAATCAAAAGCTCATGTAAACAATAAAGAATGGTGAATGACTAGGAACACATTCCATTAGAAAATAGTTTTGGGTATAATTTAGATGGAATAAAATTTTAGAAAATAATTTCATATAAATAATCACATGAAACATAAATATTTATATTGTAATATTTGAATAATATCATTATTTATCAATTACCAATATCATAATGAGGTAATTCATAATTCCTGACATCTGAAACATATCATCGAGCCCTCATCAATGTTATTTGAAACTAATTGGTTAAGGCCTCGGAAAAAACTGTATCTGAAAATGGGGAAGGAACCAGCTAAGTCTGCATCTTCTTTGTCTCATTAGACCTACCGATTCATCGAGGGTCTATATAAGGCCCCACCCATTACATAGTACGTCCAATTAAATCATCATATTAATAGGGTTTATCATTGACAATATATATATGAAATCTATATAACTATCCCCAAGTGTAAGATAATCAATAACCATTTTGAATATTATGGAAAATGGTATTATGATAGAAAATACATAGTCAAACTGGTCATAACCCATTTAATACAATATTTTAGATAATAACAATTAGATATAAATATAATTAAATAATAAAATAAAATATAAGAAAAAAATCCAATAAAATAATTAAGGAATTATTGAGAGGATGCACCTTTTACGTTTCAATGAATAGTTCTTTTAGGAAAATAATTTTTATCTGTAATTATTGTTTTTATAAATTCAGATATAGAAAAAATAAAATTTTCAAGAAAAATTTTGTAATATATAAAAATAATTTTTTCTTTAAATATATTATGGCTAGTAAATGAAAATGCGTATGAAATCGAGAAGTTTCCGTCAATTAGGAATGTGTATCGTGAATAATTGACAAGGGATCCTTGGAAAACATGAAATTACCCATATTATATATGAAATAATATATATAAATGATCATGGAATTTATAAATAAAATCTATAATAATTATAATAAAATAATTAATATCTACATTGCTATATAGAGGGAGAAAGAAAAACCTGAATGAAATGGCATGTTTGAAAAGAAACCCATACCTTATATCTGAAAGTGTTCTATACTAAACCATAAAATCATGGATAATTAACATAAATATATTAATTAATTAATTAAAACAATTATCTACATGAATTTTATTCATTATAGTTTTATTATTTTCATTTATGAAATTTTTTTATTAGTTATTTTGTTTAACTTCTTCATTCAGGACCGTTCGTTTTCAGGGTTTTCATGATCAGTTCATTTATTTATAAGTAATGATGTTCATGTCAAAAGGGTATAATTATCCATATTTAAGATTATATGTTATTAATGAATATCCAAATATTTAATGGTATTATATATTTTTTTAGATTTTATTATGATTAACTAAATTGACCTATAATGATAATCGTTTAGATCATTTTTGTGGTTTTTGATTTTCAAGAAATAGTTTTGTGTTAATAATTAATATCATGTATTTATACATGTTTTAGAATACTAAATAAATTAAAATTTGTATAATACAATATTTTTTAACTATAATTATGGTTCTATGATGAGACTTGAAGGAAATAATTGAATATTAAAATGCATCATCCATGATATCAGTAAACTGACATATCACAAGTGATGTTTTCATTTATAGAATAAAAGAGATAAAGAAAGGAGTTTGATGAAAGATCTTCTAATAACATGATTAAATTATATAATAAAAATGATATAAAAGTTATAATGTTTCTTTTTTAGGGGTATTGATGGAATTATATGAAAATAAAATAAATTGAATGAAAAATAAAATAAATGAATCTTAATTCTTACATCTTGAATTATCCATCTTGAGAACCTCCATAAGGGGATTATTTTTGTCATTTTTATGATTAAAAGAAATCCTGGATGTGTGGGAGGGTATTAGGAGGAGTATTGGGAATAATATAAAAAGTATCAGGTCTTGGATGTTGTAAGGAGAGGACGTGGTCTGGGGTGGTATTTTTAGTTGACGAAAGGGGTGTTTTTTGAATATTTTACCGATTTTTTAATTATTAAAGCTCAGTACTATGAGAAGATTGATAATTATCATAAAACATATTAAAAACATAAATTTATGTTCAGGATTATAGTCCTTAAAAAATTCATGACTTGTGGAATATTGTATTTATCTTATAATATATATATACTGAAAATTATCATATTTGACTATTCACAAAAAATCATCTATTTTAGAAAAATCCAAAAAATTCGTCATAACCATTTTTTTATATGTTGTAAATAAAAAAAATCCATTTTATGAAAATATTTTTCTAAATATTAGAATTTTTTTCATTAGAATTATCATTTAATTGAAAAATACCAATTTTAATATTATAACTAATTTTATAACACATTGACAAATTAACAAAGGCCTCACAATACTATTATAAAATCAAAAGAAAACAAAATATTATTTTAAGAATATATTTTATGGAAATTATTTTTTATTTTAAATAATTTTATTTATTATAAAATTTTAAATAACTATCGATGACATACCAAAATAATAACATTTAATTAATAATTTTTAAATTATTAATTTTATTATACTAAGATATAATTATATCAAACATTCTAGTATAATATGCCATAATATTATTTATACCTTCATCAGTAATATTAGTACTCATATGGCTAGTTTATTATTCCTAAGGGTCATATTACTATACCTACGTCCCATAACCTGTTCAATCGATATATGTTTCCTATCTTCTAGAATTACCGCGTACTTCAATAATTATTCATTTATAAAGTTTTTATTGTCTTGTATATGTGATTTTTTGATTTATAATATATAAAATAATAATTATATGGGAAAATCCATTGATATAATTATTGGATGTTGCACAATATTTTTGGATTTGTAAAGGATGGACCTAAAAATCCTAAAATAACAGGAAAATCTTATCTCTCTCAAATGAATGTTCAACCCTTTATCAAAGTGATAATTCAATAGATGTTGAAGGATGATAAAGAGCTACAAAAAAAATTTAGGAATTATCTTGTGTTTAAACTTGATCAGTATTGAATGATAAGGTTTAATAACCATGTATGTGGCCCTTATATAACATATTTGATGAAGGAGCTGTTAGAGGAAGCTCATAGTTCATCATTCTATATTCATCACAGATGTATGGAAATGTATAGGGACTTGAAAGAATACTATTGGTGGGTGGAATAAAGAATGATGGCATAGATTTAATATCATTGTGCATGGTATTACAACAAGTTAAGGATAAAATAAAAATTTATAAAGGGAAGTTTCATCCATTACCCAGACTAGAATGTAAAATAGAGAACATCAATATGGATTTTGTCGTTGGACTACCCAAAAAAAACTAAAGAGTTTAATTCTATATGGGTCGTATTTGATCTCCATACTAAGTCAAAACACTTCATAAATATAAAATAAGACAAATCTATATATCTTCATTCCAGTAAATATATTAAGAATTTAGTAATGTTTCATGTAGTGTAACATTTCATTATATATAATTGGGGTCTATGGATTACCTCAATGTTCTAGAAATATCTTCATTTTGCAGTAGATAAAACATTGAGTTTTAACACTTGTTATCATCTGCATAAATATGGGTAGTATGAAAGAACAATTCAAGACATGTTCTATGGATTTCATAGGTGGTTGGGATCAACACCTTCCTATAGATGTTTTTTTCTTACAAAAATAACTTTCATTGACTTATTTAGATGGAACATTATGAATCCCTCTATGTCATGAAATGTAGAGATCCAATTTTTTGGGATGAAGTTTGAGAGAGAATGTTATTGGGACATGATATTTCTAAATAAATGGTAGAGAAGGGCAGAACCACTTAGTAGTATATTATGTTTGCTCAAAGTCTGATGAAAATTTAGGCTAATAAACAATGGCGTAATCGAAAATTGAGGTAGGTGAGAAGGTATTTCAACAAATCATTCCAGAGAAATAGGTAACGAGTTTCAAAAATAAACGGAAACTATGAACCATATATATCAGTCTATATGAGATTCATAATTGTTTCAGGATGGTTCCTTATCTCTTGTAATGTCCTCCAAATCTATTTGAAGTCCATGGAATGTTCCATCTATATATCATAGGAAAGAATATACTTAACTCTTTTCATGTATTGAACATAAAGGTCGTACAACTGGGACATGATATTTCTTTTGAGGAATAACCAAATGAAATTATAGATCATATAGATAAATTTCTACAAAAAACATCACTCACCTAATTAACATTTTATGGATAAATCACTAGGTACTGGAAGCTACATGGGATCTTGAGGATATGATGAAGTAGATTTATCTTAAATTGATTTTACCTGAATGATGCGTTTTGAGTGGAGAATTCATTTTAATGGGGGTATAATGAAACACCCTAAGTTTATATGAACCATTTTTATTAAGAAAAATTCAATGATTTATTTCATATCACTAAGTCAATCATTTCATTAACAAAACACTAACTTGTCTTGTTCTATATGCAATGCTAACTTGGTGCACATTACTTGCAACACCAAGTCTCTAAGAAACCACATTTTATATCTATAATTATTTCAATGATATAGTTCTAAACTATACATTAATCATAGTAATATTAATTGAAATAACTAAATATAAAATATTTTTTTTATAATGTTTTTATATAAATAAAACATATTTAAAATGAAAAATATAATTATCTGTTATGCCTTTATTTTTTAAAAATACCATTTTCTAAAAAAATATTTATATGTTCTTCTATGAAAAATAATAAAATAAGTTTTACAAATATTTATAAATGAAAATTAATAAAACAAATTCGTTGTTGAATTTTTTATTTTGAAATTAGGATAGGGTGAATTTTCAAGAATTTTAGAGAAACATATTTTTTTGATGAATAATTAAAAATACTGAGTTTTAATTCAAAAATAGACTATCATATAATTTATATACATATATAAATTGTATTTTTTATTTGTATTTAATTATTAATTAGATCCAATATTCATAGATTAATTAAATTTAGTTCATTATAAATAAATTTATATAGAAATTGGATACAAAATTTGAGAAAACTTTTGATCATTTTTACATTAATATCACGTAGTGCCGTCCCGTCTGTGGGATTAATTTTGAAATTATTTATACCACTTATTCGATTGGAATTTCAGAAATGGATTAAATATTTGGATTTATATAATTTAGAATTTCTAATATGGTCAAATTATTTTTTAGAAATAAAATATTAGTCAATGTAGTTAAAATTAATTGTAGTGATTAAGGTAAAATTATCCTAATAAGGGAATAAACCTTAATATTAAGGTCTTAAATAACCTATCCACTTGTAAGACACCCCTTTAATGGACATATTTCGTCCATAAATTTTAAATTATTTTTTTTGTATTTTTAGGACATTATTCTGTTAAAATGATTGGCCACCTATCTTCTTTTAGAAATGTAAAGTGCGTCCCATCACTTCCCTATAAAGTGCTACCACCTCTACCAATTCTTCACACCTCTAAAACCATATATTTTTATAAAATATCCTTCCAATTATCTTCAAAAAACCCTTTCATTCCTACTTTAATGCTACTTTTATAGGAACTATATCCCTGTAATCTATTTGGTGCAAACCAAATGGAGTTAACCAAAGAAGAGGTAACATCCTCCCTCAAAGGCCTTTCATTTATTTTCATTATACCTATCCTCAACTCTACATAGACAATTATTATAAAGTAAAACCTATATCCTCAATATATTGATATGTTTCTATATTATGCCTTTCACCTACACTTACACACAATTTCATTTAATGGGTAACAAACATGTCATTATTGTGTATGACAAACTACTGCCTCACGAAACGATGTTCATCATTTTTCAATTACAATCATTAATGGTGGCGAATTTTGAAGGAAAATATGTTTATATATGATTAATATATAACATTATATATGTATTTATTCTTTTTTAATTATCTTATAACACATTATTTTATACTTTCCATCTCTTTTAAATACGGTAACAACGTTTGTGGGTGGTTGGCCTACCTCCTCCTTAAAGTGATGTGATTCATTCACACTCTACCTGGAATGAATTAATAACAATATTAGTGAATATATATGATATATATGTGATATAATAATTCTATATTAATTAATATATATATATATATATCATTTACATTAATTCTTCCAATGCGACAATAGAATAGAAAAACTATTCATGCATCCATTCAACCTACCATATCCAGGAAAAGTGTATTACATTTCAAAATTATATAATATATATATTATTATAATAAAAATTTAATTAATATACATTTTTATATATAATGTTTTACATTATTTAAATCATGATATAAGCATAAGGACAAAAGATATATCAAATTATGAAACAAGGAAAAAACCAAGTGGATATTACCTGAAACTTAACCATAACATGGAATTATTAATAAGAAGATAATATAAAGTCATAATAAATTCATATATGGTAATGGATATATGAATAATTTTATTTAATAGATTTATAATATACATAAATGTATTATTTATGAATCATATACTAGTACGGTGGGAGTCAATCCATAAGGTATGTGAAATTTCATTTTACTTTTTATTTCCCTAAGATACGTGCCTTATACTCCATTAAATTATTTTGTGTTGTACATATACTACCCTTGAATGTATTATATAATTATTATAAATAAATTAATTTTTATTTAAATATACATTTTATTATAATTATTACATGATTTTTATGGTTTAAAAGTAACAAAATCGGTAAATCAATTTTTTCTCAATTTTTATTATCCGAGAGACACGGTTTTTAGGGACTGATATTATTTTATAAGGTGTATATACTACCATTTTACATTTAGGATTATTAATAACTTTATTTTAATGGTATTTGATGCTTTATTTTATTCAATTTTCTTACATGTCGAGTTTGATCGTAAGATACCACGTGGATAGAGTTTACGGAAACAATCTCATTGTTTATTAGAATTGTTTATGATTATAATTCAATTAATGAAATAATATGATCCATATCTCATGAAAAATAATGATTTTTATTCTCTAACATTTATTCTTGATATATCCATGTTCTATTTCAATTTTACACTCTTTGGAAAATTAGATAATTAATAAATTTTTTCATGAAACATCTTATCAAATTACACTATTCTGTCAGAAATATAATTTATTTAAAAAACAATGTTTTGAAAAAATTTTAAAAAAGGTTTTTAGATGAAAGTTCATGATATTTTTCCTCGAAAAATAATTTAATAAATGTTTTACTATTTTAAAATATTCCATTATATGCTTCAAAAAAATTTTACATGAAAAATATTTTACAATTTTTATAATGTTTTAAAAATAAATTTTCCATGAAGAATGGATATTTTCCCAATTTAATGTTTTAAAAAATATATTTAAAAAAATTCCCATCTAAGATGACATAATTTGGTGTTAATAATTCATTTCGTGGGAAATGTGACAATGTTAATATTCATACTCTTTTCCTCAATAGTTTATGTTTTTATGTCATGTTGATAAAGAAAACCCTTTATCCTTCAAGGGTTATATGCATTTGAAGCCTACTTTTTTAATGGGTTAGGATTTTGATGAAATTATTATGAAACTTGTATCCTCTTACAAATGTTATGAAATTATTATATGTTCATGTAATACATTTAATTTGTTGTGTAATGATATTGTAGTTTATTATTTTTTTGAACGTATCTGTATACATTTATTATGAGATGGTTGGGAACAATATATCCTTCTGATTCATTGGGTAAATATTTATATATCATTATATAGAGTAATATGGACTTGGGAGTGAACTATGATCACCAATATGGCTATGGTTGTGAACCATGACTACCAATTTTGCATTGGGATTGAACTCATACTACTAATATAAAAATTAAAGTGAAAAATGACTACCAACATGTTATGGAGAGTAAACCAATAATACTATGATGGCCTTGTAAGCAATGCCTTTACTAATATGGATATAAATTTTTATGCATATCTATCAACCACAGTTCCATGTATTAGTACTATGTCATGTTTTTATGGTTTATATTATTTTTTTCTTTATGATCCATGCCTTATGTATTATTAATATTTATGTAATGATTCCTTTTTATGATTTTTGATATGATGTTTATGCTTCTATATTTTCATGATCCTATTATAATACCTTAATTCTCTTGATTATGATTAAATATATCCCTTATTTATCCTCTATGGGTATATGAGATCACCCGATTTTTTGTTTCCTTTCCCCTACGTTATGAAGATATGTATTATGTTTGATCTGTCTAAAATGGGTTAAATTATAGATGATCTTAGTGGGAGAAAATATATATCTCTTATATACCCTTGTTTATGTTTTCAACTTTCCAAAGGCACTAGACCAGTACAGTCTTTGGGCGTCTCTTGGTATAATGATTTACGTATTCCACAAATGTTATGAAATGTTAATGTTTTAAAATAAAGGGTCCCTATAGAAAACATTCCATTATTTTATTAGAAGATTTTATTTTTTTATACTCATCCATCATTTTGTTATGTGAAATTTTTTTGCCATTAGGATTGGATTATGGATTTATAAGATTTTATTTAATGAAAATGTCATAAATGTAAAACTCTTGTTTTTAATAAATATATAACTTTTAGCATCGGTTAAACACAAGAATTTGTTTGAATTTAAATAAAATTTTAAAATATATAATGTTTTCCTTCACCATGATAATTTTTTTTATTTTTAGGGAAATAAATATTTACCTTAAATGATAGCACAATTTTGATGGGGTTATAATTTAATTAATTTCAAATCAAATAAATGAAATTAAAAATTTTAAAATAATTATAAATTTATATAATTAATGTGATATATGAATTTTTAAAAATAAACTTACGTACTGGGGATGTGTTAAAATAATTGCTTCCAAATATTTGTGTTGTATTTAAATTATTAATGTCAATTTAGTGAATTGTTCTAAAAAAGTAATTAATGATATTTTATAATATAAAATATTTTATTAAATGATTTAAAATTCCTATATATATTTTTGGTTCAAATAATTTTAGTTTGTTTAAAATTGAATAATGGTTCATTAACTAATTTTTTTTTCTATTTATAGTAATTATCTTCAATCATATGTTGTAAAACAATATTGATGTCACGATACGTTTAGAAAGGGTTAACCAGGGGTTGAAGAAAATAGATAATGATACAAACATAGTAAAAAGATTTATATTTTTTATTTTATGAGATTATTATGACCGATAATTATCATTTAATATAAATAAATTAGTTTTAAGCCATTTTGAATTAAATATTAATTTATATTAATTAATATTTTGAGAAACTCTAATAGTCCACCTCCCTTCTCTTAAAAATGGGAACCTCTTATTATAAAACATTCATAATTAAAAACTCATTTTGTTCAACCAATATCCTACAAATACAATTCTAAAATCCCTAATATAATTCTAAAGGCCTTATTTACAATATAATACCAAACTTAGAGGATATTAGGTGTCATGTCGATGAGGTTTTCCAAAGAAGATATATAGTTTTCAGGTGCCTATTTTATTTTTTATTTCTTCTTACCTCACTAAAAATAATCCTCAAAATTATAAAATAATAACACGAGTATAATCCATATAAAAATATATTTTTTAATGTAATAACTGATATACATATCCATCATCCATCAAATGGGAGTGAAAATCACCATGAGTTTGTATGGCGGACTACCTCCTAACGAATCGATGTAATTATTTTCCATAACCATCTACAAAAACTTGTTATATTCAATTAATTAATAATTGTACAATATATTCATGAAATACTTATCATTAGTAAATTGTAATAACACATCTAATTTCTTACCTTTCTATTCACTGGGAAATTATAACGTTGTTCGTGTGTACGTGTGGACTAATACCTCCCTAAACTGATGGGATTTTTTTGATCACCAAATTACATGGATAATATATATAATTATATTTAAGGAATAGATATTATATTTATGGAATTTTTTTCATTATATAATGTTAAAATAATCCTTAAATTCTTTACATAATAATAGATGGAAAATGGAAACGTTACCCATTTGTACCTATGTATTACCGTCTCCATGATTGTAACGTAGTTCATTTTTCATGACCTTCATTCATGATTGGTTTTAAAATTATTTTTTATATATAAACAATTTAAATATTTTATGATTATAATTCTATATATGATGTAATAATTTCTTCTTTGAAATCAGTCAACCAAAAAAAGTCATTTTGAATATATGAACTGAATATCATGAAAACAAAAGACTTTTACATAAATTTCAATAAAATAGTTATAAGTCATTTTAAATAAATAATAAACTTGAAATAGTTTCTTCAAGAATTAAATAATTAAACAATGTTTATTATTTAGGAATATAAATAACATATATGACCATTTGGACTCGAGGTTAAGGACATTATATTAATTTTTTTTATAATTTCCATTAATAATATAGTTATATTCCATATCTTTATTTTTTAAAATTATTTAATAAATGTTTTCAATATTTTACAATGATTTTTTAAATAATTTTTTACAGATTTTTACTTGTTAAAAATCAATTTTAAAGGAACAATTTTTTCTTTTTCTAAATAAGGTTCATTGAGACTTTTTGGATAAGTTTATGGAATGAATGTATTTTAACATAAAAAAATGAGTGGACTTCCCAAAAATAATTCCTATTATTTTAGTTTAAGAATAAACTAAAATATTACAATTCTGAAATAAAGGAGAAATTTTTCCTTTATTATTTCAAATATATTTAAATAATTGATTTCAAAATGGGAGTATTATTTTCCTCGGGAATTTTTTTAGGATACAATATTTTTTATATCATGTTATGGTTCATGGAAATATATATATTTATGGGAGTTTATTATATAAAAAATATATGGGATTTCCCATGTTAGACCTCCATTTTATTGGGTATGTAATTCAAGCATATGGTTATACCAAATGTTGGATTAATTTGACCGTTATGTTTTATTGTAAGATAAAATGGGAATTTACGATTATGGTTATTTATAGATTAAAAACGGTTGTTAATTCCTAATTATATATGATAGTACCTCAGTGGTGATATTATAAAGTTAACAAAGATGATATTCCCTTAGATAATGTGATTGTTAATACAAATTTAATAGTTATTATTATTCTGTATATAAAAGTGAAAAGTGTATATTTATGAAAAGTATTCATTTGATTTTAAAATTTTCAATATAATCATTAATAGATTATTTTGGTTATGGATTTATAGTGAAAATTTTTATAAAAAGTATTGTAATGAGAATATTTTTTATTATGTAAGAAATGTGTTTATTTATTTTAAATTTTTATTTCGAAAATCAAAAGACATTATAAGTATTCTTGGATGACTAAATTCATTTATTATTTTGTTCACCATACGAATATTTTAATTCATATACCCAATTTTTTAAATTTTTTCATAGTTTTTTTGGATATTTATGGTTAAATATGTATACAAAATGAAATTCAGGTTGTTTTTTCATAAAAAGAAAATATATATTATTTTAAGGGTATTTTAATTTTGGAAAATGGATCGCGAGTAGAAGTTCCCACCTTTTAATTTATGGGTATAGTATGTATGAATTATGAAATAATTCTATAACACTCGATACGAAAATTATATTTAGGAATGAAATTTATTTAATCCTTGTATAGATACACCATTTTATATAATTTTTATGGTCAGGTCGTTACATCAAGACATTTTTTTAGGATTGACAGCTACATAAATTATTTCTCATTTATTAATACATGTCAGTAATTTAAAATAGTAATTTACATATTATCATAAAATACATGTATTAAATTAATATTTTACTAATTATAATAGATCTAAAAGTATTATATAACTATAAATTATGTATATGTGTAATTTTGAATCCAAATTTTGGGATTTACCTGTTTAACAATTGATGTGAATTATTTAATAAAAGCATGATGGTGAAAAGATAATTTACCTCCCAATTTATATCTTATCAAGAAATAAAGGCATTAAGTTAATGTTTAGATGTTTTATACAGATCATAAATGAATATAGGATCATTAACCTAATTTTTCATACCTATATCAGGTCATGTGTTTGGTTTTTACCCCTTGACATGTGATTTGTAAATTTTAATAAAAATGTCAATGTGAAATGATACTCTAGATCATACAGTATGATTATGCATTTTATGGATATTGTTTTAGTTCTAATATATAAAAAACTATATATGTATTATTATACTCCATTTACTGGGAAATATGAAAACATTTACTCAATTTTGACCACTTTTAGGTTATTTTTAACTTTAATAAGATTGTGATGGTCAGAAGTTATAGCCTTTAAAACCTGTAATTTTGGGTATTATATTGATGAATGGTTGGTTTTTACAAATCCTAAATTATTGAAAGATTATTTTTTATGTTTTAATGCCAATGTGACCTCGTTTTCTTGGTTCTGACCAACAAAGAAGAGTTTTTTATTTGTTAATAAGTATTAAAAATATAACATCAATTTTTTTTATCGTAGAAACATATCTATACATAATATTCTTTCATAGATGATTTTAATATATTAAAAATTACTTGAGGATTATTTACTTGTGTTTTAATTTCAATCTACATTTATCTACTCAGTTTTGACCACTTTAGTGTTGATATGTCATTTAACAATAAATATCAAAGTGAAATAATATGTTAGATAATAATGAGTAATCCGGTCATAGGATTGATGTTTGGTGAATTAAAAGAGATTATAAATTATTTTACGATCAATGAAATATTTTTTTTTATTATGAACATTTTTTTATTTCATTTTGACACAATTTGTGTCACTTGTTATATTAACAATAATTTGGAGAGAAAATTGAACTTATGAATATATCATTAAGTGAAATCATCATGTTGAGGTTTTGTTAATGTTTATATGTAAAAATTGATTTGAATATTATTTTCCTAGGTTTCCAATACAATTTAATCCCACTTTTTAGACCCTAAAATGGTTTATTTATCATTTATTAATAATAAATGATGATATGAAATCATATATTACATCATATTAAGAAATGTTGGCATTATATTAATAGTTTAATGATTCATTTAGATAAAATATTGCTTGAGTATTTTATTCATAAGGTTCCATGTCAATTTGAAGTTATCTTCAATGTTTTGACCCCCTGAAGGGAGACACATTCATTTAATAATAAAATCATGCTAAAATGGTATAATGATTCATACCAATATATATGGGTATCAGATTATTATATGATCGATTAAAATAGATAAAAAATGATTTGATGGTCAATATCATAATTTATCATAGATATTTTTATCATTTTAGTAATTTAGACAACTTTAAGGTGACATGAAACTTTAATAATAAGGTGATGGTCATGAAAAATGATTACTAATATTGAAAAATAGGTGAGTTAAATTTATATTTTTGGATTTCATACAAATCAGTAATGACTCAAAAGACATTTGTTGATGTTTTCACCCAAAAATATTTTCTTTTTTTCATTACTTTACACTGTAAGTGTGATCATTAATAAGAAACAACAATGACATTAAACTATGATTTGAATAAAAAACTAGAGGCACCTAAACTATGATATTATTAATATAAATTTATATTTTTGATATAAATAACCATGATTTAAAAATCTATAATCATATAAAATACAATATTATCTCAGGCTGATAATTCAGTTATCAGGATCTTAGGGATAAAAAAATTTGTAATAAGAAATAATTGTATTTTTTTTAAATACAATAGAAAAATCAAGGAATGAAAATTGAAATGGAACTATTTATAGCGGTATTAGATTATTCAGTATAAAGGGAAAATGTTTTGTGATAAATTGCAAAAATTGAAGAAATATAGAATAGTAGGATATAAAAATAGAAAAATTAAGATATATATATATCTATAGATCCATAAGATAAACTCGATGAAAATTATTTTTCCCAAGATCTAGTAGGAGAAAAGCAAGATGTAGTATGAAATCATGAATATTAAAGTGGGCGTGGAAGTGGAAGTTTGATTAGTAAAAGAATCATTTTCTAAAGATGAGGAAATAGTATATGAAAAATAAAAATACATAATGTTTTAAGAAAATAATGGTGGAATGAAAAAATAAAACTAGAAAAATTTAAAGATGAATTGATACTCAAAACATATATATCACAAGGAAAAATTAAAATCACCAACAATAGATGAAGAATCAATTCAAAAAGTGAATTTGATGATTGGATGTGAATGTGGTGGAAAATGTGGATGGATAGAATGATATAAAATCCCAAATCTATAAATAAGAAGGGTTTTATAGAGGGGGTAAAAAAGATTTTAAATACAATGAAAAAAAATGTGAAAACAAAATTAGATAGCAATATAGAAAAGTAAAATAAAATGTATGCATAAATTAATATTTCATAATTCATGATAAAAAATTGGAAGATGAATTTGAAGTAGACATAAAACAAAACAAGTAAATGGATTTGATGAAAATGTATAATTAAAACATGAATAAAATTTAAAATAAAAAACCATATTATAGAAGAAGAAAAATTAAAATATGTCAAAAAAATATTTGATATTGTTTGAAATGAAGAAATAAAAGGTGATGTATAATCAAAAATATAAACATTAGAATATAATGTTCATAGATGGAGTGTGTGTATAACAAAAACATTACTAGTTGGATATAATAATAAAAACAGATTTATGAAAACGAGTGAAAAAATAATTATTCAAAAAATTAATAGGTGAGGACATTGATTGATATAATTTTAGAGGAAATAGATAAAACTATACATAAAAATAGAATCAGAATATTCAATAAAGAGTTTATAAGGAGAAAATTATAATTATATGTAGGAGTTAATGAAAAATCACGAATAATACAAAGTAAATGGAAAAATAAATACAAGAATAACTGATAACATTAAATCAAGTATAAAAATAAGATAAATCCAAAGAATAAAGGTTTGTAAAAAAAATAGAACTAATAACATTAAATCAAGTATAAAAATAAGATAAATCCAATGAATTAAAATAAAAAAACAGAAACAGTGAGTCTGAATCATGAAATGGAAGTACATTAATAAGTAAGAGAAGAAATAGTTGAAACCAATGAAGTGTAATGAAAATGATACAAATAAAAAAAATCCATAATAAATGGAAAATAAAAAATTACAAAATATAAAAAAATATTCAAAAGGAAAAAAATTAATAATAATTTTTTATTTTAATTTAATATAGAAAATAATTTAGATGTAGTAGTTGGTTTTAATTTTGATGTTAAATCTATAATCTAAATTCATTTTTATCAAGAAATATACGAAATTGAAAAGGTTTCAAAACCTAAAAATTCATTTAAGATTACCCTGAAATCATTGGAAATTGATTATTGAATACTTTGTGACATGTTGCAATAGATGGAACATCAATCTAATATGTGTTTTGCTGAAAATATGTAGTTATTTATTATGACTGCACTCTTCGACCAAAATTTTATAAATACTTTTAGGTATAAAATTTTATTTTTCAGTCGTTTTGAACACAGTACATGTTGGATTGATGCAAGGCATATACATTCATGTGAATAATTAATAAAAAATCAATTTACAATAATTTCATGCTAATATGGAATCATTTTCTATATTTTTATGCTTAAATTCATATTTTTCGACATTTAAATTAATAAAAATGCGATTTTATTCATTTGAAACTAGTCACAAATCAAAATGATGTGGGGTGTATTGAAATATGTCAAAAACTAAATGACAGTCATTTTATTATGGTTTAATTATAATATGATGACTTTTTTCAAGTTTACGGCCACAAACAAGTGAATGTTGACATTTTATATAAAAAAACCAACTTTTTGGTATTTCATACAAGCCAAAAGATTGATTAATGTCAGTTCTATCCCTACATTTTGAAAATTAGATATGGATGTTTTGGTTTAATTTAATGAAAATATAAAGTCATTTTCATGGTTTTGACACTCATAAACACGTATTTAACGGATTTAAAATATCATTAAATTAATTTTATATTCATAATGACCACACGACATGATTGATTAACATGTGACCTACTCTTATATGACCAAAATTTTCATGGAAATTCAAACTGATTTTCTCAACGATGAACCCATTAAAAAGAATTCAATATCTAAACTAAAATCTCAATAATAGTATTCAATTTTTGGGATATAGTAGATTATATTTGGTTATTTCTTATTATGAATTAGGAAAATTTCATTTTTAAATGTTTTAAGGAAAATCCAAGTTTTTTCCATGTTATTACCCATTTTTTAGGTGTTTCATATGAAAAAAGAAAAAAAATATAAATGTTGAAGATTCACATTTAATTTTGATAAAATGGAACTGCTGTTATCATAATTAATCCATGATGGAGTGAAACTCAATCCGATTACATTGAGTTTAGACTAGATACACAATGATATGGGGTAACAACTTCCATCTAAGAAAAAATCATAAGTAGTAGAAAATTTTAAAAAATGGTCCTTTTTACTAGAGAAAGAAAATAATTCTATTCCATGTAAGTAATATTTTTAAATATGTTTTCTACCCATTTTAAAACAAATTAAATCTATTTATTAATTAATCTCATGAATAATGTATGATAAAATAGAATAAAAAAGAACTTGTAAAAAGGTAGGATCCTATATATATAATATTTCCTTACATATTCAGGACCACTATATTTCACCCCTACACGTGAAGAAAACTCTAACTGGTTTCCATAAAAAGGAGGTGGCTCAACTAGTACATTTCACTGAAATATATTTCATCTACGTGTGTCCAATTCGGACCTGCAATCCTACTAGACATCACAATAATATGTAGAATTGTGTTTTCTTTAGAATTAGAACAAGAGTTCAATATGAAATGATCTACAATCCCCACAAACTGATTTACAAGCTATTGTCATGTTATCATAAAAACAAAAAACATGTTAATATAACTAATATATAATTTTTATTTTGATTCATCAAAATAAGGATCTAAGAGATATAATTTTGGAAAATGAATAGAAACCACACTCCAATTGTGGTAGTGGCTGTCCTATCACCATCAATGTAAATACTAATTAATCATTTTATTATAGATAAGAGGGGGTAGAGTAATTATTTAATAATCCAACCTCCTTTAATATTATTTAATTTAATTTTAAAAAAGGAAAATTATATTACAATTATATTGTGAACATAATTCATATTTATATTTTGTTCTCAAGTTAATTAATTTTTAAAATTACTATAAAAAAATAGGTGATTCAATAATCATATCTCATATATTCTCTAACTACAGTTCTATTTGAGAAACACCCAATTCATGGGTCTTGATAGAGCCCAAAACTAAAAATTTCTACATATCAGTCTATAAAAAAACATTGGTCCATGAAACACTACAATGATGATTTTAAAATATGAAATATCATTTTCAATAAATTTTCATTTACCTTTCAAAATCCATTATTATCTATAATTTTAATTAATAAAAAATGATATTTTTATTAACTTATGTAACATTTATTTAAATAAGAAACCACAATAAACATAACCAATTTTATCTAAGGGTGATCATTTATATGTATATATGTTATTATTAATATGAAAATTTGGCAGAAGTAAGAAGAAAATATAACAAATTAATGAAATCAAATAGATAAGGTATGAAAATGGATAAAGACATATATATAGAGTTAGAAGAAAATATATTATATTTGGAAAATAGTAATAGATGGAAGGGAAAATAAAATTATTTAAAAAAGCATTGGATATAATAAAATAAAAAATTAAATAAACATATATATATATAACTATATGAAGAAAAAGAAAGAAATTCAGATTCATAATAATGAATCAGAGAAGACAAGAATTAGTAAGATATATTTTATAGACTCAAACTCAAGGTAAGGGATTTCATTTCAATCAACTTTCATTGAGTAATTTCATGATAATACGCACCATAATTCTGTTGTAAGGTGTATATACAGCCACATCGATATTCAATATCCATAAATTATCTAAACTAATTTTATTTAATGTTTTGGTAGATGTATTAATTCATGTAGATTAAGATATAAATGTTTAATGTTGTAGGGGACACCTTGAACGTTTAATTATTTAATTATAAAATATTTTTCATCATGATGTTAATTTACATAGTTTATTATATTGTTATAAAAGGATTATACTAGAAATTTTATGTCTATATTTAAGTTTATTAAATATTATTAAAATTGGATCTTTTTATATGGATATTTTTTCTATCTTTACAAATGATAATAGGAATGTTTGGTTTTAACGTATATGGAGACAATGAATTTTATGCCACCATAACTATTATCTGATATTTTTCATTCCCTATATGATTAATTTTTTTTAAAATGAAAATAAATCCATTATTCCATGTTTGGTGTTTTGGTATTTAGAAATGGTTTTGAAAGTGGATAGATGATTTGAATATCTTTTAATTATTTCTTGTGATTTATAATTTAATTTTATGAGTGATATGTTGAAAATAGAAATATTTTATGTGTTATGATAATAAAATGATACGCGGACATTTTATGGGTGGTTACATGACAATACAATGATAATTGGTCCCTTGATAATACAAAGATAAGTAGTTCCATGAAAAACCATTATTGGTAGGATTCATGATAAAACAAGGATGGGTTGTTATAACCTCTAATGCATTAGGTATGGAAGTCAGACGTATGGTTATTCCAATTTTAAGAGTGATATGTGTGGAATTTGACCATATGATTATTCCATTTAAGTATGAGTATATTCAAAGTTACATATATATGATATATGTTATTTATATGGATTTTATATTAATATTTTTATTTTAAAAAAGAGTATGTAATGAGTTTTTATTTAGGGAAGAGTGTTTACTACAACATAAATGTAAAATTTAATTTTTTATGAAAACATATTCATGGTTTACATGTTCTTCAGGGCTAACAATTTTCCTCTTTTGTGTATCCCTTATGGATCTTTTTATAATCATTACAAGTTTTTAAATTTTTATCATAATATTTAAAAGAGAATAGAACCGGGGATGGGATCAAGGAAAAGTTATGATGTTTAAACATGACATCAAACAATGTTTCTATTTAAAAGTTTTTTATGAAAAATGGTTAGAGAGTAGAAGTGTATACTTTTTAATATTTACGTTGGTATATTTGAGTAAAGTCCTAATTCTATAAAACTATAAAATTGAATAGATCCCCAATATGAATTAAATTCATATTATGGACATAAATAATCATTATGTAATGTTTAATTCTTGGGCCTTATTTTTGGTATGAGAGCTCGTTTTTGATACAATTAGAGGTTGGGATCTTATCTGGGTGTAGGTTAAAGATCCCATATAACCGTGAGGGTTATTCTGATATGAATAAATTTGGAGGATTATAGTAAATTATGAGGATTGTATAAAAACCTAATACAACTAAGATATGATTAGGTTGATTGAATAGAGTATTATAAAAAGATTCATGATATCTTTATCACTATAAAAGACAATTATTTTAATAATTTATTTCTGGATTAAGTGATGATTCTTTCAATACGACTAAAGATAATTTGTCAATATGAAATGAAATAGGTCTTTCAAAACATTTATTTCCATTAATGATGATTTGATCATCACAAGTATAAAAAAATATGGTTTGAATGTTTTTTATTGCTTGTGTAATATTCAAATCACATGGAGGAAATTTTTTGAGTTATCCAAAACTTACTCATTTTAAAACAAATTATGGGTCACAGTATATTTTTTATAATTAAAAATATCAACTCATCCAGATTTTTACAAAGGTTAAATTCATGAAGTTGTGTTAAATTTTAGTTTTTGAATTCAGGAAAACATACTGAAAGGGAAAGGTAACATCAAGAATATCATGAAATTTGTATTCAAGGTATGAATTATCTTCTCATCCATAGAGTATAAAACATGATGTGATTGATATTTATGAATCATGAAAATATAATGAATATATTTTACTTATAAAATTGAGGTATTACGAGATAAGGTGGAATGGAATAATTGATATATTATGAAGATCATTGAAGTATTAAGATGACAACCTATAAAAGATTCAAGAGTTATTGTAGATTGTAGGACAATGAAATATTTAAAATTATTAGTGCTATTTTGATTATGGGATTACTATGGATTATTTTTCTAGTACGTGTAACCCTGATGTTTTTTATGTGAAAATGTTATTCAAGGAATATTTATAGTCTCTGTTTTGAACAAAATAAAAAAGTAATGGATAACTTTTATATGATCTTCATTTTTGAAGTAATTATGGGATATTAAATTTAGAGATGAAAAATGAAAGGAATGAGATAAAAATTGAGGTTAAAATATTTTATGGTTATTTGAAATATTTTATCTCATTTTGGGAATTTTATAAGAATTATATAGTTTTAGAAAAAGGACTAACCACTGGAATGGTGAAAACACACCACGTCGGACAATGCCTTGGGGATTGAAACCATAACCAATGTGTGATAAGGCTTTATCGACTACCACTGGCCTACATTAATTCCTTTGTTAGTATTAATTTTATTTATAGTTAAATGAGTTGATTAAATAATAATATTATGATTTTTGGAACATATGTTTCATCAAATGGATATCCTTGGTCTTGGAAATTTATTTGGTGATGATGTGATAAATGTTATTTGGGTGGATGTAAACTATTTTGGGAACATTATATGATTAATATAAATATAATAATATGAGATTTTAATTTTGGAAGTAATGGTTGGATTATATTCTGGAATAATACATGATTTTAATTATGGACATATGTGGAAATAAATTATTTATTAAAATTATTAACCTATCATGTAAAATATGTGATTAGGCTAATTACTTTTTTGTATGTGACTTTAAGAGTGTTTGATTTTATTTGTAGATAAATGTTAGAATTTATTTTGGAATACTATGTGATCATATCCTTCTGAATTTTATGTTTCAATATTATTTTGTATTATTTTATAGAATGTTAAGGGTAGTTATTTTTTGATTGGTATGTGTTAAACATTGTGTATCAATATTTAATTTTTGAGATTAATATAGTTTTTATCGTATTATAGTATATTCATTTGGGATAATTATATTACATTGTACAATCTATTATTGTTTTGGTAAATTTTTCAATACAGGATAAATATATAGTTAATATTTTTTGGATGATGAGATTTTATAGAAGGCCATTAATCATAAATACTCATCATTTAGAGGAAAATATGAGTTTTTTTGTGAAAATTGTCTAATGTTTGAAACTCTACTTCTCAAGAAAGTATGTTTCATTGCTTCATTAGTCATTAAAGTAAATTAATTCCTCAAATTAATGAAATGTATCTAAGAAAAAAATGTTATCCATTTACATTACTTTCTATGGAATCATGACCTTTTAGCCAATCAAAACGTTACAGATTTATGATTTATAACTTTTTAATCATAATGTTTTATAAAAACGATCACTCAGAACTACATATTTAGTTTTTCTCTCCATATACATGTTTTCTTATATGAAAACCTAATATGTGTTATCTCATGTGACCATCATATTTTCCATTCCTTCTTTTAATGTGAATGTTTTATTAATCCTTGTTCCAATATGGGATTTAAATAATTGTATTTTTAATGGTTATACACTAGTTACCATCCCAAAATTAAAATTGGGAGGAAAAAATTTATTAATGGGGGGGTGTAATATCCTGATATGTTTTTAAAAAGAATCTATGATTGATAGTGTACATGATATTACACATAGAGCATAAGAAAACAATTAAATATTATTATTGAAATGTTACCCTATAAAAAACTATCAAAATCACAAGACTAAACATTATTAATTGAACTATTAAAATATGTTTTACACATGTATATAATTTTTTATTCTCAAAAAAATTAGTTATAAATTAAAATAAAACCTTTTTAGAAAAAAAGGAAATGTTTTTAAAAAACTATTTAAATGAAAATAGGTGAGTTTATAAAATAATAAAATCACTCATGAAATTTTTTTTTAAAAAATTATGTAATATATTTAATTTAATGTTTAAAATTCAACTTATATTTTTTCTAGACATGATATAAGAACAAATTCAAATTTTTAGATAAAAAAATTATTTCTCAAAAAATATAGTTTTCTCTCGATTTTATTGAGAACCCAGTGTAAATATAGTTTTGACACTTTAGTAAGATCTGGTTGAGAAAATGAACTTATTATTTGGAATCAGGAGATAAAAATTTTCATGTGGTTGAATTTTTTTATTTTACTTATTTTTTTTATTTTAATGAATATTGAAAACATAGCAATTTAGTTCAAAACAACTTTTCATATAATGGATTTCTATAGTTATATTATACTTATAATTGATTTTTAGGTATAATGAAATATAGTTTATATAATATAATCCAATGTTGATCATTGGAATAAATTTTACAAGGAAATTGGATATAAAAAATTATGTGAACTTTTAAATGTTTTACATAAAAAAACCGAATTTTCTTTTTCTGTCAACAAGACATAATTTTAACTAATTCTTTCCAATTATATGTTTTTAATTTAGAAAAATTGATTCAATATTTGGAATTATAAGGTCTAGATTATGTAAATAGGCCCCTTTTTATTTTTGGAAATTATTAATTTATAACATTAGTAATTATTTTTATTACGAATGTTAAAGGTAAATCTTCTAATTAAAGCTAAATATAATATTATAATAATAGAAAACTATGGAAAACGTATCCTAATATTATTGGATGAGTTATTTTAGACTAATTAAATCCATGGGAATATATCTTTCTATTTGGAAAACACTTTGGTGGGATTATTACAATTATAAACATTTTATATAAAATAATGACCAAGTTGTCATTATCATGTTCCTCATAACAATAAAAATTATAACAAGGGGTTTTATAAGTTATATCTTTGACTATAAATATTATTTAGAAAAATAAAATTATTTCCGACATCATTGTAATTTATTTATCACTCTTAGGTAATTAATAAGTAAAATAATGGTGAAAAAAAAGATGTAGTAATTTCATAATTAATGAATGAATCAAATAAATTATATTATATATATTAAAATATATATTATTTTAAATAGTTAATGCCTTTCAAGAATTTTATGGATGAAAAATACATGTTATTATTTATTTAATTTATTTTTTTCTATGTTATAAATTTTTTAGGACCTTCCATAAAAGATATGCAATGGATAGGGGAAAAATTAACATAATTTATATTTTTGAATTATAAAATATCTAATTAAATGATATAAAATTTATAAAAATATTTGATTTTTAGAAAATTTTTATATAACAATAAAAGTTTCATGAATGAGTCATTAAATGGACTTATGGAATGATTTTGAAATTATTTTAACAATCTAATAGTAATATACATGATAAAATGGTAAGAGATAAAAGGGGATAAACCAAAAAAGGAAAGGATGAAAAAAATACAAAAACTTTAATAATTTTCAATGAATGATTATATTTTGACCCATAATCATCCCATATTCTAATTAAATGAGTTTTTTCCTACTTTGGAATAAAAAATTTAATTTTTATTAATTTAATAATTTTTATAATTCCAAGGGTGCCCCTCCACTCTTTTATAAAAAAGAACACATTCATCTCTATTACTCACACTAAATAAACCTTTTGAGTCATCCAATATCTGCCCAAAAAACCTTTCTAAAACACCCCACTACAATCTTGAGGACTTATTTTATGCAAAAACCCCTCCTTATAAGTGTTAAGTTGTTCGTCAATGGTGATCCACTGAAGAAACTATATTATTTTCTTTAAGCGACTCTATGTAATTTCTTCTCCCAGTTATTTGAAATGATTTTATTCCATGATGAAAAAATATTTAAAATTACCTTAATATACTTATATGTTATTATTTTAATATCTTGACCTAAATCCCTCTCCAATTCCATTAAATGTGAAAGGAATTTATTGTTCGTGCATGTGTGTAAACAATCACCTTCACGAACTAATCTAATTCGTTTTCTATAATTGTCCCTCATGAATAGTTATAATTATGGATTTAATGATAATATGTGATTCCAATTAAATATTTATCATTATAAGATAATAATATGTCAATTAAATTTTTTACTTCCATGTGCATAAAAATGATATCTTCGTTCGGGCATACATGTGAACTATCACCTCCATGAAGAGATTTTACTTGTTTCTATTGATTATATCACTTTTTTGATAAATATATGACAATATTTGAATGATTAATTTGATATTAAGTATGTTATGATAATTATGGAAATTTAATGTAATGTTTACCTTCTTTCCATAATGATCAATGAATAATGGAAAAGGTTACTCATGCGTACATACATCTTATCATCTCCAGGATTATAACGTTGTTAATTTTTCATAACCATATATAATTGTTTAATTTAAATGAATAATTTAGGTAGAAAATATGTTAATAAATTCATGAGTATTATGATAGAGATGATGGACTGATTACCACATAGACTGTTGACATCATTCCATGTTCATTTTTGACTCAAGTTCCAAATATCGTCATTACATCTAACATGAACTCAAATAATTAAAATATTATTAAAACATGGTAATTAATGATATAAAGGGAATAAAAGAAAAATAATGTTTTTAGTTCAATTAAAAATTAACCAATTCGTACTATTCACGAAGAACAAGGAACATATGTGATGAATCTAACTCAAGGTATGAGATTTCATCTCAATCTCCATTCATTGGCATAATTCTTGATAATAGACACTTTAATTATTTTGTATGTTGTATATAAAACCACTAAGATACTCAATATCCATATTTTATCTACAATAATTTTATTTAATGTTTTGGTAAATATTCCCATTCATGGTGATTAATATATAAATTTTCAATGTGGTCTTTGATACCTTGAACATTTGAAGATCTAATTATAAAATATTTTTCATCATGATATTAATTTAAATATTTCAGTATATGGTTATAAAAGGATTATATAGGATAATTTACGTCTATATTTAATTTTATTAAATTTTTTCCAAAATTAATATTTTAATATGGAGACTTTTTCGTTCTTTACAACTGAAAAATTGAATGATTTGTTTTAATGTATATGGCGACAATTACTTCTCTGCCACCACAACTATTATTTGAGATTTGGATTCCTCAATAAGGCATATTGTTTTTAAAAGTAATAGAAATCCCTTATTCAATTTTTGGGTTATTTAGTATTGAAAATGGGTTTTTATTTGATTGACTATTTCAATATCTTGAAATGATTTCTTTTGATTGAAAATGATATTTCATTAGTGAAATGTTCTTAATCACAATATTTTATGTGTTAAGATTATATAATGGTACTTGTAAATTTTATGGGTGGATACATTATAAACCAAAAATGAGTTGTTATGTGATTAACCAATGATTGGTGGTTACTTTATGGTTATTCCATTTGTAGGATTGATATGTGTGGAAGTCTTCCATATGGTTATTCCATTTAAGAATTACAATGTACAAAGATACCTTTATAAGTTATATGTTCATTCTATGGATTTTATAGTAATATTTTGATTTCAAAAATGGTATGAAATATGAATATACTAATTAATGAGTATTTACTACTTCATATAGCTGAAAATGAATACTTAATGATAAATTGTTAATGGTTTACATGTATTCCCAAGGATAATGGTTTTCCTTCTTTATGTGTCCCTTTCTATGATTTTTATTCACATACCTTGTATTTCAAAGTTATTCATAGAATTTAAAGGAAAATACAGTCAAGGATGGGATCATTGAAAAGTTATGATGTTTAAACATGAGTCAAAAACATGGTTCTTTTTATAAATTTTTGTTTTATTAACCAAAGGATAAAGAGTCTAAGTGTCTGATTTATAATATATAAGTTGTTATGTATGAGTTATGGAATAATTCAATAATACACTAAACATGAAAATATTCTCAAAGTAAATTAATGTCAATTTATTGACTTAAATCACGATTATGTAATGTTAATGGATGGGGCCTTATAGTTAGCATCAGAGGTTGGTTTATATAATACTATAGGATAGGATTTTATTTGGGTGTAGGTTAATGGTTCCATATAACCAAGTATGATATCATCATATTGAAAAATTTAGGGTATTATGGTAAATTAAGGTGATTTTTTAAAATCATAAAACAACTAAGATACAGGAAGATTGATGGATTAGAGTATTATAACAAAATTTATGTTTTCTTTACACTATAGAAGAATACTCATTTAACAATTCATTTCATGTTTAAAAGATTATTATTTTTATTAGATTAAGGATCATTTTTTCAATATGGATGGAAATATATCTTGCATAACCTTATTATCCCTCTCAGATGATTTAAACCTCACTATTATCCCAAAATTCAGTTCGAATTCTTTTGAAATATTGTTGAGTATTCAAATTTTTTGTAGGAAATTGTTTGAGTTATACAACTACAACTCTTTTTTATTAAAATTTTATAGTTCATGGTATATTTTTCATAATTTTGTTTATCAACTCATTAAAATTTTTCGAAACCCAAAATTCCATAAATGTTGTAAATGTTTAGTTTCGAAAAGTTGGAAAACATGCCGAAAAAAATCAAACATCATGAAGATCCTAAAATTTTGATTCAAGGTATGAATTATATTCTCATCCATAGTGTAAGAAACATTATCTCATTGATATATATGAATCATGAGGATATCATACAAATATTTTATTTTATGTAATGAGGTATTATGATATAAAGAGTAAAGTCATAGTTATGGATTATAAAGAACATTGGAATATTAAGATTTTTACATATAAAGAATTCATGCATTTTGGAAAATTATAAGATGATGAAATATTTAAATGTATTATTGGTTTATTTAAGATGGTATTACTATGGAATAATTTTTATATAATGTTTATCATTGATGTTTTTTTGTCAAAATTATATTTGAGGTATAATTATCTTTTATTTTGGGGAAATAATTATAAATTAATGGATAATATGTATATTATATTGGATTTTGAGGTAATTATTAGATATTACATTTTGGGAAGAAAATTGAGGGAAATGAGATAAAAATTGAGTTTAAAATATGTTATAGTAATTTTTGAGGATTTTATCTCAATTTTGGAATTTTATAAGAATTATATTGTTTTAGAAAAACAACATCCCACAAGACGAGTGATAACCCATTATGTCCGACAAGGCTGTTGGGATCAAACCCCCAAAAAATGTGTGATAAGTCTTTGTCACCTACCACTTGCCTACGTGATGTACCTAGTTAGTATTCCCTTTTCATTTTAGTTAATCTAGTTGATGGAATAAAAATAAGCTAATATTGGGAACTTGTGTTTTATTAAATGGATATCCTTGGTTTTGGAAAATGATTTTTGGCTTAAGTGATCAATGTCATTTTCTGAAAATTATATGATTAAGATAAATAGAATGCATTGCTATTTTAATTGAGGATGTAATGGATGAATTATATTTTGGATCAATCTTTGATTTTAATTGTGGACTTGTGGGGAAATAGATTATTTAATGGAATGATTGAGCTATCATGCAGAATTTTCTATTAGGTTAATTACTTTTTGGTTTCAGACATTAATAATGGTGGATGTTATTTGGTGATAAATGATAAAATTTATCTTGAAATACAATTTGGTCAAATCCTTCTGAATTATGGGTTTCAATATTAGTATGTATTATTTTTATTAATTTTATGCATAGTTATTTGTTTATTGGTTTATATTAAACAGTGGTTATCAATGTTTAATTTTTTATATTTATGTAGTTTTTATCATATAACTATTTATTCATTTTGGAAAATTATCTTACCAAATACTAACTATTGTGGTTTTGGTTAATGTTTCAAGACCAGAGAAATATAAAGTTAATAGTTTGTGGAATATGGGATTTTATAAAAGTTAACTCTCCTAAAATACTTATTTTTTGGTGGAAAAGATGAGTTTATGGAGTAAATTTACTAATAGATGAAACTCTACTTATCTAGTAAGAATGTTTCGTTCTGTTATTATTTAATGAAGTAAAGGAATTCCACAACTCAATGAAAAGGATTTGAAAACAAAACATTATCGGATACATTTCTTACTAAGGAATCAATGACCTATTAGCCAATGAAAAGCTTCTGGATGTTTAATTGTTAACATTCTCGTGATCATGAATTCTATCTCTCCTAATAAAAAATTCATATTTATTTTTTCTTACATATCCATGTTTTTGTACATGTAACTATAGTTACTGTTATCTCATGTGACCATCATATTTTCCTTTCATTATTTTAAATGGGATGTTTTGTTGAACCTTGTTCCAATGTGGGATTTTAGTAAAGGTATTTTGAAAGGTCATACCATAGTTAAAAAACCCGAATTTTAAATTTGAGAACAAAATTTATTAAATGGGGGGATGTAACAACCTGAAATTCTAGAAAAAAGACACTATAGTTGATATTGTACATGATACACCACATCAAACATAATCTAACAACTAAATATTATCATTTAAATTTTAACGTATAACCAAGATATTAAAATAATTATAATGAATATTATTAATTTAATTAATAATATATTGTTTACAAATGTATATAATTAATTATTTTGAGAATAATTAATTATAAATTAAAATAGAACCCTTTCTAAATAAAAGTAATTTTCTTTCTGATCATCTATATTAATTAAAAAAATCATGTTTATAAAATAATATATCACTATTGATAAATTTTTTTAATATAATATCTATTAAATTTATTAAATTTAATGTTTTTATTTCATCGTATATGTTTTCGAGACACGATATAAGAACCAATACAATTTTCCTATGAAAATAATTTTTTGTGATAAAATACAGTTCTTCTACCTTTTTATGGTGACATAATTTTGAATATATTTTTTTGATAGTTTTATAAGTTATATTTGAAAAAAAGTAACTTCTCATTTTGAATCGGGGAATTAAAATTTACTTTGTTGGTTATTTTGGTACTTTTCTGGTAAAATATACATTTTAATGAATTGTTAATAATACTACAATATAGTTCAAAAGTACATTTTCTTCTAATGTATTTACATAGTTAGATTATCCTTTTAATTTGTTTTAAAGAATAGTTACAAAATATTTTTACCATTTAATACAATTTTTGTCATTAGAATCAATTTTACAACGAAATGGAAATAAAAACACGGTGAAATGATGAATGTTTTACTTAATAAAAACGTAATTTTCTTCTTCCTTCAATGAGATTAATTTTTCATTAATTTATTTCAATTATATATTCTAAATTTGAAAAAATGGATTCCATATTTGGAATAAGATGGTCCAAAATTTGTAAGTAGGTTCCTCATATATTTGTAAATTATGAATAATAACTTAATTAATTAATTATATTACCATAGTTAAAGGTAAATCTGGTATTTATAATTACAAATAATATTATAATAATATAAAAAAATTGTCCTAATATTATTATAAGAGTTATTTTCAACCAATAAAATACTTCGGGCTCAGTGTTTGGCCTTTATAAGCCCCTTGGGGGTGATAATGACATTTATAAACATTTTATTAAAAAAAAAGTAGATACCCAAAGCTTGACGTACATGGAAATTACAATAATTTTGTGGAATACTTAATACATAACAAAAACAGACACCAAAGGACTATAATAGTTTAGTGCCTTTGGAAACTTGGAACATAATCTTCTAATCTTGGTGAAAGATCCTCAACATCTCCCATAAATAGCTTCCTTTTTTTAGCTACAAAATATCCTTATATCCTTGGGAAAAGAGAACATAAAAAGGGTGATCTCAAGTGCTCAGTAAGGGAAAACATAGTGAACATAAAACAATCCATAACCATTTGAAAGAATAAACTTGAGCATAAAATTTAAACATCAAAATCTTGAGAAAATACATAAATCGTGGGAGTATGTAAGGAATATATCATAATGGAACATCAATCATGATAAAATATAATGGGAAGAAAACATGTCTTTGTGTCCACCATTAATCACGTGTCATGATTTACATAGTAGCCAAGGCATTGCTGCCAAGACCATCATAGTGGAGAAAGTCCCTTTCTGAATTGAGCTCACTCCTCGTTTCAGTCCTGTAACACTGAACCAGATTAATTTACCATTCCCGCCATATCTATCTCATGAAATATATATTTTCCCAATGCATTTGAGGGAGATATAGGTCCCATCCATCTCATAATGAAATCATTCTTTCATGTTCCACAAAATCATAAATCATACATCATAGCATAACCCATGTAATAGAATGAGATTCTTAAACATCATGCCCTCATAACATATTCCATATAAAAAATGGATATCTTTTAATCATAAGAAGAATCAAACCATGTAAATAATGGAGACATTATACTTGAAACATAAACATATTAAATAATTTCATTTTAGATGGAATATTGTTTTGATAAAAACACTAGAAATGAATTCTTGAAGAAAATATACTTTCTTCTTCAAAATCATTTTCATTTCACAAAATGTAATGGAATTTTAAATGAAGATAGGTTTTTTTGAAAATATTCATGAAATCATGTAGAGGATGCTTATTGAAAATGAGGTGTTATGAAACCGTAAAAATCCATTCACGCTGTATAAGTTAAAAATAACATTCTCCTCGTACTTTTGTCAGGAAAGTCAAAAAGTTCCTTCTATGGTAAACAGAAGAAATACTCCTTCCATAACTCGTGGTAAAAGTCAAAAATGGGTAAAAAGGACATTAAACTTACATGAAAACATTTTTATAAAACTTGGACATGGATGATAAATATAACCCCAGAAAATACTTACGAATAAGCAATCTCGGATAAAAATGAGATTTGCAAAATTATCCCTTACCTTAGGTCCGATATGCTTCGTAAATTTCCGAACCGCCTGTATAATGATTTAAATAATGTTATTGACTTATTAAAAATTCATATTCATTGTTATGATATCATATATGGTCCACTTATGACTTTATATTACCCATTCTTTTGTAAGTTCCATGTTAAAGTAGCGTTTTGGGTTAAATCGTTTTATTTATCGTACGTGTTTGAACTTGGTGTTCATGATATTATTACTTATATCCTGATTTACTTAATTACAGAATGTAAAACATTATTTACATATAATATATATTCAGTATATACATATATATATGATAGATCGTTTAAATGAAATGAAATACACCGTTCATGGAGAGGGTAGGCCGTACGTACGCATGAACGTTGTTTTCGTTTCCTTATTGAATTGAATGAAATTAAGTAGATTACATACATATATATACACATAATTTCAGTATCTTTTTTATGTCATATATTTGATGAATACTTATTATATATACTTTATAATCATTCATAAATGTTTAAAATGGAGAATGAATCTCATTGCGTCGTGGAGACGGTAGTCCGTACGTACGCAAAAGCGATGATATCATTCCCATGATCATGGAATTTTATTGGAGTGTATGTATACTATTTAAGAAACAATATATCTTTACAATAATAATATATAGTTTTTATTTTCACCATTACACCCATCCAAATAAGGTGGTGGTGGAAAATAGATTACACCGCGGCGTGGAGACGGTATTCCATATGTACGCACGTGCGGTGATTTCGTTTTCCGTAGGATGGATAGATTGTGAAATAGGGTTGTTTCATACTTATAATAACATATCAGTATATGAGTGATACTGATGTTATTACTTCATAAGGAAAAAACTAAAGAAGAAGAAGTGGAAGAAGAAATAAAGTTGAATGAATCGGTAACAAATATTACCTCTTCTTTGAAGCGCCTCTTTGAGACATCCTCTTAAGGCTCCAAATTTGGTATTTTAAGAAGACCATGACCTCTAGGATGTTTCTAGGGAAGTGGAGAAGATAATTTGGCAGGGTTTTTCCGAGCATTAAGGATCAAATTTGTGTGAGGAAGAGAGGGAGGAGGTGCCCTTTTATAATGGAGGAGAGGGGCACCTTTGGAATAACAAAAAAAATATTTTATTATAAATTCATATTCTGTTTTTTAATAGCTCCAAATTGAGTTATTTAGAATATAACGTGGGGATGGGTCAATGTCCTCTCATCCAATAGAATTTAAACAAGTTTAGGTTTCTATTTTAACATTATCATTTAGATTTAACTTTAAGTTAAATAATTTTCTTTTACCGTGTCTTCTAGTTTTCTTACACTATAGGGTTAATAAATTTACAATAACAAGACAAACGAACCCCAAGTTATTTATTATTAACATATATAACCTTATCTAAGTCATTTGGCCGAACCGTAGATTTTTTGGAATAAAATAACAACTAATAATATAATATATCTTTTAAAAACTATTTTATGTCAATTTTCACACTATTTGGTAATTGATTTTTGTGAAAATCATAACAGAAATATTAGTTCGAAAACAGTTAATTAAATAAATAATAAAATGTCATATTAACATATAAAATTATTTTAATTCTCAAAAAGGCTCAACTTACATTTATTTGGTTATTTATAACATCAATTATGTCAATATTACATTAATAATATAATTACTGCATCATCATTGTGTCAGAAATAAATTAAATTATTTAAAGTCTAAAAATTACAAATAAAATACCTTTATGTAGGAAATTTTTTTATATTTCTAATGAATATTTATAGTCGAATTTATCTTATTTATAACCATATATTAAAAATGATTTACTTATTAAACATTGATTTTAACTATTTTAACCCTTCTTTAAATATATTAATAATAAATGTCCTACTATAATCCAAGTGGGCCTAAATGGTCATATTTTATTCCTAAGATTGTTTTTTGTCGAATTACTTTTATCCAATAGAATTAAGAAATGTTTTAGGGTAATAATAATATCATTTTTACCCTTAATTAGCCTATTTACTTTTAACCGTGGTAAATAATAGTAAAAAGTTACTATTCACCATAAATTATTTTCATCTCATTGAACCAAATTTTACATAATGACATCAACCGTGTCTTTGGATATTTTAAATTCCATTCACAAAAGCGTTAAAATTAGGTTTTATGTATATTTGCAAATTCACCTAGGAGGTAGGAAAAAATGGTCAAAAGTTAATTAAAAATTATTATATATCCAAAATTATTATAAAATGACTCCAATGAATTACATTGAACTTATATAGGTATTATGTGTCAATTTTGACCGAAAATAAATTTAAATAAAATAAATAATTATTTAAATAAAAAGTCAGTTTTTAAATAGTAACCCAATGTTTTCAGTATTCATATAAAATTGAATGTTTTTCGAAAAATACCAAAATTTTACCCTAGGATAATTTCAATATTCTGAATCCAAAAATGAAGTCCATTTTGAAAGATGAAATTTACAAAATTTCAAATAGTGGTTATTACTATTCATTATAGCTAGTTTTAATAATATTTTAATAGCATATCGTTGTTTAATGAAACTCGGTATTGCGTACAACACACGCTATCGAGGAAGGTCGTGATTGCATGTAATGTAGCCATGTTAGGGTTGAGTATTGTGCAAGACTCCTTTGTTATAGCGTAAAACATAAGATATCAATAAAATTAAAAGGAATATTTTTCATAAAATCTCGGGGTGTTACATTCTACCCCCCTTAAAATGAATTTCGCCCTCGAAATTCATCGGGGTTATAAATGGTTTACTACTCGAAAGTTTCTTTAACAGAAACCGACATCGTAAAAAGGAATAAAAAACCAATCATTAAAAACTAAAGTATGAAACATAACGGTTACCCAAATTAACAAATCGCTGGGATTCCACATATGAGAACATAGGTGAAAATATGGATATAGAAGAGAAACCTAACCATCATGTTATGTTGGAGAGTGGTAGAGAACATAGATATCAAAAATCCAACAATCAGAAAGCCATAGATCTGTGATGATCTACGGTACCATCTGATTCATCATATATAAGGGAACTAGGACAACGTTTTTGGTTTTCAAGATCATTTCTGTAAAGTTAATGAATTAAAATAAATACTTACATGATTATTGTACAATTTCACTGTTGCTCATGAATTGAACAATTTCCACTTCACCCCTTAAAGAAATGAAGTTGAATTTGTTATTCGTGATGAGTTAGCAAATCATGTGATAGAATGATGGGTCATTCCATCTGTTTCAAACAAAAGGTTAGCAAAAGTTATAAGTCCATCTTATGGTTAGATTAATCGTATATGGTTTCAAAAATGAACTTATACATCATATATCATACCGCATAATAAAATAAAACTAGTTTCTACTAACCAGGGACTTACTGTAAGCCAGTGGTAGGCGATAAAGGCCAGTCGCATTTTGGTTGTGGGTTCGATTCCCACAGCCTTGTCCAACGCGATGGGTTTTCGCCCATCCTGCAGGTTGTCCTTTTTCTAAAACTACATTACTATAACATCCCATCAATAATATCAAAAAAACTTATATCCTTAAATAATACTAACTTATGTCCAACATAATCCATTCCAATCTTTAGTCTTATCCATAATACTGCACTCCACTCTCATAATATAGTGAAAACGTTTACAAGAGATTTCATATAACAAGCTTGTTAATACGATCGTTGATCCCCATATATCATAAGATATATCTTGTTGGCCACATTCCAAAAATTTTAAGGCCTTAATCATGTATTCTCTTGAAAAAAGAATACCCATTGAATCATAGAGAAAACATGAGTGTTGTCAATAGTTAACTCTTTCCACATACCAAAACCCCAAAATTCTATATACTCAAACAATGATATAACTATTAACTTATATCAGTCATGAGAACATGAATACTGTCAAACATTTCATTTTCTCCTTATCCCTTCATTATGCGCATATCATCTTATTTCCAAAAATATCTCAATAACTTTACATGGTTATCGGTACCATAAAATTATTGAAAACCACAATAGACCAATGCATAAATATTCCAATATTCCATGATAGTATATACAACATTTTTTTGGAATCCCATTACATAAACACTTAATCATTCCACCACATTCTTGTCATATTCAACATCTCCAATAGCGATCACATGTGACTTCCCTTTTTTCCTTTCCCTTAAGTGGTTTCTCATGTCAATCATAATTAACCCTTGGATTAGGGCATTGATTAGCATAATGCCCCATTTAATTGCACATGAAGCATTGAAGTGTTTGCGGTGCGTTCTTGACAGTCTATTCTTTATTCACACCATTAGAAACCCTTTTTCCATTACTTCGACACTCAGCTGCTCGATGACTTTCTTTTCCACACTTAAAACATTTTCTAGTCCCTTTAAGACAATCTCCACCACGCTTCTTTCCACACTTTGATCATAAGGAAACGTTCATCTTCTTTTCACAATTATTATGAGATTTCTCCTTGAACTCCATCTTTCATTTCATGTCAAAACCATGAGATGGATATGTAACAACAACTTCCATTTCTACCTTGATAGAACAACACCCAATTTCTTCATAGCTACTGAAGTCTCTTATAGATAATGCCCTTCGAAGATTTGGTTTTAAGCCACTGAAGAATCGATCAACTTTACTTTCAGGTTGGATGATAAAGCCAGATGCATACCTTGCAAGCCTTGTAAAATTCGCTTCGTATATACCAACAGATTCATCATCCTTTTTATTTAGTTCAAGAAAATCCTTCTCCATCTTTTTTTGAAGAATACGATGGAATTACTTATTGAAAAATAATTTCTTGAACTTATCCCAATCCAGGGACTCAATTTCATCTCTTGGCCTCATATTCTTGATAAGATTCCACCATTGTTCAACTTAACCTTCCAAACGATATACTGATAAGATGAATTTATCATGTTCAGAACATTGAAGAACTGAAAATATCTTTTCAGTGGTACGGATCCATTGTTCTGCTACATGTGGATCGGAAGACCCACTAAAAGAAGGTGGTCGTTGCCTTATGAAAGACTCAATAGAATATTGTTCCCTTCTCTGCTCATTTGGAAGTCTAAAATGATTCATATCTTGTGTAAGTATAACAATAAGTTTTTTCCCTCCATCTCCCATAAAATTTGTTTGTTGAGGAGGAAAATCATTGAATTGTCCATTACATTGATCAACACGGTTCCTTCGGGTTCCAGCAATCGTCTAAAACCCAAAAAGAATTGTGTGAGAGGCAAAAATCATGCTAGGTAAAACAACATAATAAAGGGGGATAACCATCAATATCTAACATCTTAGGTTAAATTCTAATATTGTTACCGTAGTTATAGGACTATAAAATATACGTATACTTATCCTTAGGGACATCCCTAGACATACCTTAGAAATATCTCTAAGGATCTCACTAAAGTTTTCGTATCCTAGTTTCCAAAGGTTTACTAAACCTTTCCTCTAATACCAACTGTAGAGACCCAAAGATTTATGTACATGGACATTACATTACATTTTCTGAATACTTAATACATAACAAAAACAGACACCAAAGGACCGTAATAGTTTAGTGCCTTTGGAAACTTGGAACATAAAATTCTAATCTTGTTGAAAGATCCTCAACATCTCCCATAAATATCTTCGCCTTTTTTTACCTACAACCTTTCCTTATATCCTGGGGAATAGGGATCATAAAAAGGGTGACCTCAAATGCTCAGTAAGGGAAAACATTGTGAACATAAAACAATCCATAAACATTTGAAAGAAAAAACTTGAGCATAAAATTTAAACATCAAAATCATGAGCAAAGACATAAATAGTGGAAGTACATAAGGAATATATCATAATAGAACATCAATCATGATAAAATATAATGGGAATAAAACATGTAATTGTGGAAACCATTCAGCACATGTCATGATTTCTATAGTATCCAAGGCATTGCTGCCAAAGCCATCTTATTGGAAAAAGTCCCTTTCTAAATCGAGTTCACTCCTCATTTCAGTCATGTAACACTAAACCAGATTAACTTACCGTTCCAGCCATGTCTATCTCATGAGATATAAATCTTTACCCAATGCTTTGGAGGGAGATATAGGTCCCACCCATCTCATAATTAAATCATTCTTTCGTGGGCCACAAAATCATAAATCGTACATCATAGCATAACCCATGTAATAGAATGAGATTCTTAAACATCATGCCATCATAACATAATCCATATAAAAAAGTGGATATCTTTTCATCATAAGAATAATAAAACAATGTAAATAATTGAGACATTATAATTGATACATTAACATATTAAATAATGTCATTTTAGATAGAAAATAGTTTTGATAAAAATACTTGAAATGAATTCTTGAGGAAAATATTCTTTCTTCTTCAATATCATTTTCTTTTCATAAAATGTCATGAATTTTTAAAAGAAAAATGGTTTTTTTGAAAATAATCATGCAATATTGTAGGGGAATCTTCATGAAAATGAGGTGTTATTAAACCGTAAAAATCCATTCACGCTGTATATGTTAAAAATAACATTCTCCTCGTACTTTTGTCGGAAAAGTCAAAAAGTTCCCTGTATGTTAAAAAAAAGAAATATTCCTTACATAACACGTGGTAAAAGTAAAAAAAGGGTAAAAATGACTTTATACATTCATGAAAACATTTTTATAAAACTTGGACATGGATGATAAATATAACCCCAGTAAATACTTATGAATAAGCAATCTCGGATAAAAATGAGATTTGCAAAATTATCCCTTACCTTGGGTAGGATATGCTTCGTACATTTCCGAACCTCCTGTATAATGATTTAAATAATGTCATTGACTTATTACAGAATCATATTCATTGTTATTATATCATATATAGTTCAATTATGACATTATATTACTCGTTCTTTTGTAAGTTCCATGTTAAAGCAGTGTTTTGGGTTAAATTGTTTTATTTATCGTACGTGTTTAGACTTGTTGTTCTTGATATTATTACTTATATCATGATTTACTTAATTCCAGAATTTAAAACATGAATTAAATATAATATATATTTCAGTATATATATATATATATGATAGATCGATTAAATGAAATGAAATACACCGATTATGGAGAGGGTAGGTTGTACGTACGCATGAACGCTGTTTTCATTTCCTTATTAAACTGAATGAAATTAAGTAGATGACATACATATATATACACATAAATACAATATCATTATTATTGAATATATTTCATGATTACTTATTTTATATACTTTATAATCATTCATGAATGGTTAGCATAGAGAATGAATCTCATCGCGTCGTGGAGACGGTAGTCCGTACGTATGCACAAGCGATGATATCATTCCCATGATCATGGAATTGTATTGGAATGTATGTATAATATTTCAGAATCAATATCACTTTACAATAATCATATATAGTTATTATTAACACCATTATACCCATCCAAGTAAGGTGGTGGCGGAAAATAGATTACACCACAACATGGAGACGGTATTCCATACGTACGCACGTGCGGTGATTTCATTTTCCGTAGAATGGATAGATGGTGAAATAGGGTTGTTTCATACTTATAATCACATATATGTATATTAGTGATACTGATGTTATTACTTCATAATGAAACAACTAAAGAAGAAGAAGTGGAAGAAGAAATAAAGTTGAAAGAATCGATAAAAGACATTACCTCTTCTTTGAAGCGCCGCTTTGAGACCTCCTCTTAGGGCAGAAAAATTGGCCTTTGAAGAAGACCAGTACTTATAGGATGTTTCTAGGGAAGTGGAGAAGAGAATTTGGCAGGGGCTGTCTGATATTTAAGTCTCCAATTGGTGTCAGGAAGAGAGGGCGGAGGTGCCCTTTTATAATTGAGGAGAGGGGCAACTTTGGAATAACAAAAAATATTATTTTATTATAAAGACATATTCGGTTTTTAATAGCTCCAAATTGAGTTATTTATTTGATAAGGTGGGTATGGTTCAAACTCCTCTCGTCCAATATAATTCAGACAAGTTTAGTTTTCTATTTTAGCCTTATAATTTAGATTTAACATGATGATATATAATTTTTCTTTTACCGTGTCTTCTTTGTTTCTTACACTATAAGGTTAATAAACATACTATAACAAGACAAACGAACCCAAAGTTGTTTATTATTAATATATATAACCTTATCTAATTCATTTGGCCGATCCTTAGATTTTTAGAATTAAAATAACAATTAATAATATAATATTTGTTTTAAAAACTATTTTATGTCAATTTTGACACTATTTGGTAATTGATTTTTGTAAAAATCATAACAGAATAATTAGTTCGAAAAAGGTTAATTAAATCAATTATAACATTACATATTAAAATTGAAAATTATTTTAATTCACAAAATGTTTCAAATTACAATTATTTGGGCATTTTTAACATTAATTATGTCAATATTTCATTACTAATATAATTACTGCATCATCATTGTGTCATTAATAAATTAAATTATATAAAGTCTAAAAATTAAAAATAAAATACCATTATGTAAGAAATCGTTTTAGATTTATAATGAATATTTATAGTAGAATTTATCTTATGTATAACCCTATATTAAAAAGTATTTACTTATTCAACATTGATTTTAACTATTTTAACCTTTCTTTAAAGAAATTAATAATAAATGGCCTAATCTAATCCAAGTGGGCCTAAATAGTAATATTTTATTCCTATGGTTGTTTTTGGTCGTATTACACTTATCCTATAGAATTAGGTCATGTGTTTGGGTAATAATAATATCATTTTTACCCTTAATTACCCTATTTACTTTTAACCGTGGTAAATAAAAGTAAAAAGTTACTATTCACCAAAAATTATTTTCATCTTATTGAAGCACATTTTACTTACTAACATCAACCGTGTCTCTCAGATTTTTGAAATTTCATTCACAAAAGTGGTAAAATTGCGTTTTAAGTAAATTTTCAAATTCTCCTAAGAGGTGGGTAAAAGACGGTCAAAAGTTCAAAAATATTTTTATATATCTAAAATTATTATAAAATGACTCCAATGAATTAAATTGAACTTATATAGGTATTATTTGTCAATTTTGATCTAAAATAAATTTAAATAAAATAAATAATTATTTAAATAAAAAGTCTGTTTTTAAATAGTAACCCTGTGTTTTCACTATTCATCAAAAATTGAATGTTTTCAGAAAAATACCAAAATTTCACCCTAGGCTAATTTTGATAATCCAAATCCAAAAATGAAGTCCATTTTGAAAGATGAAATTTACAAAATTTTAAAAAGTGGTTATTACTATTCATAACTGCTAGTTTTAATAATATTTCAATAGTATATCATTGTTTAGTGAAACTTGGTATTGCGTACAACACATGCTATCGAGGAAGGTCGTGATTGCGTGTAATGCAGCCAAGTTAGGGTTGCATGTTGTGCAAGACTCATTTGTTGTAGCTTACAATAGAAGACATCAATAAAATAAAAAAGAAAATTTTTCATAAAATCTCAGGGTGTTACAAATAAAGACCACGATTTCATAATCATGCTGCTCATAACTATATCAATTTTAAAAATGGGATATATAAATGATATATTAGAATTTAAATATTCTTCAGAAAGATAATATGATTACTTATATAGTGTTAGTATGTTTATATTATTTATAGAATAAATAATAAAATTAAATGGTGAGACAATAATGATTTAGTAATTTCTTAATTAATGAAAGAATAAAATAAATGATTTTATAAATATTAAAATAAATATTATTTAAAATAATTTATTCCATCAACTAATTATTTGTACGAATATGAATTGTTAGTATTGAGTTAATTTATTTTTTTAGGGTATAATGTTGTGATATTCCAAAAAAATTCATGTAATGAATAATGTCAAAATTGACATAATTCATATTTTAAAAATATAAAATATTTAATTAACTGATATCAAAATTATTTAAATCTAAGAATAATAAAAACAGTTTATATAACTCTAAAAATATCATTAATGACTCATTCATAGGAATTTTGGAATTATTTGGTAATTATTTAACCCTATAATTGTAAAATACATTATAAAATGGCAAGAGTTAAAAAGTGGTTTAAACAAAACGTTATAGATGACACAAATACTAAAACATCTCTAATTTTCATTGGAGTATTATATTTATACTCATACTCATACAATATAAAAAATAAATTAGTTCTCACCCATTTTTAATTGAAATTTAATTTATATTAATTTAATAATTTTAATAATTCCTAGGGTGCCCCTCCCCTCTCATATAAAAAAGAACGCATTCCTCTCTTTTAATATGACTTCCAAAAAATATCAGTTCAGCCATGCTCTACCCAAACCCCTTACTCAAATCCCTCTTTACATTATTAAGGCCTTATTTTAGGTAAAACAATGTCAGTATGAGGGTTATGGTGTTTTTCAAAAGTGATCAAGTGAAGAAGATGTATAGTTTTCTTCAAGTGTTTCTATTTTATTTCTTCTTCCACTTCCTTCAAATATTTTTCTTCTAAGATTATCATATTAACTAAATTATCTTGAATATAAATACATCTTATTATGTAAATATCATTACCTAAATCTATCTCTAATTCCATTAAATGGGAATGGAATTAATCATTCTTGTGTTTGTGTGAACTATCACCTCCATGAACTGAACTAATTAATTTTACATGACCATATCTGATGACTGGTTATAATAATGGAATTGTTGTTAATATTTCATATTAATGAAATATTAATCAATATAATAAATAAATATATCAATTATGTTCTTCCTTTAATGCACATAAAAATGATAACGTTGTTTGTTTGTGCGTGTGAACTATCACATCCACAAAGCGATACAACTAATTTTTACTCATGATATAAATTTAATGATATATATTAGTATATTTAAATGAAAAATATGATATTTATGATGTCAATATATTTCTAGAAAGATTAATAAATACCTAACTTGTGTCTATAATGATCATTAAAAAATTGGAAAAGTTACTAATCCATGCATACGACATACCTTCTCCATGATTATTAGGTTGTTATTTTGTGATAGTATTGTATCATGTTTGATTTAAAAGTATATTTTATGTATAAAAATTATAATAATTTCAACAATATTATTCTTCATATGAAGGCATTATGACCACATGGAATAGTGACAGCGTATCATGTTCATTTTCGACTCAAGTACCAAATATCGAGAAAATGTATGAAATGAAATAAAATAATTAACTATTTATTATAACATGGTAATTTAGGATATAAAAGGAATAATAAAAATTAAATGGTTCTGAGTCATGTATAAATTAACCTATGTTTATTTTTCAGGAAGAACAAGGAACATATGTGACAAATCATACTCACATTAAGGGATTTCGTCTCAATCATAGTTTATTGGGGAATTTCATGATAATACACACCTTTATCCTTTTATAATGTGTATATACAGCCAGTAAGAAATCAAATATCCAGATTGTATCTGAAATAATGTTATTTAATGTTTTGTTAATTTTTTAATTCATAGAGTTTATGATTTAAATGTTCAGAGTGGTACAAAAAACCTTAAACATTTAAATATTTAATTGTTAAATATTTTCCTTCCCAATATTAAAGTATAGAGTTATTTATATAGTTATAACAGGATTATACATTAAATTTTATGTATATATTTGTTTTTTTCAAATTTTTTTCAAAAGGTATCATTTTATCTGGAGTGTTTTTATTTCATTACAAATAATAATGTAATTTTTTTTTAACATTTATGTCGACAACCAATTATCCAACACTGTAAATATTATTTGATATTTTACATCCTCTATAAGACTTAGTGTTTTTAAAAGGAAATGAAATATATAACTCCCATTTTGGGTGTTTGTATTTTTAAAAATCTTTTGAATGTGGATTGACTATTTCATTATCTTAAAATGATTTCTTATGATTGCAAATGAAATTGTTTGAGTGAAATGTTATAATTTCTATATTTAATGGGTTATGATTATATAATGGTACTTCGATATTTGAGGGGTGATTATTTGATAAAGAAATGATGGTTGATTACATGATAAACCATAGATGGTCTATTATTAATAAACCAAAGACATGTGGTTCCATGTTAAACCACGAATGAGTGGTTGCGTTATAACCACCAATGCATTTCCTATTGAAGTCATATGTTTAGAAATTCAAGTAGTAAGAGTGATATGTATAGAATTAAACTATATTGTTAATATTTTTAAATATTATTATATAAACTGATACCTTTATAAGTTATATATTATTTCTATGGATTTTGTAAAATCTTTTTATTTCAAAAATGTTCAAAAATGTGATTATATTTAGTGAAGAGTATTTACAACTTAATAATAGATAAAAGTATTAATTTATGATAAAGTATTTATGGATTACATGTTTTCACAAGGATAAGAGTTTCCCTTTTTTCTGTATCCCTTAATGTTCTTTTATTGTTCATCCTAAGTGTATAAATGTTCCTCAAAATATTTAAAGATGAATATATTCAAGTATGGGATTAAGGAACAGTTGTGTTGTTTAAAAATGAAATGAAACTCCGTTTCATTTTAAATGGTTTTTATTATTTTTAAAAATGGATATTGTGTAGATGTGTTTTTATTGTAATATTTATGTTTTTAAGAATGATTTGTGTTGTAATTTATTATAACTCTAAAATTGAAAAGATCCTCAGTGTGAATGAATGAAAAATTATTGACATAACTCAAGATTATTTAATGATTATGGCTAGGGCCTTATATTGAAAGTTAGACCAGAACAATCATGATGAAAGAGATCCAATGTTATCTTTGTTTATCTAGTCATTATCGACTATTTTTGGAGAATTTATCACCACTATCCAATAGACTTAAAAATTCTACAGATAAGGGAGTTATGTTCCTTTTAAAAGATGAATGTGAATAAAATTTCGAGGAACTAAAGTGATGATTATCTAGCACACCTATGCTTACATTAACCTATTATGGGGAGGAGTTTTAATATATAATGATCTATCAAAAAAGGAATTGGGATGTTTACTTATACATGATGGCATTGTTATAACATATGGGTCAATTCAATTGATGATTCATGATGAAAATTACCTAAATCATGAAATGGAGTTAGTTGCAGAATGTTTTTCACTAAATATATAGAGTCATTATTTTTATTGAAAAAAATGGTGATTTATATAGTGATAAATAAATATTTAATGTCTATATTTACACAAAATGATTCAAAAATGTTCTAGAGAAGATGGTTAAATATGATTGATTATTATAACTACTCAATACATTTCAACCCTTGGAAAAAGAACACAGTGGATGATAAATTGTGTAAAAATGATTATGTTATCTCATACATGTTGAGAAACAAAAATGATGATATATTTTTTTTGATTTTAGAAGGATGGATCTAGAAATCTTGAATTAATGGGAAAATATTATCATATTCAATTGGATGTTCAACAATATATACATGTAATGTTTAAAGGGGTTAAAGAAAAGATATAGAGCTATAAAATATATTGAGAAATTTTCTTAGTTTAACATTGATAATGATGGAATGATAAGGTTTAGGAACCATGTATGTGTTTTGTATACACTATTATTGGAGTAGGATATTTTAGGGAAATCCCATTTCTTATCATTCTCTATTAATCTAAGAAGTATAAAGATGTACAGATATTTGAAATAACACTTCTTGTTGGATAGAAAGTAAGGAGATATCACAATGTTTGTATCTCGGTGGTTGGTATATCAGTAGGTTAAGGCTGAATGAAAATATTATAAGGGTATGTTACATCTATTTCCAATTCAAAAATGTAAATGGAGAAACATCACCATCTATTTTGTCGTTCGAGTCCCCAATACATATAAGGGGGATAATTCAATGTGGGTTTTATTCGATCGCCTAACTATGTTAACACACATCCCCTATATTAGAGAAAAATTATCTCTGAATAAGATTTAAAATGTATACATTAATAACTTTTTATGTATTCATGGTGTAACATATTCCATTTTATTTGATCTATATATATGGATTACCTTAATGTTTTGGAGAATTATTCAGTATTCTCTTGAAACCATGTTGAGTTTTAGCACGATGCATCTTCCCTATATGGATAATCAATCTAAAATAAAAAATCAAACCATAGAGGACATGTTGAGAACTTATTATTTACACTTAAAGAGGGGTTGGTATTGAAACCTTTTACTAGTTTAGTATTCTTACAATAGTATCTTTCACTCAAGTATTCATGTAGATAATAAAGAATCCTACAACATAATGATGTTTATTGTTCCAATTTGCATGAATGAAGTGAGAGAAAGATATATATTGAGACATAAGAAATTGAAATAATGGATAGGGATATTTTAAAACTGATTAAGGTATCATAGAGTGGGTTTAAATTTTATGCTGATCATCATAGACATGATGTTGAATTTGAAGTTTCTACTATGATTTTTCTATGATTTTCTCTATGGAATATGTTTATGATATTTAGGAATAAAAGGAAATTGTTCCATATGTCTATCGGTCCCATTGCAATTTTTGATGACATCAAGACCACTGCATATTTCTTGGATCTTTCACAAAACCTATATCACATCCAATATGTGTTCTATGTATCTCTCATGATAAAGTAAATACTTGACCGTTCACATTTTTTAGAACCAGTGGTCATGCTGTTAGAGAAAGATCATTATTACAAAGAAAAAAACAATGATTTTGGTTCATACATAAAATTTTATACAAAACCAAAATAGTCATCAAGAAATAGAATTATAGTGGGACCACCTATTTTAGGAAGCGACATGGGAACTTGATGAAATGATGACGAAGAAGTTTCTTTATATATTTATAACAATGTTATTATATTTGAGAGAAATTTCATTTTTAAAGGGGTAAAATGTAACACATTGAGTTTTTTTTGTTTTAAATATTTCTAGTAAATTTAATTTAATTTATATATTTCTCTTATTGCAACACAATATCAATTTTTCACTAAACACAATACGAGGTTAAATTTCATTAAACACGACAATGAGTTTTAACAAAACCATGATATATTATTAATACTTTTAAAACATTACCATTATAACATAGCTATAAATATAGTCGAATTAATATTAATAAATATATTTAAAATATTATGTATAATGTTTTTATATAATGAAAACAAATCTATTACAAATTAATTAATTTTCAGAAATGTTTTTATATATTTCAAAAATAGTATTTAAAAACAATATTTATGTTACTTTTTATGAACATTAATAATGTTAAAATGTTAAAATATTATAAAATAAATTTTATAAAATAATATTTATTTTTTAATCCATCTTTTCAAAAGTATCTTAGGGATTATTATTTTGGATTTTTCTGAAAAGATTCATTTTTTGATAAATAGTTAAAAATACTTATTTTTAATTGAAATATGCATTGTCACATAATTTATTTATATAGTTAAAGTTTCTTTTTAATTTGTCTTAAAGATAAATTTATTAAATAAAATATATATTAATACAATTTAATAAATTCTAATCAATTTCATTTTAATGTTTTATATAAATACCTTGTAAACATTTGAACAATTTATCTTTAAAAGCATGCATTCTCGTTGTGTTTGTGGGTTTAATTTAAAATTAATATTTTCCAACTGTAATGATATAATTTTTAATAATGGATTATATATTTATAATAAAAATAATATTATATATTATCTAATAATATCAACTTAATATTTGAACAGAATTAATTGAAAAAACAATTAAAATTATTTACCGTGATTTTCGTTAAATAAATTTATAAGGGTGTTAACTAAAAATATAAAAATAAATATTTACAAAAATAATTTAAAAACCCTTTTTATGACCAAATTTCTAAATTATCACTTCTTTCCTCTAGAATAATTCATTTTGGTGCCTTTTTATAAATTAATAATGTGTGAGCACGAAATTATTTTCATGAAAACCATGTGTTTCCTCTCTCTTAATTTTAAATGGCCTCCCCTATCCTCTCTTTTCAGTGCCATAAAACCCATTTGGATTATAAAATATCTTCCAAAATCACTTCCCCAATTCAACCCTATAGTCTAAGAAGACTTATTTTCTAATTATATTTTTCCTAGGTTGGATTTTGGTGATCATCTAAGGAGGGTACTCGTAGAAGTGGCAATGTTCATCATTGATAGTTTTTGTTTTCTTTCTCATTTAAAATCATTAAATTATTTTTGTACCATTATTTTAATTAAAATAAGTGTAATTAATATGTTTTTATGTTTTTATGTTATGTTAATGACCAAAAACCGTCTCCACTTCTGAAAAATGGGTTATGAAATCATCATATTTGTGTACGGAGGAATGCCTCCTCATGAATTGATGAAATGTTTTACCATTAAAACCTAAGATGGATATTTGTAAGAATGGATTAATTATTGATTAAATATATTAATGATTTTATTTTGATTCTAGTATTTATATATCATACATAACATCATTATATCCATTATCTGGTAATATGATAACGTCCCTCATGTTTATGGAAGACCACCGCCTCATGAAGCGATGTGATTCATTCTTGATTTTCATGGAATGTTTTAAGGACGGGTTTAATGAATATATTTTTCATATATGAAATAATAACGATTCTATAATTATAATATAACATTCTTCTTTATTTCTATCAATCCAAAAATAGCATGGAATCAATGTTCATGCGTACATACAACTAACCATCTCCATAATGTTGCATTTCATTTTCTAAAAATATATTTGATGTGTTATTATAAATAAATATATACTGAATATATATTATTTATATCATAGTTATATTTTTTTATATTATTTAAAATTGATAAAAATAAGAGGACAAAAAAATATGACAAATTTAAATATATATGAAAAAAAGATGTTATTACCAAAAAGGAAACATTAGCATGGAATTATTATTAAACGACAAATAAATGATCATAAGAAAATAATATATGGTATGAAATATATAAATATTTTCCTTTACATTATGTATAATAAACATATATTTATTATATTGGATATTTTAGTGTGTAGGATGGAAGTCAATACCTAAGGTACATGATTTTTGACTCAATTATTCTTTTAGACACATGTGTTATATTGTACACCTATATTCGTTTATGATATCTATATACAACACAATTGAAGATCAATATAATGAATTTAATTATCCTCATGTTATTTTTAATTTAAATTTTATTTTATCTTTTATGAGGTATAAGATTCACGCTTACCAACATCGTAATTGTTTTATGTCACAATTTCATCATTTATCGTGATTGTTTATTATCAAGTGTCCAATGTTGAAATATCCAAAAACAACATCGAAATAATTTTTGGCAAATTTATTATACTACTGTTATTCATGAAAAATTCATTTGATATCAAAAATTTTATACTCAGGTATTTAGATAATTGAGAATTTGTTTTATGAAAATGTAAAATTGTTTCTCTCTTCTGTCAGAAATGTGTTTCATTCAATAACTATGTATTCTAAAAATGTTTTAATAAATATATTATTATTGTCACAATTATTTAATAATCTTATTTTTAACCTTTTTGACATTTTAAAAAAAATTAATATTGATATAATTTTCCAAAAAAATAGCCATATAAAGTATACTAAAAAACATAAATTCTTTTTAACATGTGTGACATAAAGAAAATTTACTATAGTCATGAATATTATTTTATTTAATGAAACCACTTTATTTTTTTCATTTTTACTTTCAAATAAAAATATATTCAAAAATAATTGATGTCTTATAAATTATTTTCCAATGTAGAAATGATATTTCCATCATGAAATGTCTTAAATGATTAATCTGAATTATTATCCATCTAAAATGACACCTTTTGATGTTCTCTAAGCCTTATTGGGTGTATAATCCTTTGATTACATTATTATATTTCGTTATAATGGTTTATATTTATGGGGAAATGTTTTTTATGAAACCCATTTCTCTTTAATGGGTTATTCCACATCAACAATCTTATGAAACCTCTAAGTTTTCTCAGGATATGTCATGAAGAATGCTTAAATGAATATGAAACATTTATCTTTCTAATTTATTTTTATATGATGAAATTATTATGAAAACCACTTATATTCATTGGTAATTATATAATTGGATTATTATAAAACATATCCCTTTTCCACAGGTCATGATTTGATGAAATTTTTAGGATTCCAATTTCATTTCACGGGTTATGATATGATGAATGTTTATGATCACGAGGAACACGTCAATAATTTTTTTATTATCTGATGGGTGGGACCTATATCTCCCTAAAATTGAATGGGTGAAGGTTTATATCTCATGATATATACAGGACTATATTGAGGAGTGAACGTGGTTTAAGAAGGTACATTTTCACCTATGATGTTCTTGGGAGGGATCATTATCAACTATGATGGTTTGGGAGTGAACTTATTCAAATGTGATATTCTTGAATGTGTCCTTTAATAATAGTGAAATGATCCTTTATTATTATGTGAATTCCAAAATTCTACTCCTTGTGACAAAGTTATTCTCTTAGGGTCCATGTTATTTGATTACATTATGTATCATTTCTTATAAACATACAATATTTATTTTGTGACTCATGATTATGATATTCTATATGTCAGGTATGATTTTAAAATGTTATTCTCATGTTATTTTATCCATGTGTTTGATTTCTTCTTTCATATCTCCCTTTTTTATCCATACAAAACATATGATCTCACCCTTTATTATGTTTCCTTTCCCAATGATATGAAGGTATGTATTGTGTGTGATATGTATAGGAAGGGTTCTAGTTATTGAGAATATAGTAGGAGGTGTCATTGCTCAATTATGGACAATTGTTTAAGTCTCCACGTATCTTGAAGAACTAATCTATTAGGGCCCTTTGGAGTGTGTCTGTGTAATGTAATAAATATACAAAGAAATTATCTAATAAATATTTATGCTAAACATGAGTCATTATAATTCTTGTATAATATTGATTCAAGGTGGGGTTTATAGACTAGAAATGACACAATGAATTTTTTTTCTTTTCATGTAAGTTTAAGATCATTTTCTTGTATTAAACCCGTTCATGGTTGATTTTTCATTTAACTATAATTGTTAAGAAATTGAAATCAAAATTTTTATCTTACCAAGAAATCCGGGTGTCAAATACATATGTGGATGATTCCAAAAAATAAAAAATGTCATGGGAATCAATTTCGTAAATATCTATGTCTATATAAGGTTTCCACTAGCTTTGTTCTCCTTTGTAGGTGATATATCATTTTAATAAAAATATTGAGGTTAAAAGATACAATCATTCATATCATGAAATATGGCCCTCAAATTAGTGCATGTTTGATGGTTAACTCATAATTTTAATTATACTATGAAATTTAGGATTCAGATGGATGTGTGGTCAGTTCGTAAAGATCATAAATGGTTTGATAATCATTTTCATATATTTTCACTCTAGTTAACACTTTTTCCATGGTTTTAACACTACATCGGTGATTTAAATTTTATTAATAATAATTGGATATATGATATCATAGTGAGAATTTTTTGTTTTGGATTGATGTCTTGTTGCTTCATAAAAATTAGAAATCAATTGAAGATAATTTTCCAATGTTTTTGTTCCCATATTATATTATTCATTACACTACATGTGACTCCTTGAAAATATAATGTAGGAACACTATATTCGATAGTGGGTAAGACATGCAACACCAAGCACATAAGGGAATACAATATCCTATGAATTTAGAATATATTTACTATATAAAACAATTTTAACAAAATTTACAGCTTTTAATTCTTGAAAAATTGAGTTAGAATAAGAAACATGAGATAATGTGTCTCTTCAATGGCATTTGTTACATGTAGGAATGACATTTGTTGAACAACTTATTATTAATATATTGTTATTTAAAATAATAAGACTCAACCTAGAAAGTATATAAATAGTTATGAATTTTATTTACTAAATTATAAAAATATATAGTTCATAAATTTATAATATTAATTTATTGGTTATAAATTTATTAGAAATGTATATAATAATCAATTTAATATAAAGGGAATATCTTTATATAAAACATTTTTCCCCACAAACCAGTTTTACACTAATAAATTAAATTAAATAATATTTATAAGTGATATTAATAATATATATATATATATATTATTCAATAAAATATTTTCCACATTCATCCATTAGGTTTTATAGGGATAGGATAAGAACAAACTCAATTTCAAAAAAACCTATATTTTTATAAAGGCAATTTTAAAGTCTTTTATTGGGGGCCATTTTAAATCTAAATTTTGATAGTTGAAATGATTTTATATGTCAATATAATATTCATATTTAAATTATAATAATAAAAATTATGTTGGGGTGAATTTTTTATTTTTTTTCGAAACATATTTTTTTAAAGGAATATATAAAAATACATACTCTTAGTTTAAAACTGCTTTTTCATAGATTTTATTTATAATGTAAAATTATAATTTTTAATTTTATAAAAGTTTAACTATATCATATTATTATAATTTAATTTAATTTATGTCATTATAATCAATTTATCTTTGACATTGGTTATAAAAACACAGAAAACATTCAGTCAACTTTACGTTAAAACCCGTATTGTTGTCTCACCAACAAGATTAAATTTAAATTAATTTATTTCACATCTATGATTGGAATTTGAAATAATGGATTCCATATTTGTAATAATTAAAATTTATAACGTCTATTAATGAAAAAAAAAATTTGTCCCAAAATATTATTGAATGTGATTAAAACAAATTATAATGATTAAGTTTAAATTAAGATTAATATGAGACTAATCTTTAACCATAAGTTTCGAATGACCTATAATCTTGTAAAAGACCTATTATATGTCACTATTATGACCGTATAATCAATTTGATCAAAATTGGTCCATTAAGGGATCAAATTGAATCATTAAAAACAAGGGACAAATTCCTTTGTCAAAATATTACAAGCTTTCCACTCCTATATAAAATGTATCCTCTCCTCCCACCTCCTCACACTTATAATTCCAATTGGGATCAACCAATATCTACCAAAATAACTCCTCAATATCCCTAGAATCATCCATGAAGGCTCCATATGGGATGAAATCCATCCAAATAATCCTTTTTGAACAAACTAAAAAAGTTACCTGATTAAGAGATAACGTCATTACTTAATCTCTTTAGTTTCATTTCCATTTTACACCCCATAAACACATCTTATTTCATTATTTTATATAAATAATAGTATTAGAAACATAATATTATGTTTTTATAATATGGATTATAACTACAGTTACAGATTATTCCATTTAATTGGTATTGAACATATTATTTCTATGTACGATAAACTACTACATCAAAAAATGATTATCATTCATTTTTACATTACTACTGATCAAAGAGATAATTATGTTCAGAAATATGTTTATATATTACATATATGATATTTATTATGTATTTATACTTCTTTAATAATATTATAAAACATATCTTTAATACTATCCATTTCGTGTTAATATTATAACATAGTTTGGGGAAGTGTGGACAACAGCCCCTCGATGTAATGTGATTCGTTCACATTATACATAGAACGTATAAATGAATGTTTCAGTTAAGAATTTTTGACATGAAAAAGCAATATATTTCTTTTATAAAATAATTACCTTTCTATAAAAATTATATATATACATATATATATATCGTGTTTTCATTGTTACTTTTCACACATAGTAAAAAATTGATAACATCATTCGTGGACGAGTGGACAACAACCTCCTCGACATGATGTGATTCCTTTTACATCTCAATAATTATATATAAGTATATAAGAATAAAAAATATTTTACTTATTATTTTATTATCATTATTTAATTATATTGTGTTGCATACCTCCGTTCCATAACTATGATTGAAAAAAGGGTACATTACTCATGCGTTCAAACGAACTACTGTCTCCCTGTTTTCAATGTTGGTTCATTTTACATAAAACAATTAATGAATTATTTTAAAAGTAAAATTGATTTATAAATATGATAGCAATGTCATTAATATTATTCTGGATAATTTATTTTGATGAACCCTTTGACCATAGTTTACCTACCAATGATATTTTTGATGTATAAACTGAATTTGGTCAAAAAAACTGATTTAAACTTAATTATTTATGTATTTAAACACAACATGGTAATATGTGAAATAAAAGTAATTATAAAAAATAAAAATGTTCTTAATAAATTAAATGATGTCCACTAGTTTATTATACAATAATTTAATGGATTTTCACCTGAAAGTAATTTCTAGGAAAGATATTCTTGTCTCGCTTGTATTAATGTGAGACATACATTATTGTTATGCACCAAATTTCATATATATGGTATAAATACTGCCAAATATACATGTAATATCTTGAATTATATAATATTCATTTCATTTAAATTTTCTATTTTATGAATACAACTTTTCTGTTTTCCAATTCATAGGTTACCACAATTATAATTATTTTCATATCACTTTTTAAATCTGTGAGATCTATTTAATCTTAATCAATTACATATTTTAAGTGGTTTACCTACTACCATTTTTTATAAATTATAACATTAATCCTTTTATCTTCAGAATTGGAAGGACTCACCACTGTAAGGACTCGCCTTTGGAAGGAATCACCATTGGAAGGACTCACTTTTGGAAGGAATCACCATTGGAAGGACTCACAGTTGGAAGGCCTCACCATTGGAAGAAATCACCATTAGAAGGACTCGCCGATGAAATGAGTCACCATTATATCATATGTATCATATATATAAGGATGGAATCACTGATGAATGAGCCACTGTTAGAACAACTGTCTTACCGACAGAAGGAAGGACTCACTAATAGATCAATTATCTCACTGAAAGAAGGAAGCAATCAATGTTGAAATGATTCACTGATGCACCACCTAACGATGGACATTTTAAATTTATTTAAATCTAAATTATTTTCAACAATCGTATTTGTGTTATTAAATGGCACTGACATAATTAATATCTATTTTCATACTTGAAAACTGAAAGTACGAGGTATGAGCTACCCCTAAATGCTCATTGTTGGGCTAGAATGTGTAAAAAGGAAAAAATCATGTGAGAGGGAGTATAAATAGAAGAATAGAAAAGAGAAGAGAGAACAAATATGAATACACCAGAGATGAATATAAATATACTAGACGAACTCTTATTACAGTTTGTTTTTGTGAGTCAAGAAGTTGTTGTGGATCATGTGTCTTATATAATTAGCATTCTACCACAATGATGGAGGAAAACAACTTATCCACATGGAAGGCCAAACCTAGTGCATCACGACCCTCTTTTATGGTGTTTGTTTCTAGAATAGGACACCAACATTTATTCCAACACATTAAAGAGTCCATATCTAATCTCCATAATACTTAGAGCATCCAAAAATTTTCCAATAATTATTTCTCTATTCTGTAACATTTTACTACTTTTGAAAAGATTGTGTTTATGTTTAAAAAACACACATTTTCTCCTGCACCTAACTGGATGATACATGATATCCTCGCTAGAAAATCTTCTTATATCTTGGTTCCCCACATATTAATTTGGAATAGGTCATGTGACCTGGTAGTTTGTACCCACAAATAACTATATTAGAGGTCATATGACCAAGACATCCTGTGTGATATTGTGAACCCCAATCCAGTGGTGGATAAAATTGTTTATTAATTTAAAATTATTGGTGGTAGGTGATCACCAAGTTGGGAGGACTATGTCTAATCTTGATACTGAACCTCTAGTTTTATTTTTGCTGTGTTTTTACTTTTACTTTAACTCTATTTTATCACATAATTCATAAAACTAAATTGAACTCTGATAGTCCATCTTATAATGTTTTTATAACTATATCTAATTATTATATTATTCTCAAAAGTTTAATTAATTATCAAATTGATACAACTGGGAACCAATAAATCCTTTGGGAAATTAATCGAATAGTCATGATATAATAAATTAACCACTGGCTAATTGGTCAGTTTACATTTAAATTTGGGGGACATTCAAATTATACATTTTAACAGAATTTATTATAGGAACTAAATTCACCCCTATTGAGTGTCCTACTCCATCCAATATGTGGTATCATTGGTTTGGATTTTTTTTGTTTTCAATGGTATGCTTAAAATTTTTGACTATAATTTTAGTTGTATTTCAGATATCTTAAAATATATGATAATACTAAATTTTTATCTCATTAAAATCATGTTCTGAAATTTTATAATTTAAAATATACTGGAAGGTGCTACTACCAACTAACCTCTATTCTTTAAAGGTACAAACTATGCTAAATAGAAACTTTTGATGAAATAAATTTAAAAACTATATGATTTGAGATTTGTTCTACTATAGAAACTGAATATGAGATCCCTTATACTGTTATAAATACTTGGGATGAAACTACTAAAGCCGCCTATAATAATAACTATAACGCCATGAATGGTTTATATTGAGCACTATGAGATGAGGAATTCAACAAAATTTCTACTAGTAAAACATCCATTTAAATTTGGGACTCCTAAGCTATTTCACATGAAGGGACAAAAAATGTCAAGGAAATGAGGCTTAATATATATTCAATAAAATATAACATTTTTAAGATGAATCCTGATGAACCTATTTCTAACATGTATCCCAGGTTCTTTGATATAGTAAACACCATGATCTATCTTGGAAATATGATTACTGCCAATGAACAAATTTTGAGGATTCACATATAAATACCGAATAAATGGAGAGGAACTTCTCTCTCCATTATAGATTCGTGTGAAATCAGAAACTCCCTTTCAAAGTGGTCATTAAAAAACTGTTGATGTACGAAGAAGAGGTAAAATTACACCAGGATGAAGATGATGGATCAAAGAGAAAATATGTAGCATTAAATACTATTACCTCTAAGAATAAGGGAAAATATAAGGCAATAGACATTGTTGAAATCTTCCGTAATTATGAATCAACATCAGATAATGATGAAGAGATGGCTCAGCTGGCGAAAGGAATCTTGAAATTTTATAGAAAGAAGAAGTTATTCAGGAAGTCCATTTTTAAAGAAAGATATGATAACAAGGGAAAATGAAAAAAGGACTGGAAAAGAAATGACAAATCAGAGGAGATTGTCTGCTATGAATGAAAGAGGGGAGGACATATTGAAGTAGATATTCAAAAATTAAAATACAAAATGAAGTATGAAAACAATGAAAAGAAGTATAAGAAATATATGAAGGCCACCTGGTGTGCCTCTAAGGATAGCTCCATTTAATAAAAATCATCTCATGGTGAAAAATATTCATGGAAAATATGTGTTTTATAACAAACCCATCTAAGGTAACCATAGATTCTATTATAAACAATTCCTATTTTTCTGAAAATGAATGTGATTCTAAAAATATTACAAGTGATGAAATATTTGAATATGGTTACATGTTGGAAGAGACATGTAAAAAAAAATATAAATATAATTCATTAAAGTAACAACCTGATATTACTGTAACTATAATGTTCGAACATACTACTAAAAAGGAATATAATTCTCAATTACTCAAAGAAAATAATGAATGAAAAATTTCTAATGAGATATTAATGAATGATTTATAAAAGTTTACCAATATAAAAAATACACTTACTCAGATTCTTGGTTAACATAATTCTTCTATGTACACTTATGGTATTGGGTATCATCATGGACTAAAAAACCTATCTGAAACACATTTTGTAACAAAATCCGGAAATGTTATTCTTCTACTAAATAATCTAAAATAAGTTCTTAGTTCTAATTATGAATAATAAATTACTATCTCAATTTTTTTCGAACCAAAAAGAGTATATTTTTTAAATTATTTTATATAATTCTTAAAGTAACCCCATTAAGCAAATTTGGGTACATAAAATATTGATTACTAATGTCACTAGACCCAAACAAGTCTGGGTGGAAAAATATATATTTTTTTGATTATTATGTAAAAAATCTATTTGAATAGATCCTGTAAGAGTCATTGGTACTTGGACAGTGGATGTTCAAGACACATGAGCTGATATTATTCAAGTATAAAGAACCTAATCATGATTTGTGGTGGATATATCACCTTTGGTGAAAATTCTTAAGAAACAATAATTGGCTTAGGATAGATAGGTTACTCTACATCAGTTATAATTTCTGATGTACTTTTTGTTGATGTATTGAAATATAATCTTCTTAGTATTTTAAAATTATGTGATGATGGTTTTCATCTTAAATTTGAATATGAGGGTTTCTGTGTTTTTTACTCTTAAAATGAATCAGTATTTTAATCTTCTAGAAATGAAAATGTATATTCTATTAACATAGATTCTTTAGTTTCTCAAGATGTTTCTTGTTAATGTTCCATTTATAGATTATTTTCTATGGAATAGTAGATTAAGACACTAACATACACTCACATAGAAATCATACAAAAAAATGATTAGTGAAGGATCTACTGAAACTTGTTTTTTTGAATGAAAATTTCTGCAATCCTTGTCAAAATAGTGAACAACACAAGATATCTTCCATGTCAATGAAATAAGTTTCAACATATCAAACTTTAGAGTTGGTTCACATGGTCATTTTTAGACGATATTGAGTTTCATTTAAATGGGTAGCACTATTTCTATGTTCTTATAGATGGCTATTCTTGGAATGCATGGACTTATTTCTTAGCTCACAAATGTGAATCATGTAGAAACTTCACCATGTAAGATAAAACAGTGTAAAATCTAAGTGGACTTAGAATAAAATACATTACAAGTGATCATGGACGCGGGATTGAAAATCAATACTTTGAATATTTTTTCTCACACAGTGGCTATCGTCATAACATCTCTACATGTAGTACACCTCAAAAATTAGACTTTTTTAATGAAGAAATACAACCATACCAGATTTAGATCGCAAAATGCTTAGTGAATATGATCTACCTATTTACTTTTGTGATGAGGCTGTGAATACATATTTCTATATAATAAATAGAGTATTAATTAGACCCATCCTTAAACAAAACTCTTCATGAGTTGTGGACCAATAGAAATCACAATGTTAGTTACTTTAATGTTTTTGGTTTCAATGTCTATATCGTAAATACAAAGAAAAATCTTGAAAAAATTTCATCCATGAGAGATGAAGGAATATTCAAATATTACTCAATATCTACTATTTCTGATAATGTCTTAAATAAAAGAAACAATTGTGTGGAAGAATATGTGCACATCAAATTTGATGAGTCAGATCCACATGAACCTAAGACCTCCCTATAAAATCGTGAAGATGATATATCAAATATAGACATAAATGAAAAATAATTTAATACTCTTGTCAAGAAATCTGTTAAATCAAACTGTTCTTGGAATTCTTCAGAATCTTCACATAATGAACCAACACCTGTAGATGAACTTGAAATTACTAGCCCCTCCTTTTTAAGACCAACTAGAATCCTAACGAACCATCCTCTAGACACTATTGTTGGAGACATAGATAAATTGATAGAAACTAGAGATTATTTTAGAAATCAGGTTGAACATCAAGATTTCTTCTCACATATTGAACCTAAAAACTTCAATGATGTAATTAAACATGAATTTTGGCTGATGTATTTTCAATAAGAACATAATTAATTTGAAATAAATATCATTTGGAAATATATGGATATACCTAATGATAATATGACCATATACACTAATTGGGTGTTTAGGAACAAAGTATATGAATCTGGTAATATTTGTAGAAATAAATCTTGATTGCTTTCCTATGCTTATATTCAAGAAGAAGGCATTGAATATGAAAAAAATCACCCTTTGTTAGATTTGGGGCCATCAGAATCATTCTTTATTATGCTTTCCATCATAATTTCAAACAATATCAAATGGATATTAAAAGTGAATTCCTAAATGGGTATATAGTGGTGGATGTTATTCATTAACAACGAATATTTTTACAAACCCTCATTTTTAAAATCGTGTTTTCAAAATAAAAAATGAATTATATGGTTTAAAAAAATCTCCACGATCTTGGTATGATAGACTGAGCACTATTAAAATTACAAATGGATTTAAAAAAGGAATTATTGGTTTTACTCTTATTATAAAAGTAATTTCTAATGATTTTTTATTAGTTCAAATTTATGTATATGATATTATTATTGTATCTTCAAGAAATTATTTAAGTATTGATTTTTATAAAATGATGAAAATTGAATTTGAAATGAGTTTTATGGGTAACCTTAAATTCTTCCTTGAATTTCAGATTTTTCAAAATAAAGAATATATCATCCTAAATAAAATTAAATACACAAAAGATATTTTAAAAAGAGATTTCTCTTATAGAATCAAAAGTAATGGCACACCAATTGCTAACATATTGATGTAAGGCATAAATTTTTGAGAGATCATTATCAAAAGGATGATATCACATTATAAATTAATTGAACTAATTATAATCTTGCTAACATATTTAATAAGCCATTTTAATTTTATTGAATGAACACCATTAGACATAAGTTATGAATGATCAATTAGTAAGACCTTGTGTTGTTATTCCTAGGGTTTTTTAAACGAAGTTGTAATGCTGATGCTGACACGGTTGTCATGCGGACACCGACATAGTTGACATGCCGACACCAATGCTATGTCAGGCTAACACTGATGTTATGTCATGCAGACACTAATTTCCTGTTATGTCGACATTGTTAGTGTTATGAAAAATCTTTTATTCTGACATCAATGACCCATCATTTCTATTTTTTATGTTTTTATGAAAACGACATTATTTCATAATTTTTATTGAACCCAGTTCATGATTTCAAGATTCCATAATTTCAAAATACCTAAATGATATAAATTTGAATAGATCAACTCTACTCCTTTACTACTAAACTCTATTAGCCGCTACTCTATTTCATTACCCTTTACCATTCTCCTTCTGAACTCCAGAATAAACTGGTTGTAATGACGCATGTGAAATGAGCTCTTGATGAGGGTGACTCTTGTGCTACTATGAAACTAAAATATGAATCAATAAATTCTTCATCTTCTATAAATCATGATCTGGAAAACCATTTTGTATCTTCAGAGAAATAAGTACTTTAAAAATGGATCTTATAGAGTAAGTGATTTTTTTTAAGGTTCTAAAAGATCAAAGATGGCTTGATTGGTTTTCAAAAAATGATAGAGTCTACTACCTGAAGCTGGTACATGAATTTTACATTTATATGGAATTTCAGTTGGAAGGAAGTGATGTCACTTGGTGTAACATCCCAAGTAAGTAATGAATAATATATATTTTTATCTATTTCTATTAATTATTAAGATAGTGTTATAGAGGCCTAAAATGAAAATAAATACAATCTTATGCATGGAATACACTAATATTCTTAAAAGATTGTTTTACTGCCTTTTGATGGAAAACCATTTTTGAATCTATATTTTGACAATTTTATAAACTATGTTTGTCAAAATAAACTTATCCTTTATGATTGGGACATCAAAATTTACCTTGTGTGAATTTTTGGTATTTTTCTGACAATATTCATTTTTTTATGAATAGTGAAAAATACTGCATTTTACATCAAAACTGCTTTTTAATATAATTTATTTATATGATTAGATTATGTTTTTAATTGCTTTTTAAGTGAAATTAGAATATATTTTTACCATTTTTTCCAATGGTGGTCATTGGAATCAATTTCACTTTGAAATTAGACTTAAACTGGTGTCAATCTTTTGATACTTATTGTTTTGTAAAAACACGCTATTTTCTCTGGCAGCGGGAATTAATTATTGAATTAATTAATGTGACTTATATGATTTGAATTTTTTAAAATGGACTTCATTTTTGAATTCGGAATATCAAATATAGCTTAGGGTTAATTTTTGGTAATTTTCTGAAAAACTTCAATTTTTGATGAATAGTGAAACCACTAAGTGGTACTTATAAAGACTGATTTTCCATTTAAATGAAATTTTGCAATCATTGTGTTTTGAATTTAAAAAATCCTACAAACATGGTTGTCATTGAGAAGTAAAATGTGGTTCAATTAGATTAAAATAATTTTTTGGTGAATAGTAACTTATTAAGTTTTTAATCGCGATTAGTGGTAATTAGTGTAGTTTAAGGTATAAATAATGCTTTAATAAAATGAAATGACCTAGAAAAATGTCCCAACCTAATTGGTTGTGTCATGGCCGACCATGAAATGCCATGGGTCAACTTGGGGACCCCATGGATCCAGTTTTGTTGGGAAATGACATAAATTACTTTTTATTTAATGTTAAAGTGAAAATGACACAAACATAATATGTTTTACGAAAACAATTTTTAAGTGGGGTTATACAAGTCCAAATTTTGATTATAAATAGTCATTGGAAAGCTAAAAAGATTTCCTATATTATAGTATTTGTTTTATAATTTTTATCCATTAAATAAGTTTAATTATAAATGACATAATACTGATGCAGCGATGACATCATTATTTGACGATTTAAATAAAATAGAAAGATAATGTAAAATATATGAACTACACATGTCCAAAACCAATTGGATGAGTGGAGTTCGAACCCTTATCTCCTTATCCACGAATTCCATCAATGTGAAACCTTTTAAAACCGAAACACATTTTCAAGTAAAGTAATATTTCTTTACTTTCCAAAAGTGCCCCTCCTCCCCTCTTATAAAAGGCCCCCACCTCTACCTCATTTCACACACTTCTCAAGCCTTTGGCTCGGCCAACCCCTGCCCAATTACTCTCTCCACATCCCTCTCCTCATCCTAGAGGATTCCCTTTGGGCAGAATCCTTTCAATGGATGCCTTTAGGCTCAAATCAAAAGGGAGTTACACTTTTAAAGGTAATTCATTCTCTTTTGTTCATTTGTTTTATTTTGCTTCTCCAACCCTCTCTTTTTATTTACTTCTTTTGTAACAGCACCAGTATCTTCAATATAATAGGATGTTGTTATAATATTTATTTGATCTACACTCTCACACAACTACATCAAATGGTAAAAGAACATACGGTTTCCGTGGATGGCGAAATTCTGCCTCCCGAAACGATGATTGTTCAATAATCATTTAACACCTTCAAGGGTGGCCATTATGATGTCACTATTTTTATATATGATATATAATATGTTTATGTTTTCCTTAAGCTTCGGTTTTTTTTTCATTTTTGGAATACCTTTATGGTTTCCATTATGGGTAAACACGATATCTTCATTTTAGGAAGTGCAGAATACCGCCCCCTAAAAGTGAATTGATTCGTTAATACCATATGTGGGATGTGTAAAGGATAAATTTAATGATATTATATATGTTATTATACTGTAATTATAATATACTCTTATATCATTATGATTCCATTCCAGAAAATATGAAATAGAAATGGAAGTAGCGTTCATGCGTACGTACGGCTTACCGTCTCCATGAACGGTGCATTTCATTTCTTACCTCTAAATGTGATGTAATATTATAAATGCATTTATGTACTGGATATATATGACATATATGATATCTAAATCATGAATACCATTCTGTATATAATGAACCTTTGACCAAATTAACAACATGTAAGTGTAAGAAGCCTATTTTTGACTTAAGAACCAAATACCGACAAAATGAACATTATTAACTTAACTGAGTACATGATGTTCATAACATGGTATAAAAGGAATAATGAACTTGAAAAGATTCATAAGCAAGTAGAGATTAACTCAAGTTTATTATTCAGGAGAATAAAGAACGGTCGGGTCAAGTCGGATACGAGGTATGGGACTTCGTCTCAATCTCCTTTCATTGAGGCATATTTTATTTTATACACAACTTTCTTTTATACGGTGTATAAACCCCTTTGACTTTTATGTTTATTCAAAAGGAATCATTTTATACGAAGCGTTTACTGAATGAAAAAAGGGAATGTTTTTGTCGTACGTATGCGGCGATAACGACTTCTCCGCCGTCGTGACCGTTATTTGAGTTTAGGCTTCCTCTACAAGCCATACCTTCTTTTTAAAATAAAAATAAATACCATGTTTTACATTTCCTTTGTTTTGGTATTGATAATGGTTTTCATAATGTTTTTATATCAATGTGTTGTATTGATATCTCGTGATTGAAATGTGGAAATTTTTTGTTTTCTTTTATGCATGTTTTATGTGATATGATTATGTTATGGTTCTTGGGCATTATTATGAAGACGGGTGGTTCCGTGATAAACTAAGGGCGGGTGAGCCCATTATAGATCTCTAATGCATTGGGTAACGCGAAGGAGTAAAACTTTGAGGTTTCTCCGAAGAGATTTTAGGGAATATACTATGATGGGTATTCCAAACATAACCAAGAGGGTTACTCCCTACGTAAGAATGTTATGAATGCCTCAAGTTACCTTTATGTCTTATGATTTCTATGATTTATTCATGATTTTATGAGGTATGTTAAAGTGCCAATGTTTTATGGGTAATGTATGATTTCATTATTATGTATATATGAACTCATGTTTCCTTTCCATGTTTTTTTATAACCCATACTGAGTTTTTATGTTCATCCCAAGTTTTTGAAATGTTTTTCACAGGTCAAGGGAAAGGTACATGATAAGATGATAGAGTCAAGGATGTGTCAAGAATTAATCCATGTTTTATTTTAAATGTGTTTACATTGATGGTAATGACGAATACTATCTTTATGTAACCACTTTGTTTATATGTGGAATGTAATGCAAGTTTTATGATCTAATTCTCTAAAACTCTAAACCCGAAAAGATCCTCAATGTGTAATCTTGTAATAACTCAAGATTAAGTAAGGTTTAAGGTTGGGGCCTTATAGTTGGTATCAGAGGTCGGTTTAGAAAACTTTAGGAGTTAGAAAAGTGTTAAATTATAATATGATTGAAATGACATAGCATTTACAGATTACCATGTTGCTTCGCCTAAGATATTTCTATGTTCAGAATGGTTTTCCGCAGAGGAAACAAAGCAGCTATGTTGGGACGACATCAGGAGGAAGATAACCTTCCAAATCAGCAACCTGAGATGGTCGGAATTGGAACTGAACAGTTTGTTGCAGTGATGGCACAGTTGACTCAGGCTATAAATGGTGGTGGTATCCATGCACGAGATCAGCCAGATCAACCACAGAGGAACATGTCAGTGGTGGAACATTTCATGAGGCAACATCCCCCATCATTCAGAGGATCATCTGACCCTGTGCAAGTTGAAGGGTGGATTAAAGCACTGGAGAAGATTTTTGATGTCATGGGGTTTTCAGAACATCAAAAGGTTAGTCTTGCTGTTTACCGTTTTGAAGGTGAAGCTGATCAGTGGTGGTCGATGGTGAAAAATATAAGGGATAGTGATGAGATTGAGGATCTTCACTGGGACGAATTCAACGGTATGTTTCTTGAGAAATATTTTCCTAAGGTTGTTCGTCTTAGGATGGAAAAGAAGTTCCTAGAATTGAGGCAGGAGGATGATTCAGTGGATGCTTATGAAGAAAAGTTCACTCGATTGGCAAGGTATGCTCCAAACTTCATACGAGATCTTGATAGTAAAATAAACCGTTTTTACTCAGGGTTAAAGCCAAAGTATCGAAGGGCTTTAGCTTCTCGTGAGTTCAAAAGTTATGAAAAACTTGTTCGATGTGCAGAGAAGGTGGAAATGGAGTTTGCCGATGATCAGGTGTTCTATGACAAACAACAGAATAAGAGATCTAGTTGGCAGGAAAAGGGGAAGAATTCATCAAAGAAGCAAGGAGGTAAGAAAACCAAATATCCATCCTGTGAGATGTGTGGTAAAATGCATCCTGGAGAATGTTTATCCAAGTCTGGTAAGTGCTTTCGGTGTGGTAAGTCTGGTCATAGTACTCGTAACTGTAAGGAAGATGATCAAGAAGGAAATGAAAAACCAACGGTAAGATGTTTTAAGTGTAATTGTAGAGACCCGTATCTTGACGTACATGGACATTACATTACTTTTGCGGAATACTTAGTACATAAAAAAAACACACACAAAAGGATCGTAATAGTTTAGTGTCTTTGGAAACTCGGACTATAATCTTCTAATCATGGTGAAAGATCTTCAAAATCTCCCATAAAGATCTTCCTTTTTTTTTACCTAAAACCTTTATTTATATCCTGGGGAAAAGAAAACATAAAAGGGTGAGCTCAAATGCTCAGTAAGGGTAAAAAAAATAAATATCAATCACATCATATTCATAAGAACATAACATTTTGGAAATCATAACCTGCAAAAGAGAGCATAATTTCATAATCATGGGATAAATCATGGCAGTGAAAAAGTAATCCCAATAATCATAACTTAAAACATGAAACTTTGTGGCATACACACATAATCATAGAGAATCATTTCTTGTTAGTCAAGACTCATTGCCAAGACTATCTTAGTGGACAAAGTCCCTTTCTGAATCGAGTAACCCTCGTTTCAGTCCTGCTTCACTGAACCGGTATAACCTACCATTCCAGCCATGTCTATCTCATGAGATATAAAATCATTACCCAATGCATTGGAGGGAGATATAGGTCCCACCCATCTCATAATGATACCATTCTCATGTGTGCCACAAAATCATAAATCATACATCATTTCATAACCCATGTAATAAAAATGAGATTCTTAAAACACCATGACATCATAAAACCATTCATATAAGATAAAGGAATTCATAAACATAATTCCATAACAACATAGTCAAATCAATGTAAAAATATGGATAGAAACAGAACCCTTTATTATCTTAGATGGAAAATAATTTTGATAAAACACTTGAAATGAATTCTTGAGGAAAATATCCTTTCTTCTTCAAAATCAATTTCTTTTCACAAAACATCATGCAATTTTAAAAGAAAGAGATTTTATTAAAAATAGTCATGAAATCTTTTGGAGGAAGCTTCATGAAAATAAGGCTTTATAAAACCGTAAAAATCCGTTCATGCCGTTTATGTTAAAAAAAACATTCTTCGTACTTTTGTCGGAAAAGTCAAAAAGTACCTCGTATGAAAAAGCGACAAAAGATTCCTTTCATATTCTTTACTAAAAACACACCGAAGAGTAAAATTGGATTTAAACTATTGTAATTGGATGGAAACAATATTACATATTGAAGGAACATGGATGTGGATGATAAAATACACCCCAGTAAATACTTACGAATAAACAATCTCGGATAAAAATGAGATTGTGATATTTCCCTTACCTTAGGTCCGACTGGCTTTGTAAGTGTCCGAACCTCCTCTTCTTTGAAACGCCTCTTTGAATCCTCCACTTAGAAAACTAAGATTGGTCTTTGAAGAAGACCAGGACCTCTAGGATTATTCTAGGGAAGTGGAGAGGAGAAAATGGCAGGGGTTGGCCGAGCATGAGTGCTCAATTTGGTGTGAGGAGGAGGGGGAGGAGATGTCCTTTTATAGGGGAGGAGAGGGGCACCTTAGGAATTCTTAAAAATATTAATTTATAATAAATCTAACCCCACTTAAAAACCTCCAAAAATGACTCATATTCGAAGATTAGATGAGATAGGGTTGTAATCTCATCAACCAATCAAATTTAGACATGTTTGGATATTATTTTAAACCTTATCAATTAGATTTAACTCTAAGTTAAATAATTTAACTTTTACCGTGTCTTTTTGTTTTCTTTCACTATATGGTTAATACACTTACTATAACATGCCAAACGAACCCCAAATTGTTTATTATTAATATATATATCCTTATCTAAGTCATTTGGCCGAACCTTAGATTTTTAGGAATAAAATAACAATTAATAATATAATATTTGATTTAAAAACTATTTTGTGTCAATTTTGAAACTATTTGATATATGATTTTTGTGAAAGTCATAACAGAATTATATGTTCGAACCAAGTTTATTAAATCAACATTAATATATCATAGTAACCTAGAAAATTAGTGGAATTCATAAAAAGTCTCAAATTATATTCATTTTGGTGTTTATAACATCAATTATGTCAATATTCCATTAATAAGATAATTACTGCATCATCATTGTGTCATAAATAAATTAAATTATTTAATGTCTAAAAATTACAAATAAAATACCATTATGTAGGAAATCGTTTTAGCTTTCTAATTAATATTTAAAATCGAATTTATCTTATGTATAACCCGATATTAAAAATGTTTTAGTAAATAAACTTTGATTTTAACTCTTTTAACTCTTCTTTAAATAAATTAATAATAAATGTCCTAATCTAATCCAAGTGGGCCTAAATGGTCATATTTTATTTCTAAGTTTGTTTTTGGTCGAACTAAACTTGTCCAATAGAATCAGGACATGTGTTAGGGTAATAGTAATATCATATTTACCCTTAGTTACCCTATTTACTATTAACCGCGGTAAAAAAAGTAAAAAGTTACTATTCACCAAAAAAATTATTTTCATCTCATTGAACCACATTTTAGTCCTTGATATTAACCGTGTCTATCGGATTTTCGAAATTCCATTCACAGAAGCGGTAAAATTAAGTTTTATACAAAATTCCGTTTTTAACCTACCACTTAGTGGTTTCACTATTCATCAAAAATTGAAAGTTTTCAGAAAAATGCCAAAATTTCATCCTAAGCTATATTTCATATTCCGAATTCAAAAATGAAGTCTATTTTACCAAATTCATAACATAAAAGTTGCATTAATTAATTTTATAATTAAATCCCGCTGTTAAAACAAATAGCGTGTTTTTTAAGAAACAAAATCTATCAAAAGATTGACACTTGATTATGTCTGGTTTAAATGTGAAACTACAACCAATGACCAACATTGTATTAAATTGTAAAAATATATTCTAAATATACTTTAAAACCACTCAAATTAATAATTTATCACTATTAATTATTTCGATTAAAAAGTTGTTTTTAATTATAATTTAGTAATTTTCACTATTCATCAGAATATGAAAGTTATCCGAAAAGTACCAAAATTTCACCTTAGGCTAAATTCGATACTCCGAATCCAAAAATGAAGTCCATTTTGAGAGCTAAAACTTCTAAAATTTAAAAAGTGGTTATTACTATTCATAACGGCTAGTTTTAATAATATTTTAATAGCATATCATTGTTTCGTGAAACTCAGTATTACGTACCACACACGCTATCGAGGAAGGTTGCGATTGCGTGTAATGCAAGGCAAGTCAAGGATGCGTGTTGTGCAAGATCCTTTTGGTGTAGCGTACAACACAAGACATTAGTGAAATAAAAAAGAATATTTTTCATAAAATCTCGGGCTGTTACATTCTACCCCCCTTAAAATGAATTTCGCCCTCGAAATTCGTCGGGGTTATAAATGGTTTACTATTCGAAAGTTTCTTTAATAGAAACCCACATCGTAAAAAGGAATATGAAAACCAATCTTTAAAAACAAAAGTATGAAACGTAATGGTTACCCAAATAAACTAATCATTGGGTTTCCACATAGGTGAAAATATGGATATGGAAGAGAAATCTAACCATCATGTTCTGATGGAGAGTGGTAGAGAACATGGCTATGGAAAAGCCAGTAATCACAAATCCATAGATTTGTGATGATATAAGGTACCATCTGATTCATCAGATATAAGATCACTAGGACAACATTTTTGGTTTTCAAGGTCATTTCCCTAAAGTTGAAAATTTGAATTAGAATAAATACTTACTTTATTTTGGTACAATATCACTGTTGTTTGTGCCTTGAACAATTTCCACTTCATCTCTTAAATAGATGAAGTTGAATTTGTTATTCGTGAAGTGTTAGCAGATCATGTCATAGAATGACGGGTCATTCCATCTGTCTCAAACAAAAGGTTAGCAAAAATTATATACATAAGTCGATCTATAGTGAGATTAATTATATATGGTTCCTAAAATGGACTTATACTTCACATATCGTACTGCTTAATAAAATAAAACTAGTTTCTACTAAACAGGGACTTCTTGTAGGCCAGTGGTAGGCGATAAAGGCCAGTCGCACTTCGGTTTTGGGTTCGATTCCCATAGCCTTGTCCGACGTGATGGGTTGTCGCCCGTCCTGCAGGTTGTCCTTTTTCTAAAACTACATTACTATAACATCCTATCAATAATATCAAAAAAAGAACTTCTTTAGGCTTATCCATAATACTGCAGTCCACTTTCATAACATAGTGAAAATTATTACCAGAGATTTAATACCATCGTTGATCCCCATATATCATAAAATATGTCTTGTTGGTCACATTCTAAACATTCAAAGTCCTTAATCATGTATTCTCTTGAATACCCATTGAACCTTAGTGAAAACTTGAATGCAGTTAAAAGTTAACACTTTCCACATACCAAAATCCTCAAAATTCTATATACTCAAACCATGATATCACTTAGTCCTTATATCAATCATGAGCTCATGAATACTGTTAAACATTTCATTTTCTCGTTTTCCCTTCATTATGCGCATAATATCTCAATCACTTTGAATACCACATTAGACCAATACATAAATATTCCAATATTCCAAGATACAACATTATTTTAGAATCCCATTACATAAACACTTAATCATTCCACCACATCGTTGTCATATTCAATATTGCCAATAGTGATCGCATGTGATTTCCCTTTGTCCTTTGCCTTCAGTGGTTGCTCATGTTGATCATCACTAACCCTTGGATTAGGGCAATTATTAGCATAATGCCATATTTCCTTGCACTTGAAGCATTGAAGTGTTGGTGGTGCGTTCTCTGCAATGTTTTCTTTATTCACATCATTAGAAATCCTTTTTCCATTACTTCGACACTCAGCTGCTCGATGACCTTCTTTTCCACACTTAAAACATTTTCTAGTCCCTTTAAGACAATCTCCACCATGCTTCCTTCCACACTTTGTGCATAAGGAAACATTCATCTTCTTTTTACCATTATTCTGAGATTTCTCCGTGAACTCCATCTTTCGTTTCTTGTCAAAACCATGAGATGGATATGTAACACCAACTTCCATTTCTACCTTGATAGCACAACGCACAATTTCTTCATAGCTACTGAAGTCTCTTATAGCTAATGCCCTTCGAAGACTTGGTTTTAAGCCACTGAAAAATCGATCAACTTTACTTTCAGGTTGGATGATAATACCAGAAGCGTACCTTGCAAGTCTTGTAAAATTCGCTTCATAGGTACCAACAGATTCATCATCCCTTTGCTTCAGTTCAAGAAACTCTTTCTCCATCTTTGTTTGGAGAATACGAGGGAAGTACTTATTGAAAAATAAGTTCCTGAACTCGTCCCATTCCATAGACTCAATTTCATCCCTTTGCCTTGTATTCTTAATAAGATTCCACCATTGATCAGCATCTCCTTCCAAACGATACACTGCTAGGATGACTTTATCATGTTCAGAACATTGAAGAACTGAAAATATCTTTTCAGTAGTACTAATCCATTGTTCAGCAACTAATGGATCAGTAGACCCACTGAAAGAAGGTGGACGCTGCCTCATGAAGGATTCAATAGAATGTTGCTCCTTCCTTTGCTCGTTTGGAAGTCCTGCATGATTCATAGCTTGAGAAAGTTGTGTGAGCATGGCTACAAGATTTCGCATTCCAGCTCCCATATCGTTTGGTTGCTCAGGGGGACAATCATTGCATTGCCCATCAAATTCCGCATTAACACGGTTCCTTCGGGTTCCAGCCATCGTCTAAAACCCCAAAAGAATAGTATGAGAGGCAAAAATCATGCTAGGGAAAACACCATAATAAAGGGGTAGTACCCTCAATATCTAACATCTTAGGTTAAATTCGAAGATCGTTATAATAAAGGGGTAGTACCCTCAATATCTAACATCTTAGGTTAAATTCTAAGATCGTTAGTGCAATTCTAGGACTATAATCTATACGTATAATTAACCTTAGAGACATCCCTAGACATACCGTCGAAATATCTCTAGGGATCTCACTAACGTTTTCGCATCCTAGTTTCCAAAGGTTGACTAAACCTTTCCTCTGATACCAACTCTAGAGACCCGTATCTTGACGTACATGGACATTACATTACTTTTGCGGAATACTTAGTACATAAAAAAAACACACACAAAAGGATCGTAATAGTTTAGTGTCTTTGGAAACTCGGACTATAATCTTCTAATCATGGTGAAAGATCTTCAAAATCTCCCATAAAGATCTTCCTTTTTTTTACCTAAAACCTTTATTTATATCCTGGGGAAAAGAAAACATAAAAGGGTGAGCTCAAATGCTCAGTAAGGGTAAAAAAAATAAATATCAATCACATCATATTCATAAGAACATAACATTTTGGAAATCATAACCTGCAAAAGAGAGCATAATTTCATAATCATGGGATAAATCATGGCAGTGAAAAAGTAATCCCAATAATCATAACTTAAAACATGAAACTTTGTGGCATACACACATAATCATAGAGAATCATTTCTTGTTAGTCAAGACTCATTGCCAAGACTATCTTAGTGGACAAAGTCCCTTTCTGAATCGAGTAACCCTCGTTTCAGTCCTGCTTCACTGAACCGGTATAACCTACCATTCCAGCCATGTCTATCTCATGAGATATAAAATCATTACCCAATGCATTGGAGGGAGATATAGGTCCCACCCATCTCATAATGATACCATTCTTATGTGTGCCACAAAATCATAAATCATACATCATTTCATAACCCATGTAATAAAAATGAGATTCTTAAAACACCATGACATCATAAAACCATTCATATAAGATAAAGGAATTCATAAACATAATTCCATAACAACATAGTCAAATCAATGTAAAAATATGGATAGAAACAGAACCCTTTATTATCTTAGATGGAAAATAATTTTGATAAAACACTTGAAATGAATTCTTGAGGAAAATATCCTTTCTTCTTCAAAATCAATTTCTTTTCACAAAACATCATGCAATTTTAAAAGAAAGAGATTTTATTAAAAATAGTCATGAAATCTTTTGGAGGAAGCTTCATGAAAATAAGGCTTTATAAAACCGTAAAAATCCGTTCATGCCGTTTATGTTAAAAAAAACATTCTTCGTACTTTTGTCGGAAAAGTCAAAAAGTACCTCGTATGAAAAAGCGACAAAAGATTCCTTTCATATTCTTTACTAAAAACACACCGAAGAGTAAAATTGGATTTAAACTATTGTAATTGGATGGAAACAATATTACATATTGAAGGAACATGGATGTGGATGATAAAATACACCCCAGTAAATACTTACGAATAAACAATCTCGGATAAAAATGAGATTGTGATATTTCCCTTACCTTAGGTCCGACTGGCTTTGTAAGTGTCCGAACCTCCTCTTCTTTGAAACGCCTCTTTGAATCCTCCACTTAGAAAACTAAGATTGGTCTTTGAAGAAGACCAGGACCTCTAGGATTATTCTAGGGAAGTGGAGAGGAGAAAATGGCAGGGGTTGGCCGAGCATGAGTGCTCAATTTGGTGTGAGGAGGAGGGGGAGGAGATGTCCTTTTATAGGGGAGGAGAGGGGCACCTTAGGAATTCTTAAAAATATTAATTTATAATAAATCTAACCCCACTTAAAAACCTCCAAAAATGACTCATATTCGAAGATTAGATGAGATAGGGTTGTAATCTCATCAACCAATCAAATTTAGACATGTTTGGATATTATTTTAAACCTTATCAATTAGATTTAACTCTAAGTTAAATAATTTAACTTTTACCGTGTCTTTTTGTTTTCTTTCACTATATGGTTAATACACTTACTATATCATGCCAAACGAACCCCAAATTGTTTATTATTAATATATATATCCTTATCTAAGTCATTTGGCCGAACCTTAGATTTTTAGGAATAAAATAACAATTAATAATATAATATTTGATTTAAAAACTATTTTGTGTCAATTTTGAAACTATTTGATATATGATTTTTGTGAAAGTCATAACAGAATTATATGTTCGAACCAAGTTTATTAAATCAACATTAATATATCATAGTAACCTAGAAAATTAGTGGAATTCATAAAAAGTCTCAAATTATATTCATTTTGGTGTTTATAACATCAATTATGTCAATATTCCATTAATAAGATAATTACTGCATCATCATTGTGTCATAAATAAATTAAATTATTTAATGTCTAAAAATTACAAATAAAATACCATTATGTAGGAAATCGTTTTAGCTTTCTAATTAATATTTACAATCGAATTTATCTTATGTATAACCCGATATTAAAAATGTTTTAGTAAATAAACTTTGATTTTAACTCTTTTAACTCTTCTTTAAATAAATTAATAATAAATGTCCTAATCTAATCCAAGTGGGCCTAAATGGTCATATTTTATTTCTAAGTTTGTTTTTGGTCGAACTAAACTTTTCCAATAGAATCAGGACATGTGTTAGGGTAATAGTAATATCATATTTACCCTTAGTTACCCTATTTACTATTAACTGCGGTAAAAAAAGTAAAAAGTTACTATTCACCAAAAAAATTATTTTCATCTCATTGAACCACATTTTAGTCCTTGATATTAACCGTGTCTATCGGATTTTCGAAATTCCATTCACAGAAGCGGTAAAATTAAGTTTTATACAAAATTCCGTTTTTAACCTACCACTTAGTGGTTTCACTATTCATCAAAAATTGAAAGTTTTCAGAAAAATGCCAAAATTTCATCCTAAGCTATATTTCATATTCCGAATTCAAAAATGAAGTCTATTTTACCAAATTCATAACATAAAAGTTGCATTAATTAATTTTATAATTAAATCCCGCTGTTAAAACAAATAGCGTGTTTTTTAAGAAACAAAATCTATCAAAAGATTGACACTTGATTATGTCTGGTTTAAATGTGAAACTACAACCAATGACCAACATTGTATTAAATTGTAAAAATATATTCTAAATATACTTTAAAACCACTCAAATTAATAATTTATCACTATTAATTATTTCGATTAAAAAGTTGTTTTTAATTATAATTTAGTAATTTTCACTATTCATCAGAATATGAAAGTTATCCGAAAAGTACCAAAATTTCACCTTAGGCTAAATTCGATACTCCGAATCCAAAAATGAAGTCCATTTTGAGAGCTAAAACTTCTAAAATTTAAAAAGTGGTTATTACTATTCATAACGGCTAGTTTTAATAATATTTTAATAGCATATCATTGTTTCGTGAAACTCAGTATTACGTACCACACACGCTATCGAGGAAGGTTGCGATTGCGTTTAATGCAAGGCAAGTCAAGGATGCGTGTTGTGCAAGCTCCTTTTGGTGTAGCGTACAACACAAGACATTAGTGAAATAAAAAAGAATATTTTTCATAAAATCTCGGGCTGTTACCGTAATGACATGGGTCATTATGCAAACGAGTGTCCAACGAAGAAATCAACTGGGGGAATGCAGCTAGACTACAAGGAGAAAGGGGTGGTAAAATCATTTGCAACAACTTCAGCAGATGTTGGGCCATCGAATGAAGTGTTTTCAGCCCCAAGGAGCCAAGTATTTTTCGAATATTGACTTGAGGTCGGGGTACCATCAGTTGAAAGTAAAAGAAACAGACGTTCCGAAGACTGCGTTCCGTACTAGATATGGCCATTATGAATTTGTAGTTATGCCTTTTGGGTTAACCAATGCACCTGCTGTATTCATGGACCTTATGAATAAAATTTTACATGAGTTCTTAGATAAGTTTGTGTTTGTGTTTTGAGGTTTGTGAAGAGGTTATGTGTTCCTTGTGATTCACAGTTGAAGAATGAGTTGTTTTTTCATCCTGGCAGTACTATGATGTATAGAGGCCTGCGGGTGTATTACTGGTGGGATGGAATGAAAAGAGATATTGCTGATTTTACTGTGAAGTGTTTGACATGTCAACAGGTTAAAGCAGAGCAGCAGTTACCGAAAGGGATGCTTCAGCCTTTACCAGTGCCAGAGTGGAAATGGGAAAACATATCCATGGACTTTGTTGTTGGATTACCGAAGACATCTCGAGGTAATAATGCAATCTGGGTTATTGTTGATCACTTGACCAAATCTGCTCATTTCCTTGCTATACGAGATACTTTCTCTCTTGATCAACTTTCCCGTTTGTATCTTAAAGAGATAGTCAGGTTACATGGAGTTCCTCTCTCCATTGTATCGGATCGTGATCCCAGGTTTACTTCTAACTTTTGGAAAGGCCTTCAGAAGTCGTTGGGTACTGAATTAAATTTTAGTACAGGTTTTCATCCTCAATCAGATGGGAAGTCAGAACGAACATTTCAGACATTGGAGGATATGCTACGAGCTTGTTCTATGGATTATCGGGGAAGTTGGGACCAACATATTTCTTTGGTTGAGTTTTCATATAATAAAAGTTTCCATTCCAGTATACAGATGGCACCATTTCAGGCATTATATGGGAAGCGGTGTCGAACACCAGCTTTCTGGGATGAAGTGGGTGAAAGAAATTTGATGGGACCAGAATTGGTAGAAGAGATGGCAGAAGAAGTTCAGTTGATTCAGAAACACATGAGAACAGCTCAGAGCAGGCAGAAGAGTTATGCGGATAACTGGAGGAAGGATCTATCTTTCGAGGTAGGTGATCATGTTTTTCTCAAGGTTTCCCCTTGGAAAAGTGTGATGAGATTTGGTAAGAAAGGAAAGTTGAGTCCAAGGTTCATTGGACCATACGAAATTCTATAGAGAGTTGGATCAGTTGCATACCGAGTGGCTTTACCTCCGAGTTTATCTCAGGTGCACAATGTTTTTCACATTTAGATGTTGAGAAAGTATATGCCAGATCCATCTCATGTTTTGAGCCCAGAGGTAGTTCAGTTGGAAGAGAACCTATCTTATGAGGAACAACCAGTCCAGATTCTTGACCATAGGGAGAAAGTGTTACGGAATAAGGTGATTCATCAGGTAAAGGTTTTTTGGAAAAACCACATGATTGAAGAGGCAACATGGGAATCTGAAAATGCAATGAGGGATAAGTACCCCCATTTATTCGATAAGTAAATAAATTGCGGGGACGCAATTTTCTAAAGTGGGGAAGTATGTAACATCCCAAGTAAGTAATGAATAATATATATTTTTATCTATGTCTATTAATGATTAAGATAGTGTTAAAGAGGCTTAAAATGAAAATAAATACAATCTTATGCATGCAATACACTAATATTCTTAAAAGATTGTTTTACTGCTTTTTGATGGAAAACCATTTTTGAATCTATATTTTGACAATTTTATAAACTATGTTTGACAAAATAAACTTATCCTTTATGATTGGGACATCAAAATTTACCTTGTGTGCATTTTTGGTATTTTTCTGACAATATTCATTTTTTAATGAATAGTGAAAAATACTGCATTTTACATCAAAACTGCTTTTTAATCTAATTTATTTATATGATTAGATTATGTTTTGAATTGCTTTTGAAGTGAAATTAGAATATATTTTTACCATTTTATCCAATGGTGGTCATTGGTATCAATTTCACTTTGAAATTAGACTTAAACTGGTGTCAATCTTTTGATACTTATTGTTTTGTAAAAACACACTATTTGCTCTGGCAGCGGGAATTAATTATTGAATTAATTAATGTGACTTATATGATTTGAATTTTGTAAAATGGACCTCATTTTTGAATTCGGAATATAAAATATAGCTTAGGGTTAATTTTTGGTAATTTTCTGAAAAACTTCAATTTTTGATGAATAGTGAAACCACTAAGTGGTACTTATAAAGACTGATTTTCCGTTTAAATGAAATTTTGCAATCATTGTGTTTTGAATTTCAAAAATCCGACATACATGGTTGTCATTGAGAAGTAAAATTTGATTCAATGAGATTAAAATAATTTTTTGGTGAATAGTAACTTATTAAGTTTTTAATCGCGATTAGTGGTAATTAGTGTACTTTAAGGTATAAATAATGCTTTAATAAAATGAAATGACCTAGACCCATGTCCCAACCTCATTGGTTGTGTCATGGACGACCATGACATTCCATGGGTCAACTTGGGGACCCCATGGATCCACTTTTGTTGGGAAATGACATAAATTACTTTTTATTTAATGTTAAAGTGAAAATGACACAAACATAATATGTTTTACACAAACAATTTTTAAGTGGGGTTATACAAGTCCAAATTTTGATTATAAATAGTCATTGGAAAGCTAAAACGATTTCCTATATCATAGTATTTTTTTTATAATTTTTAGACATTAAATAAATTTAATTATGAATGACATAATAATGATGCAGCGATGACATCATTATTTGACGATTTAAATAAAATAGAAAGATAATGTAAAATATATGAACTACACATGTCCAAAACCAATTGGATGAGTGGATTTCGAACCCTTATCAACGTATCCACGAATTCTATCAATGTGGGACCTTTTAAAACCGAAACACATTTTCAAGTAAAGTAATATTTCTTTACTTTCCAAAAGTGCCCCTCCTCCCCTCTTATAAAAGGCCCCCACCTCTACCTCATTTCACACACATCTCAAGCCTTTGGCTCGGCCAACCCCTTCCCAATTACTCTCTCCACATCCCTATCCTCATCTTAGAGGATTCCCTTTGGGCATAATCCTTTCAAAGGAAGCCTTTAGGCTCAAATCAAAAGGGAGTTACACTTTTAAAGGTAATTCATTCTCTCTTGTTCATTTGTTTTATTTTGCTTCTCCAACCCTCTAAACTCTTTTTATTTACTTCTTTTGTAACAAAACCAGTATCTTCAATATACTAGGATGTTGTTATAATATTTATTTGAGCTACACTCTCACACAACTACATCAAATGGTTAAAGAACATAAGGTTTCCGTGGATGGCGAAATTCTGCCTCCCGAAACGATGATTGTTCAATACTCATTTAACACCTTCAAGGGTGGCCATTGTGATGTCACTATTTTTATATATGATATATAATATGTTTATGTTTTCCTTAAGCTTCTGTTTTTTTCATTTTGGGCATACCTTTATGGTTTCCATTATGGGTAAACACGATATCTTCATTTAAGGAAGTGCGGACTACCGCCCCCTAAAAGTGATTTGATTCGTTAATACCATATGTGGGATGTGTAAAGGATAAAGTTAATGATATTATATATGTTATTATACTGGAATTATAATGTACTCTTATATCATTATGATTACATTCCAGAAAATATGAAATAGAAATGGAAGTAGCGTTCATGCGTACGTACGGCTTACCGTCTCCATGAACGGTGCATTTCATTTCTTACCTCTAAATGTGATGTAATATTATAAATGCATGTATGTACTGGATATATATGACATATATGATATCTACATCATGAATACCATTCTGTATATAATGAACCTTTGACCAAATTAACAACATGTAAGTGTAAGAAGCCTATTTTTGACTTAAGAACCAAATACCGACAAAATGAACATTATTAACTTAACTGAGTACATGATGTTCATAACATGGTATAAAAGGAATAATGAACTTGAAAAGATTCATAAGAAAGTAGAGATTAACTAAAGTTTATTATTCATGAGAATAAAGAACGGTCGGGTCATGTCAGATACGAGGTATTGGACTTCGTCTCAATCTCCTTTCATTGAGGCATATTTTATTTTATACACAACTTTCTTTTATACGGTGTATAAACCCCGTTGACTTTTACGTTTATTCAAAAGGAATCTTTTTATACGAAGCGTTTACTAAACGACAAAAGGGAATGTTTTTGTTGTACGTATGCGGCGACAATGACTTCTCCGCCGTCGTGACCGTTATTTGAGTTTCGGCTTCCTCTACAAGCCATACCTTCTTTTTAAAAGAAAAATAAATACCATGTTTTACATTTCCTTTGTTTTGGTATTGAAAATGGTCTTCATAATGTTTTTATATCAATGTGTTGTATTGATATCTCGTGATTGAAATGTGGAAATTTTATGTTTCCTTTATGCATGTTTTATGTGATATGATTATGTTATGGTTCTTGGGCATTATTATGAAGACGGGTGGTTCCGTGATAAACTAAGGGCGGGTGAGCCCGTTATAGCTCTCCAATGCATTGGGTAACGCGAAGTAGTAAAACGTTGAGGTTTCTCCGAAGAGATTTTAGGGAATATACTGTGATGGGTATTCCAAACGTAACCAAGAGGGTTACTCCCTACGTAAGAATGTTAGGAATGCCTCAAGTTACCTTTATGTCTTATGATTTCTATGATTTATTCGTGATTTTATGAGTTATGTTAAAGTGCCAATGTTTTATGGGTAATGTATGGTTTCATTCTTATGTATATATGAACTCATGTTTCCTTCCCATGTTTTTTTTATAACCCATACTGAGTTTTTATGCTCATCCCACGTTTTTGAAATGTTTTTCACAGGTCAAGGGAAAGGTACATGATAAGATGATAGAGTCAAGGATGTGTCTTGAATTAATCCATGTTTTATTTTAAATGTGTTTCCATTGATGGGAATGAAGAATACTATCTTTATGTAACCACTTTGTTTATATTTGGAATGTAATGAAAGTTTTATGATCTAGTTCTCTAAAACTCTAAACCCGAAAAGATCCTCAATGTGTAATCTTGTAATAACTCAAGATTAAGTAAGGTATAAGGCTAGGGCCTTATACCTGGATCAAGTCGATAGCAGAAGGGAAGTGATTGTATTTCTCTTCAAGACTTTGGGATGAACGTGTTATGGTTACACATTAGGGAATATTTGATGATTATCAACTCACTTATCCAACCGAAAGTTAATTATTTTGTTATGAGACATCTCTGAAAGAGATAACCGGAAATGAGGAACATAATAGACCCATTTAATCATAGTTAAATTTCCATTGAATAATTTTATTTATGTTTTTTTCGAACTATATTTTTTTCACAAAATGGGACATTACTTATATTAAATATCCAGAATTGATCTTGGTATATTTTATAGACAAAGGATATAAATGGAATATATGAAGATATTTGATGGTGCACTTAAAGGAGAAGATGAAAACTGGTAGTAAGTAAAATTCTCTTTCCTATTTCTGAATGATTTCAGTAATTCGTAGGGAGAATGGTTGTGTATGTGATATTGATTATGTAGTAGTTACAGAATGTAGTGTTATTTTATTATGTATTGAAATCTATAAGGGAATGAAAATTAATTGGAACCCATGGAGGAAGGAATGGGTTGGTGATGAAGATGGACTATATGAAATGTTCAATCATATATGTCATCCCGTTAGACCGTAGAATATTTTAGATCCTAGCCTTGGTCCATATGATCATGTAATATATTCTTCATATGAGGATAAGGATACTGATACTCCTGTTAGTGATGAGGTATCACTAATTTATGATAAAAGTAACCAATACACCACTGGACCGACCAAAAGAGCTACTATTGGACCTTCAAGTCCACACTTGGACATACCTTATCATGTACATGTTCTTTAATCTACTGTAAGTGAAGAGATAGAAGTTGAAGGAAGTGTAGAATTTGTCATTGAATCAAGTGAAGAAGAAGATGAAGAAGAGGAAGATGGTATTGGTGAAAGAAAGTCAGAATCAAGAAAAGAAGAAGAAGATGAGAAATAGGATTATTAAAATGGCGATGAAAAGGATAAAGAAGGTGATATTGAAGAAAGTAGTGAAAGAAGTCTTGATAGTGAATCTGATCATCCTGATGGGAATCTAGATGATGTTAATATAGAGATTATTAAAGCTAATTCTTGTGTATCTATTAGGGGTGCTATTCATGATGAAAATGTTTCTCTAGAAGAGCCATTTTCACCAACTATATTTACTAGAAAAATAATTGTACATAAGGAGAAGCAACATAGAATGAAGGAATTAAGTTTGGGAGGGCCTCATGAAAAAAGAATCAGAATAGATACAATTTCCCGTGTGTATGCATCTATAGCATCGAAATGGGAAATGAATCTAGGGGTTGCCTTTCATGTATTAGATTATTATTTTGATTAGATCATTGATGCTGCTCCAAGGAGACCCCTAATTGTTTAGGGGAATATAAATGGAGACATTTCTCAAACAATTCCATCTACCTCTTTTCCCGAGCCTCATACCATCTCAGTTACTAATAACAATGTCACTAAGGCCGATTTGGAAAAATTAAACCATACATATGTTCCTCAGTAAGAAACATAATTCAATTTCATTTGAGGTATGAGATTTATGAATCAAGGAGAGGGAAGATTGAGCTGAATGAAAACAAGAAAGCTATTTAGTATATGATTAATGTTGTAAGGAAAAATGGAACTTCTATTTCTACTCATTCCTTAGAAAGTGCGTCTCAAGCTGATGCTAGTTCCTTCTCACACATGGTGATAAGAGATATTCCGCCAAATTTTATTACAACTACTAAAAACATTGTGGAATACAAAACCATTCTTGGGAATGATATGAAAAGGTTAAATACTGGCATCAATGCTTTATCCTTTGAGTACATGACTTCAATAGAGAGTGTCATGAAAGGAGTATAATATATTATTTCTCATCTTAAATATATTCATTTTTTCCAAATGATAAAAAAATATTGAGAACATTCCTCCTCTTATCATTCTTCAACCTATAATCTACATGTTCAGTATTCACAATTTTTGGTTCCAACTACTGTCAGTATAGTTTTGAATGAAGATTCACTATCCTTTATTTCTAGTGTGTACAGGGTTGAGGACAATTCAAATATGATGCATGCCCATGTGAAGTACTATATAAAGTGTCATTCATAGACTCATGAATAGCTAAGCCAAAGGATAAATGAGTTTTTCTCAAAACTCAATACAAATAATCAATTGAAAATATTGTTTAATTATTTTTCCACCAATCATACTCTTCCTCCAGTGACAAAGGTTTGTAAGATCAAATTCTAAATTTGAGATAATTCACTCCCGTGTTGGAAACGTTCATAGAAAACAATGATGATTTTGAAAAGGAAACGAAATATGGTGGTGAAATAATTTTAATGTTCATCATGATGTTAAAAACATATCTCCATGTCCAATGTAAATCCATTGTGGTTCCTACTGCTACACCACTTTTCCAGGCTGGTTCAATGCCTTCTCAATATCAGATGTCAATTTCTTAGTCTTTATCTTAGATTAGACACATATTTACAGAGCCTGTTCAATATTGGATTCTTTCTCAGTAGATATCTTCCCTAGCTCCTACATTTCTTAAAGGTATCCCTCTACCTTCTCTGAAAATCCAATCAGATCCTCCTACTTCTTATCATAACCCTCATAGTGAGAAATTTATTTCTCCCTCTGAAAAGGGAAAGGCACCTCGAACGTAGTGTGCACCATTCTCTAATGGGGCTTCATAAATTATTTTGTGTGTTTGGAGCCTTCTAATACATTTTACATTATTAATTAATGTATATTTCGTCTTATTTAATTTCCTTCGTGTGTATTTTAAATATTAATTTATGAAATATTTTTTCTTTTTTTGTTTTCTATTTGTTCTCGTTGTTATATTTTTGCTAATCCCAAAGTTGGAGAACCAATATAATTTATACTTTTATAAAATTATCCTTATATATATGTTACTTATGATACTTTTCTTATTAATATCATTAATCTTTACATTGATCATTAATAATGGGAAATGATAATTATGTTGTTTTCAATACACATGTAATGATTGTATTGCAGAATTCCATGATTTGTGATCATCAAAAAGGAATAGATTGTTGGAACATTGGTTGTTTAGCAACTCTCTCTGGTTTTAATAATAACAAATCATTTAAATTTATTATTGATAATATTACTAATCATATTACATTTTTCTCAATTATAGTTATCTATGATCATGTATAGGCTTAATGAATTCTAACAGTATCTTAGTTGAATGAAATATCAATAAAATATGTTCTATGTATATGAAACAATCATTGATAGAAGAACTGACACACCATTGGAAGGACTAACCATTGTAGGGACACACCAACGAAAGGAATTTCCATTGGAAGGACTCGCTATTGGATGGACTCACCTTTAGAAGGACCCATCGTTGGAAGGAATCACCAATGAAATGAGTCACCGTTAGATCAACTATCTAACCAAAAGATGGAAGGACTCAATGATAAAATGAGTCACTATTAGATAATGTATCACACTGAAATAAAGAAGGAATCATTAATGAAATGAGTCACAGATAGATCATGTATCTCACCGATTGAAAGAAGGACCCACCATTGAAATGAGTCACTAATTCACCACCTACTGACAGACTGTTTAAATTTATTTAAATACCATTTATTTTTTAATGGTCATATTTGTGTTATTTAATGACTCTAACATAATTAATATCTATATGAAGAAGTGACAGTAGAAATTACGACGTATGAGGTACCCCCACATGCACATTGTTAAGATAGAATGTTTAATAAGGAAAAAAGATTGTGAGTTGCAGTATGAAGAGAATGATAGAAAAGTGAAGAGAGAAATCATGCACATACACCTGATTAGAAGATAAATTTACTAGAGGAAATATTATTTTTGTTTTTTATGTGAATCAAGAAGCTGTTGAGGATCAAGTTGTTTACATATTTTTCATTTAACCAAACTGAAGGAGAGGAACATATAATACACCTGGAAGGCAGAACCCAGTGCTTCCTGGACCTCTGTTCTGGTGTATGATTCCTTAAGGGGACTCCAATATTTATTCCCACATATTGAATTGTACATGTCTACTCTACATAACACTTAGAGAATATTATGTTTTTTTACCAAAATCCATTTCTCTATTGTGTATCATTTTACTTCATTTCGAGTAGTGTGTGTGTCTGTTTATAAAACACATAATGTCTCCTACACCAAACATGAGGATACACAATATCCTCACTTAAAACTTTTCTTACATATTCATTCCCTCATATAAATATGGAATTAGTCACGTGACCATATATTTTTCACCCACGAAAAACCTTGGTAGAAGTCCATTGACCTGGATAGCTTGTGTGCTGTTGTGAACGTTGATCCAGGGTGTGGATAAAGCTATTTATTAATTTAAACTTCTTGGAGGTAGGTGATCACCAAGTGTATAGGACTATACCTCGGCCTATGATTGAATCTCTTGTTTTATTTCCACTATGTTTTTAATTTTTTTTACTCTATTTTATCACATATATCACAAAACTTAATTAAACATTGATAGTTAGTCATTGAAATTATTTATAATAGTATTCACTTATTAGATCATTTTCAAAAGTTGTATTAATTATCAAATTGATAAAAATGTGAACTAATCTATATTTTATGAAATTAATCGAATAGTGAAGCTCTTATAAATTCACTATTGATGACATGTCAATTGACCTTTGAATTTTGGGGACTTTCAAATTATACTTTTTTAACATAAATTTTTATAGGAACTCAATTCACCCCCCTCATGATTGTCCTAATTTGACCAAAATTATCTAAAGCATCAATTTATTTATATTCCATCATGAGGCTTATGATTTAAAATGTTTTATGGGGTTATGGGAATGTTTATAATTTTTAATGGTTAATTTCCTCAATAATAATTCTAATGATCATTCATTTACACTCGTGAAATTATACAAAAATTGTTCAATAAATCCATTCTTTTTCAAATAATAAGGATATTAATGAACTTTTATAAGTATTTTTACCATTTTCTCAATATTTTGTACCCATGATTTTTAGAAAATTATTTTAAGAAATCCCGACATCATTTACCTCTTTACTTGGAGACCATGTATTCTTTTAAAAATCATGTTTTGTGAAAATCTATTCAAATGTAATTTTCAATTATTTTTTTTCAAATGGTTTTTGAAAACAAATTTTATTTTTATCAAGGGTGTTTTTAAATTTCATCTTCTATTTCTTCAACCAAATAAATCATTTATTTTACTCTACTTTGGAAATGATGTCTTAATACCACACTTAACCATTGTTCTGATGGATTAAATTGATTAGGACATTTATATTGTTCACATTCACTTCATTGATTCCTTTTAGTCCCCATAGAATTATTTAATCTTATATTATCATAGAACACTTAATTCCACCTAAATTTTCCATTTTTTTATCATGGATATTAATATTTCTCAAGCCGTATAAAATTTTAAATATTTTCACTACATTGATAGTTATTATATTATTTGAGTAAATATTGTTATATTTTTGTCATTTATTTAATATGGATATTTGGTATGTTATTTTTTTTATTTTATATGAGGAATTTTTTGGACTTGTAATCATTGGTAATGCTCATACTTTATATAGATCCATGATGGATTGAAAGGATGTCACATGGAAAATTTGTTTCACCAATCTGAATAGTATAAACAATATTTTTAATGGTATTTACTATATTGGTTTTCTTGAGCCTCATACATGAATCCCTTTAAGAAAGTTTTTCCATCATTTATTTTCATTTATAATTCATCCACGCGACTTTTCATCGACATATCTATAGATACATTTAATTTTTGTTATTTTGATGGAATGTGTTTCAGTTTCCAACCATTCCATATTTATTTTTCCTTATTAAGTGATTTAAATGGAATGTGTTTCCATTTATTACCTGGAAATATTTTTTACTCACTTCCATTCAGTTTATTGATCAAATGGAATGTGTGTTCAGTTATTTACCTTTCTATATTGGCTATTCTATTTGATTCATTATTACATCCACTATATTTTTTCCCTTACTAAGTATTTGAGATCACCCTTATTATGTTCCCTTTCAAAAATAATCTAAGAAGAATACTATGAATGTTATTAAGGGATTTACTATATGGAATAGAGTTATACTTTAATTAATTTATTTATTTATATATAAATAAATTATGTAATAATTAGTATATTAATTTTAATGCAAGTATCATGTATGTATCTATTTTACCATGTCTACTAAACTCTCTGTCCATTAAGATTTAATTCCCTTTAATCAGGGCAATGTAATTGATAGTAGAAACCATATCCATTCGTTATGGGGATGGGTATCTATAGTTGATATTTAAGGACATTTAGTAGAAACCCTGGTAACTAGATTTAGTAAAGACCAGATTAGAGAAAATACACCCAAATTAGTATTTAAGGATTAGTATATAAGTACATCCTAGATTTTTTAATGGTATTGATTACATGGGACAACCTAGAAATACATAACCATCATGATAATATAAGTGGACATCATTCTAGATTAAATATTATTAGGAATAATATCTCAGAAAATGTGTTCCGATTCTAACCATGGGTAACCTGATACATTAAAGCATACCTTATTATGTACCTGGTTTGAAACTCTCAAGGGATATTCTCCAGATAAATCTAATTTTAATTAAAAATATTATAAAGGATTTTTTGTAATGCCCTGACCCGAGATTCCCAGAGTTGGTGCATTATTTCAATACATTGGAATTATTACATTGAATCACGTCTCGAAGGACTGATTAGTTTAGTAGTATTGGAAAAAATATTCATAAATAACATCAACATTTCATCTTGAAAAGAAATAAAACATGAATTTATTCCATTAGAAACATCTAAGCCTCATAGATTATGTCTGCAAGTCACTCATAAATAACTACTTCATATCCTGGGAAAATGAAACATAAGAAAGGTGTGAGCTCAAACGCTCGATAAGGGTATGTAATATAGTGGAAGATAACATAAATAATAACCATGTTGAATAATTGAAAGCACATGAGTTTACTAATAATAAAAATTAATAAATTTATGGATGTAATATGATCTGTGTAAATAAATCCATAATAAAACATAATCATGGTCATTCTACTAGTCAAATAACCTTATGAACCGTCAATATTATTTTCATAATGAGGGAATGTATAATGCCTGACATTCTAAAATATTTTGTCAAGGCCTTGGCCAAGATGTCTAAAAAGGATTAAGGCTCAAGAAAAAACCATATATCAAATTGGGAAAGGCCCCAGTGAATTCAACCTCATGTTGTCTAATGAGACCAACTGATGCATCGAGGAGCTATAGCAGCTTCCACCCGTCACTTACTAAGTCCAATACATTCCTCATATGAAAAGGTTATAATATATCATTAACATTCATATTAAAACTAGTATATGAAATGTAAATACTTTAACCATAAACCATTAATGGTATAAAAATAAGACATCTAAAATCAATCATATAACAAAACCATCAATAAAATATGTAACTTTTGTATCATAATAAATCAACTTCAAATAAACATAAAATCCATCAATGGATGTTGACATAGATGAAATAAAAACATTTTTTAGAGAAATATATCTTTATATTATGAAATCATTTAAGAGTCACATAATTATAAAGAAAAAAGTTATCTTGAAAATATTATTATAATCTAGTAAGGGAATCTTCGACGATGTTATAGCGGCATAAAATACCTGCACCTGCCTTATAAGTTAAAAAAACATTCTTATCTAAAATTTGTTGAAAAGGTCAAAAAGTAACTTGTTTGGAAAACGATGGAAATATTCCTTTGAAAGAATTTTATAAATATTCAATAAAGGGTATAAATGGCTTTAAAACATAGTTAGTAAATATTAAAAATGTTTTGGAATTCTTTTTTATGAAACATGGATGATGATGATAAAGAGGTCCTAGTAGATACATATGTAAAAACAACCTCAGATAATGAAGAGATTGTGAAATTAACCCATACCTTGTACTTTTCCTTGGTCAAGGGTAGGTTAAACTCTTGTATAATGGTTAAATAATTGTTATTAAATTATGAAAGAATCATATGGATGAATATGATATCATATGTGATCTTTTAACATTTCTTTGTTAGTAATATCTTAGTATTATTGTAATTTCAGGTGTTAACAGATTCGTTTTCCTTTATATGTGTTGTTAGGTAAGTTCTATTTGTTATGGGTAGGATGTATATTATTTATATTCAGATTGATATTAAGTCTTTATAAATTATTTTTAATCAACTAATGAATATTAGTCTTGAATGTATATGATGGGGAACAAATCTCATCACGTTCGTGGATACTATAATCCGTATGTACGTACGAGTGACAATATCATTCATTTGATATTAAAATAATATATAACTGGATGGTATATCATATATAATGTCTCATTATCATGTTATATTTATTATTTACATCAATTAAACATCATTCTTATACCCATCCTAATAATAATGTATTGAATAACAATTACACCACGGCATGGAGACGGTAAGCTGTATGTACGCACATATGGTGACATGTCATTCAAAGGATGGATAGAATAATGATTATGGTTGTACCATATTTATAATAACATCATAGTATATTTAATATAATAGAGTTATTATTTTATAATGGAAACAAAATAGAAAGAGTAAGTGGAAGAATAAAGTAACTAGAAAGAGGTGATGAAATGTTTACCTCTTCTTCGGGTACTTCCTTTTGATTTGATCAAAATGGATACATATGTTTACTTTCTGTCTAAAGGAAGGCCTATAGGTTGAAAGGAGGACATTTTATAGGATATTTGGGCAGTTTTTGGCCGAATCAAATGGGTTTGGATGTGTTAATTTGTGAGAAGGGGAAATTCCCTTTTATAAGAGAGGTGAGGGTCACTTTTGGAAATGCTTGAAACATTATTTTATAATAAAATCATTTTCGGTTTCAAATGGCTCTAAAATTATTTATTTTGAGGATAAGGTGGTTGTGAGTCGAAATAATCTAAACCAATAGGTTTTAGACAAGTTTTTCTTACCATTTAATCCTTATCATTTAGATTTAACTCTTAGTTAAATAGTTTATCATTTACCATGTATTCTTGTATTCTTACACTATATGGTTAATAAACGTACTCTAAACGTTCAAGCAAACCTCAAGTGGTTCATAAATGAAATATATAATAATATTTAAGCCCTTTTTCTGATCCTTATATTTTTAGGAATATTATACCAACCAATAATATATTATTTGTTTTAAAAATTAATTTATGTAAATTTTTACACTATTTGGTATTTGGTTTTTGTGAAAGTTATCACAACTTGATATCTTTGAAAACGATACATAGAATCAACCCTAACATGTCATATTCACCAATAAAATTCGTGGATGTCATAAAAAGTTTTAAATTATATTTATTTTAAAATTTATAATACAATTTATTGGATTCCTTCATTGATAAAGTAATTATCGAATCATCATTGTGTCATAAATAAATTTAATTATTTAATGTCTAAAAATTATAAATAAAATTCCATTATGTAGGATATCTTTTTATATTTCAATTTAATATTGATAGTCGAATTTATATTGTGTGTAACTCAATATTTAAAATGGTTCAGTTATTAAACATTGATTTTAACTATTTTAACTCTTATTTTAATAAAATAATAATAAATGTCATAATATAATCCAAGTGGACCTAGAGGATCATATTTTATTACTAAGTTTGTTTTTAGTCGAATTACACTTAACCAATAGAATTACAACATGTGTTAGGGTAAGAATAATATCATGTATACCCTTAATTACACTATTTACATTTAACCGTGGTAAATAAAAATAAAATGTTACTATTCACCAAAAATTATTTTCATCTTATTGAAAAAAAAATTATTACCGATATCCACATTGTCTCTCAGATTTCTGAAAGTCCACTCACAGAAGTGGTGAAATTATGTTTTATGCAAATTTGCAAATTTTCCTAGGAGGTTGGTAAAAGAGGGTGAAAAGTTCAATAAAATTTTATATATTTAATATTATTACAAAATGACTCCAATGAATTAAATTGAACATATATAGGTATTATGTATATATTTTGACCTAATATATAATTAAATAAAATAAAAATTATATAAATGAAAAGTTGGTTTTAACTAATAAGACAGTGTTTTCACTATTCATCAAAACCATACAGTTTTCAGAAACAAACCAAAAATTCACCTGAAGCTAATTTTGATATTCCGAAATCCAAAATGAAATCTATTTTACCAAATTCAAAACATATAAATTAAAATTATTAATTTAAATTTAATTTCCATTGTCAAAACCACAAAGCGTATTTTTACGAAATAATAACTACCAAATGATTGACACTTTTTTATGGAAAATTTCAAAGTGAAATTACTACCAGTGACCTACATTGGATTAAATTGTAAAAATATAATCTAATTACAATTCCAAACAATTCATATATATAGTTGAACACTATAAATTAATTTGTTTAAAAAAGTAGTTTACCGTTAAAATATAGTATTTTTCACTATTCCCCCAAATATGAAAGTTATCAGAAAAACATAAAAACTTTATTGAAACTAAATTATTTTGTCCCGATTCTAAATAAGAAGTTTATTTTTTTAAATTGAATATATAAAAGTTTCAAATATTGGATATAAAAAGGGTTAAAATTAAAATGCGGTAAAATTTCATTTTTTGAGAAATACTTCTTTAATTTAAAAAATGAATTTGTCCTTACATTATGTCTAAGAAATTAAAAATATGTATTCTAAAATTATAAGGATTTAATAAAGTTCAAAATTCTGTTAATACGATTCCTAACCACTTTTGAACGACTACTTTGATTAGTCGTGGTGCGCTTGAACTCGATGTTGAATGTAGTGCATGTTATTGAATTATTTTGAAGAAATAACTTACTATGAATACTTGGGGTGTTACATTCGTCCCTCTTTCAATAAAATGTGTCCTTGAAATTTGAAATTTTTCTTCAAAAATAAATGTTTGAAATTAGAAAATACCTTTCTGGGAATACCCACATCGGAAATTGGGTTAATAAAATTTAGTCATAATAAGAGGAAAAGGGAAATAAAAGGGTCACCAACAAATTATGATATCAATTAGAAGAGAATTGGTGAAAATTAGAGAAACATAATTGGAAGAAAAATTTAAATATTTATATGGAGCGATTGAGGTCATCAATCGCAAACAAATGTAAAATTAAGGGCCTCAAATCTATCAATCAGTGCTGATTTAAAATACCATCGATTCAACAAAACATATGGTATTAGGATAAAACATTTTTCATTTTAAGATCCATTCCCTAAAGATTAATTATTTGTTTACCCACAGAATATTAGGAAAAAAATTATATATATATATATAGTTGACAAGTAGAGTTTCATCCTTCAACTAATTCCTAAAACAAACTAATCTTTCACTCCAAAAAATTTCAACAAAATTTTTTTTATCCTAATCGTATAGGGTTTCAAAAATAATGAATTTATAATTCACCTATCAGACCATTTACAAAAAAAATAGATTATACAATATTGGGACTTCACGTAGTCCAGTGGTAGGCAATAAATCCCAATCGCACTATGGTTGTGGGTTCGATTCCCGCAGCTTTGACCGACATGACGGATTTCAACATAGTCTGCATGTTTTACTTTTTATAACAATCCAAAAATAACCTTAACAATATTATCCAATTTCAAACGTAATCCATTCCAACCCTTAGACTTATCAAAAATAATTCTATCCAAACACACAATCCAAAATTTATAAGGAATTTAAACACAATGAAGATCCTTTTTTCCACGTAATATCATGTGAAGACCTTCATCATGTATTATTTTAAAACATGGTAACACCCTGAATTACTATAGAACCATATTGATTACATTCATGATCCCTTATCCTTTATATAATACTGGATATCTTCCATATATCCAAAAAATTTGAATATTCCAATAATGATGAAATAAACAAACTACTAATCAGTTCCAAGGAAGATAAGAATATTCAATATATTTTATCCAAATCAACCATATCATATTCCCAGATCACTACCTCATTATCAAGACAATATTAAGGATTAACTTTCCTTCAACCATGTATTTTCCATTAATTGTAGCTAACTATTATTTCACTTTTCTTAGAAGCATATAATCTCAAATCCTCAAAAAAATATTACTACAGTACAATCATTATTTATATCCATAATTCATATAACCAGTATATTTTTTATACAACACTCAAATGGAATAATTCTATAATAACAACAAAAGAACAGTAGTCATTGTTGTTCATCTAAGGTAGTATAATAACTTTATTATTATCCAATAGAATCATTTGTGGTATACGCTGATGAATGGTACATTGATTCACGTAGTGTCCCAATGCCTTTAAGCTGAAGCATTTTACATTTGAAACATTTTTCCTACCCTTACAGTAATGTACTTGGTGTCCTTTTTCTCCACACATATAAAAAAATCTCATTCCTTTCAATCATTTACCAAGGTAATTATTTCCACATTTATCACATATTGGAAAATCCGTCTTTCCCCTCTTCCATTTATACATCATTCTCTCTACCATAATTTTATTCTATTTCTTCCCTTCAAAGCCACATGACTTAGAGAATTATTTACTTAACTTATTAACACGTGATAATATTTTTTTCATATCTTGTGAATACATGGGAGACTATTTCCCTTTTAAATGTATCTTAATACCATGAATTATATGATCCTTTACACTCTTTGGATCATGCGTATTGCTGGAGTTCTCATTCCATATACTGGGTTCCATTTATAAACAATGGAATAAACTAGGTTAGTTTTTGAATCACAATGCATACTTCCAAACCTGTAAAATAGTTAATATTAATTGAACAGTTCATGGATATAATCCATAATAATAAAGATGTTTTCATTGAGGAATTATAAACTCATAAACCCATCATAATGGTTTGTAAGGAAAATTGAAATTATCCTAAGAATATCCCCCAGGAGTGTCATAACTAAGAGTGTAGCAAGGCCTGTTTTCATGCACCAGTTCCCGTTCGAGTCTAGCTCAAAGCGGTGTTTTCGGGTTTTACCCATTGGAACATCTGTGCCTGAGCCACCTCTACCAGATTTTATCTATAAATGGATTTATTTCATAGAAAACTCACAAAATATCTACTTTACTAAAATTCAGGGAGGTTCTTCTATACTAATATTCAAATTCTATCTTAGGGTAATGTGCTCAAATCAATGTTTATCCAAATCAAGTTTCCAAGGTTTGTACTAAACATACTCTGATACCAACTATAACGCCTCGACCCTAGTTACCCAGATTCGGTGTATTATTTTAATATATTGGCATGGTTACAAGGAATCAAGTCCCGAATGACCGATCAATTTAGCAGTATTGGAAACAAGATTCATACATAAGTTCAACTTTACAACATGGAATGAAATAGAACATGAATTTATTCCATTAGAAACATCCAAGCCTCCTAGATTATTCTTGAAAGTCACTCATAACTAACTTCATCATATCCAAGGAAAATGAAACATAAGAAAGGGGTGAGCTCAAATGCTCAGTAATGGTAAGCAATTCAGTAGAAGATAAAATAATTATTAAGAAAGGTGAATAATTGAAACCACATACCTTTACTAATAATAAACATGAATACATTTATGGAAGGAATATGAGATGAGTAAATAATACCATAATAAAACATAATAATGGGTATTCTACTAGTCGAATGACCACATGAACCATCAACATTATTTTTATAATGAGGTAATTTATAGTTCTGGAAATTCAGAAATATTTTTTCAAGGCCTTGGCCAAGATGTGAAAAAATGATTAAGGCCTCAGGGAAAAACCTTATATCAAATTGGGAAAGGCCTCAAACAATTCCACATCTAGTTGTCTCATGAGACCTACCTATTCATGGAGGAGTTATTGCGGGCTCCACGAGTCATTTAATAAGTCCAATACATTTCTCATATGAAAAGGTTGAAATATAACATAAACATTCATATTAAAACTATCACACAAAATGTCAATAATTTAACTATAAACCACGAATGCTATAAAAATATCATATACACAATAAAACATATCACAAAACCTTCAATACAATATAGACGTTTTGTATCATAATAAATCAACTTCAAAAAAACTTAAAATCAATCAAATGATGCTGACATTGATTAAATCAAAACATTTTTTAGAGAAATATAACATTATATTTTGAAATCATTTAAGAGTCACATAATTATAAACAAAACATTTATTATTAAAATATTCTTATAAGAATTTAAGGGGAGCTTCGACAATGTTATAATGGCGTAAAATATCCACACCCACCATATAAGTTAAAAAACATTCTTATATTAAATTTGTCGAAATGGTCAAAATTACCTTGTTTTGAAAATGACAGAAAGAATACTTACAAAAAAATTTATAAAAAGTCAAAAAGGGTATACATTACTTTCTACCATAGTCTAGTAAATATTAAAAAAAAAATTGGAATATATTTTTACGAAACAGGGATGTGGATAATAAAGAGGTCTCGGTAGATACTTACGTAAAAACAACCTCAAATAATAAAGAGATTGTTAAGTTAACCCTTAACTTGTACTTTTCCTTGGTCAAGGGTAGTTTAAACTCTTTTATAATGGTGAAAAATTGTTATTAAATTATAGAAGAATCATATCCATTAATATGATATCATATATGATCTTTTAATATTGCTTTGTTAATAATACCTTAGTATTATCATCATTTCAGGTGTTAACTGATTCATTTTCATTTATATGCATTGTAACATAAGTAATGATTTTTATGGATAGTATGTATCTTATTCATATTCATAATGATATTATGTCTTTACACATTATTTTTAATCATCTAATGAAAATTCGTCTTGAATGGATTCGATGGGGAACGAATCTCATCATGTTCGTGGAGACGGTAATCCGTACGTACGCATGAGTGACAATATCATTGTTTTGATATTAAAATAATATATAATTGGAAGCTATATTATATATAATGAATTATTATAATGTAATATTTATTATTTACATCAATTACACATCATTATTATACCCATCCATATAATAATGTACTGAATATCAATTACACCATGACGTGGAGACAGTAAGCCGTACGTATGCAAGTATGGTGACATGTCATTCAAAGGATTGATAGAATAACGAATATGGTTGTACCATTTTTATTATAATATCACAGTATATAGAAGATACTGTAGTTATAATTTTAGAATGTAAAAAACAAAGAAAGAGGATGTGGAAGAAAAAAGGGACTTGAAAGAGGTGGGGAAATATTTATCACTTTTTCATGTTTTTCCTTTGGATTTGATCAAAAGGGCTCCATAGGTTGGATTTATAACTAATGGAAGTAATATATGGAAAAGGTAGGATAGTTAGGAGGATATTTTGTCCATGATTGGATGATCCAAATGGATTTGGAGGTGTGAATGTGGGAGAAGGGGAAGTACCATTTTATAATAGAGGTGTGGGTCACTTTTGGAAAAGCTTGAAATATTATTTTATAATAAAATCATTTTCGGTTTCTAATGGCTCAAAAATGATTTATTTATAGGATAAGGTGGTTTTGGGTCGAAATAATCTCAACCAATAGGTTTTATACAAGTTTTGTTTACCAATTTAATCTTATCTTTTAGATGTAACTCTTTGTAAAACAGTTTATCTTTTACAGTGTCTTCTTGTATTCTTACACTATATGGTTAATACACTTACACTAAACATCCAAGAGAACCTCAAGTGGTTCATTAATGACACATATAATATTATTTAAGCTCTTTGGTGGAACCTTATATTTTTAGGAATATTATATCAACCAATAATATAGTATTTGTTTTAAAATTAATTTATGACAATTTTGACACTATTTGGAATTTGGTAGTTGTGAAAGTAATAAAAACATTATTTCTTCGAAAAAGATACATTAAATCAACCCTAACAAGTCATATTCACAAACAATATTCTTTTATTTCAGAAAAACATAGAAATTATATTTATTGTAATATTTATAATACCATTTATTTGATTCATTCATTAATAAGGTAATTACCGAATCATCATTGGGTCATAAATAAATTTAATTATTTAATGTATAAAAATTATAAATAAAATACCAAGATATAGGAAATATTTTTATCTTTCTAATGAATATTTATAGTCGAATTTATATTGTTTTTATCCAAATATTAAAAATGGTTTAGTTATTAAACATTGATTTTAACTCTCTTAAATCTTCTTTAAATAAAATAATAATAAATGTCCTCATCTAATACAATTGGACCATATGGTCATATTTAATCCCTAAGATTGTTTTTGGTCGAATTAAACTTTTCAAATAATATTAGGACATGTTTTAGGGTAAGAATAATAGCATTTGTACCCTTAATTACTCTATTTACATTTAATAGTGGTAAGTAAAATTAAAAGGTTACTATTCACCAAAAAAAATTCATCCTATTGAACCGCGTTTTTCTTACTGAAAACAATCGTGTCCCTTTGATTTTTTAAATTTTACTCACATTATATGTAAAATTATGTTTTATGTGAATTTGTAAATTCTCCTATGAGGTGGGTAAAAGACGGTGAAAAGTTCAATAAAATTTTATATATCTAATATTATTAAAAAATGACTCCAATGAATTAAATTGAACATATATAGGATTAATATATTTATTTTTACCTAATATAAATTTAAATAAAATAAATAATTATTTAAATGAAAAGTCGGTTTTAACCAATAACGCAGTGTTTTTCACTATTCATCAAAAATTGAATGTTTTTGAGAAACAGACGACAAATTCACCCTAATCTAATTTTGATATTTTTAATTCAAAAATGAATTCTATTTTAAGAAATTAAAAACATAGAAATTTCATTTAATAAATTAAAGTTAATTCCCATTTTCAAAACCAAAAAGCGTAGTTTTAAGAAATTATAACTACCAAAATATTTCCACTTGTTTATGTCTAATTTACAAGTGAAATTACATCCAATAACCAAAATTGGATTAAATGGATAAAATATAATCTAATTATACTTTCAAACAATTAATATGTATAGTTGGACACTATAAATTATTCGATTAAAAACGTTGTTTTCAGTTAAAATATAGTATTTTTCACTATTAACCCAAATATGAAAGTTATCAGAAAAACAAACACAATTTATTAAAACTAAATTATTTTGTCCCGATTCTAAAGATAAATTTTATTTTTTCAAATTTAATATATAAAATTTTAAAATATTGGATTTAAAAAGGGTTCACCATTAAAAGGGGGTAAAATTTAATATTTTGAAAAATGATACGTTTATCTAAAAAAATGAATTAGTCCTTAAATTATGTCTATGAAACTCATAATAAGTATTCAAAAATTATAAGGATTATATAAAGTTAAAAATTATGTTAATAATATTCTTAACCTTTTTTTAATGACTAGTTTGGTTAGTTGTGGTGCGCTTGAACACGATGTTGCGTGTAGTGCATGTAATTGAATTACTATGAAAAAATAACATACTATGAAATCATGGGGTGTAACATTATGACTATGAATGACCAAGTTTAATCCTAAGGTGTCACAAATTATAATTCAAATAAATTAAATTTTTTATGAACAACTGAAAATTGAAAGGCCCATGTGGAAATAAATTGATGAAGTATTAATGTACTGGTGCTGCATTTAAAACCATAATTAAAATTCAATTTAGTGATTAATATTATTCCAAGGATGTCCATAATCATTATTTTTCATGTTATATTAATTTGGAGTTATAAAAGAAAAAAAATTTGTTGGTTGATAAAAAATAAAATTCGACAAGTCTGAGGGTCTTGAACCCCTGATCGAAGGATGGTAAGGGTTTCATAGCAGCCACTGACCTACGTAATGTCCAGGTTAATGGGTCATTGTATCCAGTTAAATATGTTTTATTAAAAAATATTTAACATAAACCAGTAATGTTTATTTTTAGGTTTTAAAATACTTAACCATATTAGTTTTATAAAATATTCAGAGACAAATAGTTAGAGTTTTCACTATTTTAGAGGCCTTAAATTCCTTTAAATGAATATTTTTGGGATTCAGTAATTTAATTTAATTTTTGGATATATATTTCCTAATGTAAGGGGAAAATTATAAATTCATTGAAGAATAAAAAAATTAATTATTAATATGAAATATAAAACTATCAATTAATTATTTTCCTTATATTCTTAGGAAAAAAATAATTCCTCAACATTACGAAATGTATATTCGAACAAATTTTTTTCATAATACATTTACTTTTTTATACTGATGGTCTCTTAAATAATCACCAATTTGTTTCATTGAGGCCTTCAACATTTTATTGATCATCCAATAGTTTTTTATAAATGATCTCAATCACTCCTTAAAAATATTTATGCATTTCCTCGAAGAACAAATATGTACTTTCCACTAATGTTCTTCTTCTTAGAGACCTACTTATATGTTAGTACATGTGACCTTTTATACATACCATTATTTCTATTTTAAAGGATGTATTATGAACCATTATCATGGTGTGGGATTTCAATAATATGAATTAGAAAATATTATATCACCTAGATCGAGTTTAAATTAGGTGGAACAATTTAAATAATGTTGGGGATAATGTGGCACCTTGAAAATATAAATTTGGAATATTTTTTTTGTAACACCCGAGATTTTTATGATTAATATTTTGTTTTTATATATCATCAAAGGAATCTTTTTCTAAACAACACTTGCTTGGCTTTCATTACACGTAATTGCGACCTTCCTCGATAGCTTGCGTCGTACGCAATACCGAGTTTCACTAAACAACAGTATGCTATTAAAACTAGCCGTTATGAATAGTAATAACCACTTTTTGAAATTTTATAAATTCTATTTTTCAAGATGGACTTAATTTTTGGATTCGGAATATCAAAATTAGCCTAGGGTGAAATTTTGGTATTTTTCTGAAAACTTTCAATTTTTGATGAATAGTGAAACCACTAAGTGGTAGGTTAAAAACTGAATTTTGCATAAAACATAATTTTACCGCTTCTGTGAATGGAATTTCGAAAATCCGATAGACACGGTTGATATCAGTATGTAAAATGTGGTTCAATGAGATAAAAATAATTTTTTTGTGAATAGTAACTTTTTACTTTTTTTTACCGCGGTTAATAGTAAATAGGGTAACTAAGGGTAAATATGATATTACTATTACCCTAACACATGTCCTAATTCTATTGGACAAATGTAATTCGACCAAAAACAAACTTAGGAATAAAATATGACCATTTAGGCCCACTTGTATTAGATTAGGACATTTATTATTAATTTATTTAAAGAAGGGTTAAAATAGTTAAAATCAATGATTAAAAAGTAAATCATTTTTAATATGGGGTTATACATAAGATAAATTAGACTATAAATATTCATTAGAAATCTAAAAAGATTTCCTACATAATGGTATTTTATTTGTAATTTTTAGACATTAAATAATTTAATTTATTTATGACACAATGATGATGCAGTAATTATCTCATTAATGAAATATTGAAATAATTGATGTTATAAACACCAAACTAAATGTAATTTGAGACTTTTTATGAATTACACTAATTTTCTAGGTTACTATGATATATTAGTGTTGATTTAATCAACTTGGTTCGAATATATAATTCTGTTATGACTTTCACAAAAATCATATATCAAATAGTGTCAAAATTGACACAAAATAGTTTTTAAATCAAATATTATATTATTAATTGTTATTTTATTCCTAAAAATCTAAGGGTCGGCCAAATGACTTAGATAAGGATATATATATTAATAATAAACAATTTGAGGTTCCTTTGGCATGTTATAGTAATTGTATTAACCATATAGTGAAAGAAAACAAAAAGACATGGTAAAAGTTAAATTATTTAACTTAGAGTTAAATCTAATTGATAAGGTTAAAATAATACCCTAAACTTGTCTAAATCCTATTGGTTGATAGGATTTCGACCCTTCCCACTTTAGCTTCGAAATAAGACCCTTTGGAACCATTATAAACCGATTTTGACTTTAATATAAAATAATATTTTGAGATATTCCTAAGGTGCCCCTCTCCTCCCTTATAAAAGGGCACCTCCTCCCCCTCCTCCTCACACCAAATTGAGCACTCAAGCTCGGCCAAACCCTGCCATTTTCTCCTCTCCACTTCCCTAGAATAATCCTAGAGGTCCTGGTCTTCTTCAAAGACCAATATTAGTTCCCTAAGTGGAGGATTCAAAGAAGCGTTCCAAAGAAGAGGAGCTTCGGACACGTACAAAGCAAATCGGACCTAAGGTAAGGGAAATATCACAATCTCATTTTTATCCGAGATTGTTTAGTCGTAAGTATTTACTGGGGTGTATTTTATCATCCACATCCATGTTTCATCAATATGTAATATTATTTCCATCCACCTAAAATTGATTAAATCCATTTTTACCCTTCGGTGAGTTTTTAGTAATATGTATGAAAGGAATCTTTTGTCGTACGAGGTACTTTTTGACTTTTCCGACAAAAGTACGAAGAATTTTTTTTTATACGGCATGAATGGATTTTTAAAACATTATTTCCAAGAAGCTTCCTTTACATGTTTTCAAGTTTATTTTTAATCAACTTCTTTTAGTTTAAAATTGTATGACATGTTAAGAAAGGAAAAGTGTTTTTGAAGTAGAAAGGATATTTTCCTCAAGAATGAAGTTCAAGTATTTTATCAAAATTATTTTCCATCTAAGATAATAAAAGGCTTCTGTTTTTATCCCTATTATTACATGGATTTGATTATGTTGTGATGGAAATATTTTTATGAATTCCTTTATCTTATATGAATTGTTTTATGATGTCATGTTGTTTAAGAATCCCATTTTTATTACATGGGTTACGCTACGATGTATGGTTGATGATTATGTGGAACACATAAGAAAGGATTCATTATAAGATTGGTGGGACCTATATCTCACTCCAATGCATTGGGAAAAGATGTTATATCTCATGAGATAGACATGGCTGGAACGGTAGGTTATACCGGTTCAGTGAAATAGGACTGGAACGAGGGTGACTCGGTTCAGAAAGGGACTTTCTCCACTAAGATAGTCTTGGCAATGAGTCATGACTAAGAAGAAATGATTTTCCACGATTATGTGTGCATGCCACAAAGTTTCAAGTTTCATGTTCTGATTATGGGGATCTCATTTTCACTTCTATGATTTATTCCATGTTAAGATATTATGATCTCTTTTGCAGGATATGATTTTCAAAAAGATATGATATGATTTTTATTTCCATTATTTGCCCTTGCTGAGCATTTGAGCTCACCCTTTTATGATTTCTTTTCCCCAGGTCAGGAAGATGGATATTAAGTAGAATATGCTAAAAGGGACCCTAGATATGATGAAATAAATGGGGGACACTGTAGAAGATTTATTAACCAGTTGTTTATGTTTCCCAGTTTCTAAAGACACTATACCTATGCGGTCCTTTGTGGTTTTGTCATATGTTGTAATAAGTGTGCTTCAATTTTGATGTATTAACAATGTATTTAAATTATGGGTCGTTATAGTTGGTATCAGAGGAAAGGCATATTGAACCATTGGAAACTAGGATGTGAAAGTCTTAGTAAGAACCCTAATGATAAGTCTAAGCATAGAACACAATCTTAGTGTTTTAGAAATGGCCATGAATAACCTAGGATAAGACCTTAAGAATGAAAATTTTATTCTTGAATTATGTGGTTTTCCAATTATAATTAGTGTTGCTCACACTATTCTTCTTGGTTTTAGTCAATGGCTGGAACTCGAAGGAACCGTGTTAATGCGGAATGCGATGGGCAATGCAATGATTGTCCCCCTGAGAAACCAAACGATATGGGAGCTGGAATGCAAAATCTTGTAGCCATGCTCACACAACTTTCTAAAGCTATGAATCATGCAGGACTTCCAAACGAGCAAAGGAAGGAGCAACATTCTGTTGAATCCGTCATGAGGCAGCGTCCACCTTCTTTCAGTGGGTCTACTGATCCATTAGTTGATGAACAATGGATTAGTACTACTGAAAAGATATTTTCAGTTCTTCAATTTTCTGAACATGATAATGTCATCCTAGTAGTGTATCGTTTGGAAGGAGATGCTGATCAATGGTGGAATCTTATTAAGAATACGAGGCAAAGGGATGAAATTGAGTCTATGGAATGGGACGAGTTCAAGAACTTATTTTTCAATAAGTAATTCCCTCGTATTCTCCAAACAAAGATGGAGAAAGAGTTTCTTGAACTGAAGCAAAGGGATGATGAATCTGTTGGTACCTATGAAGCAAATTTTACAAGACTTCCAAGGTACGCTTCTGGTATTATTATCCAACCTGAGAGTAAGATCGATCGATTCTTTAGTGGCTTAAAACCAAATCTTCGAATGGCGTTAGCCATAAGGGACTTCAATAGCTACGAGGAAATCGTTCGATGTGCTCTCAAAGTCGACATGATGATTGGAGTAACCCATCAGTCACATGGGTTTGATAATAAGAGGAATATGGAATTCAAAGGAAAATCTAAAGAGCACACTGAAAAGAAGATGAACGTTTCCTTATTCTCAAAGTGTGGAAAGAAACATGGAGGGAGTTGTCTTAAAGGGACAAGTAAATGTTTTAAATGTGGAAAGGAAGGTCATCGGGCATTTGAATGCCGCGATAATGGGAAGAAGATGTCTAATGATGCAAACAAAGGAAGGGATACACAGAATGAACCTACTACACTTCAATGTTTCAAGTGCAAGGAGATGGGGCATTATGCCAATCAATGCCCAAATCCAAGGGTTGATGATGATGGTCGACGTCAACAAAATCTTAAGGCTAAAGACGAAGGAAAGTCACATGCAATTTCTATCAGCGATGTGGAGTACGATAACGATGTGGTGAAAGGTACACTTACCATCCACTCTAAAGTAGAAAATGTTTTATTTGATTCTAGATCCAGCCAATCTTTTATTTCTGAAAAATTTTCTAAGGGTATCACCGTATTACCTCAACAATTAGATGTTGAGTTAGCTGTGACAACACCAAATGGCACAACAGTCGCATCAAAAGTTTATAATTCTTCTCCGATCAAAGTTTGTGGGAAATTTCTTCCCGCAAATCTTGTGATACTTCCTTTAGTGGAATTTGATGTGATTCTTGGCATGGATTGGCTTTCTCTACATGGAGCTCATATCAATTGCCAAAGAAGGGAAGTCACATTTCATATTCCAGATCAATCTACGATCGTCTATCGATGCAAGGATGAATATAACCTTCCAGTGGAAATTTCTTCCATCTTATGGGTATTGATTCCACTAAATGAAGGTTATTTATCTCAAATGGTTGGTGAGAAACTCACGATTAAGAATATTCCCATCGTACGGGAGTTTGATGATGTCTTTCCGGAGGAATTACCGGGTCTTCCACCAAATCGTGAGGTTGAGTTTTCAATAGAACTCGTACTGGGCGCTTTGCCAATTTCAAGGACACCTTATAGAAAGTCCCCAATTGAGTTGTAGGAATTGAAGAAGCAACTCCAGGAGAATCTTGAAAAGGGATTCATACGCCCTAGTGCGTCACCTTGGGGAGCACCTGATCTATTTGTTAAGAAGAAAGATGGATCAATGAGACTCTGCATTGATTATCGAGAACTTAACAAGATAACTATCAAGAAAAAATTTCCTCTCCCACACATTGATGACTTATTTGAACAACTACGCGGAGCTCAATACTTTTCCAAGATTGATCTTCGTTCAGGGTATCATCAATTAAGGGTCAAAAGGGAGGATATACCAAAGACGGCTTTCCGTACAAGGTATGGACACTATGAATTTATAGTGATTCCATTTGGTCTTACTAATGCCCCTGCTATCTTCATGGATCTAATGAATAGAGTCTTTAGAGACTATCTTGATCAATTTGTGGTAGTCTTTATAGACGATATTCTTGTCTATTCAAAGATCAAGGAAGAGCATGAAGATCACTTGAGAATTATACTGAAGACCCCGAGAAAGGAGAAGCTTTATGTCAAATTTACCATGTGTGAATTTTGGCTTCAAAAAGTTGCATTTTTTGGGTCACATAATCTCAAAAGAGGGGATATCTGTGGATCCAGCAAAAACAGAGGTTATCGAAAGATGGTCGAGACCAACAACAGTAACTGAGATCCGAAGTTTTCTTGGTTTGGCTGGATATTATAGACGTTTTGTAAAAGATTTTTCACGATTATCTAATCCACTCACCAAGTTGACCCGGAAAGGAGTTAAGATTGTCTGGACGGAAGAATGTGAAGAGAATTTCAAGGAGTTGAAAATAAGGTTATCCGGTGCACCTGTGCTCACACTGCCTTGTAGTGGAGAATGGTTTGTGATCTAGAGTGATGCATCCAAGAAGGGATTGGGGTGTGTTCTTATGAAAAATGATATGGTGATAGCTTATGCCTCACGACAGTTGAAAATCCATGAGAAAAATTACCCAACACATGATTTGGAGTTAGCTGCGGTAATCTTTGCATTAAAGATTTGGAGGCATTACCTTTATGGTGAAAGGTGTGATATTTATACTGATCATAAAAGTTTAAAGTATATTTTCACACAAAAGGAGCTGAATATGCGTCAAAGAAGATGGTTGGAGCTGATTAAGGATTATGGCTGCTCAATCCATTACCACCCTAGGAAAGCAAACAAGGTGGCAGATGCATTAAATCGAAAAGACCATGATAGTTTATCCATGATGAGGATCACAAAGGATCCATTATTTATGGATTTACAAAGGATGGATCTTGGAATTATAATGGAAGGGGAAAAATCTTGTCTTTCTCAAATGAATGTTCAACCATCTATACATGTGAAGATTAAAGAGGAACAGAAAGAAGATGTCGAGTTACAAAAGAAGGTGATAAATGTTCGTGAGTTCAACCTTGATTGTGATGGGATAATAAACTTCAGGAATCGGGTTTGTGTTCCTCCCATCCCCGAATTAAAGAAGGAGCTGCTAGATGAGGCTCATAGTTCATCATTCTCTATTCATCCTGGAAGCACGAAGATGTATAGGGACCTGAAAGAGTACTTCTGGTGGGATGGCATGAAAAGAGATGTTGCTGAATATGTCTCTCGATGCTTGGTTTGTCAACAAGTTAAAGCTGAGAGACAAAAGTCTAAGGGGATGTTACAACCATTACCCATACCCGAATGGAAATGGGAAAACATCACTATGGACTTTGTCACAGGACTTCCTAAAACATCAAAAGGCAATAATGCTATTTGGGTCATAGTTGATCGTCTTACAAAGTCTGCACACTTCATTGCTATTAGAGATGATTTCTCTCTAGATCAGCTTGCCAGGATATATGTAAAGGAAGTGGTAAGATTTCATGGAGTACCACTTTCTATTATATCTGATCGGGATCCTTGATTTACCTCGAAGTTCTTGCGAAGTCTTCAGCATACTCTGGATACAGAGTTGAGTTTCAGCACTGCTTATGATCCTCAGACAGACGGTCAATCTGAGAGAACAATTCAAACCCTAGAAGATATGTTGAGAGTTTGCTCTATGGATTTCAAAGGAGGTTGGGATCAACACCTACCTTTGGTGGAATTTTCTTATAATAATAGCTTTCACTCCAGTATTCAGATGGCTCCTTATGAAGCTCTCTATGGAAAGAAATGTAGGACTCCAACTTGCTGGGATGAAGTTGGGGAAAGAAAGCTATTAGGACCTGATCTCATTGATGAAATGGCAGAAAAAGTCAGATCTACTCAACAACACATAAGAGCAGCTCAGAGTCGACAGAAAAGTTATGCCGACAACCGAAGAAAAGACCTAGAGTTTGAAGTGGGTGATAAAGTGTTCTTACGAATATCTCCCTGGAAGAGGGTTATGAGATTTTGAAAGAAGGGGAAGTTGAGCCCTAGATATATCGGTCCTTTCGAAATACTGGATCGTGTTGGAAAGGTAGCTTACCGATTGGCGCTTCCACCGAATCTCTCTCAAGTTCACGATGTGTTCCATGTATCTCTCCTGAGAAAGTACATACCTGATCCTTCACATGTACTCAGCTCAGAAGTTGTACCACTGGAGCAAGATCTTTCTTATGAAGAACAACCGATAGAGATTCTGGATCGTAGCGAAAAAGTCCTACGAAACAAGACCACTCGATTGGTGATAGTTTTATGGAGGAAACACCAACTTGAATAAGCTACATGGGAGCTTGAGGATATGATGAGGGAGAAGTATCCTCATCTGTTTGTAACAAAGTGACGAATTTTGAGGGCGAAATTCTTTTTAAGGGGGGTAGAATGTAACACCCGATATTTTTATGAGTAATATTTTGTTTTTATATATCATCAAAGGAATCTTTTTCTACACAACACTTGCTTGGCTTGCATTACACGTAATCGCGACCTTCCTCGATAGCTTGCGTCGTACGCAATACCGAGTTTCACTAAACAACAATGTGCTATTAAAACTAGCCGTTATGAATAGTAATAACCACTTTTTGATATTTTATAAATTTTATTTTTCAAAATGGACTTCATTTTTGGATTCGGAATATCGAAATTAGCCTAGGGTGAAATTTTGGTATTTTTCTGAAAACTTTCAATTTTTGATGAATAGTGAAACCACTAAGTGGTAGGTTAAAAACTGAATTTTGCATAAAACATAATTTTACCGCTTCTGTGAATGGAATTTCGAAAATCCGACAGAAACAGTTGATATCAGTAAGTAAAATGTGGTTCAATGAGATAAAAATAATTTTTTTGTGAATAGTAACTTTTTACTTTTTTTTCCGCGGTTATTAGTAAATAGGGTAATTAAGGGTAAATATGACATTACTATTACCCTAGCACATGTCCTAATTCTATTGGACAAGTGTAATTCGAGCAAAAACAAATTTAGGAATAAAATGTGACCATTTAGGCCCACTTGGATTAGATTAGGACATTTATTATTAATTTATTTAAAGAAGGGTAAAAATAGTTAAAATCAAAGATTAATAAGTAAATCATTTTTAATATGGGATTATACATAAGATAAATTCGACTATAATTATTCATTAGAAATATAAAAATATTTCCTACATAATGGTATTTTATTTGTAATTTTTAGAAATTAAATAATTTAATTTATTTATGACACAATGATGATGCAGTAATTATCTCATTAATGAAATATTGAAATAATTGATGTTATAAACACCAAACTAAATGTAATTTGATACTTTTTATGAATTACACTAATTTTCTAGGTTACTATGATATATTAGTGTTGATTTAATCAACTTGGTTCGAACATATAATTCTGTTATGACTTTCACAAAAATCATATATCAAATAGTGTCAAAATTGACAGAAAATAGTTTTTAAATCAAATATTATATTATTAATTGTTATTTTATTCCTAAAAATCTAAGGTTCGGCCAAATGACTTAGATAAGGATATATATATTAATAATAAACAATTTGGGGTTATTTTGGCATGTTATTGTAATTGTATTAACCATATAGTGAAAGAAAATAAAAAGACATGGTAAAAGTTAAATTATTTAACTTAGAGTTAAATCTAATTGATAAGGTTAAAATAATACCCTAAACTTGTCTAAATCCTATTGGTTGATAGGATTTCGACCCTTCCCACTTTAGCTTCGAAATAAGACCCTTTAGAACCATTATAAACCGATTTTGACTTTAATATAAAATAATATTTTGAGATATTCCTAAGGTGCCCCTCTCCTCCCTTATAAAAGGGAACCTCCTCCCCCTCCTCCTCACACCAAATTGAGCACTCAATCTCAGCCAACCCCTTCCATTTTATCCTCTCCAATTCACTAGAATAATCCTAGAGGTCCTGGTCTTCTTCAAAGACCAATATTAGTTCCCTAAGTGGAGGATTCAAAGAAGCGTTCCAAAGAAGAGGAGCTTCGGACACGTACAAAGCAAATCGGACATAAGGTAAGGGAAATATCACAATCTCATTTTTTATCCGAGATTTTTTAGTCGTAAGTATTTACTGGGGTGTATTTTATCATCCACATCCATGTTTCATCAATATGTAATATTATTTCCATTCACCTAAAATTGATTAAATCCATTTTTACCCTTCGGTGAGTTTTTAGTAATATGTATGAAAGGAATCTTTTGTCGTACGAGGTACTTTTTTGACTTTTCCGACAAAAGTACGAAGAATGTTTTTTTATACGAAATGAATGGATTTTTAAAACATTATTTCCAAGAAGCTTCCTTTACATGTTTTCAAGTTTATTTTTAATCAACTTCTTTTAGTTTTAAATTGTATGACATGTTAAGAAAGGAAAAGTGTTTTTGAAGTAGAAAGGATATTTTCCTCAAGAATGAAGTTCAAGTATTTTATCAAAATTATTTTCCATATAAGACAATAAAAGGGTTCTATTTTTATCCCTATTATTACATGGATTTTATTATGTTGTGATTGAAATATTTTTATGAATTCCTTTATCTTATATGAATTGTTTTATGATGTCATGTTGTTTAAGAATCCCATTTTTATTACATGGGTTACGCTATGATGTATGGTTTATGATTATGTGGCACACATGAGAAAGGATTAATTATAAGATGGGTGGGACCTATATCTACCTCCAATGCATTGGGTAAAGATTTTATATCTCATGAGATAGACATGGCTGGAACGGTAGGTTATATCGGTTCATTGAAACAGGACTGGAACGAGGGTGACTCGGTTCAGAAAGGGACTTTGTCCACTAAGATAGTCTTGGCAATGAGTCATGACTAACAAGAAATGATTTTCCATGATTATGTGTGCATGCCACATAGTTTCAAGTTTCATGTTATGATTATGGGGATCTCATTTTCACTTCTATGATTTATTCCATGTTAAGATATTATGATCTCTTTTGCAGGATATGATTTTCAAAAAGATATGATATGATTTTTATTTCCATTATTTGCCCTTGCTGAGCATTTGAGCTCACCCTTTTATGTTTTCTTTTCCCCAGGTCAGGAAGATGGATATTTAGTAGAATATGCTAAAAGGGACCCTAGATATGATGAAATAAATGGGAGACACTGTAGAAGATTTATGAACCACTTGTTTATGTTTCCCAGTTTCTAAAGACACTATACCTATACGGTCATTTGTGGTTTTGTCATATGATGTAATAAGTGTGATTCAATTTTGAAGTATTAACAATGTATGTAAAGTATGGGTCGTTATATTTTTCGATAGCATGTATGAAATGCACTACCAATACTGAAAGGGAATATAATATATAGTGAATTTGTAATATATTTATAATATTAAAAAATTAAATACATTTTATAGATTATAATTCATGAAACACTGATTTAGATTGTGAAACACTCAATCAAGAGTTTCTTCGATGGTTTTCATTACAAGAAGAACTGAGATTTACCAACAAAACATATTATTAAAATATTATAATATTAATATAATTAGAATAAACCAAGCCGTTATAATAATATTTCCAAATATTATTAACTATCAATTGAAAATATATGGTATAAAAAATTATATGATGAATTCATTGTTTAAAAATTAATTTGAAATGGATATAAGAATCCATTAGATATAAAGGGGATATTTTGATATAAAACAATTTCTATGCACACAAATCTATTTTACAATAATAAATTAAATTAATTAAAATTATTCAGTGATATTATTTTAATATATATATATATATATATATATTATTCAAAAAAAATATTTTTCATATTCATGCATTAGGTTTGACTGGAATAGTATAAGAACAAACTCAATATCGCCAAAAAAACCTATATTGTTATAAAGGCATTTTTAACGCCTTGTAAAGAGGAACGCATTTTAAATATGAATTTTGAGACATTAAATTATTTAATATGTAAATATAAATTTATATTTTAAATTTAAATATAAAAATTAGATTATGGTTATTTTTTGATATTTTTAATAAACATTAAATTTTTGATGCATAGTTAAAAGTATTGGATCTTAGTTCAAAAAATATTTTCATCTATTTTATTTATAATGGTTAAATAAAAAATTTAATTTTTATAAATATTATTTACATTATATGTTTATCAGGTAATAAAATTTATTTCAATGTAATCAATTCCATTTTTTCATTTATTATAAAAATACATGACACTTTCAGTCATTTTTACTTTTAAAACATGTTACGTCGTCCTTCCTATAGGATTGAACTTAAAATAATTTATGCCACTTCTGGGATTGGAATTCGGAAAAATATATTACATATTTTGAATAAGAATAATTTATAATGTAAAATAATATCATCATTGTTTTAGACAAAAAATATTATTGAATGTTATTAAAATTAATTACAATGATTAAGGTTAAATTAACATTAATAAGGGATTAACCCTTAACCTTAAGTCCCAAATAGATGTATATACTTGTTAAATATCTACTGTATGGAAATAATTCGACCCTATAAAACATTGGATCTAATTTTTATCATTATGGGATTAAATTTCAATAAGAAAAACGTCAGAAGAATTCATCTTCCAAATATAACAAGAGTTCCACTCCTCCTCCTCTATAAAAGGCCTCCTCTCATCCCACTTAGTCAAACCTCTAGAGCAACGTTATCATGATAAATATATTCCCAAATAGACCATAAAAATAACAAAACTCATCCTAGATGCATAAATTTATGATGAAATCCATCCAAAGATCCTTTTGGTACAATCCAAATGAAGTTACCCGATTAAGAGGTAATAACTTTACTTAAGATCTTTCATTTCATTTACATTTCCCACCACCTAAAACATTATTATTCCATTATTTTATGACAACCATTATTTACTCAATATATTTCGATGTATTTTTGATAACTTTTCCACCTATACTTACACAAAATTTTATCTAATGGGTAAAAAACATATTGTTTCTATGTTTGGAGAACTACTATCTCATTAAATGATGATTGTTCAATTATATATTACCAGCTCTCATGGTGACCATTATGATGAATAATATGTTTATATATGTTAAATATGATATTTATTATGTATTTAATCCTCAATAATTCTTTTATAACAAAAAAATTTAATACTTTCCATTTTTCTTTACTATGATAACATCGTTTGAGGAAATGTGGTGTACCGCCCCATCAAAGCGATGTGATTTGTCCACACTATACACGAAACATATAAAGGGTGATTTAAATTAAACATGGGTTAAATAACAAACTATAAATTATATTTATGAAATAATTAAATTTATATTAATAATATATATATATATATATCTCATTTTATTTATTTTATTTCGCATTCAAAAAAGTGATAACGTCTTTCGTAGATATCTAGACTACTACCTCCTCAACATGGTGTTATTCCTTTTACATATCAATAATTCTATATATACAAATATATGATTAAATAATATGGAAATTTTTTATTTAATTATCTTTCTATAAAGATATGGTGTCACTTACCTTCCTTCCATAATGATCATTGAAAAAATGGGAACATTACTCATGCGTATGTATGGCCTACCATCAGCATGATGGTAATGTTGGTTAATTTTCCATTAATATATTTAATGATTGATTATAAAAGTATAATTTTTTTTATAAATATGATAATTATTTCATCATTATTATATTGGATATGTTATGTAATGAACCGTTTGACCATTATTGACAAACCAATGTTATTTTTGACACAAAAACCGAATTTGGTCAAAACACCTGACATATACATAATTGTTTAAGTAGTTTTAATGAAAATGCTTATATGTTAATTAAAATTAATGAAAAATATGAAAAAGGTTTTTATGAACACATATAATTACCATTAGTTTATTATATAGGTTGTTAATGTGTTTTCACCTGAAAGTAAACACAAGGTAATGGATTTTTTTCTCAATTTTATTTCCGTGAGGCATACTTTATTGTTGTGAATCAAATTTCCTATATATGGTGTACAGACTTCCACATTTACATGTAATATCCTGATTTTCATTATGTTCATTGTATTTAAAATTTTCATGTTATGATTACTAATTTTTAGTTTTTTAATTCATATGTTAATGTAGTTGTAAAGATTTTCATCTCAATGTTTACTTTCCTGAGATAAATATCATCTTCCCCATGTAATTATATTGTTTGTCATATCTACTAACAATTTTTATATATTTTATCATTACTTATTTATTCTTAATGGTATATGAAACAACTATTTAATGTTATTCCATCACGAGTCTTATGATGTAAAATGTTTCAAGGTGGTATGGAACACTTTGGATTGTTTAAAGATTGTTTTCCTCAAGAATAATTCAAATGATCTTTCATTTAAATCCAAGTAAATTATATGACCATTTTAAATCAAACCCTATCATATTCCATGCCTCTGATTATACATGTCCTCTTTTATGATTTAGTACTATTTTTCAACTCTTTGGTTCTAATGGTTTTATAAAAAATGTTTTTATGAAAAACAGAGTTTATTTATATATTTAGTTGGAGAACTTGTATTCTTATGGAAACAATGAATTATTTAAAAAAAATTATTGTTATTTTTCAAAGAAAGTTATTTTTAAATTTTAAAATATAATATTTTCATGATGAATGTATTTACTGATCGTCTTATAGTTCATCAAACACAATTACCCTTTATTTTACTCTACATAGGAAATGTTGTGTTGATAATAACCTTATTCATCCTTTGAATAGTTTATAATTTATTTGGGCAAGGATATTATTCACATTTACATCGATTAAATTTGGTTAGTCCCATTGAAATATTAAATTTACTAGGATCATTTAAAATTGGATTTCTGTTAAATTATCCATTTCAATTATCATAGATATTACTATTTCATATATCGTATACCATTTTACATAAGGTTTCTACATTTATAGTTATTTGATTATTTGGGGATATACTCATAATTCTGTACTCATTATTCAATATATAAATTTGATAAGGCATGATATTTATTTTTGTTAGTCGAAATGAGAAATGTTTTAGACTAGTAATGTGGTGTTGAGCCCATGTTTTATATGCCTCTCCAATGCATCAATAGGTTCTAAGGAGACAAATTAGTCATGAAATTCAGAATTGTTTAGAACGTATTATGAACGGTATTTACGGTATAGGTTTTCATGTGCCTCAAACATTATGTCTATTAAAAAAACATTTCACTCATTTAGGTTTAGTTATTATCCATACATAATATTTTGTATTGATTTATCTATGTATAGATTTATTTTTTAAATATTTTGATGGAATGTGTTTTCGTTTTTTCCTGTTGCCATATTAATTTTACCTTATCAGTTATTTGAATAGAATTTTTTTAAAATTATTACCTTTACATTTTTACACTATTCTATTCATATTACAAATTAAATTACATTTGTTCAGTTATTTACATTTCAATATTAACTATTCTCAGTTATTCATTATTTCTAGTCCTATAATTTTCCATTTCGAAGAATTTAGTCAACACCATATTATATTTCCATTCCTGAGGAATCTAAGAAGAATACTCTTAATGATATGTTGTGATATAATAGATTTAATAATGTTTTCATTTAATACATCAATTTATTTAGATAGAAAAAATTTATTCTATAATTAGTGTATTAATTTTCTATACAAAAATAATGAATTTATCTAGTTTACCAAGACTACATAACTCTCAATCTTTCAATATTTTATTCCTTGTAATCAAGAGAATTCAATTTATAGTAGACCCTGGATCTAGTTCTTCGGTGGTCGAGTCATTATAGTTTTTGTCAATGAAAGTGCCATAGTGCCCTTGGGAACTAGATTTAGGAGATCCTAGACTAGAGAAAATATCCCTAGGGTAAAATCTAAGGGTAACTATAAATTTAAATCCTTGATTTTTTAGTGTAGATATTATTTGGGGCTTCCTAGAAATACATCCCTCTTTGGATACAAAAATTGTATTTGGTTATGGCACATACACACCTTGTAGTAATAGCTTTGACAAAGTGTTACGAGCCTGATTCGGGATATCGTAGTACTTGAAAATGGGCATTACTTCTAACATATTTTTACACTACTTGGGGATATTCTTAAGATTAATAATATTTGATTTTGAAACCATTATGATGGTTTATGACAATGAATGTCCTTGTTTAAACCTAAGCTTTTAGGATTTAGAAATAATAAAATATATATTATGGATATTACTTAAACCAAGGAAGTACAAATGTTGAAATAAATAGGTGATTCATTTATGTATTTAGGTTGAATTTGAAACCACTGTTAAAAGGGAATTTAGTTATTAATCTTACATATATGATGTCTATGAAATTTATTTTTGGAGATATATTAATTTGGTGTTAGAAACATACAACTTAAAAGCTGGGTTAGTACCAATAAAATCTGAAAAGGTCACGTGCCTTGAACCCATGACTGAACAATGACAAGTGTTTCACGAAAACCATTGACCAATGAAATTTCCTAGTTAATATGTCATTGGTTTTAGGTAAACAATTTTATGAATAAATATTAATGATAAAGGAAAAGTGTTTAATTTTAGATTTAAATATTAAACTCCGAACCATATTAGTACTGGAAAATAGTTAGAGACAAATATTTTGACTTTTCAATCTATTATAGGCTTTATGATCATTTAATGTTTCTTTTTAGTTCTTAATGAATAAAAGATAAATTTTTTATATTCATTTATTTACGTAAGGGATGGATTAAAAAAAATCGACGAAAAACAAAAAGATGAAAATATTCATATGAAATATAAAACTATCAATTAATTATACATCCTTATATTATTAGGCCTTAAAATAATTCCTCCATGATTGTAAATGAATCTTAAGGAAATATTTTCCTAATTCCAAAATTTATATTGAACCGATGGTCTTTTATATACTAACAGATTTTTGGATTTGAGGTCCCCAAATTTCTATTGATGATTCAATCTTTTATGATCAATGATCATTATCACTCCCTAATATTTTTTACAATTTTCCTCAAAAAACATATCCCTAATTTCCAGTAATGTTCTTATATTTAGAGACCATGTTTTATGTTAGTCAATGTTAACTTTTTTAATATCTATTCTCACTTTTATAAAGGACGTATTAATATCCCTACTCATTATATGGGATTTTAAAAATAAAGTATCAAAATATCTATCACCCAGATCAAATTTAAATTGCGAGGATTAAAATCATATATGGTGGGAAGAATATGACCCCCCCCCCCCCGAAAATATAAATTAGGAATATTTTATTCAATAACATGTATGAAACACAACACCAATCATGTAATTGAATATAATATCTTGAGAATTTTTAATATATATACTATACTGGATAAATTAAATAAAATTAATAACTATAAATGCACTCCAAATAGAGCTATCATGCGTTATGCAAAAAAAACTTGTTTCTTCGATGTCTTCTGTTACATAGAAGACCGAGTTCTACCAAACAACATATTATTAATTATTTTAATAAGACTAAATTTTTCCATAATATTAACAATTATGAATATTATTAACTAATGTATGAAAATATAAATTTGATAAAATTTTAATATGAATTCATTGAAAATAAATTAATTAGAATATGTTATAAGAATCAATTGAATATAATAGGAATTTTTTTATAGAAAAAAATTTGTATTCCCAAAAAGATGTTTTACCCTAAAAAATTAAATTATTTAAAATTATTTTTTGATATTAATTTAATATATATATATATATATATTATATTCATACAAATGTTTTTGATATCCATCCATTAGTTTTGAAAACCATGGAATAAGAACAATGCCATTTTCACACAAAAAAGAAATATATTTATAAAACTAATTTTACCGCCTTTTAATGGGGAACCCATTTTAAATATACAATTTGACATTATAAATGATTACATATTTTAAAATTCGATTCATATTTAATCAATAAACATAAAAATTATGTTAGAGTAAATTTTTATATTTTTTAGAGACTTATATTTATTAATTAATAGTAAAAATTACTGAATCATTGTTCAAATTTGTTGTGTCATCTAATTTATTTCTAAGGATAAATTATAGATTTAATCGGTTTTAACGTTTAACTATAACATATTTTTATAAATTAGTACTATTTATTCATTGTAATAAATTAATCTTTGATATTTATTAGAAATAAATTGAAAACATTAAGATGTTTTTAGTTTAAAAACCGAAATTTTCATCATGCCCACAAAATTAAAGATATATTAATTTATACCTATTTTGTTTTTGGAATTTGGCTAAAAATGATTCCATATTTGGAATCATAATAATTTATAATATATAATAATAAAAATATTGTTTTTGATCAAAAATAATAGTTAATTTGATTAAAATTATTTACAATGATTACATTTTGCATTACAATGGACTAGACCCTAACCATAATGCATAAAAAGACCTATACACTTGTCAAAGAAAAATTTGATGTACATATTTTGACCCTATCTTATCATTCATCAAAAGTTTACAATTATGGGTTTAAAATATAACATGAAAAATGATGAAATAATTCTGTTGTCAAAATATTACAAGAGTTCCACTACTCCTCCTATATAAAAAATAATAGTATCATCCTTTCAACATAACACATCCTAATCCAATTCTTATAAACTAATATATATCCATATGGATCCTAAAAATCCTTAAATATTACAAGATTCGTGCATAGTTCATAAATCCAACCAATGACGTATGTTGTTAAAAATGAAAAGAAGTTACTCAATTAATAGGTATCATCTTTTTTAAGTTCTTTAGTTTCATTTCAACTATCCACCCATGAACCATTATTATTCAATGGTTTTTCCAAAAAAAATATGAAATATATACTTGTATTTTGGTATAATATGGGTTCTCCCTATACTTACATAATCTTTATCTAATTTGTAATCAACAAACAATTTCTGTGCACGAAAAACTACATCTTCACGAAATGATGATTGTTCATTTTTTAATTTTCCAACACTAATGGTAAAAATTATGATCTACACAGTATTTATATATATGATATATATTATATTTATCATTTCTATATATGTTTTATATCATTTAATAACACATAGAAATAACACATTCCATTTTATATAATACGATCACATTATTTGAGGAAGTGTGGACTACCACCCCCACAAAGTGATGTGATTCTTAAAAACTATACATGGAGTGTATAATGTGTGGTTTCAATTAAAAATATGTGACATAAAAAACCCAATATTATATTCATGAAATAGTTAAATTTATAAAAAAATATATATATATAATATTTTCTTTAGTACTTTTCACATACACAAAAAAAGTTATAATGTCGTTCATGGACATTGGACTTTTACCTACTCAACAAGATGTGATTCCTTTTACATGAAAAGAATAATATATATATATATCTATATATGATTAAATAATATGGTATTTATGATTTAATTATCATTATATAATGATATATTGTTACTTACCTTCTTTCTGTAAATATCATGGAATAAAATCGGAACGTTACTCTTGCATAAGTATGACCTACCGTCTCCATGAATGTAAGATTGTTTCATTTTTATATCCATATTTAATTATTAATATTAAAAGTATAATTTATTTATACATAAAATTAATATTTCATGATTAATATTATGTATATGTTATGTAATGAACCCTTTGATTGTAGTTGACCTACCAAAGTTATTTTTGACAGATAAAATGATTTTTGGGAAAACACCCGAAGTAAAATTAATTGTTTAAGTAGTTATAAACAATAGGGATATTATTGAAATAATTGTAATTAATAAAATGAAAATTTTTATTTAGAAATTATAAAATTATCATAAGTTTATTGTAATTTAATTTAACAGATTATCACCTAAAAAGAAATCATAATGTAAGGGAATCTTGTCTCCCTTTTTTTGTGAGGAATTCATTATTATTTTTCACCTAATTTAAAATATATGATGTACATAATTCCAAATTTTCATGGAATTTAATGTATTAAATTTTCCTAATGGTATTTATTTGTTTCATTTTATAATTACTACTTTAGGGTTTTATAACTCATATGTTACCACAGTTGTAAGGATTTCCATCACAATTTTTTACATCGATTAAATAAAGATTATGTTTACCATGTATGTCTTCTGTGTGGGGTATATAATAACACTATAGATATATTATATCAAAAAAAATTATATTTATCATATCTAAAAAATCCATTTATTGTTAATCATTCAAGTGGATTATGATTTAAAATGTTTCAATGTGGTATGGGAGGTTTTGGAATATTAAATGTTTATTTTCCTTATGAATAATTATCAGGATATTTCATTTTTATTCAAGGAAATTATATGTCCTTATTTCAATAAATCCTTTAATTTTTCTATCCTAGGGTTATTCCTAAATTAATTCAATTACTAATACTATTTTTCAAATCATTGGTACTCAAGGTGTTTTAGATGTTTTTTAAGAAAACACGTCTTCATTTCTATCATTAGTCGGAGAACCTATTTTTTCAAAAAACTATATTTTATTAAAATGTTTTCAAAAGTGATTTCAACATAATATATTTCTATAAAAAATTCCAAAACATATTAGATTGTCATAAATAATTTTTTAATGTTTTTTTCTATTTTTGAAACTACAACAACCCATTATTTTAATCAGTTGGGGAAATGTTGTGTTGATAACATCCTTATTCAGAATATGAATAGTTTATAATTGATTTGGAAAAGGAATATATTGACATTCACTTCCATGGTAACCTTTAGTTTCTTGGACACATTCAATCTCCTTTGATCATTAAACATTGAATTTCCCCTAGATTATCCATTTCATTTTCCATGGGAATTACTATTTCCCAACCCGTATATAATTTTACATATATTATAACTTTTATAATAATTTTATTATTTGGGGAAATATTGATATTTCCATATTATTTATTAACAACATATATTTGACATGGAATGTTATTTATTTTTTTTATTTTATTTGAGGAATGTTTTGGAATGTTAATGACGAGTGAATCCTATATATTATATAGCCCCTCGATGCATCAACAGGTTCCCATGAGATATATTAGTATCAAAAATTAGAATTATATAAACCATCTTGTGAAAGGTCTTGATGGTATAGGTTATCATGTTCCTCACACATGCAATCAATTACTGAAGAATTTCATTTATTTAGTTTTAGATATTATTCATCCTTTATATTTCCTATCAACATATCTATGGATACATTTCATGTTAAACTATTTTTATTACATGAGTTTTAGTTTCTTGCCATTCCATATTCGTTTTTTCAATATCAAGTTATTTGAAAGGAATTATTATCTAGGTATTAATATTTAATATTTTTTATGAAATTCCATTATTTGAATTGATTACATGGCATGTGTGTTTAGTAATTTAACTTTCTATATTTACTATTCAAGTTGATTTGTTATTACTTCATCTTTTTTCCCCTACTAAGAATTTGAGAACACCCTTCTAATGTTTCTTTTCCCCATGAATCCATAAACCATACAATGAATGTAATGTCCTGGACCTCTCTAGTCCATTCCTCTATAGAAATCTGGTGTTTGAGGTGTTCGGTGTGGTCAAGGTGTCTTATCCCCAACACTTTTACAAATTTTCAATTCTAGGAACCGTTCCATCTGTGAGACTAATGGGAACAGTTCCATCGGTGAGACCGATGCGAACCATTCCACTGGTGAGACCAATGTGAACTGTTCCATCAGTGAAACCGATAAGAACCGTTCCATCGGTGTGACCAATGTGAAAAGCTTCATCGGTGAGACCGATGTGAATTTCTATATATGCAATACCTATGTGAATAGATCCATCGGTGAGACCGATGTGAACAGTTTCATCAAAGAGACTGATGTGAAATGTTCCATCGGTGTATTGTTGTTTGAATAGTCCCATCGACATCAATGTGTCATTCTGTGAAAGTACCATCAGATAGGTGATTTGTTATATGAACAGTACCATCAGATTAGTGTGTCATATTTTGAACAGTACCATCAGATCAGTGTGTCATTCTGTGAATAGTACCATCAGATCATTGAGCCCTTTTATGAACAATACCATTGGATCAATGTTTCTTCTTGTGAATAGTACCACCAGATCAGTGTGGCTTTCTGTGAACAATACCATCAGATCATTGAGCCCTTTTGTGAACAGTACTATCAGTTCAGTGTGTCTTTCTCTGAACAGTACCATCAGATCGGTGTGTCGTTCTGGGAATAGTACCATCAGATCTGTGTGTTGTTCTATGAATAGTACCATCGACATTACTGGTTGGTTCTTTGAACAGTTCCATCAGCATCGGTGTGTCCATCTATAAATAGTTCCATCGGAATCAATGGGTCATTTTGTGAATAGTACCACTAGCATTGGTGAGTCCAGGATCAATGGGTCATTCTGTGAACTGCCTTTCTAGGATCAATAAGTCATTCTATGAACAATGTTTCCATGATTGGTGAGTCTAGGACCGGTGAGTCATTATGTGAAAATTGTTTTTAGGATTGGTGAGTTGAGGATCAATGAGTTATTCTGTGAACAATGTTTCTAACTTCCTATAGTTTTGTCCCTTTGATGTTTTCTTTGACGTAAAATGAATTCAAGGCCTTTTTAAGGTATTTAACGCCTAATCAAATCCCATAAATCCTAAATAATTTTTCTAAGGCCCAGGATGTCTTTACTTGGTCAAACTGTGTTGTTTAATGAGATCCTATTTTAATGGGAAATAGAGCATATTATAAAACACTTCTTCGTAAATACTATAAAGGGATGAGATATCTTAACCCTTATTATACCTTATGTGAGATTCTCAAACTTTTCCTATTTCCCATAACATCGGTGTGATCAAACCTTAATCCACAGATCGTTTCCCCTTGAAGTTTTTCTTGTTGTATTCACACCCCCCGTTTTGGTGAAAGTAGCAAGGGTTGGTCCTTCGTCGATAGAAGGTATGTTTTATTAACGTTCATTTGGGTTCATCTTCTCCTGTTTCTCCTATCCATGTTGTGGTATTCTATCACCATGATTCTAATAGAGTTTTCCTGGGTTTTGGTTGGTGCGGTTGTACCGCGATATCCTCGAGTGGATGCAGTTTTTAGGGGAGGAGGTGATCATGATCTAGTGTGTGGATAATACTCATATAAAGAGAGTCAAGAACTATTTGATGTAGGGGATTCATTTCTTCTCTATTTGTTTATGTGAAACTATAGAGTTACCGTGTTTTATCCTTCTGGATCACAATGGAATTGACATAATAAATATTTGAGTAGGACAAATAAATTTATATCGATTGTATGTTATTGCCTCTTGTTTTTCTAAATTGTTAGTCATCTATGCCTTCATTGTTTAGATTTTCGTTATTCAAGGAAATTTGTAAAGAACGTAAACTGGGATTAATTGTATATTAATTTTCAAAGATATAGAGGCATGTAAATGAATTTGGTTCTTCTTATTGTAATTTGATGTTAATAAAATTGATGCAGTAAGCATGTTTAATTATTTTTGATAAATTACTATTTAGCTAAATTGTAGTTGGAATCTTCAAATAATAAATCGGTTAATTACAGATAAATTAAATGACTGGTTGTTTGATAAAAGATAATTTATCATAGGGTTCTGAGCTACCCTCTTGTTTGCTTAAGGGATAAGAGACTAGTTGATATGATGCTTGTCTTCCAACTTCTTGTGATTGAGCCAAGATGGTAGTTGTGTTACGTTGGGGGAAATAAGGCCTATTTTTCATGGTAGAAGTTGATGCCTAGAGTGGAAAGAGGAATATGTTTATGTATATGGGTGTCAGGGAGGATATCAGGGATGATGAAATGGTTTGAATGTGAATATTTGGATGCTTTATGATTTTTGTTGGTTGTTTATCTTCTTTACTTTCCCCACATCTCAAGGGAACTGGTTTTCTTACCATCCTTCCAAAAGATTTGAATATGTGCGGGGTATTCCACGTGCCTTCTGTGATTAGCTTCCCGAGGGGGGATGGGTCTAGGCTCTTTCTATAGGTGGAAAATACTCTATGGGTAGTTCATCTACGCACCGTGTTGAGACCCTTTGTGTTTAGTAGCTTAGTATGTTTTCTAGAATTCCTGGGAATTTGGGTAAGTAATAGTTTTGTTAAAAAATTATTGAATAAATGATGTTAACCCATGGGGTTGGAGCATGCTGGGATGCGATGTGAATGATGAATTTTAATGGAATAGTGGAATTTGGGTTTGATGTTAATGAAATTTAATGTTAAAATTATTAATGGTTAATTAATGAATAAGTAATTAATTAAAGTAAAGTGAAATTGATAAAATGGAAGTGAAGTAATGTAATAATGCTCTAAAAATGGATTTGTGATTATAGGATACCTAGTCTTATATGTGCCATCCGGGATTCCAGGAGATGTTTTCTAAAGTTGATTCTATGAATATGTTATGCCCATAGTATGGTGGTGAGCTATATTATATTATGTACCTATTGTGTTTCTATATGCTACTCCACCCCGTTAGTTTGGGAAACTGGTACCCTAGGTATTCTGAGCCCTATGGGTGTTTTCCACAACATTATAATGGGAGGATAAATGTTTGACTACCCCCTTTGGCCCCAATCTCTTCTCTTGGATGTTTATTATGCTGGTTTTCATAGTGGTTACTTTTACCCATATATGTGTGTAGAGGTTTGTAATGGCTTGTGTTTATTATCACACATATATTCTATATATTATTTTCTATGGAATATTATTGGTGTAATGTTTACAGGCTATGATTCCCTGAGGATCCTTACTCGGCGTGTGGGCTGTAACGGCTTGAGGTATAATTCCAGACATATGATACACGTTAGGCAAGCTGTGGTGGATCCCAGAAACTACATGGTAAAATTTCATACATGGACGTGGTGGTTTTTTTTGCATGAGGTGCATATTTTGGTTATTCCCCGAAGTGTCAACATGCAATCCTTTTGGAAGAGAGATTCTTAGGAAGTGCGACATTGGGGAAATGTGGCAAACTAATGGAGAAGTAGTAGCAGGGTACTCTTTATATTCATTATTAAATTATATACTCTTTTATGAATTACATGGTGAGAGTAGCCATGGTGTGGTTGGGAACATAGTATACCTTTTTAGGTGATTAGTTAGTTTCACTTGTTGTTCAATGTGCTTTAGCATGCTTTCTTTACTTTTTCATGAGAGGATTTGGGGAGGATCCTATTGAGTATAATGTTGTACTCACCCAATGTATATATAAAATGTTTTTCAGGTTTCTTGGAGAAGATTGGAGATAATTCTGGTTACTACTATCTTGGGGTTGCAGGAGCTATTCGGGATTCATAGTTGATACTATTTTTTACTTTCTTTTCTGTATTTTCAGTTTTTCCCTTTTCAGTTGTATTAGTTTTTCATGACATTACATATGTATAATTTGGATTTATTTTATATTATTGTCTTAGTTGGAGTTGGTTTGTGTCTGTATTATCTCTCTCTTTCACAAGTGTTCTCTTAGAGGGTAACACATCACCTTTGTGTGTTTACTATACCCTTGGTGCTAGTCTCCACCATAGGGCCTACTAGAGGTGGGAATCGGGGGAATTATCTTCCTCCTCACATTGCCAGCATAAGATGGGTACACCTTGTGGGGAGGGGGTCATGAAAGTGTGGTATCAGAGGTATGGTTGACGAATAGGATAGAGTTTGGTGTTAGAAACATGTGACGTTTCATGGGTTTGTAGGGAAACAGTGTCAGTCAAGTTTATCAAGTATTGTAATAACTAGATACCAGGTGTGACATAGGCATTTAAGGACCCCTTTGATCGGACGAACGAACCATTATGTTTAAAATGTCTACTAAACAAGGTGATACTATTTTCATGGTAGAGACATAGGAAAGGATCATGAATAATTCTTCTTTTTGCCTATGTTTGAATGGGTAGGCCACAGGATTGGATAACCTAAATTGAATAAATGAAAAAAATTAATTACTGTTGAGTCATCCATATTTTAGGTTTAGGAGCTCTAACTATTTTTTATTTTACAGGTATGTATCCAGGTCGACATCCTTGACAGGAATCCATAAAAGATGTCTAGCTAGTTGTGCCACCAGATTGCCACTAGGTAGACTACGTAGAAGTACGAGGGATCCGTTTCAGATGAAGTCATGGAATACTAGTTGGAGGAGGTTGAGATAGGCTTCATATCGATCTACTATCAGAAGAAGAAGTAGGTGTTCATGGTTGTGACGATGTTTTGTTGAGGAGTGAGGAAGTGGTTGTTCTTGTTCCTCCGGGATCGCAAGGAGTCACAGATTTCTTGGGAGGAGTTCTGAGAAAATTTTAGAGTCGAGTTTCTTTCTTCTATCATGATGGTGTCCATTTTAAAGGATATTCATTCCTTTCCAAAAGGTATCTCTGGTGTGTGAGAGTTTGGAATCCATTTCAAGAACCTTTTACGATATGCTTCAGAAATGTTTTTTAGATGATGAGCCTTGGGAAAGGCATTTTGAGGATTCTTTTCATCCAGAGATCCAGCTCCATGTCACCCCATTTATGCTAATGACTTATCTTGAGGTATAGTAATGTAAAGAGTTTATCGAGAGGACATTGGACAGAACCAGATCATCATGAGGTGGGAGTCGTCATGTTTCCTCATAAAGTAGAGTAGTGGTCCAGGGTTCCAGGTTTTCAAGGTAGAAGAGTTTCCACTGGACCGGCATTAGGTCCAATCCTTCTGCATCTTCTTTCTTCGGAGGCTGTGGCTCTCTGTCCTATTCCAAGGGACCAGGCACTTGTTTTTGTTATGGTGGTCGAGGTTATCTGCCACGACAGTTCATGATATTTTATAGTAGTAATCATGCACCAGGTGTCTCACTCCAGGTTCCTTCGTTAAGGCAATTCCAGTCAAAGAAACAACAAAATGTTGCACAAGTTTTATATCAGCAGAGGGTAGATGGGGAAGGTAGAGGTTATCCTTGTGACACTCCCCGTCCTCAGAGAGTTGAGCGCGGTTATAGTTGTAGTCATCATCAGGTTCAAAGAGGTCATGAAAGAGGTCATGGAAAGCTTTATGCTTTAGTGTTTCCAGCTCTAGGAAAGACAGAAATCGTTCAAGGTATCCTTTTCTTGATTTCCACTTGGGTGTATGACGTGTTTGATTTATGAGTGACACAATCCTTCATATCACCTACCCTTTTCCATGATTTGGGACTTTCTGTAGAGAGGCTTACAGTTCCCTTGGCAATGACTATGCCAGTTGAAGGTCAAGATGACTTGTTTTATGTGTGTAGAGACTGTGAGCTAGTGCGGGGGCAGCACCACTCGTGGGGATATTTTCTATGTTTACGGATAAAACAATATGATGTCATACTATGAATGGGTTGGTTTTTTTCCGTGATGGATATCATGGATTGCTTCATGAGGAAGGTTGTGTTCTTCGATGCAGATGGAGAGCCAGTGGTTTTTGTTGGTGAGAGAGACCCTCGGAAGGGTCATAGGTGTATTCAGTCCTTATCACCCCTACTGGCTGAGCTGATGCTGAGCTCTTTAGAGGTTCAGTAGTTGGAATTTTCTAGTGTCATAGAAGAGTACCTTGATGCTTTTTTGGAGGAGGTTGTAGCATTACACCCTTGATGAGAGATCGAGTTAGGGATAAAGCTACATCTAGAATAATCTCCTATATCTATGTCTCTAAATATGATGAAACCTTCGTTGTTACGAGAGGTACATATACAACTTGATGGTCTATTACAATGTGGTTTTTTCGGCCGAGTTTGTCACTATCGGGTGCACCGGTTTGGTTCGTGAAGAAGGCTGATAACAGTTTGCAGTTGTGTATCAATTAACATCACTTAAACAAAGTGAAAATGATGAATCTCTATCCTCTTCCATAGATTGATGATTTGTTCGATCAACTGAACTGTGAAAGTTGGTTCTCAATAATCGACTTGAAGTCAGTATATCATATGATGCATGTGAAGGATGAGGATATCCCAAAGACTACTTTCTGTTGTCATTATGATCATTACGATTTCGTTGTAATGTTATTCGGTGTGACGAATTCTACAACCGTGTTCATGGGATTGATGAACGATGTGTACTAAGAGTTCCTAGAAAAGATCATGGTGGTTTCAATCCAAGTAATCCTTGTGTACTCCACATATGAGGTGGATCATTCAGAGCATCTACATGCCATTTTGGGAGTTCTTAGTCAACATCAATTGTTTGGGAAGTTGACGAAGTGTGAGTTTTGGGCTCAAGAATTCCATTTCGTAGGGAATGTTGTGTCCGATCAGTGAGTAGCTGTGGATACATATAAGATAAAATCATTTGTATCTTGGGCATCCCCCAAGATAGTTAAAGAGGTGTGATATTTCCTTGGTCTTGCAGGCTACAACAGGAGGGTCGTTGTCGATTTCTCTCCGGTTGTGACTCCTATAACAACATTGACTAGGAAGGATCAGGCATTCATAAGGACTAATCAGTGTCAGACATATTTTTAGTATCTAATGGACATGTTGGTATGTTCTCCAGTTCTTTTTCTTCCAACAAATGGAGTTTAGTTTGATGTTCTCTACGTTACATTGCATCTAGGATTAGGATGTGTTCTAATGTAGCATAGATTAGTTGTTTCAAATGGGTCTCGGTAGTTATGTCCCCATGAACGTAACTCTGACACCCACGATCTTGAGTTGGCATCCATGAAGTTTTCAGGGAGAGTAATGGAAGAACTATCAGCATTACATCTCTATATGGGAGAAGTTGGGGGAATAAGTTTTCTTTTTCATATGACGGTCCAGTTATCTCTGGTGTTGTAGGTGGAAGTGTCCTAGTTGGGGGATCTTGAGGTGGAGGTCTGGAGAGACCGAGTTGTTTATGGAGAGGCCCCTGATGTCTGGTATGAGGATGAACAACACCAATTGTCGTATCATAGAAGGATATTTGTTTCTTTAGAGATGCACAAGAATGTTCTCAAAGAGTTACAAGGTTTTCCTTTAGCAGTGCATCCTAAAATAACAAATTTGTAATGAGCCTTGACGAGTCAGTTTTAGTGGCTTGGGTTGATGTGTGTAGTTTGTGTGTTTTTTCTTAATGTTTGGTGTCCTGGAAGGTGAAGGATGAGCACCGTGTCTCCAGTGGTTTGCTCCAGCCATTTGATATTCCACCGTGGAAGTAGGAGGAAATCTCAATGGACTTTGTTGCTGGTTTACCTCTATCTCAAGGAGGACATAGGGCTATTTGGATGGTAGTGGACTGTTTGATGAAATCATCTCATTTATTGTAACATCCCAGGTAAATTATGAACATGAAATTTTCATATTTATTAATATTTGTGAATAAAATTTTAATATTACTTTAAAAGAGATTCTATTTTTGATGGCGTACCCAATATACAACAATGAGTTTCTTTGAAATCATTATGTTGCAGAATAATAATATAATAGTATTATTTTAAAAGGTAGTTAAAACCTTGCCGTTGTGATGGAGAGAATGAAAATAACTAACTAAATAATGGTTATATATCTTTGTAAATTATTTTTACATTTATCAAATAAATTTATGATGCTTAAAATGAAAATGAATCCAATTTTATGCATAAATATTCAAATATTCTTTAAAAGGTCGATTAACCGCCTTTTGATGGTGAAACCTTTTTAAAACCAATTTTTGAAAATTTTATATGTTATATTTGAAAAAATAAAATCCTTATTCATAATTGGGACATCAAATGTTACTCTGTGTAATGTTTGGTTATTTTTCCAATAAAGTTCATTTTTATGAATAGTGAAAATGCTGTATTTTAATTAAAAAAAATTTAATATAATTTCTTTATATAGTTATATTATCTTTTTAATTGGGTTTAAAGTGTGTATAAAATATATTTTTACAATTTAATCCAATGGTGGTCATTGTAATTAATTTCACATTGAAATTGGACATAGACAAGTGTTAATCTTTTGATAGATATTATTTTCTTAAAAACACGCTATTTGTTTTGACAGTGAGAATTAATTATAAAATTAATTAATTCAACCTCCATGTTTTGAATTTGTTAAAATATAAATCTTTTTTGAATTTGGAATATCAAATTTATTTTTGATAAAGTTTTGGTATTTTTCTTGACAAATGTTCATTCTTAATGAATAGTTAAAAATAATGCTTTTTACATCAAAACTTATTTTTCATATAATTTAATTATATAATTATACTTTCCTTTTAATTGGTTTTAAAGTGTAATTGAATTATGTTTTTATCATTTAATGAATTGTTGTTCATTGGATGTAATTTAAATTTTCAATTGGATGCAAAAACAAGTCAATATTTTGATAAATTTTACTGGCATCGAGGTGCCCTCAAAGAACAATTTGAAATTCAAACATGTTTTCCATTGGAACGCAATATGGTTTTTTGATTTTTGGTTATTTTTAACGGTATTTTATCTACTTAGAAGTTTGTAAAGGTCCACACTCATCCTTAAAATGTGTTTTCAAAAAATACAAAAATATATGGATGGCTAAAAACCCATCTTTGGTTTTGACAATGAGAATTATTTTGAAATTAATTAATGCAATTTCTGTGTTTACAATTTGGTAAAATGGATTCCATATTTGGAATCATAAGTTCCAAATTATGTAATTAAGACTCTTTTATTTTTGGAAATTATGAATAGTAAAGACAATAATTATCTTTAATTATCAGGATTAATTAGTAATTGGGTAGTTAATGGTAATAAAATAATATTGTAATAATATAAAATGACCCCAAAATGTGTCCAAATACTCTTTTTTCAGTCATGGCCGACCATGGGAAGCTTTTTTTCAAACATAGGTACCGCATGGAATCAATTTTGTGTGATAGTGACCTTTTATCATATTATTTTTAAATAAGGGAAAATATAACCAAACTATGTAACACCTAAGTAAAACAATTTAAATTTTTTTTACATAAATGATCTCTTAGACTATAAATATTTATTATAAATATTAAAATATTTCATATAGCATGGTACTTATTTTATAGTTTTTAGACATTAAACAAAAAAATTTATTTATGACACCATGTTGATGCAGTGACTACCTCATTAATGAACGATTTAAATAAAATTAAAAGATAAGGTAAATTCTCAAACAAACACTTGTCAAAAACCTATTAGATGGGTGGATTTAGAATCATTATCATTTATCCTAAAAATATATCATTTTAGAACCATTAAAATCGGAAAATCATTTTACAATAAAGAATCATTTCAAGACATTCCAAAAGAAACCATCCTACCTCTTATAAAAGGCCACCACCTATACCCCCTTACCCAAACCTATCAATCCCTTTTCTCATCCGAACTCTGATAATATTATCTCTCCACATCCCTCTCTCACTCCTAGAAGCCTCAATTTGGGAATAAGTATTTCCAAGGAAGACTTTGGCTCAAATCAAAAAGAGTTACCCAATTTAGAGGTAATGTCATCTCTCAAGTTTCTTCATTTTATTTTCCTTCTTCAATCACCACCATCTTCTTATTATTTGATCCCATAATAACACCAGTATCCTAAATATACCAGTATGTTGTTATGATATGAATTCTACCTACACTTACACACACCTCCATCTAATGGTTAAAGAACTTACTGTTTCCGTGGATGGAAAATTACTGCCTCACGAAACAATGATTGTTCAATCTTCTCCTACCACCTCTCATGGTGGCCATTATTATGGAACTATATTTATATATATATATATATATTATATTTATTTCCTCTCTATGCTTCTGTATTTTATATGTAAAACATACCTTTATTCTTTTCATGTTGTGCAAATGCGATAATTTCACATGAGGGAGTGTGGACAACCGCCCCCTCAAGTGATGTGAATCGTTCATTCGAAATATGGAATTTATAAAGAATGTAATTTATGAAATTATTTAACATATATAACATATATATTATACTGTAATTATAATATAACTATTTATCATTATGTTTTCATTCCATTAAAGTATAAAATAGAAATAAAAGTAGCGTTCAAGCGTACGTACAACTTACCACCTCCATGAACGGTGCATTTCATTTCTTATCTACAAATGTTATGTACTATTATAATTACATATATATATATAATGGATATATATGATATATATTACATATAGTTGATGAAAATCATTCTGTATTTAATGAACATTGGACCACATGAACATCAAGTAATTATAATATGTTCATTTTTTGACTCATATTCCAAACATCGACAAAATGGCCATTATGAACTCCAATAATTAAATAATTGTTATAGAAAGGTAATAAGGGATATAAAAGGAATAATAGACTTGAAAAATTTTACTAACAAAGGATAAATTAATTTATGTTTATCATTCAGGATGAACAAGGAACATACAAGCTAGTCAAGTCGGACACGAGGTAAGGGGATTTCTTATATCACATTTAATTCTGTGATATTTCCATTGTTCACCACTTATATGTTTCATGTGGAGTATTGTGTACTGAAATTTCTTATATATTATCGTGATTCTATTTATATTCATGGTATTTGTGATTCATTTTGTGTTTATTATCTTTTGGACATACGACTCAATTGATTACAACGAGGTAAGGGGTTTTTATCTCACTGTTTGTTCCCTTGAGATTCATGCTACATTGGCCAATATTTCCTTCATTGTGGTGTATGTACTGCCCATGATTGTATTATTTGTGTATTATTATTTAATTAATGGGTATTTAGATCTTCATTTTATGACCAAACTTTCATGGGGTGTACGTTTCGAAAGTTACCCAATTCGGTAAGGGAACCGTTCACCCTCCACTTTTTTACAGACTTCTTTTTTGTTAGGTATTTTAATTTGAATCTTATTATGTTGGGATATGTTATTATATATCCTTATTTCTGTAGATTGTATGTAAGAGTGATGAGATACCTTTTTAATCTCTCATCAACTCATTTTGATAATTTTAAAGTGACTCCTTTAGGCTGTTGAGTTTCTGTAAGGTCACTTCTTAACCCAACTTCAATTCATTGGGTTAATCCTCTACTTGTTGATCATGTCGTTCTATGAATATGTGTGGATGTTCTATGATTGTTTTACACTTAATATCCACTTATATTGAGTGTATTTGTATTTTTCATAGATAATTATGTAATAGATTTATCCTTAATCTAAGGATACCGTCTTTATAAGGAACTTCGTCTTAATATCCATTCAATGAGGAATCCTTTGATTTATACATGACATTCTTTTATATGGTGTATAAAACCATTTTGATATTTCATTTCATTCAAAGGGAATATTTTCTCTATGAATTGTTTTTCTAAATGACAAAACAGAATGTTTCTTTTTTTATGTAAGCGGTGACAAAGACCTTTTCCACCACTGTGATTATTGTTTGATCTTTGGCTTCCATAACAAGCCATAATGTTTTTAAAAGGAAAATAAATACAAGATACTCTTTTTACCTAATTTGGTATTCAAAATTTTTTTAGAATGGATTCATTATTTCAATATCTTAAAATGATATATTGTTATTGTAATGTGGGAATGTTATCTTTCCTTTATTCTAAAGTTCTGTGTTATGATTATGTTATAGTTCTTTTCCATTGTTACATATATGGGAGGTTTTGTGATGAACCTAGGGTGGTTGAGCCCGAGATATCTCTCCAATTCATTGGGTAATGAAAATGAGTTAAACACTAACGTTTCTCTAAAGAGATTTATGGAATATACTGTGATGGGTTTTCCAAACGTAACCATGAAGGTTACTCTCTATGTAAGAATGCTATGAATGTCTCAAGATACCATTATGTATAATGATTTCTATGAGTTATTACTAAATCTTATGATCTCATGAGGAATGTTAAGGTGCTTATGTTTTATGAGTAAAGTATGATTTCATTGATTCTTTTGTATACATCGACTAATGTTTTCTTTTTGTATTTTTATATCCTTTACTGAGATTTTAATGCTCATCCCATGTTTTAAAATGTTTTCCACAGGACTGAAAGATGAATAGGGCCATGGATGGGATCAAGGTAATACATGCTATCTAAAACATGGAACTAGTGATGTTTCTTTTTATAAGAGTTTTTATTTTATGAAAAAATGGAAACTGATTAGAAGAGTCTACTTTATAATCTTTTGAGATGTAATCGTTATGTAATAATTCTCTAAAACTCTAAACCTAAAAAAGAATCCTCCATGTGAATTATTCATCTAATTAAATATTATGCAATGTCTTATGGTCGGGGCCTTATATTTATAATCATTAAGGATTCGGGATCAGTGGATGTTTTGTCGAGGTAGTTTCTAGAAGAGGTGTTGAGACTCCCCGGAGTCCCAAGGAAGATAATTTCTGATTGAGATGCTTGTTTTACCTCTAGGGTGTAGAGTGGTATCCAACATGATTTTGGTTATCACTTATCATTATCACTTCTTTTCATCGGCAGATAGATGGTCAGGCTGAGCAGACTATTCAAAATCATGAAGACATGTTACGATCTTGTGTCCTGGACTTTGGAGGTTCTTGGATGGGTCACCTACCCTTGGTCGAGTTCTATTAAAACAATAGTATTCACTCCACCATTGACATGGCTCCGTTTGAATCCTTATATGGTCATCCTTTTCGTTATCTGTTGTGCTGGACTAGGGTCGAGGAGTAAGCGATTCTCGAATCAGAACTAGTGCAGAATACAATAGTGAAGGTTCAGGTAATTACTGAGAGAATGAAGATAGGTCAAGATCATCATAAATCATATGCCGATTAAAGGAGGATACCACTAGAGTTTGATTTTGGGGATCGTGTGTTTCTGAAGGAGACTCCCCGCCGTATGAAGAAAAGGTTTGGTCATGGGAGTATTATTTCTCCCAAGTCTCTTTTCCTTTCGATGTGTTGGCTCATGTTGGAGCTATGGCATATCGAGTAGCACTTCCCCCACAAATGAGACAGATACAAGATGTTTTTGATGTGTCACAGCTCCATCGTATCTTCATGATGACTCTTACGTCATCGATTGGGAATAGATCTATATTGATAATGATGCCACCTTTGAGAAGCAGCCTATGGAGATCCATGGTCCCTAATAGAAGGTGTTTCCCGAGCATTCTATTCCTCGGGTTCATGTCTTTTCAAGGCATGATGCCGTGGAGGAGAGTACCTAGGAAATTGAGTCGAACATACATGCTCAATACCCTAAGTTGTTTCATGTTTAACACTTTTCATGTGACAATATTTGTTTTGTGGCTGTAGACCATTATTCTTTATGAGATGTCTTTCATTGGTTACTTCTGGTGGCTTGATCTCTTTTGAGAGGTATCTCGATGGGTGGTTGTTCAGAACTCATTTCTGTTTCCCATTAGGTGGGTTTTAAATTAATGGGGATGAGAATGTTTTGAGTGGAATCTGATGTAATGAAACTAACCTCTCTAGTCAATTCTTATGTGGAAATATATTTTTTGAGGTTTTCTAGGAGGTCAATGTGACTTATCCCCATCACTTTTTCAAATTTAAAATTCTACGAACCGTTCTATCAGTTAGACTGACGTGAATTGTTCCATCAGTGAGACTGACGTGAATTGTTCTATTGGTGAGACCGATGCGAAACGTTCCATCGGTGATACCGATGTGAACAGTTCCATCCATGAGACCGATGTAGACAGTTCCATCAGAGATACAGATATAAACAGTTCCAACGTTGTGTCATTCTGTGGATATCACCATCGGTATCATTGTGTCATTATTCTCATAGTACCATCAGATCAGTGAGTTGTTCTGTGAAGAGTTCCATTAGACCATTGTGACGTTTTGTGAACAATATCATTGGATTATTATGTCATTCTATGAATATTACCATCAAATCGGTGAGTCGTTCGATGAACAATACCACTAGATCTATGTGTCGTTCTGTGAATAGTTCCATTGGATCAGTGTGTATTTTTATGAACAGTAACATCAGATCGATGAGTCATTCTATGAAATGTACCATCATATCGGTGTTTTGTTCTATGAACAGTACTATCAAATAGGTGTGTCGTTCTGTGAATGGTATCATCGAATCTTTGTGTCATTCTATGAACCGTACCATTGTCATATGTGTGTCATTCTGTGAATAGTACCATCGACATCAGTGTGTCGTTCTGTGAATAGTACAATCAGCATCAATGTGTCATTCTATGAACAGTACCACCGATATTGGTGAATCTAGGATCAGTGAGTCTTGGAATGGTGAGTCATTCTATGAAAAGTATTTCCATGATCAGTGAGCCCATGATCGGTGATTAATTCTGTGAACAGTGTTTCCAGGATCGGTGAGTCCAGAATCAGTGAGTCATTCTCAGAATAGTGTTTCTAGGATCGGTGAGTCCAGGATCGGCGAGTCATTATGTGAATAGTGTTTCCAGCTTCCTACATTTTCTCACCTTTGATGTTTTGTTTGACATAAAATGCATTCAATGAAGGTTTTTGAATGATTTAAGGCCGAATCAAATTACATAACTCATATTTTAATTTTCCTATGGTTCAGGATTTCTTTACATGGACAAACCATGTGGTTTAATGCAATCCACTTTTAATAGAAAATTGAGCTTATCATAAACCGTAGCTCCGTAAATCCTCTAAAGGGATGAGATATCATCCTCCCTTGATCTTCCTTTTGTGAAATACTCTAAATTTTCCTTCTTCCCATATGATAAGTGTGATCAATCCTTAATACTTAGAATGTTTCCCCAAGATGTTCTTCCTGCTGCATGTGCACCCCCTTTTTGGTGCAAGTAGCAAGGGTCGATCCTTCATTGATATAAGGTATGTTTTATCTTCATTCATTTGGGTCCATATTCTCTTTTTTATCCTTTCCATGTAATGGCATGTGACCTCCATTCATCTAATGGAGTTTTCTTGGCTTTAGGTTTGTGCAATCGTACCGCGACATCCTCGGGTAGATGCAGTTGTCATGGAAGGAGGCGACCATGATCTGTTGTGTGGATCATTCTCATATAAAGAGCATCAATAACAATTTGAGGTATGGGATTCATTTATTCTCAATTATTTTATGTGAAATTGTAGAGTTAGCATGTTTTTATCTATTGATCACAATGGAATTTACATAATAAATATTTGAACCAGATAAATAAATTGATATCGATTGTATGTTACTGCCTCGTGTTTTTCAAAATAGTACAAAATATATGCCTGATTTGTTTATCTTATCATTATTGATCTAAATTGGTAATGAATTTAATATGGGAGTAATAGAAAATTAATTGTCAATTATAAAAAGGTATGTAAATGAATTTGGTTTTTCATATTGCAATTTGCAATTTGATATCAATCAAATTGATGCTGTAATTGTCACAACCGGGTCCCAGTGACAGCACATACACCCAGCCTTAACACGGCCGTCGGATCCTTGCCCACCAGGTACCCCCAGTTGCCCCGCAGACACGTGGGGCCCACCCTAGGGTCCACCCACATGCCATAACGGGTCATCTGACTAATGACAGCCCCCACAGGCCAACACATGTCCTTTCCGGTGTACTTTTTCCTCACTCACACACACGTTGGGAAACTTCCCAGAGGGTCACCTATCCTGATCACTACTCCAGGCCAAGCACGCTTAACTGTGGAGTTCTAATCAGACAGGCTCCCAAAAAGGAAGGTGCACCTTGTTGACATGAGTCATATTATTTAGTCATTCAACCCTTTATTATTTGGGGATGTTACAATCACCCCCCTTTAGAGCACAACGCCCGCGTTGTGGGCCCTACATCTCAACCCAGGCAGTGCACCGCACTTATGGCTGGGTTCCTTCTCTGATACCAAATGTGACAACGGGGCCCCGGTGACAACACAGACACCCCGTCGTAACATGGTCGTCGGGTCCTGGCCCACCAGGTACAACCAGTTGCCCCCGCAGACACGTGGGCCCCACCGTAGGTCCCACCCACGTGCCCGAACGGGTCATCTGACTAATATGATAGTCCCCACAGGCCAACACATGTCATTTCCAGTGTGATTTGTCCTCACTCACACACACCCTGAGAAACTTCCCAAGAGGTCACCCATCCTGATCACTACTCCAAGCCAAGCGCGCTTAACTATGGAGTTCAAATCAGACAGGCTCCCGAAAAGGAAGGTGCACCTTGTTGACATGAGTCATATCATTTAGTCATTTAACCCTTTATCATTTGGGGATGTTACAGTAATAATGTTTACTTATTTACTATATCTTACTATTTAGGTTTACTATAGTTGGAACCTGTAAATAATAAATCGGTTAATTCCAATTGTATTAAATGACTGGTTTTTTTATTAAACATAATGCCTCGTAGGGTTCTCACTTACCCTTTTTCTTGCTTAAGGGCTAAGAGACCAGTTTATAGGATGTTTGTTATCCTACTTCTGGTGATGTGAGCCTGGATGCTTATTTTGATATGTGGGGGGAAGAGGGCTATTTGTTATGGATGCAGTTGATGCCTAGAGTGGCAAGATGGATCGGTTTATGCATATGGGCGTCTAAGAGGACATTTGGGACAATGAAATAGGTTTGATGTGAATGTTTTGATGCAAGATAAATTTTGTTAGTTATTTATCTTCTTTACATTCTCAACTGCTCCAGAAAACTGGTTTTCTTACCCTCCTTCCAAAAGTGGCAGAGACGCGTGGGGTATACCACATGCTTTCCATGTTTAGTATCCCATGGGATGATGGGTCTATGCTCTTGATATATGCGGCAAAGACTAGATGGGTAGTTCATCTACTCACTGGGTTGAGACCATTTGTGTTTATTTTCTTAGTATTTTTTCTATAATTCCTTAGAATATGGGAAAGTTATATATTTTTTAATAAATGATTAAATAAACGATGTTAACCCATGAGGTTGGAGATTTCTTGGAAGTAATATTAAGGTTCCATTTTAAAGGAATAGTGAACATTGGGTTTGATGATAATGAAATATAACGTTAAAATTATTAATGTTTAATTAATGATTAATGAATTAATTAACATAATGCGTAACTATGAAAAAGGAAATGATGTAATGTAAAAAAATATCTTTAAACGGTTGTCTGCTTATAGGATACCAAGTCTTAGAAGTGGCACCCGAGAGTTTGAGAGACATTTGCTTCATCTGACTCTAAGACTAGGTTATGACCATAGTGTGGTTGTGAGCTATAGTATATTCTATAAATTTTTTGATTCCATATGCTACTCCACCCCTTCTATTAGGGAAACTGTAACACCAGGGATTCAGAGCCTTGGGGGGTTTTTTCCCAACATTCTGGTGGGTGGATGGATGGCAAACTACCCCCTTTGGCCCTGCTCTATCCTCTTGTTAGTTACTTGTGCTGGTAGGAACAATGGTTAATTTTACCAATATATGTGTATAGAGGGATGTAATGGCTTTTGGTTATTCAAACACATAAACTCTGGATATCGTTTCCTATGGACTACTATAGGTGTTACGTTTATAGGTTGTGATGGCTAGACGATCATTACTCGACATGTGGGCTGTAATAGCATGAGGTATAATGTCGGACGTATGATACACATTATGTGAGTTGTTTTAGCTCCTAGAAACTACCTGGATACTTTTCATAGGTGGACATTGGGGTTTTGTTGCATTAGGTGCATGTTGGGGTGCTTTTCCTAGGTGTCTGCGGGCAATCCTTTTTGGAGAGAGATGCTTAGGACGTGCGATGTTGGGGTAAAGCATCAAACCTGTGGGGAAGTATTATTGGGGTTTCATTGATATTAATTATTTTTTATAAGATCTTGTATGCGTAAATTGGTGATAGTATCCATGGGGAGGTTGAGAACATGGTATACTTGTTTAGATGACGAGTTAGTTTCACTTGTTATTCACTGTACTTTGGCATGCTTTCTTTGCTTTTGCATGAGTGTCTATGTGAAGGATCCTAATAAGTATACTATTATACATATAAAATGTATATATAAACTATTTTTCAGGTTTCTTGGAGAAATTTCGAGTTCAGTACGGTTACTACTTTCTTGGGGTTACAAGAGCTATTCTGGCTTCATGGTTGCTGCTGTTTTTACTTTATTTGGGTATTTGCAGTTTTTTCACATTCAGTTCTAGTAGTTATGCATGACATTACATATGTGTACTTGGGATGAAATTTATTCTGTTGTTTGAGTTGGATTTGTTCGGTGTCTGTCTTATCTCTCTCCTTCACATGTGTTCTCTTAGAGGGTAATGCCTCCCATTTGTGTGTTTACTGTACCCTTTGTGCTAGTCGCCACCCCGGGGCCTACTGGAGGTGGGACTCAGGGGTCATTATCTCCCTTATCACATTAATTACCCAGGATGGGTACACATTATGGGGAGGGGGTGAGGAAAAATAATGATATGCAAGGATAAACTTGGTGGAATAAAGTTATCCTCGATGTTATTTATTTATTTAGTTATAAAAAATGAGGTTGTAATAAGTGTATTAATTTTTAATACAAGACTCATGTCTGTATCCAGTTTACCAAGACTAATAAACTCCAATTCCTATGAGATTTTATTACTTGTAATCATTCCATTGTAATTTATATTAGACATCGGATCCTGGCCTTCTAAGGTTGGGTCACTACATTAAATGTGAGGTTAGAATGTAGGTATCAGAAATGAATCAATTACCATTTTAATATGTATTCATTTCCAAAAATTGAAGTTTATGTATTGGTTTCATGTGAGGTTCAAATATATCTAAAATGAATTGAATAAATTTTTTAATGTTTTTTAACCAATATGGGCCCATTTGTTTTTTCATCACCACTAAATAGGATATTTTTAATTTATTAACAACCATTAACAACACAAAATATATTTTTTCCTTAATATCCTTAAACTCAAGAACCATATTGATGTGTGTATGAATCGAATAGATCAAAATTGATTTATGGATAATTTTCATAATTACCCATATTAATATAAAGTCTTCTTATTAGCTTTGATCCCATGATGACTGATTTTTCATTTTAATAAATATTACAATTAGAAATTATACTTTGGACCGTACTAAGAAATCCTGGAATATGAATAGAACAAATTTTATTTATACAAATTAAAAATTACATAGGTATCATTATCTATAATTTTCAGGACAATCCAAACATGATTTCATTTTTTACTACTTTTATATGAATTTTCAATTGACATTCAATCATATCAATCACTTCATGTGTATGATTGATGTGGAGTTGATTTTTATTGATAGAAAATGTACCAAAAATTGTGTTTCTATGTTTTCAATCCAATATATTTAATTTTTCCTAGTCTTACCCTCATTATAATTGATTTCTAATTAATTAATTGCCATTACCAATATATAATTATGATTACCCAAACATGAATGCATTTAAAGCATCACCTAATCATAGTTGGACACATAACCCTAACGTTCTCCCCATATGCCAGGGACATCCGACTAACAGGGATGTTTTTTAGTTAGTGCATCGGGGAGACTATAACCCAAGTGAACCTAACAAAGTAGAAATATCAAAGAGTAAAAATTATAGGAAGCGTAAATAGATAACATTAGAAGACTGATGAACTGGATAATATTGAAAAATCGTCATAGGAAGTGTATGATACAATCATGTATGCATGGAATGCTAGTACAAAACGAAATATAAAACATGCAACATATATTCCCAACAAATGTTAAAAAGGGAAAAAAGCTAAAAGTTTCTCCATGAGCATATCGAGCCTAAGTCCGATCCTCTAGTACTAATCTATATCAAATAAAGATGAATCATAAATCTCTAAAAGGGTTATTTTCCATATCAATAACTTTAGGAATATAGTTTTCTCAGGTACCAAGGGTAGCACATGTAGGGTGTGAGATAAAAATATTATTAGGCAACCATCAATGGTCTATATATGGAATCTAAGTTATCGTTCATATGAACACAATGAAAAAAATATATAGGTTTATAAAATAGTGCAGAATAAATAAATTACCTCACCCTCAGGTTCCTAAATGATACAAAGTGGGTCTACCACCTTCGGCCCAAGCAGGTATGTATGGTCAATTCCTGATATATATATATATATATATATATTTATCTATGTATGTAAGTATACTATAACTAACATGTGGTAAGAGTTCCTCACATCCATACATGCACATATATATATATATATTAAAACTGGAATGGGTTAAGAATGACTCTAATCCAATCATGTATATATATATATCATAATTGGTGTGGGGTAATAATTCTTCCCACCCATACACATATATCATAACTAGCATAGGTTATGAATGCCTCCCACACATACACATATATCATAACTAGAGTGGAGTAAGAATTCCTCCCACCCATACACATATATCATAACTATCTTGGGGTAAGATTGTGTCACACCCATACACATAAATCAGTATGCTCAATCCTTCAAATAATCTCCTTAAGAAAATAACAATTAATCCAATTTCATAAACAAAGATTTGGATTCACAATCCATGTATCTATTTAAATTAACAAAACAACCCATTTCATATAATGCCTTTCTAAAATAAAATTTGAAATGGGAAAGGCTTTTACTAATTTTGAAATAATTCCATTATTGCTAGATTAATTTCATATATTTGTAACCATCTCATCCTAGCCTCTACATACAATAAAAACTATCCAACTATCCTAACATGGAAAATTCATTATAACGAAAAGGTATTGAAGCCAATGTCTCAAGGTCAAATACTCACATTTCCACTTGGAAAATTCCAATTCAAAAGGGACTACGAACCATTGGGTCACCTTTGTATACATCAATTACCTTAGGGAAGATGGATATTTCAATTAAAAGTCAATTCAGGAGCATATTTTTATTCCATTCATTTTGGGAAATTCGGTTAAAAGGGTCATTTCCATAGAGGCACATCTATGGGTGTCCCTATAGAGTATGAGTGATGACTAAACCCCTAAATGTAATGAATTGAGTCTATATCAAGGAAATAGGGTCATTTTGACTTATATTAATCAACCCAATATAGATGCTCAACAAAGGGAGACATTTGGATGACAGAATAATTATGAAAAGGGAAAAAAACTCAAAAGAAAAATTATGTGAAAACCATCCTTATAGTTGTAGATGATTCCCCACTTGTTATAGATCTAATATTTGAGAGAAAATTGGAATAGATATGAGTTTAAATCCAATGAACTAAAAAATAGGGCATTTGATCTGGAATTTAATAGGTTAATAAAAGGAATGATTAACCAATGAATAAAGGGCATAAAGGGACATACTTACCTTGGGATTTTCAATGCCTTCGATAAAATTGGATTCAGAAAAAATAGGAATGAGTAGCTAGAGTTTATAGCTTTAACGGGTTTGGGTTCCCAAAGAGAGGAGACCCATGGTTCTATTCTATTAGAGATAAAGCAGGAAGTTAAAAATTAATTTACGATTTAAATAGGGGGATGGAAATCTTTCCTCAAACCCCATTTCTTGTGGTTTATATGAAAAACATAAAAAATGTACGCTAACCATTCATTATGGATATACCCCCATCAGAAACAGGTCTTGTGGTCATGTTTATGGTCCCACATGGTTTAAAACAAATAGTGGAGTCTTGAAAGTTCACCAATTTGCAACTATAATGTTTATCCAAACAATGAGGAGTGAGTCTTACGGTTTAATTTAACCATCTGACCTAGCCTCTAGCACATTTTTCAAAAAATAAAGGCTCTAAATAAGCCCCCAAAGAACCTCAGAGCTTCCCTAGTCTATATTATAACTTTTCTATTATTAATAGAATGATTTAAGAAAGAAAAAACAATTATATGTACCTTTATCAAAATGTTGTTCATTACATCCTAACCTCCTTATAGAGACTCACCCTCGAGTTTTCCTTATATGGGTGCGAAGGTAATATCAGCAAAGAGTTCTTCCATTGAGATCGTATATCAACCTCCTACTCCTAGGTCATGTCATGTACGAAGACATGCTTCCATAGAACACATAGAAGATGAACAAACATTCTGTTGAGTGTATTCATGCCCCAATCCAATATTCAGACTAGATATTCCTTGAAATATGCATTCATTTCCTGCTCAACATCATCAGGGAGAAATAAATGAGAATGATATAGATAGTATCAGTGATGTTGATATACATGAAAAACATCATGAAATTACCCGTGTCTCTAAGGAAGTGTCAGATAGAAAGAAACTGGTCTGATCCCTTTCCTAATCTCGAAGGTTCCAACTAATTTCAGTGATAGCTTACCCTACTTTTGAATATGTGTATCCCCCAACTTGTTTGAGACTAGAATGAAAAACCAGTCTCTGACCTCAAAATCAATTGGTCGCTAGAGTCTTATGGCATTAGACTGATGTCTAGACTAATCTTTCAACATACACATTCTCATTAGATGGACCTGCTCTGTAGTCTCCTACACAAAACATGATTCAAGAATAGCTACCTACGATTCCACTAACCATCACATAGTTGAGCGATAAAGCCTATTATAAAATGTTTTATTGGGATCCATCTAAATGGTACCATGAAAGCTATTGTAATACAAAGAATACACCAAATAAATTAGATTTTTTCAAGAAACCCCCAAAATCAAGGGAACACACTCTATTAATGTCTTCTGAGACATGTATTGTATGCCCCATCTTTATATCAGTCAATGGGAGATAGTTCATGCTTAAATGTACCTACATACCCACGAAATTATGTTAACACTTCAAGAAACCTAATGGGAAATAAGAATCTATCACATAAATGATGGAATGAGGAGCTCCATGAAGACGTACTACCTTCTTGACGTACATATCTTGTAGTCCAGTAGAGTTGGGAGTGAAAGAGACAACTAAAAATTTCATAAATATAATATTTAAATCATTGTTTTGAAACTGTTATTGAATGGGAACTCTACCAATATTTCATTAAATAAATTTATCAATCGACATTTCTCCTCTAAATCTCTATCTTTATGATTCTGTTTCATCATAGAGAAGACATCTACAATGAGATTACCATTCCCTAAATTAGAGTCCATCTAAACAAATAAAGTCTATAAATTCTAAACCCAATGCCTCAACCATAGATTCGTGTTCCACTAAGATAGTATGTAACAAAAGATCTTACTGCCTTTGTATAACACATCAATTCATGGACCAAAATACTAAAATCCAGGTCATGAATCATGTATTTATTCTCATGTGGAAATAGATAACGATACATGAAAGATAGAATGAGATCCCTCTTCATCATAATAACTCCCATGGAAATATATAAGGAATCACATTAAACATAATACCCAATCCCTAGATCTAAAAATTTATGTAGCACCATTGTTTTCAATTTATTTTTTATCTCCAACAAGTCCATTTCTCATACTTTGGTTTGTTCAAACATCACAGATTTCATTGTAATCTCACCCATTATTGTTTCTAAATGGGATAAATCATTATTGATGCATCGATAGTATCCTATGAACCCATTGATACATTTAATTTAAAAATCATTTCTTTTGTATTTCTAAGAAATTGTAACCCATGCATGTTTCAAGACTATATAAATTCCCACATCAATGATAGAATGTCCAAGAAAACATACGTTCTAGATCCACAAGTGAAAATTGGTGATCATAGAAGATAAATACTGTTAAATATGTGATATATTGGATAATAAAATGAAATCCATGCATATAATCGACAAATTATTGCTTCCTACATAATAAATATAATTTTAGGATCATTTTCATGTGTTTTATGGACAATCCAAACTCACATGGTTAGTTTTGTTCAATTTTAGGTGAATTTTACCTTTAATAGATGTATGAAGCTCAACTGGAACATTCAATATTACTATGAAATTTAGTTTTTCATTTTATCTGAGGTTTCTTTATACATGTCTTAGAAGACATGAAGATCATTTTTATGGTGTTTTTACTTCAATCCAAGCATGTCTTCTAAGATTTTATCAATACACAGGGTATTTATCATTTATATACAACTATTAACATTATGAAATCATATATTATATCATTCTATGAATGAAAACAATTACACTCTTTTGTATCTATTTCTTACAGATCGTAAAAAACTATAGGTTCATTACCTAATGATTTCATTTAAATCTAGAATTATCTTCTTATTTTTGATATACGTACAGTTGAATTTTCATTTTAATAGAATTATCACGATGAAGATATATTATGGATAAGGTTTTGAAATCCTTTCTTTAGGTTGATGGATGGTTGATTTATATAGATAAGAAATTATATGAGGATCAATCTCTGATATTTTTGAAAAAATATGAACATTTTTCTCCATTTTGATCCATTTTTGGTGACTTTTCAATATAATAAAAATGTGATTTCTAGAATAAACATTAACTAATATCAAGGAATTTTTTTCATATTGATTTATAGTTTGTTAATAAAGATAAAAAAGGGCTCGAATATTGTTTTGATATATTTTCCCACTCTATCGAGCTCATTTGCTCATTTTGACCCCTCTATGAGTGGATTATCTTTATTAATAAGCATTAATAATATGAAAACATAGATTCAATCATAATTAGTAATTGTGGAATTGTGTTCATTTTTGGATGATTCATTCATGTCAATAACGATTTGATAATAATTTTCTGGTGTTTCCTTGTCATTATGATGGGGTATTCTCAGTTTTGACATTAGAACATGTGGTGTTTTATTTTACTAAAATATCATTTTTACATAATTTGTCAATCAGAATGAGAATTTAGAAAAAAATATATCAGAAATTTATTCCAACATATCAAAAATGATATGATGGTATGTATTCAATTACTTCATGGAAATCTAAACTCATATTCATAGTTTTGACCCCCTTTATTTGACTTGAATATTTCATTTGAATTTGAAGGTCAAATGAAACATTTGATCACTTTATGAAATTCAAGATTCAGATTGTTTTTTGGTCAGTTCATATATATTATAAATGGATCAAATATTTTTTTCATTGTTTTATTTCAATCCATATATCTTATACTCAATTATGACCCCATTTGGGTAATTTCTATATTATCAACAACTGTTAATAATGTGAAATAGTTATTTAAAACATACCAAGATATCTAGGTGTTAGATTTATGAATAACTAATTTTTTTAGATAAAAAATGACTCAGGAATTATTTTCATAATATTCTATGTCAATCTAATGATTTGTATATAGATTTTTCCTCTAGATATTTGAAAGGGAATTTTAATAAAAATATCGATATGATGAGAGACTATAGAACATACCATGAAAATCAAGTAGTATATTCATACATTTTTTAATCATAAAAAATAATTATAGAGTAATAATAAAATGTTTAAATGTAAATAAAAACTTATATTATTAGTTTTGATTAATTTTTCTGATATTTCACACTAAAAATAATGTGTTGTAAAAAACACACCTTTCATCATACGAAGTAGTTCGAATTTTATATTCATGTGAGGTTAGTTTTTCCAAATCAAAATTCTCATATATTGTTTTTATTTGTTTTCATACTAATATTATCTAATTTTATTTATTTTTACTGATATATATGTAATATGTCGGTTATCAATATTAGTTAACAATATATAATGATAGTTTCCGTTATATCATGAAATCAGGGTTTCAAATTGATTTTTGGATGATATTATCGATCAAAAATGAATCAAAGGTTTATGTTCCAATTTTTTCATGCCAATGTAAGGTTATTCACTTGATTTAGTCCCATTTAAGGTGATGTTTTAATTTTAAAGTACATTAATGTCCAAGCAACACTTTTGATCTTACAGTGAAATTTGGGTGTCAGATTGATGTGTGGTTAGTTTTTACCAATGAAAAATGTGTTAAAAAATCATTTTTATGATGTTTTCTCACAAATATGATTTTTTTAATACTTTTGACACCTACATAGATGACTTATTCATTTACTAAAATGATAAAAAATAAAATAAAATCAATTTTTTCTTCATTCCAGGAAAACCTGGGATCATATTGATGTGTGGATGAATCCTATATATCATAAATGAAATGATAATCATTGTATTAAAAATCCGAAAAATTATAAACTCATAAAAACTATTTTGATCTCTTGATGGGTGATTAATAGTTTTAAAAAAAATATCAATGTGAACTGACATAGTGGATAGTTACGAGCAATCTAATAAATGAATTGTTTCACTATTGATTCATATAGTTCAAGAAGGATTGATGGATATTTTTCTTATATGTTTTCATGGAAATAAATACTCATTTGATCAATTTGTAACCCATTTAGGAGACTTGTCACTTTAACATGAAAGTGTTAAAAAATGAAAATTTTGATCATATGAATAAATTTACATGAAAAATTAGTTTGTGGATGGTTCATCAATATCACAAGTGACTCAATGATAATTTTTCTTTTTTTCCCTTAAAAACATGATTTATTTTCTTGGATTGACCCTTATACTCATTGAATATTAATTTATAAATAAGTTAATAAAATATATAATCTTTGTTTCAATATATTAAGAAATTCATGAAAAACAATAATGTATAACTGAATTCATCATAACAAAAACTGAAAAATTGATCATTTTTATTAGTTTCTATGTCAATCCAAAGTATTCCTCTTAGTTTGGATCCCTGATGGTTGATTGGTTATTTTAATCAAAATATCATATTAGAAAGATACATTGGATCATTCCATGAAATTAGAGAAGAAAATTTAAAAATAATAGAATATTATATATAAAAAATAATTTGATGGTCATTAAATAATGTTTATTTATAAATCTGAACTCGTCTTCTTCTTTTTTGACACAATTATATGACATTTCACTTTAATAAGAATGTGATAGCCAAACTGATCTCTCGAACACACTAAGTAGTTCAGGTGTAAAATTCATGTGTTTTTTTTCATATAGATCAAAAATTAACCAAATATCATATTTTTATGTTTTCTCAACAGTAAAAACACATTTTCGTGATTTTTACCCCTAATGGAATGATTCTTCATTTATAAATAAGATTTTTCTATACAATATCATAGTTTCTACAGTATCCAGAAATCTATGAATAGGGTCAACTGACATATGCTATTATATATAAAAATTTAATCATGGATTGTTTTTACCACATCATGTCAATCCTGACACATCTACTCAATATTGACCCCTTGAAGGTTGATATGTAATTTTATTAAAAATATAAAATTGAAATGATACACTAGATCAAAACAAGTAATATAGAAATAATATTTACTAGAGGTTGATTCCTAAAAAAATGAGTTTTAGATGACTCAACAATGTTTATAGGTAAATAAACACTCATTTTATTTATTTTGATCCATTATAGATGACATAAAACTTTAACCATAATGTCACAATAAAACAACACATTAAATTATTTCATGTAATTAAATTTTGGGATTGAAATGATCTATGTATTAATAAATTATAAATAACTCAAAGATTGTTCCTATTTGTTTTTTCAACAATTCAATATTTTTTTCACTGTCCTAATCCATTCACTGGTTTTTTTATTTTAAAAATAGCCATTGAAAATGTGAAACCATATTTTCTATCATACCATGCAATCCATGTATCAAATAACTATGCAAAAGGATACTATTAAAACAAATGACTCCAAAATCATTTTCCTATGTTTCATAGTAAATCAATAGTTATTCAGTAGATTTTCCCCCCATGATGGGGGATATGTCATTATAATAAAAATAATAAAGTTAAATGATACATTGGATCATACTAATAAATTTGATAATCATATTATTGAAATGATAATTCTTAAAGATATAAAATAAATTTTACATTATTATCGAATTTTTTCATAGTAATCTTAACTCATTTTCTTATTTTTGAACGATTTTAGTTAACCGAACAAATTAATAAGTATGTGAAGGCTAAATGGAACATTCAATCATACTGAGGAATTATGGTTTCTAATTGAAATGTGATTTGTTCATAAATATCAAAAATGACTAGAATTTTATTTTTCTATCTTTTAATACCAATGTGAGCTCATTTAATTTGTTTTTAAGTGACATTGATTATTCGGTTTTTATTAATAATCACTGTCAATATGAAATTATAGAAACCAATATAAGTTTTGGATTGATGTGTGGTTGGTTTTCACATATCAGAAATAACCCAAAAACCATTTTCCTATGTTTTTGAAAAATAAAAAATCACATTTATTTGTTTTGACCCCACATGTTTGGTTGGTTCATAAAGTTCAAAAAATGATTTGATTATTATATTCCAATGTCAATACAAATATCTGAGCAGGATGTGTGTCAAATTCACATGAGGTTCTCACAGATCATAAATGACTGGAACATCAATGTTTTATGATTTACTAAAAGCCCAAGCTCCTTTATTTCATTATAACACCTCAATGGGTGATTTTTCATTTGTTTATAATTTTTAGCAACATGAAATCATAGTTTACACCATATCGTGAAATTAATTCATATTATTTAGATAAGACATCTTCCTATTGATAATAAATGACTCAAGGGTCATTATCCTAAATTCTGTGTTAATCCAAAGTGTTGTTCTTGGTCTTCATCCCATCATTTGTGATATGTAATTTTTATATAAATATCAAGGTGGAATGATACTTCAGATCATACCGAAAAATATAGGAATCATATTTACACGAGTTTGATTGAAAAATATCAAGAATTATTTAAGTATAATTTTCCTATGTTTTCAAATTAATATGAACCTATCCACTTATTGTTTCCAATATTATGCGACTTATCTCGTTAATTTCAATAATACAAAGAACATCATGTGTGATATTTATATGAAGATGGTTTATAAAGATCATAAATGATATAAAATTCATTTTACAAGTCATCTCACCATTATGAACTCTTTCTCTCGATTGTTCCCCCAAACATGTGATTTCCCATTTACTAATATATGTTAACAATATAAAATCATAGATTCCATCAAACTAAGAAATCTAGACATTATATTGATGAAAAGTTAATTTTTTTGATAAAAAAGGTGTATTGGGTCTCTATCATATATTTATATTTCAATAAGTTGTTTCCCACTCAATTTTGACCCCTTGAGGAGAGATGTAATTTAAATAAAAAACATGGAAAAATGATACATTGGAAAATACTAAGAAATTCATTTAACAGATATATATCAATTTTATTTATATAAATTATAATTATTTGAATGTTATGAACCTATGCTTTTATAGAAATAAATACTCTTTTTCTCATTTTTGGTTACTTTTAAGCGAATTTTCACCATAAAAAGAATGGGTAGGTCAAATTTAACATTTAATCATACTGTGAAATTTAGGATTTAGATTGTTGTTTAGGATTTTTAATATATATTAGATATTTTATGAAGATAATTTCATAATGATTTTGGTCTTATTTGAAATTACTTTCTTTGATTGATCCACTACATGATTGATTTTTCAATTATTAATAATCACTATTGATATGAAATAATATTTAAATAATTCGTAGATATTCATGCATCCTATTTTTTTGTGGAGAAATATTACATTGTAAAAATTAATTTAGGATCATTTTACATTGTTTAGAAATTAATCCAGTCCCATATTCTCAATTTTTACCACATGATGTGGGATATTTAATTTAATTATAAATATTTTGGGGGAAATGATACTTTAGATCATGTAGAGAAATATAGGGTTCTAATTTATGAGTGGTTTATTGCTATAGATAAATAAAAATTCAGGAAAATTATAAAAAGTTTTAATAAAAATGAAAGCTATTTATCTTATTTTTACTCCTTTTTGGCAACTTTTCACTTTAATAATAATGTGATGGAAAAAACACTTTTTATCATTTTTAGAAATTCAAGTGTTAAATTGATGTGATTTTCCGTTATAAATGTCTCAAATGATTGATATATCATTTTTCTATATTATTGTGAAAAATTGGTACTGTTTTTTAGTTTTGACCCCTACATTGGTGATTTTTCATTCTATAATACGTTTTAACAATAAGATGTTATGGTTTTAATCATACGATTAAATTAAGAAATATGATTGATTTGTAAATAATTCAATCTTGTATAAAATTACTTGAGGATAAATTTAATATACTTCCATGTCAATCCAAAATAAACTTCTCAGTGTTAACATATTGATTGGAGACATTTTATATTAATAAAAAAATCAATGTGATGTTAGAATATTTTTAATGATTATAAATTCACTCATCAAATTGATGTGTGGTTAATTCCTATAAATCTGAAAATGAATTTTGGATCATTCCTCTATATTTTCATTACACTATATACAAATCTTCAATGTTTTGTCCACTTTTAGGTGACTTTGGATATAAATATGAATGTGATGGCTAATTGGCACATTCAATCATAGAAATAATGTTACTTTTTAGATTTAAATTTGGTCTATTTTTATAGATCAATAAATACTTAAAAAATTAATTCCTTTTCATTCTCCAACACGATATTTTTTTCATGGTTTTTAATGACACATAATTGATTTTGATTTTATAAATAATCAATAATAATGTAAACCCATTGTTTTTATCAGACAAGTTATTAAGGCATCAAACTGATGTGAGTTTGACTCATACAGATCAAAAATGACTCAAGAAACATTCTCTAAAACATCCATGTCACTGTATGGTTATCTTATCAATTTTGATCACATAACATGGGATTTTTATTTTAATAATATTATCAAGGTGAAATGTTAATATGGGTAATACCAAGTAATTTAGTATATTTATTAAAGCATGCTTACTGATTATAGATTAAAAAATCACGAGGATCAATCATCTATATCTTCATAGAAATAAGAACTTTTTTGTTCATTTTTGAACCATTCTAGTTAACCTATATCTTTAATCTCAATGTGATGGAAACAAAGAACATTGATTATAACAAGATATTTGGTTTTTGGATTGATGTGTCGTTGGTTCATACTGATCATAATTGGGTTAAATTTTATTTTCATATATTATCAATCCAATAGAAGCTCATTTTATCTATTTTAACTAGTACAATAATTATTTATCATTTATTATTATGTTTAACCATTAAAAAAACATAACTTCTATTATACGGAGTAATACATGATTCATATTATTGCACAACTGATTTCTAAAAATTCAAAATGAATTAATTATCATTATCCTATGTTTACTTTTCCTTATGGAGTCTAATTCTTTGGTTGGACCCCTTGATGGGTGATATGGCATGTTTTTAAATATAAAGGTGAAAATTTACGTTCATCATTCTAAGTATACTAATCATCAGATTATGTACATTTTATTTTATACATATCTGAAGTAATTATGAGTATTGTTCTACTATGATTCCATTTCAATATGAACTCACTTGACCAGTTTTGAATCATTTCATATTTTATGTAACATTAATATTAATTTTATTTCCAAACTTATTTTTTAGTCAGACTAAGTAGTGCGGTTGTAAAATTCATGTGGGGTTGGTTCATACAGAAAAGAAATTTACTAAAATATCATTTTCTTATGTTTAATGCCAATGTGAGGTTTTCTTCATGATTTTTAGTAGAACACATGTCATTTTTCATTTTGTAATAGAAGTATTCAATATGAAATAATATATTCTTATAAATAATGACATAGATCTATCAAATTGATGCACAACTAAAACTATTGATCACATATCATTAGAGTATATTCTTCCAATTTTCCCATGTCAATCTGAAGTCATATAATAAATTATTTTACCCTTAGGGTGATATTTAATTTTATATAAAATATCAGTGTATAATGATACATCAGATTATTCTAAAAATTACGTCAATAACATTGATATGTGAATTATTCATATAGATCAAAATGATATTTCGATCATTCTCTCGATTTTTCAATGAAATGGAATCTAATTTACACTTTTTTAGTTCTTTTAGGTTATTTTTCTACATTAATATTAATATGAGTGTTAAAAACACTTTCAATCATTCTAGCAATTAACTTGTTAGATTAATGTGAGGTTGGTTTGTAAAGAATAAAAATCAATAAGTGATGTTTTTTCTAGGTTTCCAAGCCAATTTGACATTTTTTTCTTGGGTTAGACCTATACACAGGTGATTTTTAATATATTCATTAGCATTAAAAATATGAAATCACTATTTCTTTCATTATGAGAAATCCAACTATCAGATTTATGTGTAGATTGTTCATAAAAATCACAATTGAATCACGAATCACTATCCTATGTATCCATGTTATCATAATGTTATACTCTAATTTTTATTACCATTAATGGATGATATGCGATTTTAATAAAAATTTAGACCTAAATGAAATCTATAATTATACCGAAAATCTAAAAATTAGATCAATGCATGGATAATTTGAATATATCCCGAATCATTTATGTATAATTATTTTCTGTTTTCATGGAAATATGAAGTTTTTTGTTTTTAACCCTTTTAAGTGACTTGTAACTATAATAATAATGGGAATGACAAAACACAATTTCTACCTAACCATCCAATTTCTGTATTTGATTGAAGTGGAATAGGATTATATAGATCAAAAAAGACATGTGGATTATTTTTATATGTTTTAATGCAATTATTATTGAATTTTATTGGTTTTTAACAATATGTGATTGTTTTTTATTTATTAGTAAATTTTAATGATATGTAATCATGGTTTCCATCATATAATGAAATCCAGGAATCAAAATTATGCTCATCTCATTCCTATAAATGAAAAATGACACTTTTATCATTAATCATTGTTTCCAAATCATTTAAAAGTCATTACCTTTGTTTTTAAACATTAAAGGCTGAAACATAATTTAAATAAAAATAACATGATGAAATGATAGTTATAATCATATAATGAAATATGGGTATCAATATGATATAAAGTTGTATCCAATGGATCCAAAATTAAATAAGGACCATTATCTCCAATTTTTATGACAATTTATACTATTTTTCTCAATTATGACACCATTTTGGTGACTTGTATAAATATTAATAATTCAAAGTCCAAAAAATGACCATACTGAGTATAACACCCAAAGATTTGGAGAGAAATATTCTTTTTAATTTTGTTTATGTCTTGTGTTGTATGCTACACTAACATTAGCTTGAATGATATGGAACACCGTTTTGTCTTTTAGAATATGTGACACTACTCTTGGCTTGTATTACACGCAAGAGAGACCTTCCTCGATAGCAAGTGTTATACACAATACCATGTTTTATTAAACAATAATATATTATTAAAATATTACTATTCAATGGGATATAAACTCGGTGTTATGAATAGTTTTCAGAAAATTTTTTATTTTATATAACAATAACATTCATTTTTTGTATTTTCTATACATCATATAAGAAAAAATACAATTTTTTCGTTAAAATAAGAAAATTTAAAAAAATACAATGTTTCCAGCTTTTAATGAAGCACCCATTTTAAATCATGTTTTAACACTTTGAAATATTTTATTAGTAAAAATAAACATATTTTCTGTAGGTGTGATATAAAAATTTATATTTGTTGATTTTTTGGTATTTTTCTTATAAAATTCATATTTTAATGAATAATGAAAAATGTTTCATTTAAATTCAAAACTTCCATTTTATCAAATTTATTTATCTAATTAGATTATATTTTTAATTATTTTTAAATTTTAATTAGATACTGTTATTATAATTAAATCCAATTTTGGTCATTTTATGTAATTTCAAATTTAAAATGGACATAAACACATGAAATATTTTGGATAAGTTTTTATTTCTTATAACGATGAATTTGGTTTTTGACAATGAGAATTATTTTTAAATTAATTTCTGATAATTATGTGTATTGAATTAAGAGAAATAGATTACATATTTGTAATCTCTGGGGATAAATTATTTAAATAGATTACTTTTATTTTTTTGGATATTGTGAATTGTAACTATGGTAATTTTTATTTTCCACAGTTGAAGGTAAATTCAGTAAATTAAGGTAACTAAAAATATGGTAAAGATATCAAAATTACCCTAACACCAACCAAAATCCTATTGAATGAATTAATGTTGACCAATATCAAATATGGGTTAGAAATGAATCATTTAATGGACATTTGTTTCATAAAATTGAGTAATTAAATTTAAAACAAAAGTAGGTGACAACATGTCACTCTCTTATATCTTATAAGTATAATAATTTTAATATAGTGATAATCATGATAAAACATCCAACATAAATAGTATCTATAAATAAGATGAAATTATCTACATCATTTGAATTTATTTATATTTATTAGATATTTTATAATTATTATTAATGATGACACAACTATGATGTAGAAAATACTTTATTTACAGAAATATCAAATAAATGGGTTTCAAAAATTTAAAAATAAATATCATATGAACTCATTAATGTCCTACATAAATTGTTATAGTGAAAATTATTTGTTAGTATTGTATTTAATATATATTTTTACTTTATCTTATCTATGGATTTTAGTTGATGTCAAATAAATGAATAGTGTTAAAATTAACACAATTAATATTTTATAAAAAACATATTATTAAATTACATAAAATTTAAAAATATATTTAAAAATTTAAAATTTAAATTCATATGATCTAGAATTTTATAATGTATCTAATTATAGACAATTTACACTACATAAATAAATATTTATAAAAATTTAATATTTAAAATATTATTACTAAAAATAAAAATAAATAGATAAACCTAGGATAAAAACAAATGAAATGGTTTAAAATAAAATCAAAACATGTCTAAATTTTATTGGATGAGATTATTTAGACCCAGAATCATTTTATATTCTAAATAAATGAGTTTGGGAGTATTATAACCCTAATATGAATTTATAATAAATTAATATTTCAAGACATTGCAAGGGTGCCCCTCCCATCTCTTATAAAAGTGAAATTCTCCTTCTATTTTAATAACACCCCAATTCCCTTTTTCTCAGACCAAGCCTTCCCAAGTCTCCTCTCAACTTCGGTAAATTCATCCAATAGTCCCCCCATTTGGGGGAAATCAATATTAAAGAGTCTTTTTGTGCATACCAATTGAAGATACCTTTAAAATTGGAAATTGTTTTTTTACCTCCCTAAACATAAAAAAAAATTCATGATATTCCATACTCTTTATGTTTACACAAATTTACCCCTTTTAATTTTGTTCTTACAACCACAAATTGAATCTTTATTTATTTCGGTAATGTTATCATTAAGGATAAAATTTAAAATAAATTTATTATATAATTTAGAACATATTATCTTAAATATGATAACCAATATATTAAATAAAAATACTTTTTTATGGGACGTAAATTTTAACATAGGCCCATGTAATGCAAAAAACAACATTGGAACCTTTATCATGATATTTAATTTTATTTTTTTACCTAATCACTATTGTAAATATTTAATTTTGAAATTATTATATAATATAAACTATTGTTTTTAAAAATATTAGACTTATTTATCAAAATTCCATTAACAAAATTGGAAAATGTTAATATATAATTAATCTCACATACTCGATGAGGAAATTGGTTTTTAAAGAGAAATTGTTCAAATGTTTACAATTTTTTTTTATAAAAAAATATGAACATTATTTAAATGAACTAAATTGGATTAATGGATTTTTAGTTGAAATTTTTTACATTAAATACAAAATAATATAGAATTTAACCATAAAAAATTTAAACAAAAATCCAATTTTCATTTTAAAATTATTATTTTTAATTATTCATCATGAAATCAATGTTTTCATAAAAATAAAAAACATTATCCCTAAGATAAATTAGAAATTATTATTTCAAAAATTAATTTATTTTATAAAATTATTTAATAATTGGGTGAATAGTTAATTTTATTAATGTTCATAAAAAGAAATAAGAATCATTATATGTGAGAAAAATGTATTTTTGAAATATATAATGACTTTAGAAAATATTATTTAATTTCTCTATATAATATTGTATTATATAAAAAAATAATAAATAATATTTTTACATCATTTATTAATATTATTATCGCTATGTTTAATGGATATTCCATAAAATTTGATTTTAAATAACTATATGAATAATAAAACAAGATTTTGTTAAAAAACAGTTGTCATTTTTATCTAATGTTTACCCGGTGATTTGTGTAGTTACATCCTAACTATGTGTTAACTATAATGCAGGAGTAACATGGTGTTTCATATAAAAAATCTATAAATGAAATATAGTTTATTTAAAAAAATCCCAGATCTCTAGTAATTACCCATTGTCTCCATATTACTGAGCAATCCGAGCATCAGACTCATGAAGTGATGATTCATATAGATCAAAAATGTATATATGGAATTAGTAATAATGTGTAGTTAAAATACTGCACTCAATAAAACTAAGTAATTCATATAATGAATTTAACTATGGCTCAAAAAAATATCTGAAATGACTCAAATAACGCTTTCCATTGTTTTCACGCAAAAAATAGTATTTTTATTGAGTTTGATGCTAAATGGATAATTTTTCATTTAATAATAAGTTTTGGTGATATGAAATCATAGAATAAAATTCCATGGTTATATTGAAGTGTTTTTTTTCATATAGAAAAACTTACATGAAGACTGTATTTATATGTTTTCCCACAAATCTAATCTCCTTTTCTAGGTTTTGAACCTACACTTGTGTTGGTTCATATAGACTAGATATAAATAAATTACTATTCTCCATTGTTCTCTAAGAAAATTCAAGCAATTTATTTTTTTGTTTCACATGAGGTTCATAATGATTGGTAATGATCCAAAGATCTTTTTTAAAATATTCCTTAAAATATGAGTATTTTATTTTGATTTTTACCCCTAAATTAATTATCATTAATTTAAAAATATAATTTAATAATATAATTTAATAATATAAAATAATAGTTTTCATATTATAGATGGTTGTGGTAATTGGATTATTGAACATATGATTTGAATAATAAAATGACACGAGGAATTTTTTTTGTATGTTCACATTTCAATTTAATGTATTTTTCTCAATTTTGATCCACTCTTGGCTAATATATAATTTTAATAAAAATTTCAAGGTATACTAATATATAGGATCAAAGTAGGAAATTTATATTCTATATTGACACATATGTGATTCCAACTTATTAGGAATTATTTAAGGTTCATTCCCCTATGTATTCAGGGAAATTCAATATTGTTTTCACATATTAAACTTAATGATGTGAAATTTTACATTACATTTAATCATACTGATCACTTTAAGTGTCAAATTAATTTGAGGTTGTTTTTAAATATCTGAAATGACTGAAATATACGTTTTTTTATATTTTCATGCCAATATAATTATCTATTCTAGGTTTTGACCTATACATGGGGGAATTTTCATTTATTAATAAGTGTCTATAAAAATAAATCATTCTTTACATTATACCAAGAAACATAGGCATCAAAACAATGTGAAACATATTATTATAGAGAATGGATTTCCCTGGAGTCATTTTGATAAGATTTTATATCATTCAAAACTTGTCTTCTATGTTTTGGCCACATGATGTATGATAAGCTATTTTAATAAAACTTTCATAGTGAAATTAATCTTTGGATCATACTAGGAAATATAGGAATCCAATTTACATTTTGTTGATTTTTATAGATCAAAAATATTTATAGTATCATTCTACTAAGTATCAATGTCAATCAAGATTCCTATTCATGTTTTTGAATCATTCTATGTCACATTTCATTTTAATAATAATTTGAAAATTAACATACACTTTTGAGCTTACCGAAATTTTTGGTTGTTAGATTTAGGTGAGGATTATTCTTACAAAGAAAAAATGATAGGGAGATTGTTTGAAAAACAATTAAAACCTGTCAGAACTCATTATATCCATTTTTATCACTAAAAATATTATTTGTAGTTTTCTAATAATTGTTTACAATAATAAATATTAGTATACATCATATACAGAAATACTAAAAATAGATTAATTTTTAGCTGATACTATATATCAAAAATGAATATGGGATATTTCTAATGTTATCAAGTCAATTAGAAGTATTCATCATTGCTTTTACCCATGACTGGTGATATTTAATTATAATAAAAATTTCTTGGTGAAATAAATATTTTGTACCATTCCAATCAATCTAGGAGTTAGATTGAAATTCAGTCGATTAATATAGATGAAAAATGATTTTTGGATCATTCCTTTTAGTCTTAAGGGGAATATGAACATGTTTTTTTGAGTTTCTACACCTTTTAGGTGACTTGTAACATTAATAATATCATAAAAGAAAAACAATTTCAATTATATAGAGAAATTTGGGTGGATGGTTGAAGTGAGGATTGTTCATACATTTCCAAAATGAATTAAATATTATTTTTATATAATTTCTCTATAAATCATTATTGTTATCTTATTATTGACCCATAAACTGGTGATTTTTAATTTATTATTTTTTTTCAAATTTAAATAATATTTACCCTCATATCTAGAAATATAGATCATACATTCAAGCACTACCGATTCTTAAAAATAACAAATGATGTGGGGGTAATTTTACTATGTTTCTTATTAATAAAAATCCATACAATCATTTTTGAACCCTTTGTGGGTGATATATCATTTTAATAAAAATATCTATGCTGAAAAAGTCATTGGATTAAACTGCGAAATACGAGAATTATATTGATATAAGACTGATTTATATAGATGTAATATCATATTCAGATTATTCGAATTTATTTTCATTTAAATATGAACCCATTTTATAGGTTTGTACAAATTTGAGGTGACTTATCACATTCTTATTACTGTGAGGAAAAAACATTACTATCAGTCACTATCAGAAATATAGTTCCCGATTCGATGTGTGGTTGGTTGGTAGAGATTATAAATTATTTGAATATCGTTCTACAATGTTTTCACTCCAAAAAGAAAACAATTTCTTTGATTTGGGGCTACGACATTGTCAGATCATTTATTAAAAAATGTCGATGATGTGAAACTTTTGTGATAAATTTATATATTAGGGTGATTATGGTTGGTTCGTATATATCAAAAATGAGTTAAAAAATATTCATTATGTTTTCATGTCAATTCAGTCCATTTTTCTTGGATTTTAACCATAAATGTGTGGTAGGTTTTCATTGAAAAAAATGAGTCAATTATTTTTTCCTATAATTTTCACACTAATCAGAGTAGTTTGGATGCTAGATTTATGTGAGATTATTATAGATCATAAATGATCTAAATATGAATATTTTAATTTTCCATAAAAATCCAATATTATTTATTCTATTCTAACCTAAAAATAATGAGTTTCAATTTATAAATAAGCGTTGATAATAATAAATCATAGTTTTCATCATATTAATCAATTCAAGGAACATTTTAATGTGTATCTGATTTGTAAAAATCAAAATTTACTTTAGAATAATTTTCCTAAGTTCACATGTCAATATGAACTCCTATTATCAGTTTTCGTCACAAATTTGTAATATGCAATTTTAATAAAAATATATTATTCAAATGACACTTTGTATCATACATACTAATATATGTATGAAATTGATGTTATTTACTCTTATATATCAAAAATGATTTATAGATCATAATCCTAAGCTTTCAGGGAAACCTAAAAATGATTGCATAATTTTTACAACTTTTAGGTGAATTTTCACTTAACATTAAATCTTATTGAGAACATTAGGCATAAGAAAAAATTGATGCTAGTTTGTATAGATAATTAATTACTAAAAGATCATTTTTATATGTTTTTAGATAATAATTAATATCTTTCATTGATTTTTTCTTGATACATATGATATTTCGTTTATTAATAGGTGTTAAAAATATAATGTCATAGTTTCCATGATTCTATGAAATCATGGAATTAGATTCATGAATGGATGATTCCTAAGGTTCACAAATTACATAGAGATATCTATCAAAAAATTCAATTTAAATATGAAGGCATCATCTTTATTTTGAATCCATAAAGTGTGATGTATCATTTTAATAAAAATATCGTGATAATGGGATACTTTGGATAATATAGTTTAATATAATAATATGATTGATGTGTGGTGGACACATAGATATTATTATTGATTTGAGAAAATATGAACTATTGTTTCATGGAAATAGGAACCACTTTTAATGGTTTTGACCCCTTTTAACTGACCTTTTCCATTGATAAGCATGTGAAGGTCAAACATCACGTATGATAATACTGAGAAATTCTAGTGTAAGAATGATTTGAGGTTGGTATTTGAAGATATAAAAAGAATCAAATATCATTTTCCAACGTTTTCCGTCCAACCTAATCTCTATTCATTAGTTTTGTCCCTATATATTTTTCAGGATCTCAAATCATGTCAAATAATGTTTATTTGTGACTTAATTATTAATGTAAAATATATTTAATTATGATTCTTTATGTTCAATCCTAATTTTAATACATTATGTTGATTTTTACACTAGAAGACATAGATACATACATGTACACATATGAGTCACCGATAGCTTATTTCAAAGACTCAATGTCACCAATAGAGATGAAACACTAATAGAATGACCGCCGATAGAACAAATGAGTCACTGACATAATGAATCACTGAAAAAATAAATGAGTCACCAACAGAACAAAGGAGTAACTGATAAATGAAAAACTCACTGAACGATACAATACTGAGTCACCTATAGTATGAGTCACTGAAAAAACGTCCCTGATAATATGTGACACTAATGCAATGACATAATGATAAATTGTGTCACCAAAAAAAGGAGTCACCAATATAAGGATTCACCAATGCAATTACCCACCAACAAAAGGACTTACCGACAATATGACCTACCATTCAATACATATAAAATTTCTTTACTCTCAGAATTAAAACATTTACCTAAAAGTCATATTTAGATATTTAAAGAAACTAATTTCCCTATATGAATATTTCTAGTCATCATTAACATTGTTTTCAGAGGTAATAAGTAAAAAACATATACAAAATATGCCTATTGTCGACTTATACTATATAAAAAGGAATCCCCTGAGAAAAAAGTAAATGATTACGATATAGAGATACCCTCTGAAGTAAAGAATGAGGGAAACATGAAGAACACTGATTTTTTTAACTAGGAAAAATAATTATTTGCTGAGAATCGACGATTCAACATTCTTATAGAAAAAAACCATTGTGAAGAGAATATTTCAAGAGCTTCTCACCTCACAGGAAATGATAACACAAAGCTTCCACGACACTCCGTTTTGGTGTCTTTATCCCAAAGTGGACTGAAGATTTATATTTGGTACACCTAAAAAATCATAATCTCCAATCGTATCTCACAAAGAATTTGAAACCTTTTCTTGTTATTTATTTTATTTTTTGTACATTCATACTCTTCTTCCAACCAGTTTGTGTGTTTGTATCACAAACACAAACTATCTCCAGAGATAAGATTGAGAATACAAGATATCTTCAGTCAATCATATATATACACCATTTTCACCCATATATAACTATGGAAGAGGTCCATATGTGGCCTGGTTGTATTTTTTTCACATGAATAACTTTATTTGAGGACTTGTTAACCTGTACAACCTTGTGTGCTATTGTGAACCCGATAAAGGGTGTGGATAATGTTTATTAATGCAAAATTATTGGTGGTAGGTGATCACCAAGTATATAGGATTATGAATCTGCTTGAGACCAAACCTCTTATTTATCAACTATGTTTTTCACATTTATATATCTATGATTTCACACATATTTCAATGGAATAAGTATTAATTTGAAATTAAATCTTAGATCTTAATTATAACTATTTTTTATTTAGTTAATTACTTTCAAAAGTAGTATCAAACTTTAAAATTGTGGTAACTGAATATTATTCAATATTTTGAGTAATTAATTAAACATAAAAAACTCTTATAAATTTCCATCATCAGTTAACTGGGCCATTTTGTTTTTAAATTGAAGTAATTTTAAAAAAAGGGTGTTAATAGTAATTTTGATATGAACACAGTTAACCCCCCACTTAAGTGTCCTAATCTAACCAAAACATTATATTGACCACAGCACAATTGAATTTTCATTTTACAGTTAACCATTAAGAATATGAACTCAAATTTTCTGTCATACCAAGAAATTTGAGAATCTAATAGTGGAAAAAATTAATCCTATATATAATTTTTTTAGGAACATTAAGTTATTTCTATTTTTCAATTTCAGGTTTTCTTCTTGTTTTTTTCCCACTAATGGGTGAAATTTCATTTTATTAAAAAAAAATTGGTAAATGGTACATTTTAACATACTGAGTATTCCAAAGATCATATTGACATGCAGTAGATTTCTAAAGATCAAAATCAAATAGAGGATCATTTTTCAAGGTTTTCATTAAAATTGAAAGTTTTTTTCTCAAATTTTACCCCTTGTTGGTGACTTGTCACTTTAATAAGAATGTAAATCCCAAATGAAACATTCAATCATACCAAGAAATTAAATCTTTATATTGATGTTAGGATGGTTTATATAGGGAATAAAACACATAGTGTATTATTTTATTGATTTATCACTAATCCAACATATTTTAAATTATTTGGAACCCTACAGAGGTGATTATTCGTTAAAAAATAAGGATCGATAATACAGAATTTTGGATTCAATAATATTATGCAATATAGATATTAAATTGATGTGTGGGTTTCTCATATATGTGGATTATTAATTGAGGATCATTTTTCTTGTATTCCATTTAAATCTTTATTCATCTTCTCAGTTTTGGGCTCTTGACTGGTGATTTTTCAATATAATAAAAACTTCAAGGCGAATTGAAATTTGGATGACTAATATATATCATAAAATAATTAATTACCATTACCCTTTGATTCTATGGAAATGAAAACTAGTTTATTTGGTTTTGAACCCTTTTATGTGACTTGTCACATTAAATAGATTGACAAGGTCGAATGACACCTTCAATCATATAGAGTAATTCAAGTGTCAGATTGACGCATGGTCTATTTAAATAGATTATTGTTGACTGAAAAATTGTTTTCAAATGTCTTAGGTAGATTGATGTTTTTTTCACAATTTTAAACCCGATGTGGTTGATTATTCATTTATTAATAATTTTTTATGATAAAAATTCATAGTTTAAACCTTAAAAAGCATTCATGAAATCATCATCATGAATTACTAATTCATACTAATACCAAAAGACTTGAGGTTCAATACATTACATTTCCAAGTCATCCAAATTAATCGACGTATTTTTTACCCCATTGATAGTAGAAATTTCATTTTATTAAAAATATAACATTTAAGGATACATTGGATCATATATATCAATACATGAATCTGATTAGAATGTTGTTGATTCATACTGATCAAAAAAAATTTAATCATTATCCTTTCATTTTATAATAATTCAAAACATCATTTTCTCTATTTTCACCAATATTTTGATACATTTCAATTTAATAATAATGTGATCACTAAACATCCCTTTCTATCATATGAAGTTATTTAGGGTCCTTATTGATGTGAGGTTAGTTCATACAAGTCATAAATGAATTGAAAATCAATTTATGATGTTTTTTCACCATTATGAGGTCATTTTATTGGTTTGGACTCTTGAAATTGTGATTTGATATTTTTTAGTAATTATTAATAAATATAGAATCAAATATTAAATCTGACCATGAAATATAGGAATCAGATATTTTTTGTTTGTTTCATATAGATCAAAAACCCCATGAAGGCTAGTGTCCCATGTTTCCATGTAAATAAAGAATCCACATACCAGTTTTGACCCTGTTACCTGGATTTTCTATTTTTGATGAAATATCCATGTTATGTGATAGTGTTGATAATACCATTAAATCTACTAATTTAATTGAATAATGATTCATTCATGTTGATAAAAAATTATTTTTGGGTCATTTTATTAAGGTTTCAAATAAATCCAAAATTGTTGTCTTGGTTTTAGAACTTTTATGTGACTTTTCACTTTACTAAAAATTATAAGTCCAAATGAATCTTTTGATTATACAAAGAAAAAATTAGGTGTAATAAATTACAACTGGTACCATCATCTTCTGGAGTGGAACGTTATAAATATTGATTATTCTTTCATGAAAATGAATCTAAATATTTTCATAGGAAGAAACACTTTATAGATGTACAATTCCTATTAATTATACATCCTTGGAAACCTTTATATGATTAAATCATAGAAATAAATCCTATGACAATATAATATGGCATTCAATGACACAATATAGTGTTCAATACATACCGAATTATAAATTTCATTATAAGGCTCAATATATTTCTCCCCTCCCCCACCCTAGATATGCATCTAACCAAATATTTTATATAACGCACCAAAAATTCCCAACAATTAGATATCATCAAAAAAACATAATCGTCCTGGGTCCTATTAAGATCAACAGTCCCAATCAGTTTTTAAATGTGTAACATGTATGAATACACTCTTGGTCAATCTAGTGTGCAGTGATGTCAGAATGGACAAAAAAGAAGTTTTATTAGATATAATTTTTTTTTAATTGATTCATTAATGTCTCAAAAGATATAAAATGATCATAATTTATTATGATATTATATGGAAGTTTCCAATGATTAATTTGTGACATGTATGGATAGATTTTATTTCATTACATCATGTGGTTCTTGGGATAATGAAAAACAAAACCTCAAATTGTACTAAAATTTTATGAAATAATCATTGATTGATTTGTGATATATATGGATATGATGCATATTAATCTATAATAATATGTTGTATGAATGATTGAAAAACCATAGTACTAGAATTAATGGTCTTTTAAAATGTGATGAAAGTGATTAAAATCATTAAAAAGGGTTTTTTTGGAATCAAGAGAAAATGACCTCAGTTTAATTTTTGACATAGAGGAATAGATTAAAAATCATCCTGATGTATGAATTGCTAAAAAAGACTCAACTAATGATTAAAATAACAGTATAGAAGTAAAAATCCTTTATTTAATATTTTAATAAGAAGTAAGTATTAAAGATAAAAATCATAAATGAAAATGAGTGAAATGAAAAAGATAAATGTTGAAGTAGGAAGCATGAGATAAATAAATATTCAATTGAAGAAAATCTATATTTTAAAATTAAACTAACAACTAGACGCGCAATCTAGGAGAATATTTCATAAGATAAAAAAATAAAAGTAATCTGATAAATAGGAATAGAACTTAAAAAATATTTAATAACTTTAAATCGAGTATAAACATAAGACATGTCAAATGAATAAAATCAAAATAAAAAATCTAGAATACCTAATTCAAAATATGGAAATGGATATAGATTCCAATGTAAGGAAAATAATAGTTGAAAAATAAATAATAATAATAAAAAATAAGAATCGGAAATAAGTGTATATATAAAGGAAAAAATATATAAAAATGAATCTTAAAAGAAAAAAATAAATCCCTAAGAAGAAAGGTTATGAATCCAAAAGTAATAGTTGGCATTGAAGTATGAAAGGTGAAAGAAATAGTAAATTAATTATAAGTGTATTTATAATATAATCCATGATTTATAAAGGAATTGATGGTCGATTTTAGGGAACAATTAATGGTATATGTGGAGAAAAATAGAAAACATGATTCCCAAAAAAGAAACATCAGAAATAAATAGGACGATATTAGTATAAGGCATAATACAAAGAGAAAGATGTAACATTTTATTACATCCCTTTTATATAGAAGTATAGGAAAATTGAAAAGGATCAAAAACTATAATATTATTTTGAGTTATCATAGATTTTTGGAAATCAATTGTTTTTTCATGTAGTAATACAAATCATATCAATATGATGTGCGGTGATCCCACAATCATGGGTTAGTTGTTTAGTTTATAATCATTAATGTATTTCATTATAGACTTTTATGTTGTCTAAAACTCCTTTCCATTAAATATTACCACACTACACTATTAATTTTATGCATGTCTAGATACACTTCATGTTAATAATTTATCCATTGTAGTTAGAATAAACAAGAAAACAAAGCCTTATTGTCCTAAAATCATAAGAAAATGATCATTGATTTGTTAATGACATTTAAAAATTTACCACAAGTTAATACTTCATCACTTGTTGTTAGAATGACTAAATTTTTTTATTTGATTTAAAAGGATATAAAATTGTGGACCAAAAAACTAAAATATAGAAATTAAAATTGATTTTAATGAAATAATAATAAATTGTCCCCTATCTAATTTTTTATATATAGTAATAGATAAATAATCAATCTATCATGTTGTTTTCTCACAATGAAATAATGTGAATTATTATTTATTTAGCATCAAAGGGAAAAAACACAAAAAAAGATTGATTATTCATGAAATCACAATTCAATGACCATTGATTTATTTTTAACATGTCTCAATAGATAAAATTTCAATCTAATATGAGTTTGGTTTGTTATAACCAATAGAAATGATTTGATTTAATGTCTTTAAAACACATGCGTCATAGGGTAAAAATGTAGAGAAATTCCCCAAATTATCATTAAATCACATTGAAATAGACATATTCTAATTTTTTATATGCAGAAATATAATTCACATCAATTCAATACATTGTTTGGTTAGACTGAGTGAAACAATGTTTCTATAGATTTAAATATCAATAAACTCACATCAATATGTCAAAATCAAGAAATTGGTCTTCACTAATCATGGAATATTGGGAAATTTTTTCATTAATAATTTGTTACACATATAAATTGAATTATCATATATATAGTTTTTGGTGAGCATAATAAATGAAAATATTGTTTAATGATTTAATTTTCATAAAACATGTGTCAAATGAATGTGTATGATTTTTTTTCAATATTTTAATAGAGAAATTTTTTTTAGAAAAAATATAATGTTATAATAGTTAATTGAATCAAACTATTATATATGAAATTCAAATTTATGTACAATATATTCTTATAGATCACAAATGATTTGAATATCATTATCACTATTTCCACAAAAACTAATCTCATTTTCTCCATTTTGAAAACATTTTGAAGAATTGTCAATTTTTAATAATGTGTTATTAAAATGTTATTTTTGATTATATCGTGTAATTTGGGTGTTAGATTGACATTTGGATATTTTGTATAGACCATAAATGACATGTAGAACAATTTTCTATGTTTCCACATTATTACATGGTAATTTTCCCAATTTTAACCCCTAAATTGGGGATATGTTATTTATTAATATCCATTGACAAATTGAAAACACAGTACCCGTAATAATGAGACACATAAGAATTTGATTGATGTTTGGCTCATTACTAGATAATAAAAGTGAATCTTTGATAGTTTTCCAATGAAACTATATCAATTAAAAGTATTCTTCCCTATTTTTCTCTTATGATGGGTTATATGTAATTTTAATACAAACATCAGGGAAAAAAATAATTATTTCATATCGAGAAGTCATGTAATTTGATGGAATTGTTTTGATTATTATAGACCATAAATCATGTATGGGTCATTCTACTGAGGTTTAATGGAAATATGAACCTATTTTCTTTCTATAGACCCTTTATTGGTGATACTTGTGAATATAAAGTCAAAATTTATCTTTTGATCCAATTGATAAATTCTTGTGTCAGGTTGAAAAGTGGTTGGTTTATAAAAATAATAAATGAATCAAAGCTAATTTTCATAGGATTTTACTCTATTCCAAGTGTTTTTTTCATAGTTTTGTCCTCTACAAGGGTTAGTTATCAGTTTATAACATGTGTCAATAATAGAAAATAACATATTTCATCATATTAAGAAATTTGAGAATTTGATTAATGAAAAACAAATACCCATAGATCCAAAATGACATCGGGATCGTTTCCTTATGTTTATATGTCAATCTGAATATTTGTACTTAGTTTTTTCCACTTAATGGTGTTTATGTGAATTTATTTTAAATATAATAGAGAAAATATCTTTTGGATAATACCAATGAATTACCACATCATATTTAGGATTCTTTTATTCCTATAAATCCTAACCCATCTTAGTATCATTCTCTTAGTATCTCATGGAAATCCAAACATGATTTCTTAGCTTTGACCCCCTTTAGGCAACGTTTCACATTAATAAAAATTGAAATGAAAAATGGACCATATGATCATAAAAATTCAATATGGAGTTCAATTAATGATTCATTGGTTTATAAATATCATATATCACACAAAGGCCATTTTTCTAAGTGTTTTATTCAATATGTGATCATTTCCCCGGTCTTGACATCAATACAGCTGATCTTCCATTTATCAGCAAAATTTTATAATATAAAATAATTCATTTCATCATATTGAACTATATGATTATAAAATTTTTGTGTGTTTTATTACTAAAATAAAAATTACATAAGGGTAATTTTCCTAAGATTCAATGTGAATATGAAATCCTATAGTAGGTTTTGACCCATTGATTGTGGATGATTCATTTTAATATAAATATCATGGTGAAATGATACTATTGGTAATGACAAGAAATCTATTTATTGGATTAAAAAACATTTTCTAATGACTGAGTAAGAGAATGTGTAGAATAATTATGATTTTTTTATGAATAGGTATATGGGAAAGTGAGTGTTAAATTAGTCAATAGAACACAATAAGATGATGAATATAGTTTCACAAACGCGCGTCGTTGGGCACGGGCAACAAATTAAAATTTATAACCTACTTACTACTTAGGATAGTGGCATGATACGGTCGAACCACAGGCAGGCCATATGTTGTTTTTGGATATCTAAAAAAATAGACTAAACAAAAACACACACAAGAACAAGAAAACACAGTTGTTGGGGGTGATGTAAAGAGAGTGAGAATTGGTTTGTGAGGAAATGAGGTTGAGCTGGTGAGTCAAAAGGGAGTAGAAAAAGAAGAAATGGAAAATTGTGGTGTAAACAACCAATATATGAGTAGATGGGAATTTCCACTGGATGATTTGATATTTAATACCCTTGTTCATGCCCTAAGAATTAAGGAATATTGATCTGAAATAAAGTACTGGCCAGATTTGTTGCCATGTCAGTTTGTGATGAAATTAGTATTACAGTTCTTCTACTGTAATAGTCATTCTATCCAATGGTGATGAAGGTCCGATATCACTGGGCTCAACTTGTCATTTAAGTTCAGTGTGTCTCTCTCATTCGACTATAACTCACTTTTCAGTGAGTTCCTAAAATTGAAATGGTTTTCCTTATGGTACAACAATATCGGTTTTCACTCGATCCTGTTGTTTAGAAAATAAAATCGTCTGTAAAAAATGATGGAGACAATCCAAAAAATGATGTAGCTCATGAATAAGATTAAACAAATAAAATCAACCATCTTATTCCCCTCGAAGGAATTTAGATGGACATAATGGTTGGTTTAAATGCAATAATGGAATTAAAATCAATTAAATTCATATAGAAATAAGTTGCAGAAAAACAGATCACATGGAAAACTAAGATTTTCGAACTCCATGCTACTTCTCCTAAAAGTACTAATTCCTTCTACTCAATATTGGATGTGATTCTCGAATGCGCTCGATGTCCCTCCTTAGGAATTGAGGTATGAAATGCACTAATCTGCTGCTCTCGGTACTCCAATATGCTTGCAAAGGAAGATGCTCTATATTTCTCAAGATCTGCTCCCACAGTCTGGATCAAGGCCTCGCTGCCTGTCTCGAGTTCCCTTGGATCGATCGTATCACCCTCTACCGCCTCCCTCCCTCTGGTGTCTCAATGATTTTGTGCCCATCGCTTATGGTAATGACCATAGAGGTCTCTGGAATCTCGCCCGAGGATCTCCCTAGCCTCCACGTGGAGCTTTCACTGCATTGCTTCCTCTCATGCTTGTCACTGGAGCAGTTGCTCCTAACTGAATGAATTGATGCGTGCGCGGTGAGCCACCCTCCCTCTATAAAGAATACATGTGAGTCAGATACGAAAGAAAAATGGCACTATATTTATATTTACTATATATTTATATCACTACTTATAATTAATAATAATAACATATTATTAATATATATATTATAAAACCGAAATTATTAGTAATATATATTTAATAACTATTATTTATAAGTAATACATATATTATTATGATATATAAAAACATATATATTATTTATTGTTATGCCTAATATTATTATTACTGTATTGAAATATATATAAAGCATAACATAAAAAATAATGTACGCAATTATATATTATCAATGTTATACTCATTAAATTAATTATGTATGTTAATATCAATATAATTTTCTATTTTTATTATATGTTATTATATTATATAATGTATTATATGAATATATATTATGATTATTATATAAAAAAATAATAAAAATAAAAAAATAAAGAAAATAAAATATAGAAAGTGGAAGGAGGGTTCGTGCAGCGCGAGGGGGCAGCGCATATGGAGGAGTGCGTCATGGGGATGGGGTTGCGTTGGTGAAGCAGGGAGCTGTGACTGGTTTAAGGTGAGGTGGATGGAGGCTCGCGGCATAGGGAAGGCATCAGCATAGCGGTTCAAGTCCGAGGGCTAGTGGAGATGTGGGTAGGTCATGTGTAGCGGAGTTGAGGCAAGGGTAGAATAAATAATGGAGACGACACGACTGTGAGGGGGATGTGCGGATAGTGATGGGTGAGATGGATTCAGTTGGAAGCAAGGGATGAGGCAGAGGCTGCGGCTGGGTTTTCAACGTACAAGCGAGTGGGTGCCAAGCAGTGGCAAATAGTAGTCGTACAAGGCAGATCTGGCGTGCTCAGACTCGAATCATGTGAGGGTTGAGGCAATGTTTTCCCATAAGTTCAGATCTTGGTGTTCCGATTTTCTGTCGAGTGGAATTCTGTTGTTGATAAGCATCTATGGTATATATTTTTCTTCTTCTGATTCTACTGCCTTGTATTTCATTGACTTCGTATTTTCTTGATGTTTCAGATTGAATGTTGTTGCTGTGTTGGAATGGAGGACAGGGGAATAGAGGAAAATAGTGAGACAGTGAGGGAGTAGAGGAAACAACTTGTGAATGAAACGGTGAGTCAGGCACCGTGAAGCTTGTGTGAGTGTGGTTACAGTGAAACAGCAAGGTGCTGCAAATGGTGGCAAAGGGGTGGAATATGGTGCCTAGAAAGTGGTGGCACTATGAGTGATGTTCACAGTCTCACTGTGAGGCTGAAATGGTGGGATAAGAATGGAGGTACCATGATGGAAACAGTATGACATGCCACAGTGATTACCTACAAATTAAAAAGAACAGATTAAATAAATTAATAATTTAATAAACCTAAAATTAGATTAATCAATTAATAAATTTAATTAAATAGATTGGAATTGAAAAATAAATAAATAAAATAAAGTTAAATAATAAAATTAATAATGAATTATTTAGAAGAATGAATTTAGTTGGGTTTAATAATTTAAAACACAATGAAATAATACTATAACTTGACTAGAATTTTTGACCAATTAATTTAAGAACTAATTAAATTAAAGAATAAACATATTAATTGAATAAGATTAAAATTTTAAATCTAAATAACTTATTAAAATAATAACAACTAAAATGAGATATTTATTTAAAATTTAAAGACTAAATAATTAATTAATAAAATTAATAAATTAATAAACTAACTAGAATGAAAATTTTGTAAAAAATAAACAATAAATAAATAAAAGTCAAATTCACAGGACTAAATTAATATAAGAGTTATTTAAAAAGTAAATAACGAGTACTAGAAACACATGATATAAACCAGAATTGAATATTTTACACAGAAAAGTACAAAATCACAACAATTATAAATTATTTACTAAAAAACAACATTTTAAAATAAAAAAGTCTAAAAAAATACAAAAACGATGTGGAAAAGAGTGTGAAAACATTTCCAAATAAAACTACACCACACTTATAAATTTTTTTGTCCTCTAACAAATAAATGTCTTTAACTTTAAAATAGATAGATGATTAGTGTGTTTCAGCTCAAAAGGTGCATGATTAAACATTAATATCTAGAGGAGAAGGACAAAAAAATGAGTCACGTTTTTTCAAAGGTGTTCAAAAATGATGTCTTGTCTAGCATCGAAAACTCACTAGAAGTCAAAAGCCTCACAAATTCATACATTGTCAAGAATGTCATGCGTTTTACTTGTACGCATTAACTATCCTACTTCACCTTCTAATTCATGTTCTAATTTACGGAGTGATAAATGGTTAGATGAAGTGGAATTTAAAACATAACCAAGGGCACCATCCATTCTCACCATCCCCAAGATCCAGAAATTAAATTCCACTAAATTGAAAACTTATTGATTCAACTCAAATGAATATTAACCATGTCAATTGCTCCATTATTCAACTGGGTTCAAAATTTTCCTCACCTTAATGAGTTCATTTTTGACAGAGGCACTTTATTCTAATCTTTCCCAACCATATTCCATGTGTGGAGCACTGTGAATAACACTTATTAAGATTGAAATTGGATTTATTTATTTAGAGAAACACACCAAATGATCCTTGTCTCAGATTCTCACAATGGGATCCCATTTTCCCATTTTACTCTAGTTAGAAATAACTTCACTAATAATCAATCGAGTTGACTTCCTAAAGTGATTGAATAATATTTAATAAAAATGAGAGTCCCATGGGTTCCAGTGAGAACTTCTAGTTACTCCACGTCTTGATTATCATCCCACAAAACCTATCATGTCATACTCTTATCCTCAGTTCCTAAACCGAAAGGTTCATAGAGAGAGTGAACAATCGCACTCAGCAACCACACATGCTTAACCGTTTCTAACTAAGTGTCACTCTCAAAAACCAGTAAATAGTTATCCACTAAACAAGACATAATTGAGGTACTAGTGAACCTCCAATGACTATCATGTGATGAAATAATTTGAAATTTTTTAAAGGAATATTGAACCATTTTTTTGAAGAAAATATGACCATTTTAAACAACCACAAAATCAAGTTCAAGAAGGGGGATTTCGACATGACACGAGAATGACCCCTCTCCCCGACACTTAAGACCCAACATTTCCCCCAATGTTGTATTCAACGGTGGAAGACAAATTATGTTAAAAAACGGACATTTCAGCTGAATAAAGTATATGGAGGGGTAACAATTAAGTACAAAAATTTTCTGTGCCACACAAAAATTGAAGGAAAATAAAAACAAAAAACAAAAGAACCCAACCCCACTAACTTCAAAAATAACAAGGTCAGTTTTATTACTAAAATATTCATACTTTGAATGTTTAAACAACAGAAAAAGGATTTAATCTATTTACTTTATATAGTAGCATGATTAATAGTGATGTTCAGCACAACATAATGAAATTGATAGTAGTGGGTACAAGAATGGTTCACAACTCAACTCAAAATAATTTTTCAACCCTCTATACAATAGCATCTAAACAACCATAAAATACAATAGAGTCTAAGAGTTTAAAGAAAATCAGTGGAAAGATCCCCCACACTTAGTTCACAGTGAAGACTAAGCTAGTAATTGAATGTGAAAGAGGGCATAACAACACTTCCCTGAATCATTGGACCTTTAAAAGTGGCTTCCATAAATAGATTCTCTTTAGCAGTGCTGGATGTTTACCCCTCAAAATTAACCTACAAGTTAAAATAAGTAATATAAGATTGCAGAGTTTGAAGTTCAATATTAGTAACCCAAGAGAGTGAGTATAATGAAATGTTATCCCTAAAATTTAGTGGATTTCTCCATTGGGTATTCTTGGCCATGTTTTTGGCAGCAACAACACTTTCTAAAACAACAAGTGATCATGAAGCACGATGAATCTGTTAAGAAATTGAACTAGAGAAAAAGAAGCAATGATAAACATTATTAACGAACGAAAAATGTGAAACAACAAAGCAACCATGGGTTAGTTCCCATGCAACACTAAGTTTATAGTCCTCAGTTAGACTTGAATTGGTTTATTCTTCCAACACAGAGACGGCAGCCAAGCCCTTTGGCTTCCCTTCAAATATGTTCTTTATTCTTTGACCATTGACTAAGAAAGTTCTATTCTCTTCTCCAACTGTAGAGACCCTAAACTTAACGTACATGAACATTACATTAATTTTTCGGAATACATAGTACATAACAAAAAATACACACACAAGGATCGTAATAGTTTAGTTTCTTTGGAAACATGGAACGTAATCTTCTAATCGTGGTGAAAGATCTCCAATATCTCCCATAAAGATCTTCCCTTTTTTTACCTAAAACATTTTTTTATATCCTGGGGAAAAGAAATAATAAAAGGGTGAGCTCAAATGCTCTGTAAGGGTAAACAAAAGAAATATAAATCTCATCGTATACACAAGCACATAACATTCGGAAATCTTAACCTGCAAAAGAGATCATAATTTCATAACATGGGATAAATCGTGGTAGTGAAATGTAATCACAATAATCATAACTTAAAACATGAAACTTTTTGGCATACACACATAATCATAGAGAATCATTTCTTGTTAGTCAAGACTCATTCCAAAGACTATCTTAGTGGACAAAGTCCCTTTCTGAACCGAGTCACCCTCGTTTCAGTCCTGTTTCACTGAATCGGTATAACCTACCATTCCAGCCATGTCTATCTCATGAGATATAAAATCATTACCCAATGCATTGGAGGGAGATATAGGTCCCACCCATCTCATAATGATACCATTATTATGTGTGCCACAAAATCATAAATCACACATCATTGCATAACCCATGTAATAAAAATGGGAATCTTAAGCATCATGATATCATAAAACAATTCATATAAGATAAAAGAATTCATAAAAATAATTCCATAACAACATAATCAAATCAATGTAATAATATGGATAAAAACAAAACCCTTTATTATCTTAGATGGAAGATAATTTTGATAAAACACTTGAACTTCATTCTTGAGGAAAATATCCTTTCTACTTCAAAAACACTTTTCCTTTCTAAACATGTCATAAAAATTTAAACTAAAAGATGTTGATTAAAAATAAACTTGAAAACTTGTAAAGGAAGATTCTTGGAAATAATGTTTTAAAAATCCAAGCATGCCGTATAAGTTAATAAAAAAACATTCTTTTCGTACTTTTGTCGGAAAAGTCAAAAAGTACCTCGTACGAAAAACGATAAAAGATTCCTTTCATATCTTTTATTAAAAACTCACCTAAGGGTAAAATTTAATATAAACTATTGTATAAGGATATAAATATTACATATTGAGGAAACATGGATGTGGATGATAAAATACACCCCAGTAAATGCCAAAGTATAAACAATCTCAGATAAAAATGAGATTGTGATATTTCCCTTACCTTAGGTCTGATTTGCTTCGTAGGTGTCCGAAACTCCTGTATAATGATTTAAATGATGTCATTGACTTATTAAAGAATCATATTCATTGTTATTATATCATATATGGATCCCTTATGACTTTATATTACCCGTTCTTTTGTAAATTCATGTTAAAGTAGCGTTTTGGATAAAATCGTCTCATTTGTCATTCATGTTTTAACTTGTAATTATTCATATGATTACATAGATAATTATTACTTAATTATAGAATATTAAACATGATTTATATATAATATATATTCAGAATATACATATATATAATGGATCGATAAATGGAATGAAATATACCGTTCATGGAGACGGTAGGCCGTACGTACACATGAATGTTGTTTTCGTTTCCTTATTGAATTGAGTGGAATTAAGTAGATGACATACATATATATACACATAAATACAGTAGCTTTATAATGTCATATATTTCATTATTGTTGCTTTTATATACTTTATAATCATTCTTAAATGGTTAACATGGAGAATGAATCTCATCGCGTCGTGGAGACGGAAGTCCGTACGTACGCACGAGCGATGATATCATTTCCATAATTATTGAATTGAATTGGAGTGGATGATACAATATATCAGAATCATTATGATGTTATAATAACTATGTATAGTTATTATTTACACCATAATACCCATCCATGTAAGGTGTTGGTGGAAAAACAGATTACACCACGACGTGGAGACGGTATTTCGTACGTACGCACGCGCGGTGATTTCGTTTTCCGTATGATGGATAGATGGTGAATTAGGATTGTTTCATACTTATAATAACATATCATTATATTATTGATACTGATGTTATTACTACATAATTAAACAACCTAATAAGAAGAAGTGGAAGAAGAAATAAAGGTGAAAGAATTGGTAACGAAAACTACCTCTTCTTTGAAGCGCCTCTTTGAGACCTCCTCTTATGGCACTAAAATTGGTCTTTGAGGAAGACCAGAACCTCTATGATGTTTCTAGGGAAGTGGAGAAGAGATTTTGGAAGGGGTTGCCCGAGCTTGAAGGCTCAATGTTGTGTGAGTAAGAGAGGGAGGAGGTGTCCTTTTATAAGGGAGGAGAGGGGCACCTTTGGATTAACTAAAAATATTATTTTATTATAAAGTCATGTTTAGTTTTAAATAGATCCAAATTGATTTATTTCTAGGCTAAGGTGGGTATGGGTAGAAATCCGCTCATCCAATAGAATTTAGACAAGTTTAGGTACCTATTTTAACCTTATCATTTAGATTTAACATTAAGTTAAATAATTTTACTTTTACCGTGTCTTCTTGTGTTCTTATACTATAAGGTTAATAAACTTACTATGAGAAGCCAAACGAACCCCAAATTGTTTATTATTAATATATATAACCTTATCTAAGTCATGTGGCCGAACCTTAGATTTTTAGGAATAAAATAACAATTAATAATACAATATTTGTTTTAAAAACTATTTTATGTCAATTTTGACACTATTTAGTAATTAATTTTTTTGAAAATCATAACAGAATGATAAGTTCGAAAAAAGTTAATTAAATCAACAATAACATGTCGTATTAACCTAGAAAATTAGTGTAAGTCATAAAAAGTCTCAAATTATATTTATTTGAGTATTTATAACATGAATTATGTCAATATTTCATTAATAAGATAATTACTGCATCATTGTTGTGTCATAAATAAATTAAATTATTTAATGTCTAAAAATTACAAATAAAATACCATTATGTATTAAATCTTTTTATCTTTCTAATGAATATTTACAATCTAATTTAGCTTATGTATAACCCTTTATTAAAAATGTTTTAGTAAATAAACATTGATTTTAACTCTTTTAACTCTTCTTTGAATTAAATAATAATAAATGTCCTAATCTAATCCAAGTGGGCCTAAATGGTCATATTTTATTCCTAAGCTTGTTCTTGGTCGAATTACACTTATCCAATAGAATTTGGACAATTTTTAGGGTAATAATAATATCATTTTTACCCTTAATTACCCTATTTACTTTTAACCGTGGTAAATAAAAGTAAAATGTTACTATTCACCAAAAATTATTTTCATCTCATTGAATCACATTTTACTTACTGACATCAACCGTTTCTCTCGGATTTTTGAAATTCCACTCACAGAAGCGGTAAAATTATGTTTTCTGAAAAATTCGGTTTTTTTAACTACCACTTAGTGGTTTCACTATTCATCAAAAATTGAAAGTTTTTAGAAAAATACCAAAAATTTGGCCTAAGATATATTTGATATTATTAACTCAAAAATGATTCCTGTTTTACAAATTCAAAACATATCAGTTGCATTAATTAATTTAAAAATTAATTCCCGTCGTCAAAACAAAAGGCGTGTTTTTAAGAGATAATAACTATCAAAAGATTGACACTTGTTTATAACTGGTTTAAATGTGAAATTACATCCAATGACCAACATTTTATTGAGTTGTAAAAATATATTATAAATATACTTTAAAACCACTCAAATTAATAATTTATCACTATTAATTATTTCGATTGAAAAAGTTTTTTTAATTAAAATTTAGTGACTTTCACTATTCACCAAAATATGAAAGTTATCCGAAAATCACCAAAATTTCACCCTAAGCTAATTTCGATATTCCGAATCCAAAAATGAAGTCCATTTTAAAAAATATAATTTAAAAAATTTCAAAAAGTGGTTATTACTATTCATAACGGCTAGTTTTAATATTATTTTAATAGCATATCGTTGTTTAGTGAAATTTGGTGTTGCGTACAACACACGCTATCGTGGAAGGTCGTGATTGCGTGTAATTCAATCCAGGTCAGAGATGTGTGTTGTGAAAGCTCCTTTTGGTGTAGCGTATAACACAAGACATTAATGAAATTAAAAAGAATATTTTTCATAAAATCTCGGGGTGTTACATTCTACCCCCCTTAAAATGAATTTCGCCCTCAAAATTCGTCGGGGTTATAAATGGTTTACTACTCGAAAGTTTCTTTAATAGAAACCCTCATCGTAAAAAGGAATACCAAAAGCAATCTTTACAAACAAAATTATGAAACGTAACTGTTACCCAAATAAACTAATCACTGGGTTTCCACATAGGTGAAAATATGGATATGGAAGAAAAATCTAACCATCATGTTCTGATGGAGAGTGGTAGAGAAAATGGCTATGGAAAAGCCAACAATCACAAATCCATAAATTTGTGACGATCTAAGGTACCATCTGATTAATCAGATATAAGAGCACTATGACAACATTTTTGGTTTTCAATATCGTTTCCCTAAAGTTGATGAATTTGAATAAATATTTACTTTATTTTGGTACAATCACACTGTTGTTCGTGCCTTGAACAATTTCCACTTCATCACTTAAATAAATAAAGTTGAATTTGTTACTCGTGAAGTGTTAGCAGATCATGTGAGAGAATGACGGGTCATTCCATCTGTCTCAAACAAAAGGTTAGAAAAAGTTTTTAAATATACATAAGTCATTCTATAGTGAGATTAATCATATATGGTTCCTAAAATGGACTTATACATAATATATAATACTGATTAATATAATAAAACTAGTTTCTACTAAACATGGAATTCTTGTAGGCTAGTGGTAGGCGATAGAGGCCAGTCGCACTTCGGTTGTGGGTTTGATTCCCACAGCCTTGTCCGACGCGATGGGCTGTCGCTCATCCAGCAGGTTGTCCTTTTTCTAAAACTATATTACTATAAGATCCCATCAATAATATCAAAAAATCTTCTATCCTTAAACAATACTAAATTATTTCCAACATAATCCATTACAATCTTTAGGCTTATCTATAATACTTCAGTCCACTCTCATAATATAGTGAAAATGATTATCAGAGATTTAATACCATCTTTGATCCCCATACATCATAAGATATGTCTTGTTGGTCAAATTACAAACATTCAAAGGCCTTAATAATGTATTCTCTTGAATACCCATTTAACCATAGTGAAAACTTGAATGCAGTTAAAAGTTAACACTTTTCACATACCAAAATCCTCAAAATTATATATACTCAAACCATGATATCACTTAGTCCTTATATCAATCATGAGCTCATGAATACTGTTAAACATTTCATGTTCTTGTTTTCCCTTCATTATGCGCATATCATATTATTTCCAAAAATATCTCAATCACTTTGAATACCACATTAGACCAATACATAAATATTCCAATAATCCATGATACAACATTATTTTGGAATCCCATTGCATAAACACTTAATCATTCCACCACATCGTTGTCATATTCAACATCGCCAATAGTGATCGCATGTGACTTCCCTTTGTCCTTTTCCTTAAGCGGTTTCTCATGTCGATCATCACTAACCCTTGGATTAGGGCATTTATTAGCATAATGCCCCATTTCCTTGCACTTGAAGCATTGAAGTGTTGGTGGTGCGTTCTCTGCAGTGTTTTCTTTATTCACATCATTAGAAACCCTTTTTCCATTACTTCGACACTCAGCTGCTCGATGACCTTCTTTTCCACACATAAAACATTTTCTAGTCCCTTTAAGAAAATCTCCACCATGATTCTTTCCACACTTTGTGCATAAGGAAACATTCATCTTCTTTTCACCATTATTCTAAGATTTCTCCTTGAACTCCATATTTCGTTTCTTGTCAAAACCATGAGATGGATGGGTAACACCAACTTCCATTTCTACCTTGATAGCACAACGCACAATTTCTTCATAGCTACTGAAGTCTCTTATAGCTAATGCCCTTCGAAGACTTGGTTTTAAGCCACTGAAAAATCGATCAACTTTACTTTCAGGTTGGATGATAATGCCAGATGTATACCTTGCATGTCTTGTAAAATTTGCTTCGTATATACCAAAAGATTCATCATCCTTCAGCTTCAGCTCAAGAAACTCCTTTTCCATCTTTGTTCGAAGAATACGAGGGAATTACTTACTGAAAAACAAGTTCTTGAACTCGTCCCATTCCATGGACTCAATTTCATCTCTTGGCCTCGTATTCTTGATAAGATTCCACCATTGATCAGCTTCACCTTCCAAACGATATACTGCTAAGATGACTTTATCATGTTCAGAACATTGAAGAACTGGAAATATCTTTTCAGTGGTACTGATCCATTGTTCAGCAACAAGTGGAACGGAAGTCCCACTGAAAGAAGGTGGACGTTGCCTCATGAAGGACTCAATAGAATATTGTTCCCTTATCTGCTCATTTGGAAGTCCATAATGATTCATAGCTTGTGTAAGTATAGCAATAAGATTTTTCACTCCATCTCCCATAACAGTTGTTTGTTCATGAGGGCAATCATTGCATTTTCCATTGCATTGATCAACGCGGTTCCTTCGGGTTCCAGCGATCGTCAAAAACCCAAAAAGAATAGTGTGAGAGGCAAAAATCACAATAAAGGGGGAGTAACATCAATATCTAACTTCTTAGGTTAAATTCTATGATCGTTACCGTAGTAATAGGACTGTATCCCATACGTATACTTATCCTTAGGGACATCCCTTGACATACCTTAGAAATATCTCTAGGGATCTCACTAACGTTTTCGCATCCTAGTTTCCAAAGGTTGATTAAACCTTTCCTATGATACCAACTGTAGAGACCCTAAGCTTAACTTACATGAACATTACATTACTTTTGCGGAAGACTTAGTACATAACAAAAAATACACACACAAGGATCATAATAGTTTAGTGTCTTTGGAAACTCGGAACGTAATCTTCTAATCGTGGTGAAAGATCTCCAATATCTCCCTTAAAGATCATCCCTTTTTTTTACCTAAAACCATTCTTTATATCATGGGGAAAAGAAAACATAAAAGGGTGAGATCAAATTCTCAGTAAGGGTAAACAAAAGAAATATAAATCTCATCGTATACACAAGCACACAACTTTTGGAAATCTTAACCTGCAAAAGAGATCATAATTTCATAACATGGGATAAATCATGACAGTGAAATGTAATCACAATAATCATAACTTAAAACGTGAAACTTTGTGGCATACACACATAATCATAGAGAATCATTTCTTGTTAGTCAAGACTCATTGCCAAGACTATCTTTGTGGACAAAGTCCCTTTCTGAACCGAGTCACCCTCGTTTCAGTCCTGTTTCACTAAACCGGTATAACCTACCATTCCATCCATGTCTATCTCATGAGATATAAAATCTTTACCCAATGAATTGGAGGGAGATATAGGTCCCACCCATCTCATAATGATACCATTCTTATGTGTGCCACAAAATCATAAATCATACATCATTGCATAACCCATGTAGTAAAAATGGGAATCTTAAACATCATGACATCATAAAACAATTCATATAAGATAAAGGAATTCATAAAAATAATTCCATAACAACATAATCAAATCAATGTAATAATATGGATAAAAACAGAACCCTTTATTATCTTAGATGGATGATTATTTTGATAAAACACTTGAACTTCATTCTTGAGGAAAATATCCTTTCTACTTCAAAAACACTTTTCCTTTCTAAAAATGTCATAAATTTTTAAACAAAAAGAAGTTGATTAAAAATAAACATGAAAACTTGTAAAGGATGCTTCTTGGAAATAATGTTTTAAAAATCCATGCATGCCGTATAAGTTAATAAAAAAACATTCTTTTCGTACTTTTGTCGGAAAAGTCAAAAAGTACCTCGTACGAAAAACGATAAAAGATTCCTTTCATATCTTTTACTAAAAACTCACCGAAGGGTAAAATTGAATATAAACTATTGTAGAAGTATATAAATATTACATATTGAGGAAACATGTATGTGGATGATAAAATACACCCCAGTAAATGCCAAAGTATAAACAATCTCGGATAAAAATGAGATTGTGATATTTCCCTTACCTTAGGTCGGATTTGCTTCGTAAGTGTCCGAACCTCCTGTATAATGATTTAAATGATGTCATTGACTTATTACAGAATCATATTCATTGTTATTATATCATATATGGTTCACTTATGACTTTATATTACCCGTTCTTTTGTAAATTCATGTTAAAGTAGCGTTTTGGGTGAAATCGTCTCATTTGTCATTCGTGTTTTAACTTGTAATTATTCATATGATTACATAGATCATTATTACTTAATTATAGAATATAAAACATGATTTATATTTAATATATATTCAGAATATACATATATATAATGGATCGATAAATGGAAAGAAATATACCGTTCATGGAGACGGTAGGCCGTACGTACGCATGAACGTTGTTTTCGTTTCCTTATTGAATTGAGTGGAATTAAGTAGATGAAATACATATATATACACATAAATCCAGTATCTTTATAATGTCATATATTTCATTATTATTGCTTTTATATACTTTATAATCATTCTTAAATGGTTAACATGGAGAATGAATCTCATCGCGTCGTGGAGACGGTAGTCCGTACGTACGCACGAGCGATGATATCATTTCCATAATTATTGAATTGAATTTGAGTGGATGATACAATATATCAGAATAATTATGATGTTATAATAACTATGTATAGTTATTCTTTACACCATAATACCCATCCATGTAAGGTGTTGGTGGAAAAACAGATTACACCACGGCGTGGAGACGGTATTCCGTACGTACGCACGCGCGGTGATTTCGTTTTCCGTAGGATGGATAAATGGTGAATTAGGATTGTTTAATACCTATAATAACATATCCGTATATTATTGATACTGATGTTATTACTTCATAATGAAAAAACCTAAGAAGAAGAAGTGGAAGAAGAAATAAAGGTGAAAGAATTGGAAACGAAAATTACCTCTTCTTTGAAGCGCCTCTTTGAGACCTCCTCTTATGGAACTAAAATTGGACTTTGAGGAAGACCAGAACCTCTAGGATTTTTCTAGGGAAGTGGATAAGATATTTTGGCAGGGTTTGGCCGAGCTTGAAGGCTCTAAGTTGTGTGAGGAAGTGAGGGAGGAGGTGTCCTTTTATAAGGGAGGAGAGGGGCACCTTTGGAATAACTAAAAATAATATTTTATTATAAAGTCAAGTTCGATTTTAAATAGACCCAAATTGATTTATTTCAAGGATAAGGTGGGGATGGGTCGAAATACTCTCATCCAATAGAATTTATACAAGTTTAGGTTCCTATTTTAACCTTATCATTTAGATTTAACATTAAGTTAAATAATTTTTCTTTTACCGTGTCTTCTTGTGTTCTTATACTATAAGGTTAATAAACTTACTATAAGAAGCCAAACGAACCCCAAATTGTTTATTATTAATATATATAACCTTATCTATGTTATTTGGCCGAACCTTAGATTTTTTGGAATAAAATAACAATTAATAATATAATATTTGTTTTAAGAACTATTTTATGTCAATTCTGACACTATTTAGTAATTGATTTTTCTGAAAGTCATAACAGAATGATAAGTTCGAAAAAAGTTAATTAAATCAACAATAACATGTCGTATTAACCTATAAAATTAGTGTAAGTCATAAAAATTCTCAAATTATATTTATTTTAGTATTTATAACATGAATTATGTCAATATTTCATTAATAAGATAATTACTGCATCATTGTTGTGTAATAAATAGATTAAATTAATTAATGTCTAAAAATTACAAATAAAATACCATTATGTATTTAATCTTTTTATCTTTCTAATGAATATTTACAATCGAATTTAGCTTATGTATAACCCTATATTAAAAATG